>CM017894.1:8669781-9269781 GCA_008369825.1 Triplophysa tibetana
GTCACTGCTGGTTATCATAGGCTACTGTATGAAAAGTAACAATTTGAGAACTCGTAAAGGTAACTTCAAGGTCAAAACAAAAGACATATGGCGGAACGACATGCCTTTCATGAAAGGTTAGAGTTGCATGAAGGAATATCCCTAATTGTGCAGAAAAAGCTGCGTTTATATCAAGGTTATTCTTGTAAGTCGTCAACAGGGAATTCTACCTGGCTGAAGCATGTGATATATGCAACTCTTCAAAGGCGTTCTTTAAACACGGCAAAAAGACGAAACTTCAGCCTCGCGCTTTCTTCCCCACTTCAAAATGAGCTTTCCTCAGCCATTATCTATTATCATTCCTGTGAGCCATTAGCTAATGCATAGTTTATTTAGAAAAAGAGGCATTAGGCAGGTATCGAAGGCGAGGGGGAGCGGGAAGACTGATCTAGTGGCGCCGGTGAAGGTAGCGGTGTGCTGCTCTGAGTTATGGACATCCAGCAGAGAGGAGTCTCTTCATTAGGGCCGTGATTAAAATTGATGGGAGCCCTAGGAGCCGGGGCTGGGCTCGGCTCCCTCGAGCATAGCTCTCATTCTCTGCTCGTTTATTTGGGAGTTTGAGCTGATCAATAAACAGTGGCTGGAGCTCAACATGAGGTCTGGCTGGGAGGAGGTGTGTGTGTGCATGTGTGTGTGAAGGCAACGTGTTTTGTTTCAAAGATAAACACGGAGGAAAGTGAAAACAGGCCTGAACTGCAGGTGGCTGTGGGAGAAAGTGACATCTGTTGTTATAAAATTGACCATATTCATGGTTTAATTTTAACCTTCGGTGCCAAAATGAGTGAAAAATGGAATAGGTCACAGAAAATTAAAGAAAGCTTAACCCTTAGAAACACCACAAGGTGTAAAAGTAACACAGAATGTGTTTTCCTTAACTAGAGATGTGTTCTGTTAAGGATGGATTGTGTAGTTCTTAACAAGACCTTTTTAGAGCATGTCACATGTTGAGGGCTAAACCAATTCGACTAATCTTATTCATTTCATATACAGTTTTTACAACTACATTGTATATTGGTAATATTTAAGAAACAAGAATTGTTTGGAAGATTGCAAGCGTTTTTTCTGAAAGATGACCGAATAGATGATACATTAGATTACATTATTAGAATTAGATATTCAAGCAATGGAAGGCTCATACTTACATGAGTAAGTCTTATCAATCAAAAATGTAACGTATACGTAAAAAAAACAGACATCATATTGTAAAAAATTGCTTTTTCATTATGAATTGTATTGTTATGTACAATATTGTTACCCCTTTAGTATTTGTCGCACATGTTTAGCTGAAACCAAAACATTTGGAAAACACAAAATCATTAGTAATATCATGACAGAACACAGAAACATAAATAACATAAAAAGTGAATATTTTAACTAGGGCTTTAAAAAGATTAAACGCGATTAATCGCATCCAGAATAAAAGTTTGTGTTTACATAATAAATATATGTGTACTGTGCATAAAAATTGTGTATTTATTAACACACATTCATGTACATATTTAAGAAAAACCTAAAAATTGATAAACATTTATATATAATTTCAATTATTAGTAAATATAAATAAATACATGCAAATATGTATACATGTGTATGTATTTGTATTTATAAATACAAAATGAATATGCACAGTACATAGAGATATATGATGTTAACACGAACCTTTATTCTGGATATGATTAATCGCAATTAATCTTTTGACAGCCCTTATTTTAACGAAGACATATTTCAGACAGGGCAATTCCAGGATTACAGACTCATAAACTCTCAAAGAATGTTTTTATTACCAATATACTGAATCATCTGTTCATATTTGACTAAACCCCTGTTCATAGAGTCTAAACATCCACAAAATATCAGTCTATACACAAGTTTTTTATTTTAAAACAGGGAAATGTATGTTTTATGGCTGTGCAAAAAAGGAGACGCTTTTTGAGAGACGACATACTTTGTAGGATTTCTGTGAATTAAAATTCACAAACCAGAAGCAATAATACCTAACAAACGAATGGAATGGGTCATAGAAGATAAAACGGTTGTTATATTTTAATTTGTCTATTTGTGAAGAATATGGGCAGTTATGGACGGGACAATTTTGAACCAGATTGAAATCATTTGGGAAAATGATGCTTGCCAAATAAGGCTTATAAACCTTTAAGAGAGATCTCATGGCTCTTTAAACCCCTAAACTTGATTTTGTTGGCAACATTTGCAATTGCAAAAATGTAATACTTTCTATTCATGCACTTCAGTATTTTTTCATAGCTATATCTTATTCCTGAAGTGTATTCAAGCTCTTTTTCCTAACACAAACCCTGCTTTGTTTTACCAGTTTCGTTTTCCAACTGTAATTTCAGGAATGCAATATCATGTTCGCTGACTGTTCAAACTCAATACGGTTCTTTGAAAAGCCCCGTTCTCGTTATTGAATATGCAATAATCGAAAGTTTGTGAGCCCAGGTCTTGAAAAATTGATCTGAATTATTGCGTTAATTAAAATGTGTATTGTGGAAAATGTCCACGTGGACCAAACACACTTATGTAATTACTTTGGGGAACATGAATTAATTTGAAAGAACTGGACGCAGGCCAGATTGCGGAGCTGGGTTGTTGAAGCTCTCCCCGAATCTATCCGAGCCCCTCTTGGTATATCTGTGCCCAGATTCCCTAATTAGCGCAGGCGGGGATAGCGCATCATAACAGACAACTGACAGATAAACCCAGATGGCGCAGCACGGGTCTTTGATAAATTGCTGTGCCATCTTTTCTTAACAAATCGACAAAGGCATGATAGATCGATTTATTAATAAGTGTGATGAGCATAAAATGATATGCATGCGTATAAGATCTTTTACATTATAGTAAAGCGACTACATTAAATAAATGCCTCGGTTTGTATAGCTCCTGGTATAGAAAAAACTCCAGTGTGGTAGCAGAGCGTCGCTGTCAAGCAGAAACCTCGTATCTCCATTTTTCATGATTTTGATTTTGATTTCATAAAATATTATTATTAGTTTTGCAATAATATTAACCAATAAACACACAAGGGTGCCCCAGCTACCTTCCAAGGAGGTCTCAATATGACTAATATTTTAAATTTGGACAAAATGAGCATTGAAATACATTGAAGAATCTCATAATTTATTATTTTTTATAATGAACATGTTCCAGTTAATGTAATGCTTCAAATATTTTATTGGGTGGAAATTTCTATTTTTTTGAGGGGGCTTTGAATATTGTTGAATACAATAGGCAGCCTTGGAGTCAAAAAGATAGAGCCCCTTGGCCGAAATATTAAAATACACACATTTTTCAGCTGAAGAAGACAAGCATTCATGTGTAAATCCAATTTTGACTGAAAACCTCACAGAAATATTGTTCTTGTGGCAACCACATCTATGTGACAACTTGCCCCGGTTATCCCTAAATACCCCCTGGCTTCCCCTTCTCCCCCCAAAAAGTATAAAAAACACAACTTGTACCTTTTCTGTTGTTGTTGAGAAAACACGACGGGTACCACTTTGCACAAAATTTTGATATAGCTGCGACATTAGTTGTTTATATGAAACTATAGTGTTTTTCCCCTGTGCCACAGTGAATGCTTAAAAGATTCTCATTTGCTTTCTGCTTGCAGTGTCAAACACCACACAATTCATTGAGCTGCTAGCGCGCTTTACGTTCATTTGCTTGCATGCCTTCTTCTTCTTCATTCGCAGGATCTTTGCTTAAAAAAGTGGAAAACTTCCCAGTTAAGGTGCAATGTAAAACGGGGATGCATCAGATGAGCAATGTTGATGAACAGCTATTGCATACAAATCTGAAACAGCTCTAAATTTCTCTTGCCTTTAAGACCCTCTTATACACATCCCTCTAAACTCAGACAAATATATCCAGTAGCTATCAGTGGGATCGCTCTGAGTGTCTATAATGAATAATTGTTATTACAGCAAACGGCAAGACGGTGTCAATCAGAACTGCGAGGCTGCGGAAAAGATGGAGTGAAATAAACATGAAACGCGGAGGGAACTCAAAAGGAAGTTATATAAAGCTCCGCTCCTTGAAGCTCAGCGTCGTACCTCTTTACCCCGCGCGCGTCTGTTCTATAATGGCACAAAGCAGGGGATGGGAAAGATGTTATCTTTTTCATCTTCCTGCCTTTTGTTAACATGTAGAAAGAAAAGGGGAGAGGCGGAGGGTGAGGAAGACAACGCCGAGGGTGTCTGGGATTGGGCCCGGTCCCTGTTCACCCAATTAAAGGAATCTCGCGCTCAAAGCCCCAATCTGGCAACATGTGTCCTGACATTTGTCTTCCCGACTGTTGTGATATACAGCTCCATGGAGCTAAAGGATAAATTAGTAGGCCGCCCAGCTTCAGAGACTGGCCGGTAAAATCTGATGGGGCAAATTTGTCAAGAATCATGGAGGAGACGGCACGTAACACACACCCCCAAACCCCCATATCCCATGAAACCTCAGATAGCCAGAAGAACAGCAGTGCGAGTACATGCTTTCTATATCAGTTTTGCATTGGACCGCTGAAAATGTTTTTTGCTGAATGTTTGAATGAGCTTGTTGTCATCAATTCAGTCAACTCGAAAAAGACTGCAGTCTTACAGACAAATATTTGTACATTCAGTTTGGCTAATATAGATCTTATGAAAAAAGTGTTGTTTGACATTCTTTGTTATTGGCATTACGAATAATATGAATGAAATCTGAATAATGTAACGCTGTTTTGTAATTCAGAATTTCATATTTATTTCTCTGCTGTTTGTACTAATTTACTTAATTTACTATTTATGAAAATACATTTGAATTGAACAATTTATCTTGTTTAGGAACATCAGTACAAATGAAGAAAAATAAATATATGTCACATATAAAATTCTGGGAATTACTGTATATTTACATAAAAAAATCAATATATCATTTTAAATTATTCATATTCACCTTAGCATTGCTGGCCAAAATGTTCTCAAATTAAGGATAAGGATCATTTGCACATGCAATAAAAATGTATTAGTCACAAATATTTTTTTATTTGATCACTGGTCCTAGAACTTCAATAAAATGCTCAAATTGAAGATGTTCAGATGTTAAGACAAATTTTGATTTTGGATATCTTGCTTAAATCTTTTTGAAAGTTTGCATACTTTTGGCCAAAATGTTATTTGCTGATTCAGTATGGCTAAGAATACTTTTTATAGGGACTGTGATCCTGGCAGCAGCATTTAACTCAATGTGACATGTTCACAACCCATTTTACTTTATAATGTGGCTTATTTTAAAATACGGATGTATCATCAAAATCTAGGCTGGTCCTTAAATGTATCCATTGGGAATTGCTTGTGTTGAGAAGAGTGGTGTCTGTATGACAGGGAGCTGGTGGGGGTTTCAAAATAAAAGGGATCGGTGATGTCAGCCGAAATGGAAATTCGCTTTAGAGGCGGAGCAAGACGTCACATTTTGATGAAGAATTACAAGACAAACATTTTGTTGGTGTACCAAGTCACGCCCTCCGTCTGCCATTGGTCAGATAAACAGATACTTACAGTACACCCCTTATGTCATTGGTTTAGGCAATGGCGCCCTTGTAGGATGGTGAAATATTTAAATATTATTTTTGGACAAATCAATCTACAGATGGCTTACCTATAGTTGTTTACATAAAGCTTTACGTCTCATGTAATTACTGCTTACTATTTTATTTAACCCACATTGACTATATCAGCTTATATTTGTCCCATTTTGTTGAGTACTCTCTCAAAGTCGGCACTAAACCACTCTAGAGATGTTTCCCCTGTTGACACTAATGTGACTCCATTCAGTCATTCGATGAGATTAATATGAAATTACACACACGCCTATAAACAAACAACCACAACAAACACATGCACACACCTCGACCTGACAGAGACCCGCACACCTCTGGCCTAGTATTTCCTGAGCGCGCTGGAGATAGTAGGCCATCTTATGCACCTTCAGGGATTGGTTGTGTGTGTGTGTGTCTCTCGCAAGGTGAGATGCAGCTAGAGGAGAAGGCAGGCTCGCGGTCAGCAGGGAGCGACTGGGCCGCGGGGAGAGACTCTTAACTTCTGTCAGGTACAAATAACCACGCCATTTTTCACCTCCTGATTTTGAGAGCCGCAAGTCTCCCCAGTCATTTGAACTCTACACACATCCCATGATTCAATTCTGACTCTGGACATTTTGAGAGGCAACCGATTTGAAAACGACACAACGTGTCTGTTCAATGTGAACGCTCTGGTGAAATTCTAATAATGTTGTAACATTAGAGAAAAGTTATAGCAGCAATAGCTGGTGTGGTCCGTTTTTGGGTGTTCAGATCAGTTGTTTTTAAAGAAATACAGTATTAGTTAAAAGTTCGGCCAAACTTTACTGAATTTATGTTTCTCATGGTCGAATAGGGATAGTACCCACAAAATAAATTCTGTCAGGATTTATTCCCTCACCTCTCAAACCTACACCATTGAGAAACCGTTCCGGGTTTTTTTTAAGGAGCATTTCTAGATGTATTGTGTTCATTCCAGTCCAGCGTTCTGTTTAAGTTCAACAAAATCAAACCAGAGTGACATAAAGTCATTCAACAGCGATATGAAAGACTGACAGCATGACAAGACTCCGTGATAAAAATAAAGGTCAAAACAACTTTTTCTAAATACAGGCACAAAATGCCTGCTGCATTGCTTAAAAGTGAATCTGAACTTGTTTTTTTTTGCAATATTTGAGGCCTGAAAAATACAGAGCATCTTTTCTGTTATGTTTACCCGTTTCTTTAATTTTCATTTTCTGTCAATAAATGTGAATAGAAGCAATGATTTTGTTTGAAATTTGGGAGAAATATTGTTTGTAGTTCACAGAATGAAACAGAAATTTTACCTAAACACATCTATAAATAGTAAATCAAAAACAAAATTGAAAATGGTCTTCTCATATAGATATTCCATGGCTGTATGTGACCTTCATATTGAACTAGGCGAATACTAACAGATTGACAATCACAAAAAATGCATAAAAATTTTGATTCAAAGAACAAGAAAATGGGTAAATGATTACATTTCCGAGTACCTTGTGCCTTTAAGAAGCTTTTGACACAAATGTGTTTAAATGTTTCAAATTAGTACGCAAACAAATATAATTGTGTCTGCTGCATCTTATTTACTTACAAAACCTTTATTTAATGAAAAAATATATATGGAAACTTATTTGATTTAGCTAAAAAAGCATTCTGGGATGAATCTCATGAACTTGAGAAAATGAACAAAACGTGAATATAGATCTAATTTAGATAAACAGGGGTTTACATTTTTAACTTTCAAATATATATTTTTTTGTCACAATGCCAAGATTTTCATAATTCAAGTATCATTCAAAAATTAAAATATAGGTAATAGTAATACAAAATAAAAGGTGTTTTTGAATTTTTGACCAGTATACATAGACAATAAATGCATATATATGTAAATATGTAATCGTGTTTTATAATTCATTGAAATGGTCTAATGTCAAATGGTATAATAAGAAACATCCTGAAAACTGTTAAACAGTCATAGAAAATACATTTAAAATATTTCCCCAAATACTTTTTGATTATGTACTGTATATGAATTCAACAAAGTATTACAAAGAATCTGACACATACATTTTTGGCCTTTTCATCATACTTGACATATTTACTTGTCACTGACACTTTAGTAGTTTTAGTTTGGTAGTAGTCTCTGGGTTCCGACATCGTGTGAATGATGTAACCGTGTCTAAGATCGCTGTCATGCACCAGCATGAGATCCTTTTTATTTTATTCCTCAATCTGAAAACCATATCAACAAACACACCAGGATGCCATCCCGTTTTTCCGCCTGAATTTATTCAAGACGGTGGTTAACATTCCAGTAGCACCTGCAATTGCGGAAGACTTTGATATTCTAAGCATCCCGGAGCTGCTAGATGGTGCTGTTTGGTAGCATTGCACCAGGGAAACATCTAAGGTGTGCTTATGTGCCTTATTTCTTCATTTTTAGTGCATGGTAATAACATCGACTCAGCCACATATCATTACGAGCAAGGTTTTTTAACTGGAACGATGTAAAAAGCAGTGAAAGCTCAGGAGTCGAGCAATGTTAGGGAGAAAAAGGCTCTCTTGTTTTGCCCAGGAGAGCTGATGTTTGTATATGTGTGTATGTCAGTGTCAGACGTCTGTCTGCCATGCTGCACATCAGTCATTACTTTGAACTACCACAAACGTGTCACTCCATCTCTGGGTTTGATGTGTGTGTCAGATCAGGATTTTACACACAATCGAGCCGCTCTGTGTTCGGGCTCTGCTCGGCACCAGCCGCATCATTTCTCTGCTGTGAAGACACAAAATCACATCACGTGTAAATAGAGCAAGAAGAGAAACACACACACAAATGTGCTTTTAATGAAACAAAATGGTAGTAACACAGATTTGTTACATTTTAAGGATGACATTAAGAATAATTTGTTTGGTGTGTGGTCTTGAAACACATAGTTAGGTTTACAATTCCATTATAATGTTTTTTTTTACTTTCGGGGACGCTAAAATAGGATCAAAATATAACTGATGGGGGATTTGAGATGTGAATATATTCAGTACAGTTCCCCAAAAAATGTAAGTTCTGTCATCATTTACTCGCCCTCTTGTCAGAGCAAACTTGTACGACTTTCTTTTTCTGCAGAACACAAAAGAAGATATTTTGAAGAACATGGGTAACCGAACAACGGCGGTACCTATTGACTTGCATTGGTGTGGTGTCCACACAATAGAACAAATCTATAGTTCGGTTACCGACATTTTTCATAACATCTTCTTTTGTGTTCTGCAGTAAGAAGAAAGTCATGCAGGTTTGAAATGACAAGAGGATGAAAAAACGATTGTAGATATTCCATTTTTGGCTGAAATACCCCTATAACATTGTCATCATATTTAAGAAAGGCACATATTTTATAAATGTTTTAATATCGTTCAAACTATGATTTTTCTTATATAACAAATTAATAAAGGCTTTCCACATTATTTATTAGTATGAAGTTGAAGTTATGCCTTGAAAATAAGAAATCTCGAATCCTTCCTTAATATAAAGAAAGCTTGTATTTCTTTTAAAACAGGTGATGATTCTGGGTTTACCTGGTTAAATTGTTTACAGTACATGTCACAGGACAAACAGAGTTTAGACTACAGATTCGATTCTGTTAATACTATAAGCATGCTAAAAAAAAAATAGCAGGATTGTTTTTTAACAACCAAAAAACACATACTTTCATTTTTTTATGCACGTTTTTGTAAATTGATCTGAAAAAATATAACACATCTCGTTGGCGCATTCTTTCATGTTTTGATTTGTGTGTAAGCTTTATCTGAAGGGTATCCTGTCTGGGGGCTCGTGCTGTCCTCTTCTGGTGCTCTTTTGATTTGAAATATTGTCTTACATAATGAAGGAGAAAAATAGAGCGTCTCTGTACTCCTGCGCCGGTGTCAGTTTAATCAATCATTTTTAAACACAGGCAGGCACGGTGAGTCTCCTGCCCCGCATCCGTCGCATCTTCCCCCTGCTCCAGTCTAGCACGGCGGCAGCAATTCATCATCACTCAAAAAATGAAAGCGCCGGTGTATCAGACTCGTCCTTGCCTCTTCTTGGTTTTAAACACGATGGTGGGGGCTGATGGGAAGGGTGGCGGTGGGCCTGGCGGTGGGCTATGATCAGTGATGTAAGAACGGAGAGTTTTCCCTCGGCTCTCTTTTACTTTCTTATGCTATTTCTCTCAGTCTTCCTGTCTTTTTGTCTCCTCTGCTCTACTTTTTCTTCCCGGCAACTTTGCGACATTGAATTTTTAAAGTGCGGGACGCGGAAGGTCAAAGGTCACGATGGCTGAAGGACAAGGGGCTGGCGCGCAACTCGAAAGGGGTCGAGGAGGAAACGTGGCTCTTCTTGAGGAAGCGACCCAACTTCCCAGTGGAAATGCTGTTCCATTAAGCGTTTTCCATCTGTCCGGCACAGACCATTGATTCTCAGAGGGAAAGTGTCTTTGAATGGGTCTTTTCTAAAAGTGCACTCAATTACAATTTTGTGCCTTCAACATATGAATTTAGCCACCGCTGGGAAAGTCCGAAGCCTAGGTGAGGGGTCAAACATTTTATTTAGACCCATTCTAGATTCTCTCATTGGGACTTCCCATTTGTTTGGGAAGGCAGTGAGGGACAATTCCAAACCATGGCGTTCGTGTCATCTTGTTTGTTGTTTTATCTAAACTCGAGATGTTCTTGTTCTGTGGTCACACCTGTTCAGGTCAAAGACTCACGGCGGGTTTGTGTTGGTGCTTTATCTTAAACTTCGGCAAGCGCACACACGTTGACATTTAAAACCGGCCAGTAGATGTTTCCACATCATCCCTGGTGTATCAAGCCCCTCTGCTTTTTCTGCAGGGAAATGTCGCCCCGCGGAGTAATTATCCCCATGTAAATGCACAAACATGACAAGATGGGATTTGTCTTTCTTTCTCTCTCCTCAAGCAACTTGGCGACATTAAACATGTTTCTTTTCCTCTGTTAGTCAAGTTCACAGTTCAAGCCTATCAGCGTTGATCAAATAACTCAATTGGCCCGACGGTTGTGTTAATTTGCTTGTTTCATTTCTATTAGTGTTTAACTGCAAGGGTTGAATGACACTCTGCAACTCTGTGACATTAATTAGAGCAAAGGACCCCCAAATATGATGAACCTTTTGCGAGGGTCCCCCATTCTAAAATATATACACATTTTTGGTGTAAAGAAGCATTTAAACACATAATAAGTTAGATATTATAAAGACAGCATATGGTTTGTAAATATTAAACTGCAAGAATTTTCAATAGAATTTTATAACTTTTGTCTTTTGTTTCTCAAAAACAAACAAATGGTCCTAAACTAAATTAGAGTGGCATATTTACAAAATTCAATCTGAACTTAAAAAAACACAATAAAGTCCATTTTGTATAGTACAGTTTTAATAGGCTGAACGTGGATTGCACATACTTTACATGAGTGGACACTTTCTCAGTGGGACTTTTAACACATTACACTCTATTAAATTGTGCTATGTACACTAAAAGTGGTTCTTGGCTCGTAATAGTAGGGGAACCACTTTTAGTGTTAAAAAAACATATTTGGGCGCTATAGTGGTTCTTCTGCGGTTCTTTGGGATGAGTGAGGTGATATATAGAACCTCTGAAGAACCATACATGGGATTAACAGGTTATTTTATATGGAAACGGTTCTACAGCACCTCAGTCATCCCAAAGAACCTCTAAAGAACCACTGAAGCACCAAGATATGATGCTATATAGCATAAAAGTGGTTTCCCTATATGATTATGCACAAAGAACGTCTAGAGTTTAGGACTTTAGGGCTATGTTTTGGAACACATGAACTGAGAGTTGGCATTTTGAAAAGCCTGCTAGGGGTCAAGCAATAGCTTTTGCAGTGAGGCAACATTTGTAGTTCTTGAACCCCTAGACTCTCCTCATTATGACCTCATGCACAAATCACTCGAGAATACACAATGTTTTTCCACATTTGATTCACATTAGTTTATGCATTAGCTGAGACTGTTTCATCAACATTCTATGATGAAAAGACCAGAATATGTTGCATATTGTATGCTGGCCCCCACCAGTCATTTCTACTAGCCAAGACTTCATTGGTCTACTAGCATCACCAGAAAGGCCACGTTGTTTAACCAGCTTAACTCTTTATATTTGAGTAGTTATTGGCCAGATTGTGGACCGTTTATAGTTGTTTGGCACTTACCGACCACAGAGATCTCAAGATCTCCTGTTCCCAGCCTTCTGTAATGGATTTTGAGCTTCGAGCTAGTCAGGTTCTCGTGGTTATGCCCGTTACTGTCTTATGAGAGGATACACAAAGCAGCAGGACACAAGCTAGCTGCTTTTACATTATGTTTGTTGCAGAAAAAGGCTGAGTGTGTAATATTGTAAATGAAAACTCATGCTACCCTCGCTTCTTCGAATCTCTCCCTGGACTGTTTGGTTTTGTGTAAAACTCCAAGAAGAGAGATGATGGAGAAGAATGCCAAGTCATATTTCCTCATTATTTTGTTTACGTACGGGACCAAATGTTTGGAAGTATGTGTAAATTCTGTTCCCAAAGGAAGGTGAAGAATTGCGTAAGAAAAAAATGACACAATAAACAATTCTTGAATTGATCTTTAATGTAATCCAGGTTCCGTTTGAAGATGGTTTTGAGCGTTGACTGTCTTAAAACTGGCAATAATGATCGAAGGAGTTTGCAATGAAACAATATGATTGTTTTGCATTACGACTTAAAAAGTATTTACTTGCATTTTATCTTTCTAACAATTGTAAGCTTGCAATAAAAGAAAATAAAAGCATTTTTTGCCTTCAGGTTTTGTTTATGATTCATATTTAAGCATAATAATATTTTTTAATAAAACTGTAATAACTAGCTCCACCCCTCAAATGACATCACAACTGACATCATTCTTTGATAAGAAAAGGTCGCTACGTTTTTTTTCTCAAATTTGCTCATTCTTTACTGTCACAATAAGAAACTATTATGAATTGTGAATGCTGTATTATTTGGTAACACGATTGAAATCGTGCCATCAGATTATCCCGATCTGCGTTATAGGTATGCTTACCCTCCTATACATTTTATTTTGGCATTCTGCATATGTGTAAGAGGAATGAAAAATTTCATAGCGTAATAATAGCTTTTCGGCATTTCGTCATGACCTACAAACTTCGAACGACACTGAACAGTGTCAAAAACCTCATACAACCTGTGGCAAATATCAGCATTACAGACATGTCACAATGAACTTTATGATGCTTAATTTATATGCCTCTCATTAACAAGAATGCAGTGATCTAAGGAGGATATTTAATATCTACAGAAGACTGCAGAAAGAGGATGAGAGATAAGAGATCACTCCAGTTTGTACTCTTTCCAACACAACAGCGTGTGAGAATCCATAAAAATTACATTTCTAAATTCACCGGATTTATGAGAGAGCCGTAATTACTGAAAAATCAATACACATTGTAAGGTAATGAAAATGGTCTTTTGAAAATAAAAGCCATGGGCGCAGATTATCTTCCCAAATAGAGGAAACACATCTAACCACAGAAAATGAGGAAGTAACAGGGAAATGGATCCATAATGACCCTCCTGACAGACACTCTTGGTGTTTTTAGCCAATGTAAATGTAATTGTGTTGTTTTGTCGATGTTCAGAAACACAGCGCTTTTCACCGCTCGTAATTCAGTAAAGACCATGTGAGGTGGAAACCAACACGACCGGGCCGATGGCGTTATTTAGACCCTATTATCCAGGTGAGGGAAGTGTGGTTTGGAGAGAGCCCAAATTACACAAACTTACAAGGTGACGGTGGTGGTCGTGAAACCGTATTTTGGTTTGTTTGACAGTCGCTGACTTCTTTATTTATTATAAGTATATTTTACGAGAGGTGTTATGACATTGTGAAACAGGATAGTGATGGCAGCCGAGAAGGTTGTTGGTAAAAACAACCAACACAATCTCACGGCAAAAACTATTTTGCGAGGAAGCTAATTTTGGCAAATTTTCTTTTGGCATTCTAGTACGATTTTCTTTCGCGCCAGTGACTGGGTGGGGTTAGGGGAGGGGCTTCAGTATTGCTTTTTTCTAGAAATCGTACGTTCTTGTACGATTCATAACATACAAATTTATATAAATTAGCCAGCTCGGAAAATAATTACGAATTCCCGCGAGATCCGGTTGATGCACACAACACATTTCTTAATCAAAATGTATTTCACAAAATGGCATCGTGAAAAAACGATAAAACCACAAGTTTCAGTACAATCAGTAATGTTATAATGTTTGGGCCACTGATGGGGGCGATTGAACAATTAGTTTATTGAAAATATAAAAAAGATTAACTTATTTGAGTTTACAGTGATTCCAGATATTTTAACAATTACACACAAAAAATACAGCACAGATTTATCTTCTGTCCGTGCTGTAGTAACATTTTCAAAATGAGAAGGAATGAGAGGCCTTATTTGCCTGACAGGCTTGTTATAATGAGTACACAAGAAAACATGTAGCCAATCATTCCGAGAATCTCTCAGACATCAAAAGTGCTTTTAAATCAAGTGACCTAAAAGGCCAGGAGACTATATGAAGGGATGATCTCACAGAAAAGTAAGTAAACATTGAATATTATCAATACTGTAGTAAGGAATCATAATAGGAAAAAACGACACAATTCATGTGACCGATACAAACCGAATTCCTCCGTGTGAACACATTCAGAATGATTTTCTGAGTATAGGACTGACTTTATTTTAAAATAATAAATGACTCGGCATTACAGATAAGCAACAACAGCTGACACAATACATTAAATAACAGACACTTTGTCATCACTTGTCAGGGTTGGATCAATGAAGGTAATGAAAGAGCCAATAAATGCAACTACAAAATGCTTCATTTTTATGCTGAAGTACGGAAAACATTTTCAAAACTTTCAGTCCACGACAGTGTTTCGTTATGGCACTTTAAGCCACAATCAGTTTATTAAATATACGGTAGTGTATGAATTTATTTGCATTATATACAACTACTTCATTTCAATTGGATTTCTTTTCTATGTAGTGCAAATACAAACTAAACATTCCACAAAAAAGTTTGTTTATT
Source organism: Triplophysa tibetana (assembly GCA_008369825.1). NCBI lineage: Eukaryota > Metazoa > Chordata > Actinopteri > Cypriniformes > Nemacheilidae > Triplophysa > Triplophysa tibetana. The sequence continues at coordinate 8,684,555 of CM017894.1, forward strand.
TTCACATCATGAAACAATTGATAGACGTAAATACAAAGAGAGTTTAGGCACTTTTTTGATGTAAGGAACAATCTGATAGGACATCTGGATGAACTTGATGGAACTGATAAACTTACAAAAAATCTCCATCAAACAAATAACAATTATTTGTTTAAAATTATATTTTGGTTTGAAACGTGACGTCCTTCCAGGAATGTGTATACATGCACTTATACATAACGGTTGTCCTTTACAATGATGACTTTATCTCTGACAATATTCCCCAAGTATGATTTCTTTTCTTCAGTTGCTTATGTTGCACGTCTCCATTCTCTAAATAAAAGAACAGTTGTTATCATTATGGAGAGGAAAGCGCATCATGCGTTTTTCTTCCTTCCAAAGAAAAGTCTATTCCTCATTGTAAAAATGAGCTATGTTTCAAAATGGACAAATGGGAGAAGGCCTTACTATTGCTTAAAGTTCTATATTGTAGTTAAAAGTTGTTTTTATTTGGCTGGAAGCCATTATCTATGCTAAACATTACATCTCCAAACCTTATGAGATGCATGTCAGAAACAGCTGAATATAATTTTTTCTCAATATAGCTATTTCTGTATATCGTTATGTGCCAGTGAATATATTATGTCTCTGAAAGTGTAACCCAGTTCACCTTAAAGTTGACTGCATTATTTTTGAGGCTTAAAACGCCTTTCGCAAATTCACCCCAACATCAATTACACATTCTGCAGTGAGCATGATGGTCAACCATCAAAATAATTATGCCCATTTGAAAACATTGGGGAAACGTTTTGGTATTTTTCTGCTCTGTCTTTATCCGCCCTTATATTACAAGGGATAATAAATTAACAACATCTATGCCGTCAGAGATGCGCATCCGTTTTTTCGCGCCAAATTAAAAACACGCATGCGCAGGTCAGAGTTGAGCGCGGAGGTAACAGCGAGCAAACATTACGTCTAGTCTCGATTTTTTAAACAATATAACTCGGGAAGAACTAGAGTGAGTTACTGTATCAAATTGATGGAATCTTGTTGTGAAGCTTGACACTCAAGTATTGCGTACCATAGATGGAAAGGGTAGCGGAACACTCTTCAAAACATTTTAAGGGTGAGTAAATATTTACATAATTCTAAAGACGATAAATACCATGATTTATATCTGTGCAATATGTTGTTGCCAGTCTTTTTTTGAACCCTCAGCACAACTGAAACGTTTCCCTTAACTCGTGCCAGCAAGTGAACTTGACCCGCTTTGCGGTTTTGATCTCAAACTTACAAGCTCCATGCCAAAGTCCACGTGCTGCTCTGTGAAGGGCGTGGCTTCCAGCTGCTCTGATCACATGCTGTAGGCATTCTGTTTATAACGCCTTGGTGAAACCTGCACCTGTAATGACACATACAACTACGTTTAAATTGACAATGACACCTCATGTTGGGCATTATTTAATACCAAAACAAGCTCCTTACACGTTTATTTAAAAGTTTGCGTTACCCGGTGCTCGGGGTGTCGAGGCTTCGATCAGTGTTCAGACCAACTTAATCTACTGGGAGAAATGAGGCGCGTTCTCACAGTTATTACGCAAAATAATGATCAGATCAAATATGTTATGTCAGTTAATGCAAAGAATACATTTTATACAATTTAAACAAATGCTTTTTCTTGGAACAACTGCTCAAATGTTCACTAAAATAAGGATGAAAACAGACCACGCGCAATAATTTGTTTACCAATATACTTCAAGGTTGCTATTTGTATTGTCTTGTCAATAATCTAGGCCAGATGTTCAAGATACAAAATGCAATCTTTATTATAAATACGTTTTTTATTAATAAAACAACTGTGAGACATTAAAGAGAAAATAATATCTAAATCAATAAATAAGTACTACGTACAGGTCAGTTTATTACAAAAATAGATATTGCCTAATATGTTATGTTCAGATGATGATAAAATACTGGAAAAGTGTTGAAAAGTAAAAAAAGGATTGTGTATTATTTTAACCTGCAATGCTGCTAAAAATATAGATTTGTCAAATGTCAACATTGCAATTTTCGGTTACGACGGTGCATATTTGAAAACGCATATTTTTCTAAGCGTACGGGCTTTAAACTTAATATTTGCAAGGTTTACAAATTATATATCACGTTAGAACTAAATGAACTAAATCAGTAGTTGCATCAATACACGATTACCCTTCAAAGATTTCACATCTCATGTTATAATGGACAAAAAGTGCGCCTGTGTCATTGAAACCCGGGCAAAGACATGAAAGTGTCGGTGTAAATGCGCTGGGTCTCCAGTACCCAGTGCGCTGCACACACATCCATTCATCGGCTATTGACAGTCTCTCCCTGTTCAGCTGTTTGACTGGAGCTCTCACTAGCGCTGCCAGTGGACAATCAAACGTACACACCCACCTCTGTCTACTCTCGTCTTTTCAACATTTCTTACTTCTGCTACAAAATACACAGCTTCATCAAATCTCTCGGCTGTAAATCTCATCCCGGCGCATCGCGATACACCGGCAACAGCTCAAGAAAGATCTTAAAATACAACATGGAGTCCCCTCCTGATCCAGCGAGCGACCCGGGCAACGGCATCTCGGAGCCGGTTACCCCGGTCAGGGAAACCCCGGTAAACCTGGAGACCCTCCGCAAAGCTGGGCACCAAGCCCCGGTGCGCAGGCAGAGCTGCTCTAGTACCAACAGAGGTAAGAGACAGTGATTAATTTGAATCGATACGACACGGATTCTCCGTAACATTGATGCGCAAAACTTCAAAGTGAATTCGCTTCGAAATGAACTTGGATGGCGCGCCGTGCGTAAAACAGGATTTGCATTGCGCGTGTTTATAGGAAATCGCGCTGCAAACGAGAAGAAAAGCATTCGTGAGATTCATCTCATTTAAATGCTTTAGAGTTACTGTTGTCGCTCCTCGTACGCGGTTATAGATCCATCCATTGTTGCTGGTGGATGTGTGACAGCACTGACACCGAAGACACAAAAATAAGAAGAAACGCTTTTATGGAATATTCGGATAATTGCAACGTGCAAGTTGACTTCTGCTGGGCATTATAGTTTCAATATTACAGTATACATGAAAAGCCCAGTTATGGTTCGCTCATTTCTTCAGTCCAACTTAAGTGAACTGTTTAACTGAGACTGTGGCAATTTTTCCAAAACGTTCAGTGCTTTTTATTAAAAATAAATGCTTGTTTTAAGATATTTTAAACTCATCATATTGTTTATGTCATTCATTGGAAGTCAGCATGCCTTTACTTACATGACCTCAGAGCTGCTATGGGGTACATAATGGAGTTTTGCTCATACAGAAAACAGGTCGAATTAAACGCGTTAAGTTTGAACTTTAGTGTGAAATGTGTCTGCTTTGGAGTTGTCGGTGTTTTACAGTAGAGACAGTAGTCTTTTAGCCACTCCCCCTCCGCTGTCTCCATTCAACTCGGCTCCTCCAAGTTCAGCGGAAAATATGTCAGAAAATATACAGACGATAAAAGTGTTTATCGAGCGATACGCCGCAGCATAAAGCAACATTTGCAATCTTTGTTCAGCGTGTTACTGTGTGTCGTGCCGAGGGATATATTTAGAGTCTGATATGGTGAACGCGGAATGTAAGCTGGTTATGTAACAAGTTTTGCCATAAACAGAGACGAGCGCGCAGAGGAGGGAAAATCATTACAGAGCCGTTCAGCCTTTTTCATTCTTACGCGTTTCAATCGACACGTCACATTTGACGCCAGACGCCGCAGTTAAAGGCGCGTTGTGTCACTTTTGTAGCCTTGTACTTTCCAGGCACTTCAGTTATGTAACAGCAGTCAGAACAGGCAGGTATAGGGAGGCACTGGACGCATGGGAGATTTAAAGCAAGTTTGAGCCCAGGTCGGTTTTTTCTTTGTAAAGAAGGAGACTGACATTGAGACACTCCTAACCTGCTGACCTATATTCACCTCCACCCTTTACAGCCATGGACTGATGTGAATACAGAAGGAAAAGAAAAAGGAAAGAAAGCACGCTTTAGTCGTGTTATGTAACGCTTGTGTGAATGGCCGGTCAGAAACAAAGTTTTTAGTGGGACTGTGTTTGACATTCACAGGTTTTGCAACAGTAGCAAAGTCAATAGAGACTGCGGCGTGCCGGTGTCTCAGAGTGCCATAAAGATTAAAAAAGGCCGAGATTTTTATTTTGCTAAAGGGATTAAATCATTTTTCTAATAAAAAACAATGATTCACACAATAATATTTATCTAGATTGTTTTTTAGAGTTATAAGTTGTTTTAAAAAGGTGTATGCTTGCTGATTTCAGATCTATTTTTTCGGGCAAGGTAAATATCAGTATCACGCTCAAGTGCACGTTTCACCAGGTGTGACAGTTAATCATATTTTGCCTGCTAAACCCCTTTTTAAAGTGTGGTCTAGTCAGATCTCCATAATTACGCACAGTAGGACACCACACGCGAAACCGGTTTATAATTAGTTTACCACGAGCAGTTTGTGGTTTTGCTTGTGGTATATGCAGTAAGTTTATTTTGCACTTTCGCCACATCGGCTGTGATCGTGGGTGTCGGAGGCAATCTCAGCGCAGGGATGAATGAAGCTCTTTTCTCTCTGAAATGAAGCACACCGCATTACTTTGATCTCAAGTGAAAAGGGAATAAAACGGAGGCTTTTGAAGATTTAGGATGACCGGTTACATTTATGTAAAGCGTTATTAGTACTCTGTTTCTTAATTGAAATATGTCTCGGGCACATTTTATTTGAGAGAGGTATTGGATCATTCAAGTTCGAGCATTTTGCTCCAAACATTTATGTAATGGAAGTGTCATTGGACCTTAAACCTTTATAGGGCACTCATTCAAATACTTGGAAATTCAAAATATTAACCCTGGAGTGTTATTGCAAGTTATTACAAGACTTTTGTGAGTTAAAATAAAATAAAAATAATGTTGAAAATCAAGGTCAATGAAGTTACAATATATGGTTCCTCGCTGGTCTATAGTCATTTTTTGGTTTATATATTTAAAAATATTAGACACATAATGTATATAAAATATATGAATCAAACATATATAAACTTCATATAATATTTATTTAGGACATAAATAAACATTTTTATTTTACTTAGGAACAATTTGTCTTTTATTTAGGAACATTTGGGAACACAAACGCACACTCAAAACCGTGACAGTGAAGTGCAGATCTACTGAAAACAAAGAATATTGACATTAAAATGTAAAAATATATAACAAGAAGTGAAAAAAAGCACTGAGTACGGCTGGTGCCTCTTACTTTAGCAGTAATAAGGCTCACAGTAAAAATACACACAAATAAATGCCACTTGGGTATAAATCAAACTGTAGTATGTTTAAGTTTCCCACTCGGTCACTGTATGTACGTGATGTTATACAAACCTGTGGCAACATTCAATGCATTAATAAACACTATTGCCCTATTATGATGCATTGTTAGTAAAAGTACGATGTACTAGACTTATCGGGCATATGTCTAAAAATGGACACTCTGTCATTTGCCTGAACAACATCTATTTCAACATTAGACACAACTTTTCAACCATATTACGTGTTAGTTTAATTAACTTATCATTGTTCTTTCGATGATGTTTATGTGTTTGGGAGTAGGTAGAAGCGCAGATCCGCGTTTTCTTAAGTTACCTAATATGGTAATTTGCCTGGTAAATGTCATCCATTTGACTCATTTGATACTAATTTCGCTTGCGTGTTCAAACCTATGAAACAAATCCCAGACAAGAGTTTGTCCACACCCATTGCCTGGACGTGTATCTGTTTTGGTACATTTTTGTAGATGTTATATAATTCTCATGGATAGCATTTAATTGATGCGTTGGTAATACAGTACATTCGTTTTAAATCGTATGGTTTGCATGAAATGTAAGGAATTTAATAAATGTGTAGTCGTATTTAGTCAAGCGAGTAAAGTCTTCATTTTTTCAGTGTCAAACATCATTCAGACACTGTATTTAAGTTTGTCCACAAAAACCAACATCTGGACGTGAAGACATTTAGTAAGGAGCAAATTTTCCATTTTCACTTTTTATACACAATAACCACTCTGTTTTTGACCATACCGAGTCTGACCTTTCTTTCTCTCTCGCTTGCTTTCCTGCCACTTTTTCGCTTGCTTTTATTTTTGCCTGTGCTTGAACACATTCACAACGGAGCTCAGAGTAGGTCACACATCAGATTTGACCTTCCGGGAGGTTGAAAGGCAAAGCTGAGAACTGGCACTTGATATTTTAACCTCAGGTGCTGACACTTGACATCTTATTTCAGGGAGGGCTTTTGTAGGATAACAGAGGGTCAGACATGCAGCCACGCGATTGCTTAAATCACTTGGAGTGCGTAGTGTTACCGACATGTGGCATCTTCCAGCGCTCAAGGAGAATGTTTGAAAACAATATTAATGGCCTGTTTTTTAGATATGAAGGTTCAGGCTTGTGTGTTGTAGCTTATGAGCTTTGGATGTAATGAAGGCATTCGCTTCAAACGCTGTGTCTTGACATCAACTTAGAAGTGAATTTTCTTTGGAGTGACATGCGCTGATAAACCATGCACAATAAGACTAGTGATATGTATTAAGAGAGTACAAATTTTAGAGTTTATGATTATGTTAGTGCAGCTTTTTAATTATGGTTTTAACAGGTTAATAGAATAGTTTACCCTAAAAAAGGTCATCCTCATGTTGTTCAAAATGTGTTGCTCTTTTTCTTGAAACTTCACACAGATGGCCACTATAAAAAGAAAATATCTTTTTGAAGTTTATAGTTCATTCAGAAAAAAAATGATAAACAATTTTGCATATTTTTGAATTCTATTTTATTTAAATATAATTGACTAATTCTCTTTTTTAAAGCAACTTACTTTGCATTATACTAAATATTTGTTTCTAAGTATGTGCAATCCCCAGGGATTTAACCCATGACCTTGGGATTGTTAGCGCCATGCTCTGACCACTGAGCTACAGGAATTGAGACTCAATAGGGAATTCGCAACTATTTTACAAAGTGGCTTATTTGTGTGAATTTGTTATTGTACAAAACGAACGATAACTAGAAGAAAAGCAATACTGAAGCCCCGCCCCTCACTCTTACATCACTGGCGCGAAAGCAAATTGTACTAAAATGTATGAATGAGATCACAGAAATTTGCCCAAATTAGCCACATAGTTAAGTTTTTGCCGTGAGATTGTGTTGTGTATATTTTGTCGTGAAACACTTGCTAAGATTTTTCCACCAATGACAATTTCAGGTTAGCATATTTGAATTAAGCGTTCTTTAATACTTATTACTTTTATTATGAATCTATGTGTGTAGTTGACAAAGAAACCGTTCATGTGTCCTTTGGGATGACTGGTTAGAATACAAACTGTTCATAACATATTATTTTATTAAATTCATATTTTTATAATTCATTAAAAAAGTAACAACATGGAGAAATTGCCAGAGGGTTGCTACAAGTTATACACTGTACTTTTATATACGGTTTCATCGGATGCACATACCCGGTCCGAAGTTCCAGTCTGTGTTTGTTTTTTGGTCTGGTTTGTGGCTAGTAATATAACTATTTACATTGAATTGAATTTATATAATTATTTTATTGTATAATAGTTGTCTTAAATAAACAAATTGTAGAATTTTGTTATGTTCATTTAATTAAATAAGTGATTTGTCAAATGGGTCGTGTAACTTCGCATTTAAAGAAACCGTATGGGACATGATATCTTGGTCTAAATTATTGGAGACGGCCCTTTTTGGTGTCTTTTGCTTGTTATCGGAAATAATCTGCAGAAAACTCTATTCTTTACGGATGTGTAGCGGAAGTTACATTCGGGCCACTAAAAGTGCGAATGCGTAGTAACGCTTGTTTATATTGTTGCTTTAAAACCGTCTATATAAGTCACTTTTATATACAATACATATTACCATGAATATGTTTTTTTGGAAAAGTTCTGCTTGAGGGATTTTGAGAAATGCTCTTGTGTTCCACCAAAAAGAAAACGCATTTTTGAAATGACTTGAGGCCTAGTCAACACAAAATGTTCAATTTTGGTGCAACATTATTTTTAAGATCCTATTACATCCGGAAGATAAGTATTTGATCGTTCAGGTTGAAGTAACTAAGCAAAAGCCTGCTTTCCAACCCCTTCCTAGCAGTGTCGGTTGCACACCTCCGCAATAACACGTTTGTGTGCTCAAATCACATAACAAGGGCTTTACATCCATCAAGCTTGAGTAGATTTGCAGTGTCATGAGCTCGGTTTAATGGGCTCCTTCCAGTTAACTTTCAGGCAGTGTATTCGCTCGTGTAGGTTCGGGCCTCTCGCATCGCGGATGCACATGTGCAGAGCAGCGTCTTAACTTAATTTCTGTGATATTGGAAGACAGCGGAATGACTGTGGGGTCTGCCATCTGTGAAGGACTAGCCTATAATTACTTATTAGTTGGCATGGTAGACAACAATATTTTTCTTGCTCCCAGCCTCTGTGTAAGGGCAAGATGCTAAAATCTGTCACCTGGCGGCGTGTTGATTGACTCCCTCCAACGGGGGGATATTTTAGTGGCTGAAATAGCCAAGCTGATCCTTTTTATTCTGCAATTTGTGCAACAGACATTGTGCATTGACACCGGTTTTTAATGGCGGACCGCCCATTCTGCTCAAGCTGGAAGTACCATTTAACTCATTCAGCGTTACATGGATTTTAACAGGATCGCTTACCTCTGGCTGGGCAAAGATATGCCGTTCCATGCTGCTTAAATGGACCAGACACCTCTTAATGGAGGTCTGGCCGTGGCTGTTGTTTTTGTTGGCCGGCCAGCGAAGTGCTGCTGAAAATCCTAGCGTGGTACAGGGACCAGACTTGTAGCACAGCCAGTGCTGTTTCTCTCGAAGGTTGTGGGCTGAGGTGGTGCCGTATGTTTACCCGCTGATGTCAGAAGACGGATGGGCTCTAAACAAGGTTTCTGTACAAAAAACAGCCTACCGAGGCCTAGAGGTGGAGTGCTGCTTTATCTGACGCCCAACGCTGCGAGTCTGTGACATTCTCGAATGGTAGCATTAGGCCTGTTTCACATTCCGCATCTTAAACTGCGCGGAAAACGCGAGCCGTGATTCTTTCTCTCTTCAAATGACATGCAGCACTCTAAAAAGTTTAACTTTTTCCATCTCGATGCGGCTCCTGCCACGCATCTACATTTAAAATAACGGATATGCGGGCGGAAAAGACTCAAAATGTGAATCAGGCCTTAGGATTTCCCGGCCTTTCAACATGCTTGTATAGGAAGTTTTCTTCTTGTGCTTATCTAGAAACAGTCGTCTCCTCAAAAGGGATCTTATGGAAACAAAGAAATCGATAATGTGAGAAGCAGTGGATTCTTTGTAAATGTAATAAAACAACTTTCGTTCTGTATTATAGTACAAAAATAAGTAATATCATTTAAATTGAACGATTCAGCACAATGGCAGTACAAAAATTCTTCTGTAAAGTATTAATACTACTTAAATGGGAAATTATTTAAATATATCATTTAATTACATTTTAAATTATAATTATTTTATTTGTATTTGATGTTTTCATGACAGTTTAGCACTTTTTTCTAAATTCTAATTACACTGTAAAAAATACCATAAAAAACGAATATTCCGGCAGCAAAGGCGCCAGGCAATTTTTAAATAAAAGTTTTTGTAAAGTAAAATTACATGTTACTAATCATATTTCCATCATCTCTACCTGTAAACTGTAACTGGTAATTCTTCAATTAATTTCTGTAATTTGACCTTTTTCTGCGTTTAAAAGGTTGTCCACACAGGACGCAACGTGACACGACAAACGACAATAGGTCCCATTATAATTTTCAATTCTGTCCACACTGGATGCTGCACAACGCGACACGACAAACATTAAGAACAAGTTGTATGTCACGTCCAGTGTAGACACGATGTAATACAGTTTTAAAGTGTACATCACAGCAATTATAATTGAATGGCCCTTATCGGCCTTTTAAAACATTCAAATGCAAAATTCTTATTTCTTTAACTTTTGGGGTGAAATTAGACCCACACATACAGTATTTTAAAATGATATGATTCCCCCAAAATTGTACTGCTGATGTCAGCTGGTTGAGAAAAGCCAAATTGATGGCAACCAGTAGCCAGGCCAGCATTCTGAAGAGAAGACCCAAGATGAGGATCACTGTTTGGCCCGACTTCCTCTGACATAATGATGGCTTCCCCCCTTCGAGTTGTTGATCATAAGAGGTGTGATGTCTCACACCCTGGTGCGGTTTAAGATGGGTGTCTGCACAATTTGTTTGCTCACAGGGTTAGGCTAAATTATTAATGTATTTAGTGTGTGATCTGTTATAATTGATCAGTTAACTCTCTCTTCCAAATAGACGTCAAACTGCTTGGTTTGAAGGACTGATCAGTGATGTGGATTATATAAGATAAACCGTGCAGAACGACACGCGTATTGTGGGAACAATCAATATCTCATAGAACCACTGATATGGATTTGAGCAACTCAACTCAAAGTCCACTTGTGTCTAGTCCCACATTACAAAATCACATTTGCAGTGAAGATATCTTAAATCTGTTGATATCATGACTAGCTTTTACTTGCAGTCTGTGTTGTCCATGTGGTCCTTTTTTGAAAAAGTCAATGCATTCATGCATTTTTTTACGCTAAATTGGTTTTCATAAACATTTTACTTTTTTAGTGATTTGCGGTCTCTGTCTATGAACTTTGTGGGAAAGACATTTGTTGCGCACATACTACACAACATTTCGGCGCTTTCCAAGTTGTCGTGCTTTTCAGAAAACTAGGTCTTAAAAAGTTTCTAGAAATTCAACACCATCTGCATATATTTTGGTGTATCTGTCAGTTTACTTCACGATTTAAGCTACCTTGGGTAAAAGTTTGCTGGAACCAAGGACCATGTCCCACATCTCCATATTGATCATTCATGGATAATTAATGTTGTGGCGTCCACATTAGATGAAGTTTAGCCTCTTTGAACTACATTCGAAAGTTTCGCTCCAGTGGGAGAGTTTATTTTGGAGCTCAAATCACCAGTGGCCAAACTGGGGCTGGCAAATATGCCCTCAGCTGTCACCGAGCACCAGATTTTGATGCAACGTTTCCAGCGGTCGGGGGACATCTCAGATCTACGTCCCATTTACAGAAGTCAGTATCTGAGATGGTTTAAATAGTAATGAATTAATGTCCTCCAGATGCATTATGGGAAGACTTTAAAGTTGACTAAATTTACTTTTGGGGGTGCTGTGACCTAGCTAGGCCTGTGGCGGGCCGATGAGGAGCGGGACATTTAAGGGGCAACGCAGAAGACGTGAAGGTTGAAGGTTCTCCCAACGGGGTTTTCATAGGCCCTAACAAGTCATCAGCCGGTTTGAGGTGCAAGTTTAGATGCACATTAACTTAAATGTTCAGATACTAAAAGAAAATCTCAATCTCACCTTGTCATCAGAGTGTGTACTGCTTTGTGAAAACTGATGCATTCTTATATAGTTCAACATACGTTACTTGTCAGGAGGAGTGTGAAGATTACCACCTAGTAATTCTCAAAATACATTTGCGTTTAAAAAAACCCAGTTCTGCTGTGTCAAACTTCATCAGCAATGTTGAAAAGTTCGGAATTTGTTGTGTAAAACCCAAACACATAAAATGGGAAATGTTATTGAAAGTCTATATTTTAGTAGTTTTTCATTTGTTTTCTTTCGCAGTTGCCAAATCTAGCCGGTCTTAGCTGAACTCATAATGTTCCCTACCTTAGACTGTGAGCAGAATTCTACATTATGCCAAAAGTAATCGTCTCTGTTTCCACTTGTTCATCGTCCTTTTTTTTAATGGACGTTGTGTAATGTTGCCTGCTTTTCATCTCAAATTCCCCCCCACAAGATGTGTTTACCATGCTCATAAAAGCAAGTTGGGAGACACAGGAGAGACATGAAAAAGTAGGCCGTTTCCTGAACTTGACTTTACATTTTCTCACTCCCTCGAGTTTATGCGTGTTTCTGTCTGTTTGTATGTGAATTCCGAGTCGTTTGAGTCACAAAGTCTGTCTCGTAATTCTCACGCATGTGTTTTATCTTAATCGTCGTCCGTTCTATGTCTCTGTCTCGTGGGTTAAGCGCGCATCCATTCTTCGCACTTGCATCAAATTTAATTTTTACTGCGAACCGCCCCTGATGTGTTTCATGCATGTAATTTTCATTTATTCAGACGTTTCTGCGTATAATTGATTTTGACTCGTCTTAACGCACGTTCGAATGACCAAGTTAACTGGCTGCTCATCCGTCTCCTGTTAAAACAATTCCGGGTCCCCCAACAAATAAAAATGAGGCTGATCGAGAAGATAAGGCGTGTTTTGAATTAGCGTCACTCAATGTACTTGATTATTCATATTTGATAAAGAAGCGCCGCCTAATCCAGTAAATAAAGGGAAAATAAGACAGAACCCCGTCCCTTCAGGTACAGTGAGCGCTTAATCAAATTATCCTCACATCCGGGCGTGCCGTTTTCTTCAAACACCCCCGTGACTCTCAATGCAGATTATAATCAGCTCCTATTTCCAGTCTTTGATTAAAATCGTGTGGGCTTGGGCAGACTTTGTTCTTCATGTGACGATTCAGCCAGCTAATTATTAATATCGCAGGTCCACCTTCTATATTTTTTTATTCACCAATTACAGTGAGCCAGTGGACCAGAGTGGTTAAACAATGCCCATAACTATTAATCATGTTGAGTCACTTTGGATATGAATTCATTAGTGCATTCTTATTTAAATGTCTTACAGTGGCTGGGAGGGGACAAGGTTTCGCTGAGGACTTGTTTTGTCTTTCTGACCTTCAACTTGAATCTCAGGCGGAGGTTTTTCTGTGCGGTTCTACCATCATCCTTTCGGTTATGTGGAAAATGAGGTTTTAGGCACATGCACTTGAGCCGTTTAACCGTTGAAAAGGATGTTTCACCTCCCAAAATGAAAATTCTGTCATCATTTATTCATCCTCGTGTAATTTCAAACCTGTATGACCTCTGCAGAACAGTAAAGTACAGATATTTTGAAAACGTTGGTAAGGAAACAACATTGGCCCCTATTGACCTCTATTGTATAGACACAAAGCCACCGAGACATTTCTCAAAATATTTTAATTTGTTTTTAGCAAAAGAAAGTTATATACAGGTCTTGAACGATATGAATGATGACAGAAATTACATTTTTGAGTGAACTATCCCTTTAATGTATGTGATAGAAATTTGGTTGTCACAATGCTGAAACATCAGTAGCTGATATAAATAAGTGAACGATATTTGATATTCTCCAATAAAGCATGAAAACGATAAACAAATTAAAAAACTTTATCTATGTTATAGACATTAATTATTCAAGTAAACATTCAGAAATTAGAAAAAATATCCAATTAACAAAAAAAATGCATAATTGTTTTTGTATTGTATATCTATTATTTTAGGACCAAAACTGTTTATTTTTAAAAGCATTAAGTATTTTCAAAAATTCCTTAAATTTGTGATATAAAAAATAAATACGTTTAGAAAAAAGCTGTTGCTGTGAACCCCACGATCACATGGACTTTCGTAAAGTCGCATGACTTTGGGAAACTTCGGATTGTTAACTTGTGACCAAGTCTCTTTCACATGATGTCATAAACAGAAAATGAGATTTCTCTTTTATGTAATGAATAGTTAATCTCAGTTTGTAGATAGATGACCAAGGGAAGGAATTGATGGAACAGTGATGGAGATGCTAATCCTCAGTCAGAACGTCGTTCTACCGGACTCCGGCACTGATTGAGAACCGGGCTCTCCCGCTGTCGTATTCGCCGAACCAATCACGTCCCTCCGTCTTCGGGTTGAAGTTTATCAGCCTTATCGATGAGTGTTTTACCACTTTATTTTCCTAATGTAGTGTCGGGATGCAATAATTAACCCCATGTCAGGTTATTAAAACCCTATTTTTACGTGACAGACAGAAATAGACACGCAGAAATAGGAAGATGGAAGCCATCAGTTAATGTTCAAAGATTTTGAAATGCCAAATTGTTCCTTCCCAAGACCCCATTATAATCGCTGCATTAATTTCATATTAAAAGATGGAAGTTTTTGCCACGTGGCTGGCAGACGTATTGTAATTGATCGCATTTTAACGGAGAAAAGTAAGATGGAGCACAATGGTTCCGCAGTATTTGAGAAGTCTTGCAATACATCTGTTGGCTTGGAGTTGGGTGGGTGGGTAAAGGTTACATTACATTGGTCGGAACAGAGATTTGACCACGCTTGATATGAATCTTAATATTTGTCTATCTGATCACTGGCTTTTCCTTGACCATTTCATCTTTGGATCTTTGCTACAAGCCATTTCAATTTCCTCATACTGTACCTTTAATAGTTCACCCAGAAATAAAAATTGACATTATTTATTTTTGTCGGGCGTGTTGTTTTTTGTTAAAAAATATTTTTTTCAAACCTTGCTATGACCTTTAGTCAAATGTCATGATTCCAGATCTGCTCTCATTGTGTTCAATGGAACAGTCTGGTCTGGTAACATGAGGGTAAGTAAATAATGACAAAATAGTTATTCTTGAATGATTTATTTTATTTTATTTCGTGCAGATTGGCTTCTACAGATGGCTCAATTTAGTTTGGCAAATGATTTCAACATGAGGTTATTTTGACCAGGTTATAAGGCAGTTTAATGGCCTGTCGCTGAGGGGAAAAGCTTGAATGCTGAACGAACGTTTGACTTTTCACATCCGCGTGGTTGAAATTACACCTCTGCTCTGCCCTGCAGACCCACTTTAAGGAAACGTGTGGCGTTGAAATTATTACGTGCCAGACTATTTATTGGACACATCTGTCATTTGTATCAGCAGGAGTACATTTGTGACTTCTTTCCCCTTTGATGGCGATCTCGACCCTTTGCAATGCTGCTGACACTCGTGCGTGGCAGTTTGTCCAGTTTTTCCGAAACCGCGCCATGGCGAATGACAATCTGCGGTTTTAATTGATAGAGAATTCTCATTATATTTCAATTTGCATGCGGGGTCTCGGGAAGCATGGGGGGGTCCAGCCGAGGTTTGTTAATTGATGGACTAGAATGTCTGGGTCTGAGCTTCTCTCTTACCTGGCTGAAAGCCACTGTGTCTTCTCAAAGTGCCATTTCATCTTTGTCAGGGCGGACTGGAAATTTGCAGCCCGCTTCTAATTGGACAAAGTACCTCTCAAACCCTCAGCAATCACTCACGGGTCAGATTATCGAGCCGGCGCGAGTTCCCGGCCGTTCAGGCTTTCGTAGGGGCCGGAGGTCTAACGCTCGGCAGCGTGCGCTTTATCACTCAACAGCTCGAGAGGAAAAAACAAATAAAACAAAATCCTCAGCGAGCAAAAACACTCAGCGCAGTTGTTTCCACAAGAGATGAATTACTTCAGTCTGTCAAAGTGACTGAATTTCTTGTCATCCGCGCAGACTGGAACACATGTACTCCGACTTCAATAAAGCTAATGAGTCATGAATGCAGCATGTAAATGATATTCTGCCTGACCAGACGCTAGTCATGCTTGGCACGGATTATCCCGTTTTATGTGGCACAGTTTCCGGTACCCCTGTGATATCTCCGTAACGCAGAGCGTACTCATTGTGACATTTGTGCAAAATTGTTGGGTTTATCGTTTGTGACAGTTGCATTGAGGAATAAGACGCGTAAGACGATTACAAGGGAGCCGACCGTAGATCCGCGCTGAGTTGCGAGCCATTGATACACATGTAAAATTCATCACGGTGTAAATGAGAGATACTGGCAATGTTAGTGATGTCACAATGCCAAGACCTTCTTTTGAATCTGATTGAATGGGATGGTAAAAATATAATGTTAGCGCAAATTTCCCTTGATATAAGATTATCATTCCGCAGTGTCTTGCAGGTAGCATGATATGTGTTGTAGAAGTAAATATATATTACAAATATCCATCTATCTATCTATCTATCTATCTATCTATCTATCTATATATATATGTGTGTGTGTGTGTGTGTGTGTGTGTGTGTGTAGAGTTTGGTTTCAAAATGAGATTATTTATTTTTATAATGATGTTTTAAATTGTGTATTCCAATTAATATGAAACACACTGCAGTTGGTTTGATTTGATATAAGCCATATAACTAAAATAATTAAGCTAGCTAACATAATAAAACGTAATAAAAACAAAATAACATAATAAAAATGATTTAATAAAAATAAATAAAATGGAGATATCTAATTTTGGAACCATATATATATAAAATAAGATTCTCGTAATGCTTAACAATCAATAAATAATAAATAATCAATTCATGTGCAGTTTATGTACAACAAAATGTTTTAATGAATGCATCAACTCAATGTAAAAAAGACATTTATACAAAATTTCGATACTAATATTGGCCTACATTCTATTATAAACCTTACCGGTTCTTCTTAACAGCCGGTTCTTCTCAGTCAAGAAACCAACACCAGTTGTAACAAAGAACTGACTAATAAGTACCGTCAGCGCACAAAAGCTGGCAGCTGGGCCACGATGCCTCTGTAGGTACTCTAGGCTGGTGATTTGATCCCACGTGGGACAGGAAGTGGACAGGATGAGATTGATGGCGGTGTCCTAAAACAGACAGATAATACCTGATTGAGCCCTAAAGGCTTCGGGCCCAGCACGACTCGCACTGAGCTATAGGTGAGCGATACCCTCCCGACACCCCCCGAAACACTCCATGCAAATTCATGGGACACATTAAAGGATTATTCCCAGGGAGGTTGTGCCAACATAGCCCAGAGCGTCGCACATCTCCTGATCCGAGCATCGTTTGCATCTGGGAGTAAACCCACATACGCCGCAGTCAGCTCAGTCATTTGTAACAGAGCTGTACAGTATTAGGGGAATGCACAAGCACGACACGCAAACACAGAAGCACAAAGACTGATGGATGTCTGCAGTGGTAACTACTGTAGACCCACATTTTTTTGCGCTGTGTATGTGTGATGTTTGTTGAATGGTTAAGTGGGAGCTCAGAGTCCTCCTATTGTTAACTTTGACTCTCATCTGGAAGCATAATCAAATTTTCCAAAATATGAAAGAAGTGAACATGTAGGGGGCAGTACTTAATCTGATTAGATGTATATGCTAAATTTGTATCCAGTAGACTGGGGTGTTATGGGTGGTTGTCAAGGCATTGCTCTGTGGATCCCATTGTTTTGGGTGGTTGTCAGGGCGTTCCTGTGCAGTTGCTAGATAGTTTTAGGTGGTTGTCAGGGTGTTCATGAGCAGTCCCTTGAGTGTTTTGGGTGGTTGTCAGGGCGGTCCTAGAGTGTTTTGGGTGTCTATCAGGGTGTTCCTAGAGTGTTTTGGGTGTTTGTCAGGGTGTTCCTAGAGTGTTTTGGTGGTTGTCAGGGTGTTCCTAGAGTGTTTTGGTGGTTGTCACGGTGTTCCTAGAGTGTTTTGGTGGTTGTCAGGGTGTTGCTAGAGTGTTTTGGTGGTTGTCAGGGTGTTCCTAGAGTGTTTTGGGTGTTTGTCAGGGTGTTCCTAGAGTGTTTTGGTGGTTGTCAGGGTGTTCCTAGAGTGTTTTGGGTGTTTGTCAGGGTGTTCCTAGAGTGTTTTGGTGGTTGTCGGGGTGAATCTAGACTGTTTTGGGTGTTTGTCAGGGTGTTCCTAGAGTGTTTTGGGTGTTTGTCAGGGTGTTCCTAGAGTGTTTTGGTGGTTGTCAGGGTGAATCTAGACTGTTTTGGGTTATTGTCAGGGCGTTCCTGGAGTGTTTTGGGTCATTGTCAGGGTGTTCCTAGAGAGTTTTGGGTGGTTGTCAGGGCGTTCCTAGAGTGTTTTGGGTCATTGTCAGGGCGTTCCTAGAGAGTTTTGGGTCATTGTCAGGGCGTTCCTAGAGTGTTTTGGGTCATTGTCAGGGCGTTCCTAGAGAGTTTTGGGTCATTGTCAGGGCGTTCCTAGAGTGTTTTGGGTCATTGTCAGGGCGTTCCTAGAGAGTTTTGGGTGGTTGTCAGTGTTCTGATTTTCTGTTAATTTCACAACCAGATCCATTGCAAAACCCGCAGAATAACCTGGGTTTTGCCGTACAGGCCCACGCTCGAACGCCAAAAATTTCTGTTAATGTTAAATCTTTTAAATAAAACCATCCACAACGGAAAGCCTATAATAAGCAATCGTTATCGCAACTCTCATATTTATTACACCTATATTTGTCAGAGCAACATGCACTACCGCCGATGGCAGTTCACCACTTTACCACCGCGGTGGTGTGGTTGTCACGGCCACCGTCACAGCCCTATGTGATGGCAAATTTCTTGCAAACAAGCTGCACAATTTGAGCTGTATAGTTGATCCGAACCAGAATAGAATTGGATGTAAAACCGATGCTTACAGCACCATCACTTATTACACGTCATGTGTTTTATTCTAAGATAACTAAAACATCTCAGGTATTAGAAGAGACATGTATTGTCCAAGGCTTCTGTAATTTATCAGCTTATACTGCAATTCAATTGTTGTCGTTTTTCTGTAAAAAGGAACTGTCAGATTTGAATAGCTTTGACGAACACATTGGCAGACGTGAAGTATTAATGTGTTTGAAGTAACTCTCCTAAACATTTTTCTTTCTCTGTTATTTCTTCCTTTCATTGAAAACCACAGCTGCTTTGTTGAAACATCTGAGCAGGCCAGTAGCCAGAGGAATGTGGAAATAGCTCTGTGTTGAAACCAGTGTGTGCACAGTGTGTGTGTGTGTACACACCTGAGGCATTGCTCTGGTTATCTCTCAGTGGTGTAATCTTCATACTTAGACGACGGACCAGCTTGACCTTCCTAAAGGTACTGGCGTCGTTCTGCTTAACCCTTTTCTGTATGCTCTTGGAAAGGTTCCTTGAAAACGACCAAATTGCCTTCTTATTCAGTGAGGGGCTTCCAGTGTCAGGGCGTTTTGCGCTGTGGAATATATCCACCGTGGACAAAACACAATTTAAGGGGGCTTCAATGTTAATGCTTTTGGGTAAGGATGGTTAGTAATTCGGTGAGTTTAATTTATTTTTATATGCCCTTGTAACAATTATTGGCCCTACAACAATCAAAAAGATTCATGAGACAATTTCAAAACCAAATAACATATTTTAAAGGTATATTTACAGTATATATTAATTGTAACTCAAAGCTTTGAAGGAAATTCTAATTGGCAATATTGGCCCTATTGGTTAAAGCCTTTTGGCATTAGAATTGCATTAGTTTTACTAACTAAAAACTAAATAAAAATGTCTTTCCCCTTCCTTTGAAATTTCTGTTGCTGTTTTTTAAAAGAACAACACATGTATATGTAACACTGAAAACTGAATAAGATTGAAAAGTTTTATTACTGACCACATGGCCAGAAAATAACTCCCATAATGCATTGGATGCATACAGTAGCAGACAAATGCACTGTAGCCCTGTTTCCCTCAGCACGTACAGTTGATTGCCTGCACCGGCTCAAACGTGTGGGGCAGATGGCAGAGGGCTGCTGGATAATAGATCTCAATATTAACTCAAAACCATGCTGGGCGTGTTGGTGGATGACGCTCTGTGGAGTAAGAGAGAAGCTTTGACCTTCTGTCCTGTCATTTAGCCCCTCACGCCCCCCTGCGCTGCGCTCAAATTACTTTGTTTTACCCAATTAAAGGAGATGGCTGAGCATGGCGAGCGCGGAGATTTTTCGCCCGGCGACACGAGCCACGCTCTCACCTGGACGTGTGCGACGTTAGCGCTCTGTCATCAGGAGATACGGGGAGAAGGATGGAGGGAGATGGCAATGCGTCCTGAGATTGATGCGGCGGTGGAGGGTGACACCTTGACTGCTGTCTTACTGAAAGAAGTGTAAAAAACACACAGCCAGCTGTCTATAGTTAGTCTTCGGTGCACCAAGTCGTGTTTTACTTTAACTTCAGCAGCTCCAGGCACGTGAACAAAACACAAATCTCATTGGTCGGCCCGTTTTTAGAGATCGGGTATCATGCTATGTCATTGTAGTAGAGTAGACGGGGCGAGACCGTGGTTCGAGACCGGTGAGTAATTGTGAATGATCGTCAGCTGTGCGCACACCGGGCTCGAATCACGTAGGAGATGGGAGCATATAAAAGGAACGAGCGACCGGACCGTCGATGAGAGAGGACCGGGCCCAAACTTGTGTTACGTTGGTGTTTATGTTATTTGTTTTGTTCGCCGGCGGTCGGCCGTGAGGGGCCGCCGGCTGTTATTATTTATATTAAATGTTTAAATGTCTTCCGGTTCCCGACTCCTTCCTTCCATACTTGAATCTTATTACATTGGTGCCGAAACCCGGGAGGAAGGAGAGACATGCTGTCGGAGAGTCCTCGCCGCCGAGTGGCCTCGCGGTGCCGGAGAGTTCGGGCAGCGCGGACGAAGGGCGTCCGCCAGTGGCTGCCCGAAGCGGTGGCTCTGGGGAAACGGAATTGCACAATGCGGTCACCGTCAAAGCCTCGGTGGAACGGCGACCTGTGCTGCCGCGCCTCTGGGTCGAGGTGGGGTGGCTGTCGTCCAAGCGGGAGCCGGGGAGTTGCCGCTGTCCGCCAGAGGCCGAAGCCTGCGTCCGTCCCCCGAGTAGGAGGAGCAGGAGGCGGGAGTGCCGAGTGCGGCCACCACCTGCCAGAGGCCGGAACCTGCGTCCGTCCGCCCAAGGGGGAGGAGCAGGGGACGGGGAACACGCCCCGCTAAAGGAGGAGCCACCGCCGGCCGCCAGGGGGCGGACGGTCGAGCCGTCCACCGAGGGCCCAGGGCCACCGGAAGGCACCGCGAAGGAGAGTACTCCGGCTGGTTGAGGACCGAGGAGACCGTGGTTCGAGACCGGTGAGTAATTGTGAATGAGCGCCAGATGTGCGCACAACGGGCTCGAATCATGTAGGAGATGGGAGCATATGAAAGGAACGAGCGACCGGACCTTCTTATTACAGTCATGCATTCTAACTTCTTAACACTGTTAAACGTGCAGGCTTCTCATGCTTAACATGGCAAACTTGTTAAAAATGAGTTGGACGTATGACGTAGTATTTCTGTACTTGATACACTCCCTCAGTACTGCATTCTGGATCCCTGAATCATCACAGTAGTGAAGTTGAGGTGTGTCTGTTTGTTCACGGCATTTCAGTGAAGGATGTTATAGAAACGGTGGATATAAGGCTAGATTTGGAGATCGTTTGAAAACGAAAGATGGCGCGGTCCCAGTGCTAAAAGATACCGGACAGGAAGTGCACGCAGTAAGTCAAACTAAGTCATACGTCTGTGTTTTGTTGGCAATCGGCGTTTTTTAATTTATAACGCTTTTAGGCATGGTGTTTTGAGTGTCGGTCAGCATACTCCCATTTGCGCCCTTTGTTTAGTCATGAGGCGTTAAACGACCCGACCTTAAGACGACTAATACGCCAAATGTTTCCATTCGGGATCAAGAAAAACTAAAGATTTTCTTCCATTTCTTTCATATCTGATGACAAAAGCATGTGTGCACAAGACTGTAGGCATGCGTGTGTGCTCTGAAGACAGGGTGCATGATGGCGGAGGGGTTTAACAGCCATGCGAGCACAGATTATGTGCTTGAAGGGGCGGAGGCCTGTGCCAGCAGTGACAGTTGGTCTGGGATTTGGAGAGGGCCTCAGCCGTGCGGCACGGACCCGGCTCGGAGGACCCATCGGGTTCGAGCCTCATCTCCCCCTCGAGGCGGCTCCTTGCAGGGACCCAGGCTGGCCGGCAGCTCCAGGCTGCCCGCTGGGGGTAAACGGGTCCCACGTGTGTCGTGATGAAGGGGCAGCGATAGCATGAGGCTTTTGAAACATGATGCGCTCGATTGAGGAGGGAGCATCTTTTACCTCCGTCCAGCTCTGGCTTGGCTGGGCTTTTGTCGAACTGCATATCTTTGCTGCGATGCCCGCACTGTGTCACGCCAGGGGGGCCCGAACGTCTGTCATTTGTTTTACTTTCAACTGAAAGTTGATGGTTTACCAATAAAGCTCTCGAGTGGCTGTTTTGATGGAGGCATATGGAAAAAGTATTGTCATGGGCCCTACAATCTTCATGATTGCTGTAAGAGAGGAAGAAGTGGTACATTATTAAATATCATATATAAGTTTGATTCAAAACAAATGTAAGAATAAGATTCAGGTCTCCATTACAGTGATGTTCAATGATGTCACAGTTTGCCAAATTACACAATTTGTGATTCCAACTGATCATTTATATGGTGTGTAATCAGATAGAAGTGGTACAGAGTGTACCTGCAAAGTATGAGAATAGCAACTAAAGCTAAGGGGGCGGGGCTTAGTGAAGGTACAGTTCATGCCATAGGGTATGCACCTTTTTCACTCGAGGTATTCCTTATTTTCTTTATTGATCGGAATGCCCATTTCAGGAAGCCACTTCAATCTTGTCTTTAGAGTAAACCGTTTTTTTGTTTTGTTTGTCTTACCACAGTAACCATAGTTTAACCATGGTATTTGTAGTAACCAAACATAATATATATAAACAAGATGTGCCACTGCCATTAAAATGAATAGAGAGGAATGCAATGATCAAAAAGGCCACTCTAGCGCAGAAAGCCCCACCTTCAAGTAGAATGATCTAATCGTCAATCCTCAAAGCCTGAGGATTCTCTGGAGCAGGGCTTATGTTAGGAGCTTGCCAGTCTCCACGCAGGTGCAGTTGCTGACACAACCTCAAAAAAGGTGCAAGCTTTAAGCTTAGCAGACCGAAGTTATGGTACAGTCCATGGCTGCAAACATGGCCACCGAGTGGCACAACTTCCGCAAACGGACTTTGGTAGTAACACAGTGGTAATACAAATTAATGTGCCGAAAAACTTTTTACTATAATAAATCTGTGGTTCAATGTAGACTTAGACTTATTAGATTTCTTTCAGCGGACGTTCGATCAGATCATAGTTCCCACTTCTGACATAGAAACTTGCAGATGAGAGGATTACATTTACATTTATGCATTTGGCAGACACTTTTATCCATTTTATCCAAGTATGTGCAATCCCTGGGATCGAACCAATGACCTTGGCGATGCTAGTGCCACAAGAAAGCCTTAGAATTATTAAACTATCAGTTTTATATATTGCCAATTTTCATGCTATCACTGAAATGCCGATGCTCTTAAATTGATTGGTAATCGGCCGATACATCGGTGCATTTCTAGTTCCATTTTTGGGGGTTTATGTGGTCTTTCATTTTCAGTTATTTCATGTATTTCATGTTTAAGATTATCTTGCATAATGTTTTTTTCAGTTCGAAGCACTTTGTATTTATAAGATATTGTGCAACTTGCAATTTTCCATATTTGTAGTTCCATTTTTTATCTGTTTACAGTTTTAAGTACAACTATTATGTTTTACGAACGTTTTCTAAAGGGATATTTTTCTTATAATTGAATCAGTTTTAATAGATATAGAGCTGTATGAATGGCTGCAGTATTTACAGCTCAGTTCAGGCAGGCTTGTGTTCATTACACTTCTGTCTGCTGAAGCATTTGCAACTCTATTACTCCGAGGTGCTTTTTGATGTAGTCCATTGATGTGCGAGTGTGTGCGCCTCTGAAGTGTGCTGGAGAGGTCTAATGGGGAAAATAAGCATTTTCTGTTGAAAGTGCCTCCATTTGACAAGCTATATATTTCTAAAGTGTCATAAATCTCCCGTGAGCCCTAGCCCCGCCACGCTCGCCAAAAACAACCGTATGTTTCAACACGCTCTTAATAATGTACAGCGTTCCAGAGGCCATCGAAATAATCAAACGCACCGTTTATCACGGCTGAATGTTATTTTTTTATTGTAGAAACCCTTGGTTTGACCCGACCAAACAAAACATTGGTTATAAATGATTTTAATGGTTCGTCGCTGTAGTGATTAAGTGTCGCACACATGCTCTGCTTTTCTAAAATGTTCATTATCCATTCACGAACTCAAGACAAGCATGGGATGTTCTTGACCTCTGAACTCCTCGTGTCTTCGCACATGTTATACGGGGCCCCCCCGGCTGGTCAGGAACCCTGCTTGTCCTCTTCACCTCGTTCTGGGCCGACATCACCGTTCCTGGAGACTCCATTAGGAAGTCCAGCGTGTCCTTGGAAGTCTTCGCTTTTATTCATCGCAACTTCTCCTGTTTCTTCAGACTCTCCCTGTTCGTCTTTCCATCTGAAAGTAGGCCGAAGGTTATTACACTGAATTTGATATAACAGCCCGACGATTCTGCGGAGCACCTTGTCAGACACAAACAATAGATAAAGCCCGAAATATAATGTGAGGTAAGAAACGCTCTGATATTCCCAGAGAATGCTCCCCTTAGAGACGGGAACATTTGTCTGCATATATTTGCTAAGAATTCGAGCTGGAGAAAGTGGAGGTCATAAAGAAAATAGATCTATTTTCATACGTGTTGAAGTTAACTCTTTTCCTGCAGGAACTGTGAAAAGGCGCTCTATTGTTCTAGCAAAACTTGGTTCAGTTTTCATCTAGCGTCTAGATCCGAAATGGGTCTGTTCTATTGTTAGCGTTGCTTTCGGTGTTTGGTTTAGACCTTGATTGCGGCTTTCTTGTGTAACAATGCTGTTTCAAGGCCAAATGCTTAGATGGCAAAGACGGAACAGATGTTGACGGTTGTATAATTAGTAAAAAAGTGGCAGCGAGGTTTCTTTTGCAGAACAGCCGGGTGATCAAAAGGTTTTAATTTAAGTTGACCCTGTACGTCTGGTGGGCTGTCTGAACGTTGTTGCTGACAAATTACAGGTGCTCAGCTCAGGTAAAGACTGCAGAGATGTCCAGAGAGGATCTCAACTCGCAGGTAAAGTTGATTAACGGACAACCAGCGTGCCAACTGATACTTTTTATGCCAAGCATGCCAAGTCATATGACGTTGTTGTAGTTGTAGTAGTTTGTGTATATAATATTGTTATGACAAACTTACTCTGTGTGACACTTGGATCCGTCAAAAATAATTTCAAATGCCATTTCTGGTCTTCCTGAATTTACTATTTATAGGCGGGTGTTTAGGTAAAATTATTATTTTTGTTTTATTCTGTGAACTTCTAACAATATGTCTCGAATAATTCAAACAAAGCGATTGTTTTTAATTGCATTTATATGCAGAAAATGAAAACTGGAGAAACGGGTCAAACGAGCAGAAGAGATGCTCTGTATTTTTCTGAACTTAGATACTGAAGACAAGTTCATATTTATTATTAAGCGATACAACAGTAATATTTGTACATGTGTTTTGGAGAAAAAAAGTGATAACCTCGATTTTATTTTATTTAATAAAAAAAATTGTGTTTTTGGCCAAATGATCACAGTCATAATATGAGTGTTGGGTGGCAAAGAGAGAGAGAATTTGTGATAATTTTGTCTCTTAGGACAGCATGTTGAATAATTTACAATATTATCATGTGTAGTATTAACGCGGTATCGATAAACATGTTTTTTTTGTTACCGTTATTGTCAATAGCAGTATGTTGTGACACCCTTAGTGGCATTTTATTTCCAGAACAAGGCAAACGTATTAACCAAACCAGACATTTCCTTTTTAATTGCCAATATCAGCTCTCGAAATTCCTTAATTAAGTTCATTTTTGTTGAATTAAATAAAATCAACTTCAGCGCTGCCGGTTCTCTCGTACGGCATGAAGTTTTGTTTATTTCCTCTTCTCGCAAACCTGTCACATTTAATAACATTTAATTGGCCAAATCAAATTATTTCACGCAACGTTATTATCATGGTTTTGGTTGTAGTTTTGCTTGTACTAAAGCATTTAACAGCCCTGCAAAGCCGTCCTCATCTTCAATTAAAATGTCAAACTCAACATGAATTTCATTTGAGCGCCATTCCCATTAATTGGACAAATGCATGTAGGTGTCTGTGGGGAAAAGGTGGACCGGGAGACTAAATTATTCAGAATTCACAATTTCTGAATTAGGATTCATCAGCTTCATTTGGGTGGCGGCCCTCGGCCGGCCCGATTCAGCTCGTGGTCTCGGCAGAAGCGCTGGCTCACGTTGTCTTCATTAAAAGCGATTATGGAATAGGTCATTTTCGTCTGCTTGGCTGGTTTGAGCGCAGTACGGCGGATCGTCTGGATATCTGTTTGGGGTCTGTGGGTCTGGTTAAGCAGTCAGGCAGGAAACAAATGCTGTCAGTTATTTTTATACCCATGTACGCGTGTCTGATTATGTGTCATGGCGAGTCAAAGCAGCACATTTTCTGCCCTTTTGAATTTGTTGAATTGCGTGTGTGCTTGAATAATAATATGAACATTTCCCAAAGCCATTTTTTTCCCGAATGTGAGAGTTTTCACAAATTGAACATCTCATGCTTTCATACACACGTTTCTAATGTAACATTATAGCAGTATTGTATATCTGAATATTAATCAGAGTTTTCTCATTATCTTCCTGGAATTGGTGATGAATTGGTTTACATAGGGCACCATATGGGATACTGCCCGTTGTACAAGCTGTCCAGAGAGAGGCTTGACACACACTAACAATAAATGTGAAATTAATTTTTCAGGGCAGGTTGGCCACCTGTCTGCTAAGATAGAGACTAGGGCCGGCCATTTGGTGTGGGTAGAGAGAGAGGGCGCCTGTGGGAACCAGTTGGTCATAAATGTTGCCCCATATGCCACCCGATATTTGTGTCTTGGAAAGCCGACACATCTTTGCGGTACATGCAAGGACAAACTTATCAATGACTTTTTTTTAATTACAAAATACTTGTAATGTTTGGTTATTTTCACGTCTTTGAAATGGGCTGGGATTGATGTCCATGGAGCAAGTACTTCTAGTTTAGATGTGTCAGATGAATTGGGACCCCCTGCTTTTTCAACCATGTTTCGACAAATATAGTTATACTTCAAACACATTTCAACACCCTGTTCAACTTGTTTTAAAATTGAGTTTCGTTTTTTTATAGTAGCACCAACAACCAAATGGCACGACCTCTACAGATGAAGCAGCCATCGGTCGGCTTTAAACAAGCAGTGTTGAGGAATCTTAACGCTGGAATTAAAGCATGTGGTTTCAGTACTACGAGCTCAGAATGAGTCAACATACGGACAGAACACCTGGGAGAAAGTGAGAGAGGTTGAGAGCATGTGAGGCAGAGCGGCACATATTGACGCAGTCTCTGAGAGACTGGTTTCAGTCAACCGTCTCTTTGAATCAGGGGGCGAGAGAGAACAACTCTTCACAGTCATTTGTCTTCCTTAATCATACGCCGTAGCGCGTTTTTCCGAGACGGGCCGTGCTGTGGGTGTACGGGCACATCTGTGCCGTTTGGGCTGAATGATACGTGTCCGTGTGATACGGGCACGTGAGAGGGAGACTTGGGAACGTCCCGCGTAGAGCCTTATGGTGTATTTTGTCTCGAGTCTCAAGGATGCTGGTGTGGTTTCACAAAGTAAAACCTTTTTAAACCACCGGTGTTAACAGTATCCTAGTTAAAACGTAGATCAGAAGTCTACTTGACTACTTGTTCCTAGACATAAGAGGAAAGACATTAGAGAATCTTCCACCAATGGCAGGAGGTGGAGAATAAGTAGAGGGAGGTTGGGCTTCACGGGGGCGCTCGGAGAAAGTTGCCCCCTTGCTTGTCAGAGTTTAAGGAAGTTGAGAATTGATGGAGCCCACAGGCACTCGGGCTAATTTTAGTTGAAATCACCTAAGTGGTTTGGCTAATTTATCCCTCACCCTCGAACCCCCCCCACATTCGCTCTCATCCCCCCCCATCTCTCTTCTCCCTGCTCCGATATGTCCACATAGCGTGAAGGTACCAGGAGGTGACAGGAAGAACAGAAGGGTATTTTGTGCACAGCTGACTCGGAGTGTACTGAGTATTTATAACCTTCGTTTTAGACATGGAGGCTTTTTTGACCCAGTGCCATGGACACAGAATCAGTTCATTCTCTTTGTCCTTATATGCTTCGCAATGCACCAAAGCTCTAATTGCATGTCGCATTACAGTTAGATTCTGATTCGTATCGCAGCACCGACAATAAAGCAAATACTTTTGATGATCCTGTAGGTTTTAGAAGTCTTGGAGACCTTGTGGCCTTTTTATGCTGTAAATTACTTTCTCTGTATTTTTTTTGGAGGGGGGCTTTTTTGCCCACCCCAAATTTTTGGCATTCAAAACACAAATAGTACATGTAAATAAACAATGTTGACTCTGTTCCTGTGGTACCCGCCCTGATAGCACACATTCAACTAGGATATGCCTATTATATATTTGCATTTACATCTGCAATACGTCCCTGGGACGTCTGCTGTCAGAAGCCATATAGACATCTAGAAGTTGTCTGTAAGATGTTTAGGATTAAGAATGTTTGTTAAACTGCCCTTTCAAATATGTTAAGCAGATGTTTCACAGCAGATGTTTTCCAGATCTCCGTATCTTAAGTAGACATCTTACAGATGTACCTTCGCTATCTGGAATACAGTCTAAATCATAAACATCTTACCGACATACCTGTGCTATCTCGGCGAACTGCGAAATGCAAGGTTATTTGTTAGCTGTCATACACTAAAACTTGTGTGGTATTGTCTCAAAATTACACTTGTAAGAATTTTTTTGCTAATTTTCATGTTATGAAATTAACTATTAGACATATGTGATCCTGAATTACAAAACCAGTCTTGAGTAGCACGTGAACATTTTTAGGAAAAGACAAAATTTCATTGTATGGGTCAAAATTATTGATCTTTCTTTTATGCCAACAATCATTAGGACATTAAGTAAAGATCATGTTCCTTGAAGATATTTAGGAAATTTCCTACCTTAAATATATAAAAACTTTGAATTTGTTAATCAGGGGCACTGTGACAGGCCATCCACTCCCAAAAATAAAGGCAAATTTCTCAATATATCTCAGCCAGATATCGTCCCATTCTAGCAACTCATACATCAACATAAATCTTATTTATTCAGCTTTCAGATTATGTAAAAATTTCAATTTCGAAAAATTGACCCATAAGATTGGTTTTGTTGTC
Organism: Triplophysa tibetana; assembly: GCA_008369825.1. Classification (NCBI taxonomy): domain Eukaryota; kingdom Metazoa; phylum Chordata; class Actinopteri; order Cypriniformes; family Nemacheilidae; genus Triplophysa; species Triplophysa tibetana. Next base: position 8,713,680 of record CM017894.1, read on the forward strand.
CAGCGTCACATATGGTAGTTTAGATCACAGTTTAGCCTGCTTTTAGGATTTAGCAAAATGCAAACATTTATATTCGCCATCATAAACTCTTGCACTGTGAAATGAACTTTACTGTTTTAATCTTTTTATTGGCATTTCAACAGTATTCGCAGTAAGTTTAAATGTAAGAATGCTTGCAAACAGAAAAATAACAACAGATGGACATAGAAAAAAACATGGGTAGTTGACAAATATACGTGTCCTATAGTGTGGCGTAGCAAGAATTTAGAAAGCAAACTCTCAATAATAAATTATTTTATAGAACTAATATTTATATTTGTATAGTGTATAATGGTTTAGGAAAGACTACATTTTTGCAGTCATAAAGGACACATTTTCGATGTATTCGTCAACTATCAATATTTGTGTTGTTACGCTCTTTTTTGTTCTATCAGTAATTGTGAGTTTGTGAAGAATAACACTTGTAAGCTCGCGATTCCCCGCCACACACCGGTCAACTTGTCAGCACATTTAAATTCAGCTCTTGTAGTGCTAATAAACTACAGTATCAGCCTGACAGAGCAGACGCACGGCAGACTTCTAACACACACTGTTCCTTTTGTAGGATTTGTATTATCTTTTTGTTTAACGCCACGTAATTGAATTTATGCTCTTATCTTATTTGCTGAGTTTGCTGTACCAAAATGAACAGGCAAACAAAAGAGAGAGTCTGTGCGGATACGTGTGTGGGTGTGTTTGATTATTAGGTGCAATGATATAAACCCTTTGGTGAACATCTGTATTTGTTTAAAAGCAAGTCAGGGAGGAATAATCTCAAGCAGTTTTGTTCAAGCATGCAAATAAAACGAACCTGTGCAATTCAGATTACTGTTAGACAGTCAATAGCATCCGTTCGCTTTCGCCCCCAAAAGTGCGTGGCAAGCTGACAGAAATGGTTATACCTGTGCTTTGTTATTTTTTTGTTCTTTCTCTTTCAGCACTGTAGAAATATGATATATTTGTAGAATTGCACGAAGCAAGCCGCTTCTGGCAGCGTGGATGGCGCCTTTTGGTGCCAAGCACCTAGTCAAACCAAAGACAATGTGGAGCTTACGGACTCCGTCTCTCCCCAGACATCATTTTTAGCGACGATATCACATAAAACGGCCGGGTTCAGTTGGAACCAATATGGGTTGGACTTGAAGGCAAAACAGAAGTGTTTCTACACCCGCGGGTCTTTAAGCATTGCTAAGCCTTCCCCGTTTCTCATCCCCAGACACTGATACGGATTTGAATACTAACTAATCTTTCAGCGCCATTTTTGCCTTTCATAATTAACTTGTCATTGTTTTCTCGTAGCACGCCTTTCCATGCTCATCCGCTCTGAAAGAGGTGCTCAGCATCTCCGATGTAGTCATTTCGTCTGTTTTCTTCCCAGAGTAAACCCAAGGCAAACATTAAAGTCCATTCACACGCCCTTTAGTCATTTAACCGATGTGATTCCCACAAAAAGACTGGCGCGAGAGTCACTGATATAATAAAGACTGCTGCAGATGGAGAGCATCAGAATGGAGATGTCTGACGGATTTATCGCGTGGAGGAGAGCGTCAGAGCATCTCTCGTGCATGAAAGGACCTTTGGGGAACAAGAACCGTCTGGCAGTCTGTGCTCTTTCAGTCTCAACCTGGGTTGGAGTCAGACTAGGGTTAATTGTAGAGGATGACTAGAATCGCGTGTTTCCCATCAAGAGCAGGACGGTTGTCAGGATGTTGTCACAGTGCCATGTTCTGTCCATCAGAGACACGGTGAAAGGCAACGTCTCCTAGCGAAAGTCTTTCTACAGTCCCAACAGTGAGGAATTTTTTAGATGACAGGCAAATGTTTTTAGATTTACTTATTTGCGTAAGAGGCTAATGCAAAACGTTTCTAAACAGGATCATTTTTTTGATCGACCGATATTTTTTTTTGATTTTTAAGTAAAAAAATCTTTAAAAAGGTACATTTGTGTATGATAAGACTTCCACTTCACTCTTAAGAATAAAGGTGCTACAAAAGCTATTCACAGCGATGCCATAGAAGAACCATTTTTGGTTCCACAAAGAACCATTCAGGCAAAGGTTCCTTAAAGATCCATCTGTTTCTCACGTTTTATTTTCGGAGACCCTTTTTTGCACCACAAAAAACGTTTGAAATTCTAATTAGGGCTGTTTGAATATAAAAAAAATCTGCGATTATTTTTGCCAATATTGTGATCATGATTGTTTAACATTATTACCGACGTTTGAAACGGCATAACAAATAAATATATTGTCTTTTAAAATTGAATTCAATTGAAAACGTATAAAAATTATTGTTCAAAATGCTGTACCGCTGTAAATTCTCGCAAAGTGGAATACGGCACAATAATCATTTACCTTAATTATTTTTATTTTGTAATCTTTGGAATTACGATTACGATTAATTAAGATTTTTCATGATTAATTGCACAGACCTGATTGTAACAAATTAAATCATATTAAATACAACAAGAAACAAAAAAACTGCAAGAAAACATTTTGGGTAATGCCAGTGCGGTGTAATACAATACAGTATCTTTCATAAATTTGCTGAAGAGTTGAAAGCATTAAATCGATCTTGTTTTAAAAAGCAGTGAGGTTTTTTGTACTTTAGGAAATCCTTGTTTTTATAATGCGTCTTGTTACAAAGTCACGTCCTCTGGAAAAGCTAAAAATAATGTCTAACTTTTGAATCTCCATTTCAGGTACAGACTTCACTTTGATAATCATTTGCTTGTCTTATACTCAATGGACTCACGCTATCTAGTCAAGTCATACCGCTCCACGCTGTCCCAGAAAAAATGGAGCACTTTGCGTTTCTAAAAGTTTTGTTCTACCTGTCCGGTTATTTTTACGATGGCCCATTTCTGCTATTGTTGTGGCATTATCTTGACCTCGCGCTGAGCAATTTCTCCCCAGTCAAATTAGCTCTCCTCATTCAAAGCATTGGCGTAATGTAACGGTTTGACGGTTTTTGCTTCGGAAAGATGAAGAAATGGAAGGCCGAGCCACTGGGGTTAATAAAATTCCTCCTCTTCAACAAGTACCCAGGGATACGGAGTGTCCTTGAGAACGACAACCCCTCACTTTCGCCCGGCACCTCCGAGCGCTGCCATGCCGGCTCGTGAGTAAAAGTCTCTTCCTCTCGCTGCCTGTCTCGCGTAGCTCTTGTTCTCTCACCTTCTTTTACATCTGTTAAAACCGACTGCTGAGCACAGACTCGCTTTAATCTAATTTCTTTCAGCGTCGTGTCTGCAATCTTTGGAAGTTCCTCATTAAAACAGACATTGTTCTGTCCAAGCCCTCTTTTGGTGAGAGGCGGTTATCACAGAGGTGAAAGAATACCGCGAGCATGTTAAGTACAACAGATCAATTCTCTCACGTCAGGTTTTTGCCAGCGTGCACGCAGAACCGTGAGAACTTAACTTCTTCTTCATGCAAGTCAATAAACACCTGGAGCAGAGCAGAACAGAGGTGGGGGGAAAGAAAGAGTTCGGAACACGCCGCCCGATCCCTTCAAACCCGTGTTCGACACGCGAAAGACAGAGTGAGCCTGAGCGCGGAGCTGCGTGAGAGGCCCCACTGAGGTTTACGCCACCTGTTTGTTTTCCTCCGCAGTTCTTAAATGCCTGGATGTACCCAGCCTCATGGGATCTGGGAGGTTTGAGATCCAAGAAAAGGTGACAGAAAAGGCCTGGTTGTCGCAGTAACTTGGGGATTATGATTTATTAATCTGCAGTCTTTTAAATTCCACGGCGAGGTTACCCATCTCAGCCCCCGGGGAGTAATCTTGCTACAGAGAACTATTGTGAAATGTGCCGTTTTTGTCTTTAACTGCCGGGAAGCGGCACATGCATTTCTCCAGAGCTCATGCAGCTGCGGGAGAAATGCGCAGGAGAGACATGCGATAGGGAGAGGGTCACCTGCGCCGCTGCCGCAACAAAGTTTACAATTCCATTGAGGACTTTATTTGTGTCCTCCATATAACAAACCGATGGCTTGTTTTGTGAAAGACTTTGAGGCTACAGAAGTGGCTTTGAACATACGGGTTGCTCGTGAACTTTTGTTTATAAATATTTTTATAGGGTTACTGAAATGTGCAAAGCTTATGTGACACTGTTTACCCAGAGTGCATTGCTCACACAGACATCACTCACACACTTTAATTAGGGCTGTCAATAGATACACATTTTTTTTTGATTAATCGCATCCTTTTCGTGCGATTAACTGTGATTAATCGCACACGTATAGTGAAATTAAACATACACTATTTATTTGTATTAACATAATTCTTCTAGTGCTGTCAATCGATTAAAAAACCTAACTAACTAAAAACACACAGATATGATGATTTTAAAAACACTTTTACATTCTAATAAATTCAGATTTTATCTCCAAAGGAGTGTAGAAACAACATATTTCTTTTACAGCATCGTTGTATGAATGAAAGACACTATTCTAATATTTTTGGCTTGGCAACTGATATGTTTTCAACTAATCAAGCCCACTATAATAAGTGTCTCCTTCCTATATACAGAAAATAAATAAAGTTCTCAAACACTTTACAGTCTTCACTGCTAAATACATGAGATACAGAAGAGTCTCATCAAAGCTACAAAATCATATTGATTTGTTCTTTTCTTTTGTTCTTCGATCAACATTAGTGACAGGAGTCACAGCAGCACGCTTAAGAGCTGCCGCTCTAAGCAGGTCTAAGATGTGCTTCCTATTTTCACTGCTCTTTGCATTCATTTAAGGCTTTATCATTTAACTCGTTGATGACTGTGCTTGCGAAAATACTAGATACATTTTGTTGCTTTCTGGCATAATCTTGTGTGTTTTTGTTCATTCAAACACGAAAGAGAAGTTAATACTGGTGCACTGTCTGGCAGATTCTTACGCAGCCTTTACACCAGACGGGACCGCCTGTTGAGCCGTGTTCCACAACCAGAAGCTGTCAATCTATACTGGACGTGTCAATACAACCATTTCAATTCACGCCTAAATAGTTTAAAGGCCTTTATATGAATAAGAGCGTGATCATATAATGTAACGATAGACAATGATGACAGAAGAAACAGATTTTGCGCTATTGGCGTTAAAGATTTTTTACGCGTCTAATCAACATTTCTAGAAATTGTAAAAAAAAAATCCTACTCTACTCTATTAATAATTATGATTTTTTTACCTTTTGTAACACAGCATTTACAGACAATGCATCACTAATACCATGAACCTCATATTTGGATGATAATTTTTGGATATTTTTGTTGTCTTTTTGCTTTTTAAACTTAAACTCACACTCTTTGCATTCACGTTACATTACATCTCGACATGTTACGCCAATGCGTGTGAACCTCTGGGCTCATAAAATTTCCATGAATTAGACACAACCCTCCACAAGCTAGCAACTCCTGTCCTTGAAAGGCACCTTAGTTCCAACCTGCCTTGAAATTTACCGGAGTTTTAGTGAGTTCGCTTTTGAATACAAGTGAGCAGCTTGAAGTTAAGTGGCTCTTACCTGTGAGGAGAGGATTAGGCAAAAGTCAAACTGAAGCGTCGGGGTACAATAATGGCCTGAGGTTTTCATTCCTCGGCAGCAGTGACAGATCCTGCAGAAGAGGACTGAGGCCAGTGCCAGACACTTCTTTGGCAGTCCTTCCCTGCTTGACTTGGCTCCGCGGACGCTTGTGCGATCACAGCCAACAAGACTGTTAAAAAAAGACCCGTGTGGAAATGCGTTCTGCAGAGGCTGTCAACGTGTCTGCGTAGCTCCTAACTCTCAATATAAAGTGCTAAACTCATCAGCAGGATGTTGCATCATTGCGGTAAAATAGATGCAACTACGCCGCCACGTTCTCGGGTTTTATCGGGTTCTTAGGTTGGTTATTTCTTTTTTCTTTCAAGTCATCAAAAATGCATTTCACGTTCGAATCGATACGGAGCAAAAAATGTGAATTCTTGTGATTGATCTTTCAGACGCTTCAGTCATCTGCTATCCAGATTTATCTCAGACAAAACAAGTCACAGATTATTCTACTACATAATCTGAGTGTCATGTTAAAAGCATCTGTACGGAGCTACATGCATGTTTTACAACCAAAGCCGTTTATCTTTAGAATATGTTGCGGGTACCAGATTGCTTCTCAAGCAGCCAATAATAAAAAAAGCTGTCAAAGCATCAATCATGGAGCTGTGTAATAAATCCTGAACATCTACACCAAGATCCCATTTATATCAGCACATCTGTGCTGTACGTTCACGTTAGTTTTTATCAAATTCCCTTGCTTTCCAGAACAAATACCAAACAAGATTAGTTTACTTAAAGCACAACCGTTTAAGACTTGCTTCCTGAGTGTATTCTTTTAATTCAGTTTCTTTTCTTATTTTGTTGGCAGCATCTTTTTTCTTATACTCGGCAGATTTTATTAGATTAACGCTTAAAAACAACCAAAAAAATGCAAATGGGGTAGAAAATAAACATACTCCAAGACACGGGCCTATTTTCCAAGTCTTAAAGACCCACTGAAGTGCTTCGATGTAATGCTGGCCTACATGTGCTCTCGGAAATTTCGATAATTCCCACTTCAACCCGGAAATAATTTATGGAACCGTGCTATTTAAATGCTGGCATATACTTGGAATGTTTTAATCCTACTTAACCATTGGTAACATTAACGTTTTAATGTTACTAAATATTTGTTATGTTACTAAATCCAGATGTTACTTCCTGGTTGAAATGGGAATTATCGAATTTCCGAGAAAACGTGGAGCATCATTTCAAATGGAAGAGGAATTTAGGGGGATGTATATTGAGGGACTCCTCCCCTTTTTAAAGTGGAACACATCTTTTAGTTTAACTCACAGCATGGATTTGGATGTGGAGCTGAAGTGCAGAATGATGTCATAAAAGTAATTGATTCCTATAGGCGGATTTGAGAAGACGGATGCTTGAATTTTGTGTAATTTCTAGATTTTTTGGAGTAAACTTGTTTTGTAGATATCCTTAAAGCTAACATTTTGGTAATAAAAGCCCCAAACTACCTTTTTGAATTCATAGTGACTTTATATCTCATAGATGGTTTCAGCAGCAACAACATAAACAAACGTTACGTGGCCCAAACTTAACTTCCAGGAGACTCATGAAAAGAATCAATAATTGTTGTGAGGTTTTAATTGAATACACTAAATATACAGAAAAGTATTCCTATATATGAAATATAAAATGACCAGTCACAGACCGGTTGTTAACTTAGCTCCAGGCGTGTTTGTCCGGTGAAAAAAATAAATTATTTTGTCTGAAGAATTCATTTATATTTGTCGTGGAAAACAATGTGATTCATGAAACAAGATTAGAATTTTTGTTACTCTGCAACATTTCACAATCTTTAAACCCCCCCAAAAACAAAATCATGTTCACATCTTGAATACAAATACAAGATCTCATTTTCCTCTTGTATACACATCAACAAAATTATATGTTTAAAACAAAACAATATCGTTCATGATGTACCTGTCTCAGTGTTATGAATCACTCAGGAAATGATTGTAAGGTTTCTCCCTGTAGTGGTGTAATTCATATCGCTCCATAACAACATCCTGTCACTGTTCATATTGTGTCTGGTGATTGATAATCTGGCTCAGTTTGTGCGCTCACACAAGCGAGTCATGATCTAGATATTGCAGTTTGCGAGACTGTTTGGGCCATTAAGATTATTACATAATTGATATATTTCACCCGCCGGCATGTTATAATGTGAAATGTGTGATAGAGTGTTGCTTTCGCGCGAGCTGCTTGCGATTTACGCAGAAGTGTAATACAACTGACATTCTGGAATCAACCGAAGTGAAAACTTTGTAGTGTCAATGTGGAGGTCGCTTACAGGAAGTGAGTTTAACTGGAAGCTTAGATATTAGCTTTTTTATATTGACCCCCAAAATGTATTGGACACCTATGTCTGTTTTGTGTCCGTACAATGGAAGTCAATGGGGATCAATGTTGTTTGGTTTTCGACGTTCATCAAAATATCTTCCCTTGTGACCTGCGGAAGAAAGAACGTCGTACAGGTTTGAAAAGATGCGAGGGAAGGGTTTCGAGGGTATTTGAACATACATGCACACAGAAGACCATACGAGAAAAGTTAAAATAGAAAGCAGCCCCCTCGGTCGGGGTGGCACCAGATGGAAGTTCAAAGAATGAAATGATGCAGGAGTTGTTTTGTGCAGTCAGATGCCAGAGCCGGACTCTGAGGAGCAGGGGAGAGCCGCTCAGAACTGATGTAAGAAGACAGCTGCTTCACTGCTCCCAGAACAGCCTCTACAAGGTCACTTTGTGCAGGGCCACTATCTCTGGGGATTGTGGGTACAACATGACACTTATCAAAGATAGGGATTTACCTGAATGTAGTGTGATCTATAGAATATAGTAAATGAGATCCCACAGGGACGCCAGTTCCCGCTTCACTTTAGTAACTGGTTTTGTCACTGTTTTGTAGGTCTTTCCTCATGCATACACTTTCGCAACAAATCTTCGTGACCTGCCTATAGAGTCTGTATTTTAAGGCATCTTGGGTGCACTATGACTTCTTTCTTCTGCAGAACACAAAAGAAGATATTTTGAAGAACGTTACGCAGACAACATTGGCCCCACATTGACTTCCATTATATGTTCACATAACCACTACGACATTTCTCAAAATATCTTCTTTTTGTTCCACAGAGGTTTGGATTTACATGAACTTGAATGAATGAGTAAGGAATGTTCGATTTTGAGTGAACTGTGAGAGCTCATCGCAAGGTTTCAGGACAGTTGCCTGAGAAGTTTATTTTTCCTACCTGCTCATCGATTAAAGACTTTAACATCTGTTGCGGACGTAAATCTACAAACACGCTTCAGCACAGTAAAAAAAAAGAGTTTGAAAAAGTTTTCCAGACATTGTCTGTCCTTCCTTTATAGTATCCCATTGTACTAGGGGCTTTTTTCTCCTCGTGCACGGGCTGAGCGGAGCGATTGTCTCGTTAATAAATCATGCCAGATGAGTTTATCATGGAGATAAAGGAACTCCTCTGGGCTCCGCTGGGCAACGCTGGCTTTCTGGGCGCCGCTACGATAAATGATGAAATGCCACAGTCACATACATCACATTTATAGCGGCTAACTTTTTAGCTTCCCTGCCGTCAGTAGTAAAGATCGACAGGCTTGTTTATGGAGTTTTCTAGCGAAGAATAGAAGCTGGTGGCGAAAAATTTCATATTGGATATTTATTATTTAAAGAAGAAATGTGGAGATTTTTAAAGGTATCTAGTGGTGAGGGTGCGAATTGGAACCAATGGCTCACTCCTCCCCTCCTTTTTTCGAAGCACTACGGAGGCTGAAACAGGACAATCATGTCGGCATGTTTTCGCTTCTTTGCCGAAGGAAATAACGTATTAACGCAACAGAGAGAGCAGTTTGTCCGTTTATGGCTACTGTAGAAACAGCATGGTGAATTCCATGTAAGCGGTCCCGTGTTGTATGTAGATAGAAATAGCTCATTCTAAGATAATAAGAACATAATACTTCCGTTTGTAAGGTCTTCATACACATCTGAACACATAGTTATGTGTATTATATTGCATTTCTGTCAATAGATCCTCCAAAACTACACGATGGACCTTTAAAATAATGAAAGAATTAGATTCTAAGAGAGACTAATATAACCAAGACAGTTTCAATGTGGTCTTTATGCAACAGAATAATACAATTCAAAATCAAGCCTCTGATGTTAAAGTGCCCTAAGTCAAAGAAATACCCAATTAATGTAACCAGTTAGAGCTTTTTAAATAGTTAATTATTTCAATAACAATACTAATAAAACCATGAAGCGTTATACAAAATCCAAGAGTTTATAGAGATCTTTTTGAACTGAGGGTCTTTGGTATAATTTGTGCCGAGACAAAGACGTTTGGTCTGTGCTCTTAACTCTGGAGAATGACTTTGAAGCGAGGAACTCGCAGTGCACCATCGCTCCGACCCCTCGACTGTGTTTCAGGGAATATGGAGCCAGTAATGGGGATCTCAGCTAATGACTTGGGAGAACAAAACCGGGTCTCTTAACATCAAGAGCCTTATTATTTTTAGCACTGGCCAATGCTTAGCTTATCCCTATTACAGGGGCCATTCTTTGTGCTATCAGATGTGGAAATTAAAGCGAAATGACTTAAGGGGACGATTGGCCATACAGCAAGTAGGGTAGTCTGCCCTTCAATAAGGCTCAATTTGACGTAACTGTATGGGATAACCTTGCTTTTTCCTTCAAGATCTTTGAAAAATTGATCGAGGAGGGGTTGCCTGAGAGGGTAATGTGCTGTAATTTCCTACACGTATCAAGCGTCGAATTATTTGATCACGTTAGGAAGATTTATAGAGGTGAAATTGATGCATCTTTGGGTTAGTTGGTGACTGTAAACATATAGTTTTTTTATGGACAAACATGTAGCCTATTCATGTATAAGTACATCGATTCGAGTAGCTTAGGGAAGAATACATCTCGTCATTATTACAATTTTATATCTATTTATAGTTTTAATAACATGTGGAAGTGACGCTGGGATTGTAACAAAATACTGACATCACCAATTAAAATGACTCGCTGTCTCTAAACTACCTCCGTGAAGTGTTTGTGTATTTGACTTTATTTGGCGATGGCAGACAGGAGCTGGCAGTGTCAGCGATGTTGACCACTAGCTGAGTGCATTTACAAGCCGAGGCTAATGCTTTCTATGAGTGACGGAGAAAAGGTGATGATCAATGGCTGTCAGCGCTGGAGGAGTTTGGCTTCTCCTAGACGGGTGACTTTACGACACTGGAAAGCTTTCTGTAAAATCTCTCCTTCTCAGGCGACGGGCAGATGAGAGGTGACAGGACTTGGAAGAGGTGCTCTACAGAGAATACATTGGCCAAACAAAGGCTCGCGGCTAGGAATGCGGCGTTTACTGAGGTTCACTATTAACTGTGCTTAAAAAGTCACATTTAATTAATCGTAAAGGCTGCGTTACACCGCATGTTCCTGTTGCACAAAACTGAAACGTTGCAACTAGCACAAATGAAAACAAAGTAACACCAGCGGTGCATCAACTTAAAAGATCTGTGCGTATTAGAGACACGGAGGCCATGACACGCACTAAAAAAATAAACAGAATCTCGTTTTGTACAAATGAGATTCGTGACTCAGACAGTGGCCAGAGATTCACTGTTTCCAGTAATCCTCTTCCTAAAATGAGAAGTTTTAGTTTTTCGTCATTATTTATTTACTACTTTTTGTGGCGGGCAAGTAACATTTTTGTCAGGGCCAGTACATTTTTTGAAATGAATGTATGCATCATAATCGTGCAACCGTTATATTCCTCGTGCCAACAAATGTCCTGTATGTCTTTTGTCGGATTCAATTGTTGCTTTTCTTAACTGGCTTCTGGTTTACTTACACATATTTTAGTAGTTAAATATTTTAGCTGTCACCTACCTTTAAATGCATAGACAGGCAGCAATTGTAAAGACTATTTGAACACATTAACACATATATATTCGTTCAAATGTAGACACTGTTCTGTAAATTTTAGGGTGGAATTAACAAAAAGTCTGGAGATTCCGTTTGACCCTTATGAGGGAAAAGAACTTGAAAAAGAAACTTTGTGAGCGAAACCTATGAGAGGGAAGATTTACTCAGAGGGATAACTAAAAGTATGTGATTAAAAAATGTAAGTTCATATTATATGGTTCTTAAAAAAAATTTTTGGCGACTGCTTTTTTTCCCATATGAGAGCCAATGGCTCCTTAACAGATTTTTTTGCAGACATTGGTCATAGTTAATGGTACACAGTAGGCCTGCACAATATATAGAAATTGTTATAAAATGGCAAATGTGCATAATACAATTGTTTGAAATAACTCAATAATTTTCAAAAGTTGGTTGGTTGTAGAATTTCTGTTTTTAAATATATTTTGATATAGTTAAGATTGATTTTACAGGCTTTTGATTGATTTTAGAGCTTTATCAATATCGCACATAGCATTGTTTACCAACTTGTCACATATCGCATTTTTCAATATCACACAGCTTATATTGGCCATTTACAACCTTACAATTTAGCAAAAACAATACATTTTGTCACGGTCAATACATAATAGCAGTAATATCAAAATAGCAATATTAGCAAAATAGAAAAACAATATATTTCAGTGTGATATTTAGTCCTAACAGAATCGATATTAATGAACATTTGGTTTCATAATTAAAGATATGAAACTGATCTCGATCCCCATCTGAGGTTACTCATGTTAGCCCCAATGCTTGTATTGGGACCCATGCTTGTATGAATAAAAAATATTGCTTTAATAAAGTTAAGCTTTTCTGTTCTCATTCTAGTAACCAAACGCAGAGGCGAGAACACAGGGGAGAAGAGCAGAGGAGAGAGGAGACCTCTAGACACTTGCCAGAAAAGCTTTGGAATATATTTAGAAAAATGTTTGTGATGCCAAATGCCAGGGATGGCTTCTCATTACTAGAAAAAAGCAGACCCTGAAGTTGAGGCTGCATCAGTCTTTTGAGTTCTCTTTTAAACAGTTCCCATATTTATTCCCATCAAACCACCGAGGCTGCACGCGCCCTCGTGTGCATTCTGAAAAAAACGCGCTTAGTTAAACGCCACCAAATAAATGCAAAAATGTGCGGTAAACTTGACGAGATCAAACGCGAGGGGCGGATGTTGAGACGCTGGCCAGTGTTCTGAGCCTTGCATAATTCATGTTCTCTAAAGCGGGTCTCTCTTAATGAGGGGCTGGTGGCTGTTTTTAGATGTTCAGATGGCGGGTGGAAGAGTGCGATCTGACCCGCTCTGGAGCTGTGGATCCCGGGGTGCTCCGAGATTTTAGAAGTTAGAGGTGAAGTCACCATGAGGCCCTCATCTAGGGTTTGAGACTGAAATTAAAGGGAGTGCTTCATTTGTTTTAGCGAGTGTAATCTAAACTGTAATCACTCCATTATTTAGCAGCCAGTAATCGCAGCCAAATTACTAACTTCATTCCAGTCTGGTGAGGGAAACTGCATGACATCATTGTGTCCTGTGCCTGGTTTCCATTTTGTGCTTTGTTTATTTGCATTATTTGGGGGGTTTTTGACTGATTTCCTTTTATTACTTTTGAGTACAGAAACAAAGCACAAAGATGACTTTAAAAGTATTTTGTAAAAATCACCAGTTATTTTCTTTAAATATTTCCTAAATATTGTAGGGTTTATTACAAATGCATGTACCTGCACATCATTTTTAAATGTATTTATTTTTTTAGATCAAAATCACAAACCTGCCATCCTCCCAATGAGATCACTTCGATTGGCTATAACTAACTATAACTTTAACTAAGCTATATTTACCTTTTATTTTGTGAAACTGTGCTATGCAGATTTTAGGTTACTTTCATTGTATGATTTTGTCAATTTACCAAGTAGGGATGTTCTGATTGATGATACTATGGTGTATTGACGATATTAATTATTAATTAAGTCATAAATCTTTGACAACAAATAAGAGTAAAAGATAACAAAATGTCATTTTTGAGTGAACCGTTTCGGTAAAGGATTCAGTAAATAAGGGCCGAGTTATCATTTTTGAGTGAACTGTCTCTTTAAATGACTCTATAAATAATTCCTGAATTTTTATATTTGAGTGAACTTCCCTCTTTCAGTGACTTTGTAAAAAATGCCAGAAATAAAAAGAATTTGAGTGAAATGTCCATTTAAGTTACTCAGTAATGGCAAGATTTTTCTTTTTCGCAAACTGTCCCCTTGGTGAGTGTAGATCTTGCTAGATTTTGGGGGGTGGTGAACTGTCCCTTTAAGTTACCCTGTAAGTATTGTCAGAATTTTCATTTTTGGGTGATCTGTCTGTTTAAATCAGTGGTTCTTAACCTTTTTGGAGGTACTGAACCCCACCAGTTTCATATGCGCATTCACCGAACCCTTCTTAATTGGAAAAATAAAATATGATTTTTTTTCAAATTCTAAACATAGGTATTTATTTTACTGGTGCACAAAATGAACCGTGCATCAACATCACTGTGTTCAAAGAACAAAACCAGGAAGTGTTCTCTTAGTTTTGCCGGTGATAGACTAGAATTGCTCAACTTGGCATTGCAAATCATGCAGTTAGGACGCTGACTCCCTTCACGTTCCGTTATACATGTGAATCCATATTGTACATATTCGTCCGACCACTTTCTTTTTTTGCTCGACACAGCCAGTATGAAGGGATTAAAATATTAGGAAAGAAATCAGAGAGCGGTTAAATCCACGGGCACTGCGGATGATCCGCGGGTCGGGTGGGTCGGGTAATAAAAAAATAGATTCTGATTAATTGCGGGTGGGTAGCGGGTCGATAATATCATATACAATATTAACCAAATTTCTCAAGAATACGAATAGGTTTTAAACACATTTTTAATCAGGCGCTAATTTGGAGTAATTTAAAAGAAATGCGCGCGTGTCGGCGGTAGAGAACGGTCTGTTTCTTAAAGCAGAAATGGAGGCTACGACGGCGCCTTAGTGCCACGTTAAAAATAAAAAAATCCAAGATTTCGAGAATGAATTCGAAATGTTACGAGAATACACTCGTAGTGATACGACATTAAACTCGTAATATTTGAGAAAAATCACAGAATTGCTAGAGACAATGGATGTGGAGGATTTGGATAAAGTACTTCAGCGGGGGTCCCAGCGCGTTGTGGCATATGGATTCAAATGATAAACTGAAGCAAACATTGAAATATTGAAATAGAATACAAACATTGAAATATTAAAACAATGCTTGATTACCTAATGTACAAAAATCTGGTTGCATCAAGCTGTTAAAAGCCAAAATCCTTAAGGATTTATAAAAATGTACAAATGTGAACTAAAGAGGTTATAAAAATGAATGCTGGTGTTTGCAAGGCTTCCGTAGAACTAAGAACTAATTCATTGGTTCAGATGATGTGCTTACACATAACTTAAACTCTTAAAATTAAACATTCACGTAAACAAAATACGTTTTACGACGAGTTTATTCTCGAAACATTTCGACTTTATTCTCGTAACAATTTTAATTATTCTCGAAACATTTTGACTTTATTCTCGAAACATTTCGACTTTATTCTCGTAACATTTCGACTTTATTCTCGTAACATTTCGACTTTATTCTAGTAACATTTTTAATTATTCTCGAAACATTTCGACTTTATTCTCGAAACATTTCGACTTTATTCTCGAAACATTTCGACTTTATTCTCGTAACATTTCGACTTTATTCTCGAAACATTTCGACTTTATTCTCGTAACATTTCGACTTTATTCTCGAAACATTTCGACTTTATTCTCGAAACATTTCGACTTTATTCTCGAAACATTTCGACTTTATTCTCGTAACATTTCGACTTTATTCTCGAAACATTTCGACTTTATTCTCGAAACATTTCGACTTTATTCTCGAAACTTTCGACTTTATTCTCGAAACATTTCGACTTTTTCTCGAAACATTCGACTTTAGTTCTCGTAATATTTCGACTTTATTCTCGAAACATGTCGACTTTATTCTCGAAACATTTCGACTTATTCTCGTAAACATTTCGACTTTAGTCTCGTAAACATTTCGACTTTATTCTCGAACATTAGACTTTATTCTCGAAACATTTCGACTTTATTCTCGTAACATTTCGATTTTATTCTCGAAACATTTCGACTTTATTCACGAAACCTTTAGACTTTATCTCGTAACATTTTGACTTTATTCTCGAAACATTTCGACTTTATTCTCGTAATATTTCGACTTTATTCACGAAACCTTTCGACTTTATTCTCGTAACATTTCGACTTTATTCTCGAAACATTTCGACTTTATTCTCGAAACATTTCGACTTATTCTCAAAACATTTCGACTTTATTCTCGAAACATTTCGACTTTATTCTCGAAACATTTCGACTTTATTCTCGTAACATTTCGACTTTATTCTCGAAACATTTCGACTTTATTCTCGAAACATTTCGACTTTATTCTCGAAACATTTCGACTTTATTCTCGTAACATTTCGACTTTATTCTCGAAACATTTCGACTTTATTCTCGAAACATTTCGACTTTATTCTCGTAACATTTCGAGAATTTGTTTTTATTTTTAACGTGGCACTAAAACGCCATCGTAAGAGGCAAACAGATCCGAGAGAAATTTAAAAAGGGAGAATTAAAAACAAAACAAAAGGTAGGAAAGAAAAGTACCGTGTGGGAGCGTTTTAGCGAAGTGGTTTTTAACAAGGAAGAATAAAGTGCTGGGTTTGTAATATGCAACTACTGTGACGCACTGTATGAAAGCGATAAGACTGGAACCTCTTATGGTACATCATGTGTTTGCTAAATCGAAAGATTAGATTTAAGCATTACAGACAAAGACAGTGCTAGAAAATTTACTGAGTAATTAAAGTGATGATCGGGTCCGGGTCGGGTGCGGATATCTATATCAGAGAAAATTTTACGTGCGGGCGGGTGGATAATTTATTTGAAGCAGCGGATGCGGTTGACATTTTAGCTCATCCGCGCATCTCTAGTGTCTTGCCCTCCGCCGAACCCCTGAGACTGACTCACCGAACCCCTGGGGTTCGATCGAACCCAGGTTAAGAACCACTGGTTAAATGATTCAGTAAATAAGGCCAGATTTTTCTTATTTTTGGGCAGGGGCAGACTTACCATCTTTCATATAGGAACTTTCCCCTATGGGCCGCATCCAAACATGGCAAATGAACAGAGGGGGGAACCCAAACCCATCCCCCCTTAACCGAAAACACAAGCGCGATCGGGCCAGAATGCAATTGCGAACAGACGGAGGGCCGTTCTTGGACATGAAGTCCAGGACCGTTTTTTTGTCCTAGTCCAGCCCTGTTTTTGGGGAACTCTTCCTTGTGAAGTGATCCCATAAATAAGGTCAGAATTTTCAATTAAGTTTAAACTGTCCCTCTAAATGACTGTAATTGGAACAGGACTATTGCTTTCACAATACATTTACAGAAACGTCAGGTCTTAATTACAGGCTCTAGGTAGGATAGTGGCAGTCTTTTTAGCGGGCGTAGTTTATCCACTCCTTAACATTCGACTCAAACAGCTGCTTTATTTTCACTCTAATTCTCTCTTTCTCTCTCATAACGCAGAGCCGGTGCCTGACTCAGAGCAATACTGTTGGCTTTTATAATCATCCACTGCAACAAAATACGGATTATCACTCCAGGAGGGGCCGTTTTCAGAGCGAGAGCTTGGGCGCACCCTCAGACGCTATTAATGCCAGAAATCCCTCTGTACAGCGGTGCAGGGCTCCTTAACCGTGTTGTCTTCATTTCCCTATCAGACCTGGGTAATAGAACAAATTCACACCAAAGGGCCTCAATTAGAGACTGCAAAAGCTGGTGTAATTGGAGCCTCCGATAGCCCGGAGCCCCTGTTAATACTTTAAAAAAGACGTGTTGAGATGTAGCCGTGCTGTGAAGGGTGGGGAGTGTAGGCATGCAGACATAAAGACAGCGGTAGAACCTCATTTGTCGAGGTAACTCGACTGTATTCTCAGATTAGTATCCTAAGGGGGAAGTATTTTGGAATATCTTGTTTCCACGTGGTACAATAAACACAACGGATAAATGGTACGTTCATACTGACTGCGCGAAAAGTGAGACTTTTGCCATTGCAACCTGATCAACTGCTCGATATTGAACGTTGTAGTTGAGTACATTGACTTGGCGAGTCTTGAGCACTGTTTTTAACCACATGATGTGTTTATTCATTTCACAGACAACAAACAAACACATAAGTACTCTGGAAAAGTTTACGCTAGCTTTTTGTGACAGTTCATCGTTTTTTAAATCCTTTTAAAGGCATAATTCACCCCTGAAAAGAATAACTTGAGTGATCCAACATGCCGCCGTATCTGTATACATTCAGAAAAATAGTCAGCAGTTTTTATTCCGATGCCCAATTAGTTATTTATTTGCAGTCCTTGATAAAAAAGTTTAATGGTTGAATTTTAGGCTTAATTAATTTCTGACTTCAAATTTAACATGTGCAAAAAGACTATTTGGTTGTTACTCTATGTTGTTTGACAGATTTTTTTTGCGTGGGTTCCAACTTACTTTTAAAGGAATAGAACACATGTTTTTTTATAT
This sequence comes from Triplophysa tibetana, assembly GCA_008369825.1. NCBI lineage: Eukaryota > Metazoa > Chordata > Actinopteri > Cypriniformes > Nemacheilidae > Triplophysa > Triplophysa tibetana. The sequence continues at coordinate 8,731,920 of CM017894.1, forward strand.
ATTCCATTTATTTCACAATATTTCACATACCCTAGACGAGGGTCTTAAGGGTCAATTCGAAATTGAGACTTTTACATCATCTGAAAGCTGAAGAAATAAGCTTTCTATTGATATATGGTTTGTTAGGATAGGACACGACTGTTTACAAAGCTGGAATCTGAAGGTGCAAAAAATAAATCTAGATATTGAGAAAATCGCCTTTGAAGTTGTTAATCTGAGGCACAGTAGCAGGCCATCCACTCATAAAAATAAAGTTTTTATGCATTTTCAGTAAGAAATGTATAAATATCTGCATGGAAAATGATCTTTACTTAACATCCTAATGAATTTTTGCATAAAAGAAAAATCTGTCATTTTTACCTATACCTTGTATTTTTGGCGATTACTAAAAATGTTCCCAAATTACTTAAGACTGGTTTTGTTGTCCAGGGTCACGTGTTTTCAGCGCATTGCTAAGCAGAATCTGCATTAGCGTATTATTCCGGCATCCGTCTCACGCAATAAAAATTCATGCCGGAGGAGGGTCAGTAACGCAATTCAAAGCTCATGAAAGAACATGTTAAACGTTTGCTATATTAGTATTTCCTGAATCTTGGGTCACAAGCCATCATGACATCAGCTTTCTTAACCGATGCTCAGAATGTCATCAGGACCCTTATCTCATACGGCAGCCTGAAGATTCCACCTCTGCAGACAGGAAGCTGATCTAAGCGGCCTAAATGAACCCCCTTACAACAGAACATCAAACACAAGTGCAGGAGCGCTGACTTCTGTAAGCTCTCCCCCAGCGTGGGATAGAGATGATACGGCTGATCTCGAAACCATCTTCTAATGCGAAGCCAGATGTACAGCTGTCTCTTTATTAGAGTGGCCACATATGTGTGTCTATAGTCAGAAAAAATGCATGAGTCATGCGGTAATGACTTGCATCCCTCTCACCCGCTGCAGGTAGAAACCGCTAATTACAGTCAATGAGACTCGAGATTGAAGGTGTGAGGTGTGGGAGTGCAGTCGCCCCCATTACTTCATCCACGGGCCGGGCTCTCAGGAACAAAAACGATTTTCGAAGCGTTCAGCTGCGCTTTGACAGCGGGGTAAATGGATGCCAGCTTCAAGTGCTACTTAATAACTCCTAATGTCTCGCGGAATTACCGAATGATATTTAACACACAACCCATATGTCAAGGTAGAACAGAGACGGGCATCGCTGAACACGTTAAAAATGACTGAATTGGAAATTAAGTGTTTATTAGAGAAGCGCTACATAAAACCCTCGTCTCCAATACAGCTATGTTGCTTGGTTGGCTTTTGAGGGACAAACTGGTTTAGTTCTCATTTCCCGGCCTATTCAGGACACATTAAACATCCCAAATGACTCCGTAATACTCAAAAAGGTCTTCCCCACAACACGAACTGCGTTCCCATGGTTTAGCTTCAAACCCCAGTTAGGGTCTTGGTGTGCTCTGTGTCTGGCAAGAAATGTTTCAGAGAACATGTCATGTGGTGTTCATCACCTTTGACGTTGGAACAACTTCCTCTGGATCCATTGTTTAAGTATTGGGATAGCACTTTTATTGGTGGGATAGTTCAGCCAGAAATGAAAATTCATCAATTCATCCTTTTGTTATAACAAACATGTAATAGAATGTTGGTAGCCAACAACATCAACCTCCATTGACGGCCATTGTATGGACGCATCACCACGGAGACATTTCTCAAAATATCTTCTTTTGTGTTTAACAAAAAGAGTCAAATGAATGTTTTGAACAAGATGGATACACGATGTTTGAAGTTTTATTTTAGGGTGAACTGTCCCTTTAAGTCCCACCGGTTACTGATTTGTTTAGTTTTTAAATTGACAGCCTTATTATGTTTCTACACTTGCTCTGTTGCTTGACTTCTCTTTGTTTGAGGTGGGATGATAGCAGGCGCAAACCTTGCCATTTCGTTTTCTTTAGAGCATTGTATTGAAATCCTGTCAGTGCTTCGTGTTTCATTTACATTTCAGAGTGATTAGCACGCTGGGACTCTTGAAGCGTCGCTCTTGAAGCTTAAGAATCCATCGAGTGGTGAGCCCTTTGAATCAAAACCGCTTCACTTCATCCTCGCTGTTACTGAGAGCGCTTTTACCGGTAATCAATTATAGAGAGCTTGTCAACAAGCTAGTCATTTCTGAGCAACTGTTTAACTGAAATATCAAAGCCGTGCTGGACACGTGGAGCGTTTGTCGACTTATCTGCCGCTTCGTTTAATGGATACGTTAAACAATTCTAACAAAACACCTTTCCAAACCCGATTCGTCCTTCTCTTTACAAAACTAACAAAGGCAGTTGGTGGCGGCTGTCAGAGTGCCCGATTTCAAAGATGACAGAGTGGGCGGGGCTTGCATGTTAAATGACATCTAAAGCCCACCACTCGTATTCCAAAAGGAGGTTGGTTGCCAGTGGTTGTTCGTTTTAATTTTTCGTAGTTTAGGCTAATCAATATTGTAGGTGGAAGCGCCAAATGAGAATTACCCACGTGCATTCGCGTTAGAGATTTTTATGTCTGCGCACTTGCGTCAAACCCACTCCTCTGGCCGCCGCCCCCTCTGCCGCTCCGGCTGCCCACTCGCTGACTCAGTAAATGCTACATTTGCATAATTATCTTTTTAATTGGCGGGCGTGAACCGGAATATTCTCCTTTATTGTGAGCCTGGGAGTCCTTTCCACATTTTTTCGCCGTAGATGCGAGGAGAAGAGAGTCTACGGAGCCAGCAAATTGCCAAATCTCTTTTTTCTTCTCGCTCCGTTCTCTCTCTCTCTCCATTCTGCTTAACTCGATAATCGTCCGTGTTAATAAACTGTTTCGCACACCCTCGCCCACTTAAGCCTTTTTCTGTCAGAATTTGCCGGATGATTAGAAAAAGATCAGGTTGTGCCAAGACGATTAGATTTACTTCTTGGTTTTTCCAACCCGGGGAGAAGTCGTTTCTCTCCCGTTTCAATTAAAATCGGAGATCATCCTGTGGTATATGCTAGCATGAATATGCTAAACGTGTCGGTTTTCTCGGAGGTAAAGCGGGATGTAATTGTCTCATGAGTCACTTGCAGCTGAAAAACGAGAAATGGAGGAAACGATTTGTTCCGGAAGAATTGCAACAACTTCGTTTCGCAAAAACCTTGTTCTGTGAGTTAGAGAAACAAATGTAGTGGTGCCTGCCTAAGAAGCCTTGACGTTTAATGATGACTTCTGTCGAGGAGCGCTATACAAACACATTGCAGATTATAAATAATGCTAAATCGTGCATGCGCAAGTCTTTTTGGTCATTTTGTCTCAGTGGTTTTGTGTCCATACAATGGAAGTCATCGTTGTCCAACGTTGTTTGGTTACCAACATTCTTCAAATTTCTTCTTTTGTGCCCTGCAGAAGAAAGAAAGTCATTCAGGTTTGTAATGGATGAGTATCAGAATGAGTAAGTGATGAAAGAATCACTTTAACTCAATTTTCCTGAGCTTACTTATGACAGTTCACAATAATAATCAACTTAATGGATGTCTTTAAGATGTTACAACACACAGATTGGGCTTAGCTATGCCACTTCTTACCAAATAGGTCTGCGTAATACGGTACATTATGCAATTGTATTGATTTATGGTGCATTTGTTTCATGTTCCTTCCTATTGTTTTAGAAAGGTAAAGCTCTTGCATTTTGGTGACTCAGACTCCTGGTAACTTCAATGTCGAGCTCTGAGAAATTAGCATATGCACGGTGTAAGGCGTACTGGATATATCGAATCCATGTTGGCTCGGCTGTGCTTTGAAATATTTTCCAACACCTTTTACAGTGAGTAAAGGAAACCAAGGTGAGGTATGGCATCTGTAAGTGTTGAGAGGCAGATTCATACCTACATTGTCCAAATGAGCACCGGTAATGTCAATGCATGTGACGTATCCATTAGGCCACGGGTACATAGAAACTCTCCTCAACAATCTTAAATACTGTCATGTGTGGGATATTTGAGTTATGGATGTTTGACTCCCCAATCCTCGTACCTTTACCCATTACTCAACAAACAGCAAAAGTCTCCTGCAAACACCTATTCATGTCGCTCGTCTCACAAGTCCCTCGGAGAGAACAAGAGGAAGATCATGCACGGGCTCCGTGGCTGGGTTGTTAGGGCGCCTTTGAAACGGCAGCGTGGTGCAAGAGCATGTGCAGCAGGCGCCCGCTTAGCCTGTGATCTGCGTCTAGCCTGCAGAGCACTGGCTGTCCCTCCAATCCTCTCGCAATGTTCAAAGGTAACAGCAGGCCTCTCTCAGGCCTTGTGCTTTGATGTACTCTCTGACACCACTCATATCTCTGCAACCAAGTCTCGCTGGCCCTCGTCGACAGAGGCAGGCGGGGAAGTGAGGGAGTTAATTGGTTAGTCACAACGTCTCGCCCCAGACAGCTCCGCTTTCAATCGCATAACCGCGCCGATGCACTTTTTCGCAGGCGAACGCAAACAGAATTGCAGAAAGAAAACAGACAGCTCTCCCTGGGAGTTTCGAAATGAGGCGTCTCTCAAAGAACGAGAACGTTACGCATGCATGGAGGGTGCGGCGTGATGATTTATTATTTTCCAAATCAAATTAGACGTAATTAACATGGAGTAGAATTAGCATCAGTGTTTTGCATCCGTGGCAAACGCAGGATCGTCTGGCGGATGGGAGGAGATTCGTCGGAGAGGGCACGAGTCGCCGCTCGGCTAATGAGAGAGAAGAGCAAAGGTCATGGAGTGCGTGTGGATGCCTGCACTGTTTGTTAGCATCCTTAGGTGCAGTTTTTGCAAAACAAGTAGAGACTTTTTAATTTGTTAGCTTAAGCACTGATGCTGTGGGGCCTCTAATGAAACTGCTGTTTATTATTATTCTGTTTTTAAATCTGTATACATTTCTTTATGATAACCACAGAGAATAATATTTGGGAAAATGCTTATAACCAAACACATCTTGGACCCCATTGACTACCATTGCAGAAAAAATGACTTTATACATATTTTTTGTTCTGTTGAACACAAAAGAAGATATATTGAAGAATGTATGAAAGCTATCAGTTCTGGGGCACTTGTAGATTTTTCTAATATGGTTGTCAATGGGGTTGTCCGTTTTTATAAGATTCCTTACAGAAATGCAGCGAACAAACAAACTCAGCTAACTTCAGTTCAATGAACAAAGGAGAACATTGATGGGACAAAAAAGGACTAAGAAAAGTTGTTACGTAACAGAATTTCATGTTCTAAAGAAACTTTCTGAAACCATTTTGAACCGTGGCGGGGTGTATCGAGCATAGAAATACTGCCTAATACGCCCAACTCTTTTTTAGACGAGTTGACTATGTTAGGCATGAGAAGCAAGTACGTTTAACATTGTAAAGAAGAAAGAATGCATTAAACACAGTTGAACCACCAGTTTAAAAATGCACCATTACATTCAATTGATTGAATCATTACAATCGTTGATTTCTACTGTGGAACACAAAATAAGAATAAATAAATGAATCAATCGTTATGTGTCTATATAATGGAAGTCAGTGGAGACCAAGGTTGTTTGGTTACCAACGTTATTCAAAATATCTTTGTAATGTGTCCTGCAGAAGAAAGTCACTCGTACAGCATATTTGAGCGAACTACTAGTAAAACTCTGAAATCACCTTTATCATAACAAAAAGATCTTCATATATAATATTGGAGTTGTCAGGTTTTCAAACACACCATCGTAAAAAGTGGAAAGAGGATTCAGACCTACACGTAAAGTGAAATCCACTTTCAAAGCCAGATACAGTGTAACAGCGGAGTCTTATCACGCATTTAAAGGTTGGTACAAATTAAACGTTGTATGTTCTAGATACAACAACTCAAAATCTTCTCAGTTTAATATTTCAGAGGCCTTTAGATGACACTGACCAACTATGACATCAATCTGAAAAATGCTGAGAAAATAAAAAATGGCCGACTTCATTGATTCTAACATCGTGTCCAGACTATTAGTAACTCGGAACATTTAAAGATGAAAATCAAGTTTTTCATGTTGTTAATATGTCTTTGTGGTATGATTAATATGCTTTAAGATAAACCATCTGCAAATATATAATTTAAAACCATTGCAGAGCAATTTCAGCATAAAACTGAAGTTTACCAAATCACTTTCATTTTTAATTTTAGCAGTGTCTGGAACTGCAGAGTGCATTTTACATGTATGTCCAAGCCGGTATGAATGGGTGGAGGCAGGGCTAATTTGCATATTCATGATTTGGGGATACTTAATGAGGTAAGGGTTTAGAGAGCTACATTCAAGTCACTTTAGGGCATGAAGAAATTATTATCACAGGAACAACTTTAACATATGCTATTTTAATGCTTAAAGGGATAGTTCACCAAAAAATTTAAATTCTTTGATCATTTACTCACTGTCTAGTTGTTCCTGTATACATTTCTGTACGGTTGAACACAGAGACAGATATGGACGAATGTTTGTACCCAACCAGTATAAAGCGCTGGATTTGGAGATCGTTTAAAACTGATAGATGAAGCGGGCCTAGCACTAAAAGATACCGGTCATGAACCGTACGCGATAAGTGAACCTGAGTCAACAAGAACTTATATTGAATCAACAGTTATGCAGGGATAATCCTATATTGTATTATCGGCTCGTGCGGTAGTTCCACCCCCTGCACCCCTCCAGGAGCTCAACTGTTTTTGGCAATAATCGTAAAGCTGTATCTATCTTTTATAAATTTGATCAAACAAAACACTTTTCAAAGATACAAAGTATGCAATACTACTCTACTCAAGATCAATATGAGATTAGCATAAACTGCGTGGGTTTCCTTCGCTTCAAAAAACTATCCATTCATAATTTTCTTATGTGTTGACACTGTTTGAAGTGTCATGCCGTGGTCGTAACAACAGGCTTAAGTCCAACTCTTTTAACAATCAATAAACCCACATGCTGAGCACTTCTTGTTTTGTCTGACGCAATTCTGCCCATGTTATGTGTTTCAAATCTTTCTCTTTTGAGCTTCTGTGATGGTTTGCTTCCTTTGAAGGCGAAATGCAGTGCACAGGTTTTGAAACACAGGATTTGAATCTCTCTCAAACTGAACCCAGATGAAGTTATCTTCTAAAAAGGCCAAACTCAAAAGTGAAATTGTCAGAGAGGGAGCAGTTCCTCCTGCTTTGTGCTATAAGAAATATACAAAGTGCTCCATTATCTCAAAGGAGGAAGTGCTTTGATGATTTATACCAGCAGGTAAACCTCGGAGTATTAGCTCTTTTGGTCCCTGGTTGACTTAGTAGCGTTTGGCAAATGGAAGACTAGAGGACATGTTTTCAGGAAAAAGTGATTCATTGCACGAAGCGCGGCAGTCATTAGAGAAGTGTCTCGCTTTGTGTCCCCGCAGACTCTCCAGACACACTGCGGCGTGCCACGGCTGTTTTGGAGAACAGAGGAAGCGTGGCAGAGAATAAGCAGATCTCGGGCCGTTCTTTCCCTACCGAGGAGCCCAAAATAAGAAAGATGAATAAAACAACTGTTTCTCGCAGACCACACACTCGTAAGGAGGGAACGGAGATGCAATGGGACAGTTGTTCGCGCGAGATGACGCAAAAAATCTGACAGTCTTTGATGATGGAGTTTGATTCAGATTGGGTGTGTTGCTTAGCGGACTTCAACAGTGGAGAACAATGGACAGAATTTAGGACAGTTTATTTCATCAAAGAAACTACGACCGTTGCATATGATTTAATCTGTAACATTTATGAATAAAAAGCCCTAGCAAGTTTTTCCTTTCTCACTCCCGGTGAGTAATTCAGTCTTTGAATGGTTTATTTGTGAAGGGTTGCCAGGAAAACAACTCCGTTGCTAGTTGAAGGGGCGGTAGATGCAGCACACCCCGTTGGAGGTCCCGTCAGACTTTGTTGAAATTGTTTTGTGGTGACCGATGCATGGGAAATCCGGACTTTGTTTCTGACATCGCTTATCTAATTGACTCTTCTCAGCGTGTGGTCAGGTTTTAAAAGAGATGCGGTAGGTAAAGTTCTGAAGGGAATTAAACTGGTCATGGTCTGACTGTCTTCTCGTCGTGCCAGCCAGACTGAGACGTTTTAAGTTCTCTGAACTTGTTATGGATCTGTGATGGGTAAAGTTGAGAGGTTTGAAGGAACCCCACCCTGTCCAGTGGTTATACAAATTCATTGCATCACATTTCCTGCTACGGAAAACATGGGCTGTAATTTTGAAATGTGGCTTCTTGGAAGCACATTAATTAAAATATTCTTTCTGACGTCACATGACTTTTTTCGTCAAAATGAATTCTGTCTGCAGCTTAAATTATTTTTTTGTTTTATGAGTAAAGTGGGTAATTTCTTAAAATAATTTTTTTTTCGGGGAATCTACCTGTGCAGAGACAGTAAGATACTCATGTTGTGGTATTTTATTATTTATTCATTTATTATTTGAACTGGTAAAAAAAAATCTGAAATACTTTGTGACTTTATTTATAAATGTTTTAACTTGTAAAAATAATTAAATGCTTCTAAAGTGATAATGTTACTGCTCTAAAAATACTTTTAATATAAAATATATTTTTTTATATATAAATATTAATTTTATTTCATGTTTATTTTATCCCCTTCTTTTTCATCCCTGAAATTTTAACATGTAATATAACAACACATGCACATTTCCATAACAGCACTTATGGATGTGAGCTCACGATGGATGTGTTTCTGTGGGAATGTGCATGTATAAATTATCACATCATTTGTGAAGCACCACAGCTGTAAATCTCTGTACACAAAAGCCGCTCTCTTTTGTTTGCAAATAATGCACATCTTTATTCCTCCTTTCTGTCCCTCCATCTATTTTATTACTTTCTAATCTCCCGGACAGATAGCAGCTTCACCACAGACGGCTTTTTTAAACCCTTTGGAACCAATTGCTGGAGAAGGGCTGTCTTGGGAAGGCCCCAGTGGAGAACTGTAGGGCTCATTAGTTCAATCCCCTTCCAGTGCGAATGCAAAGAAGGAGCCGTAGTAAGACATTTCCACACTCTCCCTCATTCTCAGGGCGTCTTTGGCGTCCTTTTTCACATTTTCTGCCTGCATCAGCAGCAGCTGAGGGGGCCGCTCCACACGAACCGGCCTCTTCGTCCTTTGGAGCAAAGCATTGTGGGAGTGCGGCGAGGCGAGCTTAGAGCGATCAGATCAAATCCAGCTTCTATCATCCAGGCTTTAGAGAATTACTAGCATTGGCAGTGCTGTTCATGTACTGTCCACATATCAAAGGCTACTTCCTTACGAACTAGCATTAGGTATGGAACCGCTTATACGATGGTGTGCAAACACCGCTGACCCCACCTGTGGTTGGGGAAATAGTTGCGGTTTGGCTGCATATCCATTATGGGAACCAAAAAAGAGCAGATAATTTGACCTTTCCCTTCAGTAAGTGGGCTAAAGCCTTTGTTTTGTTGGTAATGACGGGGTGGGAAATGGGGGATGGGGGCTATAATGCAGGCAGGCAGGTCCCACTTAACCAGAATTTATCTTTTTGGCACTTTAAGGAGGGGTCTGGAGGTCTGTTATCTATGCGCTCCCCCCTGAATGTGTAAACATCTCATTTATTATTAACTCAGGTTTAAGGTAGTGCATTAATCCTGCCTGACAGTTTGCCTACTTGTTAAGGCAGCCCGGCTCCCTCGAACCAGAGCAGATGGTTTTCAGCTGCGGCTGCTGCAGGTTTACAGCGTGCACATGATAAGGCCTGTAGGTACAAGGCTGCACAGGTGGACGCTGGCAGAACATTCACAGGATTTCCTTCGGTTCGAGTCAAAGGTTTACAGACGTTTATAATCAATGCTATATTTACAAGGATGTTCATTTAAACGTATATTTTGCTCAAAAATGAGAATTCTTTCGTAATTTATTCTCGCTCATGTCATTCCAAGCCTCTATGACTTTCTTCTGCAGAACACAAAAGAAGATCATTCGAAGAATGTTGGTTACAAAGCAAACCTGAACCCAATTGACTTTCATCATATGGACACAAAACCACAGAGAATTCTTTCTCAAAATATCTTTTTAAAGAAGAAAGATTCATATATATGTTTGAACACCATGAGGGTACATAAACGTTGACAGAATTGTTATTTTTGTGACTTGTCCCTTTAAGTAAGTATAGTTGTTGAATTCATGAGTAGGTTAAAAAAGTGGGCGGAGTCGCTCTGGAATTGCATCATAATGATCACAAATTAGCTTGTGCTGGTTTCTCTTTTTGCAACTATTGTATAGTTGAGTAGTAATTATAATATATTCCAAACATTTGGTATTGGCAAACAAACATATTGAAAGAACTTTATAGTTCATGAGTGAACCCTGAAGTGATACTGGAGCGGAGTGATTATGAAACGCTTTAAGCAAAGGACCCCAATGTTTTTTAAAGACACAATAATTATAATATATTAAATGATATAAGTTTTGTTTTGTTTGGCTGAGTATGAAATAAAATGCATTGCAATAAAAAAAAACATAGCTTTACAGTTTTTTGCAGTTATCCTGCAATGGCAGACCTGCCTTTCAAGAGAGTAAAGGAACAGGTCACCCAAAAGTAAAAATTCTTCATTTACTCTCCCTCAAGTTGTTCCAAATCTGTATAAACAATTTTTTTTTGATGAACACAGAGAATAAATTTGAAAGAATGGTTATATCCAAACAGTTCTTGGCCACTATTGACTACCGTTGTGGGAATAATTGCATTATTAAATTGTTTGTTGTGTTCAACACAAAAGAAGATACTTTGAAGAATGTAATTTTCCCCACTATGGTATTCAGGCGTATCCAAGAACTGCTTGGTAACAAGCCTTCTTCCAAATATCTTTCTCTGTGTTCATCAGAATAAAGAAATGAGAAACAACTAGGGGGTGAGTAAATGATGACAAAATGTTATTATGGGGTAAACTGTCATTTTAAGGCAAATTTCATTTTAATATTAATAATAATGAGTAAAGCATGTTCACACCTCTTTCAGATTGTGTATCCATGACATCGGCTAATAATCGAAAACGGTACCAAATAATGTTATTTTCATAACAACATGACACAATATTAACAGTGCATTGTGTATTAAGCTTTTTCACATTTGCACATTTACTTCTTTAATCAATCGTAATCAATTACTTTCCTCACTTCCAGATGTGTGTTTTTCAATGTCATGTAATGACATTTTTTACCAAAAATTGTGTGGCGGGCTTTCAATATTATTCATTTGGGTTTGATTGGATGGAAAAATGCTAGACTTTGATATTGTTTGCTAACATGTGGCCTTTGTAAAATCAGCAGAAATTATTAATCAATTCAGAATGAAACGAATGATTATGAAATCTGATGTCACACGTCAAAAGATAATGCCGACGATGAGGATTGTTTAAGATTGTTTCTTTCGCTGTGAACATTACAGAACCATAATACTTTTTCACACAGATTAAAGTAATTGTCCCTTAGGAGGTTTGAAAAAAGAGTTGACTGACCAATGCACGTGTTCCTTGTTTGGTGTGTAATGCTGTATGGTGATGAAGCTCAGACAGACAGCTTAACCACCACTTTCCCTGTTTTCCTACCTCTCTCTCTCTCTCTCTCTCTCTCTCTCTCTCCGTCTCTCATTCCATGTTTATTGCATAAGAGGTCCTGTTGAGCCAGCTGCTGGGAAACATGTCCTGACATGAACTGCACTGCTGAACTGACTCAACATGACGCGGTGAGAGCGAGAGAGAGAAACCTCAGACTGGCTCGCCGCCTCTAGCCAGCATGTCTTTCTTTTCATATGCTTGGTTAACCCATGCACTGGCCGGCACACGTGGTTGCGTGTTTTAGCAAGATGATTTCGGCTCTATTGTTCTTGTTTTCGTGTACGTGCAGGGCCTTACAATGCAGCTTTAGTGAGCACGTCTGACTGCACGTCTCCGACGGTAAAAACATCGTCTGGTGTACTATATTTGTTTTGAGTGTACGTTATGTAATTACCTCGCTTTTGCGAGCAGTAACCTTTTTAGAATTATAAGGCAGTAGCTCTGCTTTCGTCATCAGTATCATCGCATGTTTTTGCTGACAGGCGGCTTTCAGGAAGTCCCTGTGATTTTTGAAGGATTTGGAAAGCCAGGGTCTGCTCCAGTTGGACTCTGCTGGAACGATTGCTGTAAGCAAAAACCACATCTATGAACGATGGTGATGTTTGGTAAATGTTTTTTGTTTGATTGGGGTTCATACAAGCCCTTTCTTAGAATATAAAATATATATAAAGGCATGATATCAGAGCCGTACCTGGAACGGCCCCAAACCCACATCCTGCGGTGGTTTGTTGGAGAGACAAATGGTATGATAATTGCCCACATGTTGGCTGTATGGCCAATCCGTTGCCGTTCATTCAGATTTCCTCTTTCATACACGCAGCAGGTGGTCTTAGTTCAGGCTCTGCAGGTTCACTGGCATTCTGCTGGTAATTCGGGTTGCATTTATACAGCCTCACGTATTCTACTTATGAATCTTGGACGACAGTATTTACTGCCACAGATGGCTCATCATCACAGTACACGTCCACACACATATAGTTGTGGACCTGAATGCTGATTGGTCAATATTGTGTATTTTGGCATGGCTGGAACACAGTAGAGAAAGAGCGAAACACCAATTAGTTACGTCTCCGAGACTTTTATTGTGGATTGATGCCACTTGAATAACAATGTAATACAAACAATTACAATGTCAATTTTCAACATTTTTTTGGAAACGTTTGGAATGATGTAGTGACCACTTTGTAGTGATTGTATTCACCATGTATTCAACATTTTATTTGCATTTAGGAATGTAGACAAAGAAGATCTTTTTTTAAATAGACTTAACATAGTCAACTACTTTTTAACGTGACCTTACTCAGAATATGTGTTTAGTAGGGGATGTTTGTATAAAATAGATTTTTGCAAATAGAAATATGCTAGATAGATCACAATAGGTCAAAAGGAAACATCTTGAGTTTAATTCTGCCAATTGTAAAAACCTAAAGACCTGAAATACTTAAAAGAGGAGATGGTGGTCTAGTTGGTTAAACCACTGAACTGGTAAATCAAAAGGTTGCTGGTTCGATCCCAGCAGCCACCACCAGTGTGTCCTTGAGCAAGACACTTTACTCCATGTTGCCCCAGGGGGATTGTCCCTGTAATAAGTGCACTGTAAGTCGCTTTGGATAAAAGCGTCTGCCAAATGACTAAAAAAAAAAAAAAGAGCAATGTGGAGATTTTAGTGGCATCTAGTGGTCGGGTTTGCAAATTGCAACCAATGGCTAACTTTTAAAACAAAATAATCAGCTGGTGCAATAATCCGTTTTTTTCGGATTAACAGTATAGCCACATTAAAAGATTTTAGTTTTTCCTTTCTTTGCTGCAGTGAGCTCTTAGAAACCTGCCAAATAAATGAACAACTCAAAAATATTCCCCCGCTCCTTTCATAGCATATAGACAGAATTCCTCACATTTTTTTACATATTTAAGCAAGCACCTTGATAATGAATGAACATAAATAAAGCATGACATCAAAGCCTCTCTTTCTTAGATAAACACTCAGCTCGTCTTTTACTGATTTATGTACATGTGACTCTTTCTGTGTGACACACCCACAGGGGTTGACAAACACACACACACACACTTGACTCTCGCTCCACGTGCTTTTCACTCAAACTCTTTTCCCTTTTTTATTCCTTGAGAGCGCCAGAGAGATTGACTTTAATCTATAAGAGATCCCGCTCAATGGCATGTTATCATTCCGAATATGTGATGCATTTTAAAGCCGGTAAATTCCATTAGGAGGCAGCCGGTTGAAAAGGCACCACCGGGTCTTTAGCACTGCCTCAAAGAGAGGTGGAGTGCGCGCCACTAACGCATTGTAGCATATAAATCAGCGAAAGCTCCTGGGAACCAGTGTGAGGCAAGGTCTCTCGCTCTCTCTCTCTCGCTCACTCGATTGACGACACGCAGGATAAAAGCCTCTCGACTCTTGATGGCTCTGTCCCTCTCCTTTGTGGAGAAACAGAAGTACTCCTACGACAGCGAGGGCCCGCGGTACACTGTGATGAGTCCGAGAGCCGTCCCCTGTTATTCCCGGCGCATTGTTGTCAATATAACACCGCTTGTCATAGAGACCCGCCGTAGAACCGCGCCGTACTAAAAGAAGACGAGTGCTGATGTGACGGGAAGGTTTTTGCACAGATCTTCTCACAGAAAGTCAGACAAAATCCACCAAGTCTGAAACACAAATTTTGGTGATCCGAGGTACATATTAAACGAAATGGTTTTATGATTTTAATGCTTTAAATGTATGAAGGATATGTATCTTTTAAGGTGAAATATAGAAAATAAATAAATAATTGCTTTGGTTTTGTTTCGACGTAAAGATCTCAAAATAAGTTGATAATGTCTTTGACTTAAATCAAATTAAATTCAGAAAGTGCCGTTACACAACAAGATGAGGCGCTCAAAAACAACGATCGCGTCACAAAACCACGTCGATGGAAATTCAAGCAGGTGCAGGGAAGATAAGAACTAAGGCTCGTCTCTCTCTTATGAAACACGGCTTGCGTATTCATCCGGGCTTTCGCTTGGTACAGCAGAAAGAACAAATTAGACATATGAGAATCTGGTTTAATCAGTCGAATACCACAGAATCACTAGAAGAAAGGTACTGAATCGCAGCATTCATGGCCCGGCGGATAGAGACTAGGGTGAATTCACTGTCATATCAAAGTAAAAAAACTCACCTTGAACCCCTTCACGTAACACCCTGTAGAACATTTAGTTGGTCTCAGTGGATTATTACTTCAATTGACACCCATTTAGAGTTCAAGTTAGCCATGTGTACAGCACAGCATATTATTTTTACAACGCAAAAAAATGCAGCTGAGAGGAAAATGGAAAAGCTTTGTCAAATGCAGACCAAACATGTCAATGAAATGGGACGTCGTATTTAGTGGCGTAGCTTAATTTGGGTTGCACAACAGAGGTGAAGTACATAGGAAGAAATGCAGTTTATCTACACTCCATTGGAAAACTGAAGTCACTGCAGTATTTTAAAACCCCTGAAAAGAGACGCAAGGGGGGAGAGAGAGAGAGAGAGAGAGAGAGACAGACAGAAACGTTATTGGCAAGGTCAGATAGAAAACACCAATGAGATCTCAACTTGTCCTCTGCGTTTATTTTTGACAAACTTGAGGGAAAGAGATGAAGATATACATACCCAAATACTAGTGAACGGCGTACATTGACAGCATATAGATGAGTTACAGACTGAAGCTAAGGCTGTTTAAAATTCAGAAAACATTTAGCAACCTGCTGTCGGAGATACTGTACGAAAGTCCGTTTACGTAAGTCGTGCTACTCGGCGGCCATTTTGGCTACGCTTCTGGGCAGTTATATACAGTTGAAAGAAAAAGTATGTGAACCCTTTGCGCTTACTTGGATTTCTTCATAAATTGGTCATAAAATGTGTTCTGATCTTCATCTTAATCACAACAATAGAGAAACACAGTCTGCTTAAACTAATACCGCACAAACATTATACGTTTTCATGTTTTTATTGATCACAACATGTAAACATTCATAGTGCAGGGTGGAAAAAGTATGTGAACCTTTGGGTTAAATAACTGGTTGACCCTCCTTTGGCAGCAATAACCTCAACCAAACGTTTCCTATAGTTGCAGATCAGACCTGCACAACAGTCAGGAGAAATTTTGGACCATTCCTCTTTACAAAAGTGTTTCAGTTCAGCAATATTCTTAGGATGTCTGGTGTGAATCGCTCTCTTGAGGTCATGCCACAGCATCTCAATCGGGTTGAGGTCAGGACTCTGACTGGGCCACTCCAGAAGGCGTATTTTCTTCTGTTGAAGCCATTCTGTTGTTGATTTACTTCTATGCTTTGGGTCGTTGTCCTGCTGCATCGTCCATCCTCTGTTAAGCTTCAGTTGGCGGACAGATGGTCTTAAGTTATCCTGCAAAATGTCTTGATAAACTTTGGAATTCATTTTTCCATCGATGACAGTAATCCGTCCAGGGCCTGAGGCAGCAAAGCAGCCCCAAACCATGATGCCCCCTCCACCATATTTCACAGTTGGGATGAGGTTTTGATGTTGGTGTGCTGTGCCTTTTGTTCTCCACACATAGCGTTGTGTGTTCTTTCCAAACAACTCAATTTTGGTTTCATCTGTCCACAGATTGTTTTGCCAGTAGTGCTGTGGAACATCCAGGTGCTCTTTTGCAAACTTCAAACGTGCTGCAATGTTTTTTTTGGACAGCAGTGCCTTCCTCCGTGGTGTCCTCCCATGAAGTCCATTCTTGTTTAATGTTTTCCTTATTGTAGATTTGTCAACAAAAATGTTAGCATGTGCCAG
The DNA here is from genome assembly GCA_008369825.1 of Triplophysa tibetana. NCBI lineage: Eukaryota > Metazoa > Chordata > Actinopteri > Cypriniformes > Nemacheilidae > Triplophysa > Triplophysa tibetana. The sequence continues at coordinate 8,748,368 of CM017894.1, forward strand.
AGATTTCTGTAAGTGTTTAGCTGACACTCTAGGATTCTTCTTTACCTCATTGAGCATTCTGCGCTGTGCTCTTGCAGTCATCTTTACAGGACGACCACGCCTAGGGAGTGTAGCAACAGTGCTGAACTTTCTCCATTTGTAGACAATCTGTCTTACCCTGGACACATGGACATCAAGGCTATTAGATATACTTTTGTAGCCCTTTCCAGCTTTATGTAAGTCAACAATTCTTGATCGTAGGTCTTCTGAGAGCTCTTTTGTGCGAGGCATGGTTCACATCAGACAACGCTTCTTCAGAACAGCAAACTCAAAACTGGTGTGTGTTTTTTATTGGACAGGCCAGCTTTAATCAACACATCCAATCTCATCACATTGATTGGACCCCAGGTTGGCTGACTCCTGGCTCCAATTAGCTCTTGGAGAAGTCGTTAGCCTAGGGTTTCACATACTTTTTCCACCCTGCACTATGAATGTTTACACGTTGTGTTCAATAAAAACATGAAAACATATAATGTTTGTGCGGTATTAGTTTAAGCAGACTGTGTTTCTCTATTGTTGTGACTTAGATGAAGATCAGAACACATTTTATGACCAATTTATGAAGAAATCCAAGTAAGCCCAAAGGGTTCACATACTTTTTCTTTCAACTGTACGTCACAGCAAGTCCACAGGGGGGAAGGTAGATATACAATCGCTTGCAAAAATCACAATTAAACAGCATATTTGCAAGCAATAATAACGTGACATTAACTGTATCATTACTTTAGTTTGCTAAGTTTAAATTGCACACAAAAAATTTTTTCGATGTCGCCTCATCTTATCGCGTCTTTACTGATTGACGATTGGCTCGCTTTACTGGAAGGCGGGACTTATTGGCCATATTGAGGGTTGCATTCCTCTCCATTCAATGGCAGTGCCGCATCTTGTTAATATTAATATATTTGACTGATCCTCATTTGGACCAAGTTTTAAAGCATGTTGTTCTTGTAGAATACAATGCCAGAATTAATTTTAATGAGCAATTTAAAAAAATCCTTGTGATTTAAGCCGATTAAGAGAAAGTTGTCTGTACTTGGAAAACTAAAAAGATATCAGTGTGACAGTTTCATACAGCTTCATTTATTTTTATAGTGTACCATACAGTAGTTAGATCTGTTCATCGAATCCGGTTGGACAAGAGGCATTTCAAGAGTTCTGATGTAAGACCAAAACCATAGACACAGTAAATCACATGCACTTGGTTGCACTCTCTCTTGTGGTGTTAAAATAATATTTCAATAACATTGAATCTCACCAGGCGTGTGTGTCTTGTGTCGAAAAACGTATATATGAATTCATTGCGAGACACGCAATAGCCAATGAGATTCCATATTATCACCATTCCGATTTATTTAAAACTTACATTGCGGGCTTTCTGTTTACATATGTGACATTAATCAGTTAATATACTATATTAAAGGGATCATTCAGCCAAAAACTCCAGTTTGCTGTTTAATTACCTCATCCGAGATGAAGGTGACATTTTTTCTTGAGTAGAACCATAAAGAAGATTGTTTGGTAAATCCGCAGCCCTGTCTCCGTCATATAATGGGAGTCTATGGGGTCCACCTGTCTAAGAGTTCCTAAAGCACATAATTCCAAAAGAGCGCCTCCTGGCGACATTGTTGACGTTTCGTGAAGCGAATCGTTTGAGGTTTCCATAAACTGGACGTCATTATTAATAATATTAACCATAATGTGCAGCCTCTGCATACAATCGCAATCTTCTTCTTGTAGTATTTGGTGGCGGATGGCATACCAGCGTCTGGTACGTTTAGCGCCACCTGCAGAAAGGGAGTGTTGAGGCTGTACAGTTTGACTAATATTATTAAAATGACTAGATCAAATTTATAAAAATTTGAGCGAGTTTCTTCACAAAACGTCAACATGTCGCTAGGAGGCGCTTTTTAATTAGTTTCCCGTACAAACGTATCACATCACTTCTGTAGACATTTATTAACATACTGGATTTTGGCGCTTCAACATAATGGCCCTCATGAAATAGCATTACAAAGCTAGAAATAGCTTTAGCCTACATCTCAGATGGCATCAGGGTGAGTAAATGATGAAAAAAAATCGTAGTATTCCTTAAATTTGGAAACATGCTAATAACAAACATAGGAATCCATTGTGAGTTGAGTCAGCTGTGTTTATCACGTGAGATTCTGTTTGTATGACGCAGAGATTTGGAGACAGTCAGCCGTTCCAGATCACTTTCTTGGGGCTGTTCACACATTCTGCATTTAACACAATTCAATGCAGGTTTTTTTTACAGGAATTTAACAGAACTCAGAATGTTATATAAACGCTCAATAGACTTTTTCATATGTAAGTCTTTATCCTTCCACCAGATTCATTTGATTTCTCCATTGTTTTCTTACACGTATCTGCTATGCTACATCAAAAAATGTAGCTTCTTTTAACTTGACATCGTATTGCTCCGTTCATTGGCCGACACTCATATTAAACCGCAATGCTTACATAGGACGCATTCTTAAATTGTACAATTATGTAAACAGCCATAAAATAAAAGCTCCCTTTGTAGGCAGTAGCCGATAAGGAAGCATACAGTACTACGGCAGGTTTTTGTAACAGAGCTAATGTGTGTGTGGGAGAAATAGAGGAGGGATACACAGCCACCAAGGGACGAGCCGTTTGTACAAAAAGGGAGATGTCACAGACAGAGAAAGAGTGTGTGTGGATGAGAGAAAGAGAGAGACATTTACAGAGACGGAACGATAAGAATGGTTAGCTTGAGAAAGTGCGCGTGAGAGAGAAAAATATGAAAACAGCTACACTGAGAGAATGATAAGGCTTGCGAGTTAAAGCGAGAGAGGAGGAAGTGTGTGCGCGCAGAAAAAGAGAGAGAGAAAGAATACACACTGTGAGAAAAAGAGTGTATGTGAGGAAGATAAGCAGGAAAAGATAGAGAAGCGGTGAAAGTGTGTGTGTGTGTGGGCCCGCTCTACACTGTGCTGGGGGCCAAAACACTAGAGATTGCTTTGATCTGGATTCTCAGTGTCTCGTCCAATCACAATCATGTCACCGCCTCCCCCACGGCAGCTCACTGTCTCATTCATAGTGCAGAGACGAGCCCCAGCATTCCATTATACACCAAAGACGATTTATAACAGACCTGCGCAGGAAGTTTATCCCAATGTTTGTTTGAGGCGACGGGCGGAGTGTGAACATCTTGGAACCGTGAAACGGTGCTTGAGAGTTTTGTCAATATGACGCAGACAATGGCTCAGTGTTTTAATAAACCTTTCAAGAAATTGTTATATAGTTGTGTTTACAAATTGCTTTACATTTAAGAAAATGCTAATGTTTTAACTAAATGTAAGAAAGTGTAAGGAACGATATTGTACAAATAATTTTGAAAACAAAGGGGTCGCAGATTCAGAAGAGCTTTATTGCCAAGTGTGCTTGCACACGTAAGGAATTTATTTTGGTATTGGACGCTTCTAGTACACACATTCAAGACAAAGACAAGACAAATTATGTCCAAGCTTGCAATAAACAATATTATCGTCCATTGCTGTGGATGCTAATCTTTATAGATGGGCAATTCCATGCAAATGTCAGATGTCAGTTTTCGCTGGTTTAAATGTGAAGTCTCTCTCAAAGTTATTAAAGCATTTTTGTCTTTTTAAAGAATAGTTTTCCATAGTCAGGTGAGTAAATCCATTAGGGTCTAGGTCTCTCATAAATGGGTACATACATTTTTTACATCTTCTATAAGGAGCCATCCCTTCTCCATGTGTTGGGTATCATGGCTTCTGGTTTGTACATTTCAATTCACAGAAATCCGACAAAGTACGTTGACTTTCAAAAACGAGCATCCTTTTTTGTCACATCCGTAACGCACGTCTGTTTCCCTTTTTAAAAATAGAAAAATTGTGCTTAGAGTGATATCTTTCTGATGTCTGGACACATCAGGGTTTCAGGACAATATAAACAGATGATTCAATATATTGGTCATGAACACATCATTTATATTACAAGTATGGATAAGTACCGAAACCCGGTATTAAACGAGCCCCGGGGCTCCATTACGAAAGTTCCGGACTTATCAGTTCTGCTTTCGGTACTGGGGAAGGAAGCCACATATGCAGCCATATCCGCATGTCTACCAAAACAGGGTCATCTAAACTAAACGAATGAGCTGTTTAAACTTCACAAGCGTGCACAGTTCCACCTGCATGCCTTTATTAAATGGAGAATTTTTTATTATTTATTAAATGGAGAGCGTAATGTATTTCTTTACTTACATAAAACATGCATATAATTAAAGATCCTCCCACATTAAATATTTGAAAACTTTTTTGTTAAAGTTGCACCCATAATGAACCAATTGCTGGTCCAAAATAAAAACAAATTAATTGGCATGGCAGAAAATAAAGCAGATTCCATTTTTTCTTAATTTTTTTATTTTTGGTTGCTTATTATTATTAAAAACATCCAAAGGAACCAATAAGAATACTATTAAAGTACCGGACTGATAAGCAGTATCGATAAGAGTAGTATCTTAACTATACCCATCCCTATTTTGGACTGAAAATCCATATAATTCTTGTTGTGTTCATTTGTTTCCTGTATTTTGATATGACTTGTGTTATTCTTTACCCTGTCTGTAATTTCATTAAAACATCTTTAACAGCCTTGAAGTCAATTTTTATTCAAGGAACATAATATATATTCACTTATTATATATCCCCTCTAAATAAACAACCCTAGTCCTAAATGTCATGGCAGGAAGTTATTAAGAGTTTCCTTTGAATTAGTCAAACAGCTTACTGCCTCTTCGTCCTTTTCTTCACTCACAAATTGTAAAGATGCAGATTGTCATTTTTCCTCTCCGCTAAGTTACAGGGATGGAATGTGTAATGGCGTAGTATTAATAAGCATGCAGTTGGCAGAGACACTAACTGAAGGTGAGACAGATTTGTTGGTAACGGACGCTGACAGTGAGTGATGGGAGTCTAAATTGTCTATTCTCGTTACCTACGCAGATTGTAATATAGGTTGTGTCCTATTCGAGATAGCCCTGGATACCTGGCGCCATTCCAGCATTGATCTGATACATGGTGGAGGACACAGAACAAAATATCGTTTTCCTTTTAAAGGATCATATTTAAACGAAGTTACACAGGTGTTTATGCATGTACGCGAGTGACTCAGCATTGCATGATCATAGTGAATGGTAGAACTGTGTGAAAAGGAAAAAACAAGTGAGTTTTTTATTCTTTCATTTTCTCGCCTTCGTGTCACTTCAAACCAGTATGACCTTTTAGCAGAACACAAAAGAAAGTATTTTGAAGAACGTTGGTATGCAGACAAGGTTGACCCCCATTGACTTCCATTGAATGTTCCACATTTCTCAAAATATCTTCTTTTGTGTTTCAAAGAACAAAGAGTCATAGGTTAAATAGTATGCAGCTAGATTTCAATGTTTATATTTCACTGGCAACCTCAAGTCCACCTGACCCCGGTGTTACCCGGAAGCACGAGACCTCCTCTCGTACGTGAGCTACATCAGCCTCTTATGAGAGCCCAGGATGAGTTTCGTGCTCTGCAGCCGATTCTGTTTACAAGTGCTCGGCTCTTTGCATCTAATCACAATGCCTATTCCCATATGTTTGCTAGTTACTCCTGCCTGCTGCCAGGAGTCGCTGTATTTTTAGGTTGTTGTGAAGTTCCTTTGCCTGCATAGGCAATGAGATGCTCGCCTTTGGGGAACGTCGGGTTTGAAGATGATGTCCTTTGGATTTGATTAATTCAGTATCACGGTAGAGCGAGAGAGAGCTGTCCCCGACGAAAATAGAAGCCCTGTAAACGACTATATCGTTCATGTTGCGCTCCCCTCCCTTACCTTTTGTCTCTTTCCGGCTCATCCGCACATTGAGACAGGAGGGTAAATAAATAAAGAAATAAAAGAGTCGTCTGGTAGTCACGTGCGCGCGTGTTTACACTTTCGCGGGCGTTTGTTGTGCCTCTGCGTATGGAAATGATGCTCGCCCCTCAGATCAGGCCTGTCGGTGTCTTTCCGACGTGCTTTTCCTGTATTCCTTCCTTCCTGCGCTGTGTTTGTCATAGGCACACCTCTGTGATGTCTTCTATCAGATGTGATTAACTCAGTGATGTCATCAGTGATTAATGGGATTCGGATGTATTTGCAAGAACTTTCACCTTTTTGTTCTTGATGCTTGAAGACATTCTTTAGTAGTGGTGTGGGTTGTTTGACAGCATTGTTACCTTTAGGTTGTTCCTGCTCCTCCTTGGCATCTTGTACTTAATGGCTCAGCCTGTAATTTAGCTGTAATTGTCAATTAAACTGAGATTTTATGTTTCGGCAGAATTTTGTTTTTTAAGGTTTGTTAAAAAAATTGTGTACTAATATTGCAAAAATACTTTTTTTAATGGTGTTTAAAGATAAAGATCTGTTGCAGCCAATGCTCCCCATTGACTTTACATAGTAGGAATAGAAAGGACTATGGTCAAGTCAATATGGACCATTTTTGGGTGAACTGTTGCTTTAACATTTATCTTCTTTTTGGACCGACACGACAATGGCACAGCCTTACATCCAAATGAAAAGGTTATTAAAATCATATTGACACTTGCAATGTATAATATTTTACATTTTGATGTGTTTTGCACAGCATCACACTAAATACTGTACCTCGCCACTATTGTCAACTTCTCATTTTCACTTTTCAAATTGTTGGAAATAATAGTGAAAATAAAATAAACCCTACATACATTTTGTGCTTGGTCTCAGAATACAACGTTTAAGGTCGACTTTAATTTTTTTAGTCATAGATGTACTTTTGTCTTAATGTTTTCTGCGGCTTAACATTAACAATAAAAGTGATTTTTGGATGATTTGATCTGATCTGGTTTCTAAACGTTGACTGGCTATATCAATGAAGCCCTTTAAATTCAGCTCTCTTAATATCTTCGTTGAGGTTAATGACATGAACAATGCTTACAGAAAGATGAAAGGAGCACTAAACAAAAGCTCTTTTTTTGCAACTTTGATATTCGCCTTTGATACAATGCTAATGAGATCACATGCAGCGTTTCTGCTGAAACATATTCTCATCCGTTAATTATGCCGCTCAGATATTCCGCAATTGCACACGTAAAAAATATTCCATGCGGTGGGAAGTATGGACGGTTCGTAAAATTCTGACAGTGGAAATTGGGACGTTAGTGTCTAGTTTGGTGACGGCGATAGCCAATAGCGTTAGCCACAAATGTAAGCGGTCTGATGGGGCTAATTGCGTGGCGGTAGCAACAGTAGGAATCGTTCTCACATAACTAATGAACAATCCTCAGCGTTTGAACACTCCGTTCAACATCATTCAGCTCTAATTAATGACTCATCGGACGAAGATCCATCGAAGCATTTTCGCGCCTATTATTACGAACTTCAATGGCGTCCTTCTCTGCATACTGTGCTGGATAATGCGAAGCCCCCTCTTTCTTCTGGAGATGGTCTTTGCTACGTGTGTTACTGAATTAAATATGGCTTCCCTGCTCGCTTTCTCAGCTGGGGTAAACACACCGCAAACGCATCATTGGCATGCAGATTTATACAAATGAAAGTCATGCTTAATGCAGACTTCAGATAATGGGCCAGAAAGTGAAAGACACTTTAAACGAGAAGATCTGGATTAGTAGAAGCATGGAGTGGAGAGGGATTTTACAGTGACATGTTCCATATGTAATGCATTTTATCTACAGAATTAACGTCAGTGAAGTTGACATTTGGTCTCACATGTGCCAGAACGTTTTCTGATTTGATCGCTCACACCACATTCAGTGAGTTTTGGAAATGTGCATGACCACATTGCATTTTTTGTGTAAACAAATTGGCTTTAATTTTAAGTGTATTTGTTAAAAACATTTATGCATTTGGAAAACGCTTTTATCCAATGCAATATACAATGCATTCAGGCTGTACAGTTTATCAGTTTGTGTGTTACCTGGTTTTCGAACCCATGATAATTGTGCTTCTATAACCCAATGCTCTACCAATTGAGCTACAGCTCGAAGTCTAGATCTGTCTTATTTTACTTCTCTGTACTTTATCAACCTGATTTTACACTTATTTATTGAATGATACCTGTCAATTTTTTGAAACACTTAAACCCAACTTAAAATGTATTTAAGGTGGGAAACCAAACCATAATTGCTCAATTTAAACTGAAGCTACCATCATTTTTTTAACGTAAAATCTAAGCTAATTCGAAATAACAAAACTCCAGTAAAAGTCATAAAAAAAGTACAACTTAAAGAAAAAAACTCTTAAGTTGCTTAAATAAAGGAAAATGTGTCAAATTAAACTAAAGTTACCATGATAAGTGAAACTATTTATAAAAACATTTAAAACACCAAGAAACTCTTCTTCAATAGTCAAATTTAAGTCATAAAACTAAAACGAAATTGGTCGAATTAAACTTAATTTACCAGAATTACTGAAACAATTTATAAAAGCTCATTGGATACAGTAAAACTACAATCAAACTAAAATATGGAACAAAAAATGCAAAACTAAAATGAAATTGTTGAAATTAAACTAAAGTTAACATGTGAACTAAAACTAATCAAATAAAAGTAACAAAAAAATAAAAGCCATTTAAAATCAGGTAAAAATACTTTTATCAAAAACTTGATACAAAACTGTATTTTTACATTGATAATGTGATTCCTGTTGGTCTGTAACTAAAAGTGGTGAAGCTACTAATTACTAACAAACCATTGAGTAGTGTGACAGAAGCTCAGCTTGTTTTATACTATTGTATCTTTTCCATTAACAAGCTCATATGTCCCATTTCAACATCAGTTTCTTAGTGAACCGGCCCACGTGACTGTTATTTTCTGACCTGACACAGGCCGCTTCCGCTGTTCCAGGTCGATAGCGAAGCTGCTCTCTGACCGAGTGAAGAGAAGGTAAATCACTGCCAAGAGCAAGCGACCAGCAGACCGTTCTGACAAAAACCACAGCTGATGTGAAAACGGCTCAATTAGAGGAGCCTTAACCTTTTTAGGGCCCATGTTTGGCCCCGGGGGCCCGCCGGTGTTTCTGCTGCAGCCTCTGCAGTCAATACTGCTATCGTGCATTAAAAACGTATGGCTGACGGCCACTCGTGAGCCTGAGGGACTGGGCATAAAGCGCTCTCCCGGTGAACGCTAAAACAAAGAATCAGAGGCACAATTACCTTATTGTTTTCCTGGAACGAGGAACAAAACCCAACACAGTCTCCCTCGCTGTTCTTCCTTCGGGCTAACAGCAAGTCCTGCAGTTTCGCTTAGCAGGATTGTGTCAGCATCAAAACATGCTGCCTGGTACTGTGAGATCAAAGCATCTACTTAAGAATCAGGTGGTCAGATGTGACGGTTAGTTAAAAAGAACGGTCTATCCGGCTGTGCTGAAGAGTGAAAACGAATGCTTACGGACATCAGGGTGACAGTGGTGGTTTTGGCAGCTGATATCTCCGCGCTTCGTTTTTACGTCTTAAACAATTAAGGTTCTGCCTGGCTGGGAGTGCCGGTTCAGTCTCCGTGATAAGAGACTTTGTCAAATTTGTGCACCATCAAACACGAGGGGAGGGCGTCCGCAGTCAGTCATCCCCCATTAACACCGGCCCCTATTAGCTTTCTGCGATAGAAGTGGCTGAGGTGCAGTCATTTATATAAACAGTGTCATGGTGCGACGGACACGTCCGGCCTTGGACGCTCATCGGGCCCTGTGATCAGCCCGCGGATGCATAATACATCAGACGGGCCGTGAGAGTACGAAGAGACATTTATCACTGTCCACCTTTCAAATTAGATCCTCAAGACAAGGCAATCAGTCATAGGCATCAGTATTCCAGGCTGTGTGAGAGAGGCGCTCAGGTGTACTTCTGCTCCCCGGGGTGCCTTCCAAACCCCCAGACACTCCGACGTGCTCCCCTAACAACTGTTTCTAGTGTTTAACTGTACATGCAACTGGGTTCGCTTTCCCAGCGGGTGCACCAGAGTAGACGTTACGTATCCATTGCGTTGTGGCGAAATAATCTTGGGAGTGTCTGCACTGTCAGTCTCACAATGGGGAAAGAATTTGCTGTGGAAGGAGGTCCAGGAAAATCTTTTCCCCTCTTTTTTCATTTCGTTTGCCATTACCTTGTATAAAAGAGTCCGAAGAACAAAACATAACATCATCCATTACAGCTAAATGCCCCAATAGAAGAAAACAGGGTCTATAAAGATAAAGCCGCTTTAGGACAGAATCCTTGTGGCAGTCAGAGATTGAACCGGCACAAGTAGATTAAGCCGAAGCCTCCGAAAGGCCTTTTTGATTTTTCCTCAACTAACACCACTTGTCATGCCAGACACACGTACACTGTCTACCGGGGAGCTCGTGTTGGCAAATTAATATAGCATCTACTAGAGAGAAGCAGTATTATTTGATGCGACAGGCTATTTTGGCTTATTTGTTATGGTACTGTTTTTAGTTTGACGTGAGCATGCATGACCTAACAATGTATTACGCTCGATATCCCTTTAATCTCTTGTGATTCCGAGAAAACTGATACATTTTTCTCTTTTGTCTTTCCTTCCCCCGCTTCGCCTCCACTCCTTGATCATCCAACTCCAGGTAAGAAAATTCATTTTCTAGTCTCACGTTTTATATCCAATGTCAGCTTACATAGCGAGTTGAATAGGCTTACAGTAAGTGAACAAAGACAAACTGAAGGATGCATAACTTAAGGTTTGAGAATGTATTTTTATAAATCCTGTTTTGATCAGGTTTCCCAAGATGCGTAAGTGCAACATTTTTAAGATCCCTAGAATTGTTCTGCGTTATCAAATGGTGTGGCTTCATTTGGAGATATTCACAGCTCCGAGACACTGACCGAGTGTTGACATTTCAATTTGTCATCTTCATAGTCACAATAGTGTGCCGCATGGAGGACGCATTTTTGGAGGCAATCGCGAAAGTTAGTGCCACACTGGTATCCTCAAGCAAAAGCCTATGGATTTAAATCTTTTAAAGATCGCAAATAATAAGCTCTGTGATTCACAAAGGTTTATGATGTTTACATGTTTTGTCTTTAATGATCATCTTTACATGTTACTACAACATTCGAGAATCTTGAAAACATTTGTTACAGGTGAAGCCTAAATACAGAACTCAGCAGGATTAAAAGATTACATTAAACCATAATAAGACTTAATTTAAATTTGTTAGTCACTAATCTGTGAACAAATCTCCATCCACGTTTTTTTCAATGTTCCATTATTTGTGAGATGTTTACCGGTCCCCCTGTTTAATGTCCCCAACAATGACTAGTCAGTTTTAGCTTGTTACAATTGCCGACACATTAAAGCTTTTAAAAAGTCACTAGTGGTTATAACTGGTGTGTTCAATGTCAAAACGTGAAAATATTAAGTTTTTTCGTAACCCACAGACCTACTTTATTCAGACCGTTTGACCAAAAACACGGGCGATTGAACCAGAAGTGCTAAACCGGTTACTCGCATCCAGGTTTTGCAAACAGCTATATTTTATCCCTGCGGTACTTTATATAAGACAAGGTAGCAGAGAGCTCATTTTGCTCTTTCATTATGTCAACAAGCACTTGAGGTGTATTTAACTGGGGCTGTATCAAAGCTCAAAGTACTCTGCTGTGTAGAATCAATCCACATGTTTAAATAATTAAGAAATATTCATAAATAATGTACTTTGCTTATTCATTATAAATAAAGGATGTAAACTTCCAAATGCTTTCTTTGAATACAAAAGCACTTATGCCCTAAACATTTTTATTCTGATTGCACGGCATAATTTGGTTGAACAATACGTTCAAATGCATGTAAACTTTGAAGATATTTTTGTTATGCTGGGTTCACACCAAACGCAAACAATCGCTTTCCACGCTCGTTATTACTCGAGGGAAAAGTTTGTTAATTGCATGTGTGTGACGCGATCTGACTTATATTTTCAACCTTTGTGGAAGACAAGATTGACGTGCATTTGCGGCAATCGCGGCATCTGACTCGCTTCATTCTCACCGCCTATTGCGAGTTTGCGTCTAAACGCGTCTTTGCATTGACTTTTTATATAGTTTACTGGCGCAAAATGCTTAATTGGCGTTTGGTGTGAACCCAGTGTTATCTTGAACTCTCTTTGAATCTGGGTTGAGTGATCACAAAACTCTTTGTACTCCATGGATCTTTTTCACTAGCCTGTGATGTCGTGTTCAACGGTCATCAGCATCGTAAATCCTCCAAAGGTTATAATATTTTCATTTAAAATATATATATATATATATAACACTATATTTATAACACTATACTTTTTATTATATTACCTTTGCATCAAATTACAAAAACATGCGAGGGTTTTTCTTAAACAGCGTCAATGGGAGTCATGGTAAATTTGACATCATTCTCTCTTTTGACTGTGTTATCAGACTCTTTCTATTTTTGATTTTTTTTGTAGTGAAAACACTATTGTTGACTTTTTATTTTGATATTTGAGCAAATGAGAATGCAAAAAAATGTATTTGTTGTTGTCTCCCATTCACCGCTATAGAGGTTTACCCAACTACAGTATGACGACTTCCGCTTCTGGGAAACCCGGAAACGTAGAAAAGGTCCATTAACACCTGTATTTACCACTGTCCAACTGTTCTCCAATCATCTGAAACTGATGTTAATATCAGGTGCAAACTGAAGCAAACACAACTGCATAATTGAACATCCAACCTGAGATTTTTTATATCATTGTCTTGACTAAAATGTTTTACTGGATGTACCTAGAAATCCAGTCTGACAGAGCCAGCCTTCACAACTGTTGACATACAACAGTGAATTTATCCAGAACTGGCCAGCAGAGTGTCTAGGAAAGAAGGCCTATAGCCAAGCAGGGCAGAGAGATGGGCATGATCATTCTCTAGAACTTCCAGTTCTATGTCTATGACATATACTCTGTAGAAGTAACAATAGTCAAGATATTTTTTCTTTGCTAATGTCATGTGAGAACCTTAAACACATTATGCATATTGTTTATACTGTGTATTAACGGATTCAGCCGCGAACATTATGTGGCCCAAACGTGACTTCCGATAGACCTCCGCAAAGAATCAATGACTGTTCAGTAGATTTAATTTAATACAATTAATATACATCAAATATTCAATATTCATATGAATTAAATATGAAACAAATTGTTATAGATATTGTAAACAACTAAGACAGGACTTTAACTTTGGGCCAGGCGTGTGAGTCTCATAAAACCGTCTACAGAGGCTTTTCTCTACCGTGGCTGTAAACGTTTGAAAGCAGTAGTAAGTTTTGTTTAGGATGGAGATTACTGGAAACAGGCAGCCTCACCATTAAAATAGATGTCATTATCTAACTTGTTGAAAAAGACCCAAAGCATATGTCAAAAACCACACTGGAGTGACTGGAGTTAACCAATAAAGCGTACGTTTTTGAGTGACCCAGTCAAAACACAACCAGCTTCCAATGGAAAATCTGTGAAAGCGTTCACAAACAGTCTGCAATCCATTTTTTTTCCTTCATTTTTCTATATTAGCAGTGTTCTTGAGAAATTTAACCAATTATGCAAAACAACTTTTTCAGGCATTGATACACTTGATCCACTTCACAATAATTTATAGACATTTATTGCATTAGAGGTGATGGAACCAGGTTTGTTTTTATAATTAAAAGCAGAGCAAAGGAGATAGACAGGGACGGATGGAGATTTTCTTTCACCAAACACATCCGTTGGGTTTCATTGAGGTCGCTCATTGCCTAAGAAATAGATATGATGAGCTTGGCACAAGTATCTCACTGATGTTTTTCAATTGCCATTAAAGTAAATATACCTTCGATCCAGCAAGTGTTTCATGTTAGAAAAAGTAATTTCTTGCATTAGCTCAACTGGTATAGCATTTCACTAGTAACACCAAAGTCATGGGTTTAATTCTAAGGGGGCACACAAGTTAATCCAATGTGTAAGACCTTAAATGGTCTACGCACGATCTTGTTTCTGTCACAAACATAAATGTTCAGCTGATATGAAAACAATGACTCAAGTGCTCCTCAGGGATTATATAATGCATAATATGAGTTGAGGAATGAAAAAGTGAAGCATTGAAAACATCTTTCTTCTTTAACTTTTGCTCTATATTGCCATCTCTGTTTGAAACATAGAATTGCAGGTTTCTTGTACATACTTTTTACGTTGGTCTAGTTAAAATGATGTCACACTGAAATTTCATGTGAAATCGCACCTGATGGCTCCAGTTGTAAATTATTATTTTAGGCGTGCTGTTATGAATCTGAGAGTTGGTAGAAGATAGTTTTGAACGCTTATTTTGATTCGTCTCATTAATTGATTTCTTGTTTCTTTTGAACCAAAATATGTTACAGATCCAACTATTTGTCAAGCCCATGTAAATATATTGGAACAGAATGATGATACAAGGAAGGAAACGTTTGTTGAGTCGTTCAAATCTAGGCTAGTTTCTGGTATCAGAAGTTCAGATGCCCGAGGTCATGGTCCCAGAGAACACCAGCATTTCCGGTGGGACTGGAATTGCTCATTCAGACGTCTTTGTTAATTTCTTCATATTTAGTTTTTCTCATTGGCTCTCAGGGAGTTCATAACCCAGAACCTGTTTAACTTCCGACCCCTCTTCAGAAAAAATAAAAGGAAAAGACAGGAAAACCGTGGATGTGCATGCTCCTAAATATCTTTTGTGATGGGCCTTTATGAGGTGGCAGCACATGCAGGAGTGTGTCGGAGGCTCATTTGTACTTTCTGAAGAGTGGAGAGGGAGCGGAGAGAGGGCGATCAATAGCTGACAGAACGCGCATTCTTAACATGACGGTTAGGTGCCCGAACGGCCCCTCTGGGACTGCCGCAACTCACAGTTCCACATCGTTCCTGCTCTGACAGGAAGCTCGACACCTCGCGCTGTTCAGCAGAGACACCTGAGTGCCAGGTTAGGGAGACGACCTGCAGGAAAGGGTAGCTTCTTCACTCTATTAAAGAAGAAATGAGAGAATAAGAAACACATCCGCTTCATTTTTTCCACCAATCGGACGACAGCTCCTTGGACGTGTCCCAAGACTTTCCAGGAGCTTGATATTTTTTAACATTTCAGTGTCTGCGGAGGTTTTCCAAGTTATTTATTATCATCTCTTAAAGTTGGAAACAAGTGCTTATAAGATGGATTCCCCAACAGTTTTTTCTACCACTGAAACAATAAAAAGAGTGCTTTATTGTTTAGCGCTGTCACAAAAAATCTTGTGCGTTTTTATTTACAATACAGCACAGAGAACAGGAATTATGGGGGAAAGGGATGAAAAAGAATCGAAAATGTTGCAAGCTTGATGGAACACTGTGACTCAATGTACGCTAGTTGGCTTGGCCAACTTGCCAACAACACATTGTTCATTACAGTGTTTGCAGAAGCATAATGTATAAACTCTTTTCCCATCAGTATAGTTTTTTTAAGTGAACATGCATTATATGAAATTAAAAACACAGCCTTTTAAAAAAGTCACAAATTATATTTTCGTTGTTTATCACTTCGTAAATGTGGGTAGGTTACCTAAAATACAACATTTTGAAAAGGGCTCGTCAACGATTAATTGTGATTAAATGCATCTAGAATAAAAATTGTTTACATAATACATATCTGTGTACTGTGCATATACATTTTATATTTATAAAAACAATCACATACACGTATTTAGGAAATATTTTCATGTTCATATTAATATTATACAGTATACGATGTAAAATATATATCTATATGTATTAATTTATTTAATATTTTTCTTATATATATGCATTTACTTGTATATGTTTATTAGAAACAAATTTAATACGCACAGTGCACAGAAAAATGTAAAAACAAACTTTTATTCTGGATGCAATAAATTGCGATTAATCGATTAAAAGAGATTAATCGTCGTCGTATGAGCTGTTTTTACTATTGGTTTTTCCATCAAAAGCGGTGAAACATTGTTTTGAAATGCTGGAAATTTTGTTAATGGTGGGGAGAGAGTTAATAAACATCAGAATACTTGAATGAAAATGAAAATTCTGGTTGAGTTATGCCAGGCTTACCTTAAACATTAAGCGCTTTTCCACGCACAGTCCGAAACGCTTACAGTTATGTTTCCACGTGAGCCTGGTTCGACACGGCACGATATCAAACTGATCGGAATTCTCAGCACGGTTCAATAACTGAATCATGCAAATGAATGCGCGCAGAGCAACAAGAACAATTTGGCGTGATGGTAGAAAAGTGCTCATTGACATTATTCTCTCCTTATAGAGTTCTTCTGTATAGTAAAGTACACTGTAAAATATCCTGTCCAAAAAATATTTCCCAGCTGTTGGGGCGCCAGTTAAATACCCTAACATTTTTTTGATGTTGTGTTTGCAAACCTTCAGTCTTATAAGTAAAGTACAGTAAATATACAGTATTTCAAAAATGAATAATCTGAAGGAAAACACTTTTTGCATTTTCAAATGTAATTTTTTTTTATCATTAAATGTAAAACATCTGTAATAAATAACAGTAATGTTTTGTCAAATAAGACAGGGCATATGTCCATATATACATAGAAAGTCTTCTCCATAAATTACGTTTTTCAGGCCGCATTTTACTTGGCAAAAATGTGCTCACGCTCACACCAAACAGGTGATCAATGATGAGTGAGGGAAAACGATTGTAATCGTTTCCATCCTCGGAGCAATAATTGATTCAATTCTGTGTATTTCAGTCATTTACTTGCAGCTGGGGGTACACACATCCAAGTTTTCTGTCTTTGTATGCACACGGCAACAGTCTCAGCTCTGGATCGGCATAAGGAAGCACAATTACTTACATGAAAGAGCCAGGCTTCCAAATGAGTTTTGCATTAACCTAGCAAAACAACACAGGGGGGCAGGTGTGGACAACATCAAGGTTTATATATTCCACAGACCCAGCCGTGCAAATCAATAGACATAATTTAATAAGAAAAATGGTTTGATTGAGAAAATGAGTCAGTCTTCTCGAGTATCAAAGAATCCATTTAGAGTTGTGTCATTACCAGTTATTTGCTGTAATGAGTTGGAGGCTTGCCGCGTGTTACGCAAACCAAAGGATGCGATTGGTTTTACAGGCCGTGACCGATGGTCTGTTGTTACGTGCAGTGGACCATGTCAGTCATGTAATGTAAACCATTTATTATTTCATTCTGATATCTGAGAGCTGTTTTTCATGTCTTGGCTTTTGTTTAACCTCAAAGAGTTGTGTGTCATCCGAAGGTTTGAGATTCAGTCATTGCGTTTTCAATGGAGCTGATACTTTCAGTGTTGAAAGGTCTGTCCACAACTCCAATGTGGTTACAAACCAATACTCGGTTACAAAATTAAAAAGCATTTGGAGCCGCTCTTACTTAAAGGACCCATTCTTTTGCTGTTTTTGAGACTTTGATTATGTTTTTTGGGTGTTTGCAAATGGATGTTCATGTTTCTAATAAAAAAAAATCCGTAATATTTCACATATTTCAAGTCTATTGTTCACCACTGACCACTGTCCCTGTTCTAACAAAACTGATTGCTGTCAGACCGGTTATATAAATTAACACTAATTACTGAAGCGTTAGTTTTACCTTTTTATATTGGACCCAAGTTGGATAATAAAACAAGCAGATTGACCAGGAGATATTTGCAATTAGGACTTCAAAGGACATATCATAGAAGTGTTTTAGAGGATAATATCAGTGTATTACACAGAACAGCTTTCACAGCCGATGTTAAAGTCATGGAAGCAATTATTTGACCGTTGGTTACCTTATAATGCGTGTCGCTGAATTCTTATTAACAGAGGTGGGGGACTCGAGTCACATGACTTGACTCGATTCTGACTCGAGTCACAATTTTTATGACTTGCGACTTGCATGATTGATGTAAGAAATTGACTTGACTTTGACTTGAGAGCAAGTCACTTGAGACTTGACTTGACTTAAAGTGGAAGACTCGACAATGACTTAAAGTAAAATAATGTAATACAATTCGTTTTAAAATAATTATTGTGACTCCGCAGCACCTAGCGCCTGTGCCTTTAACGCTGCACAACTCAAACCGCGCCAAACATGGCAGACAACTGTCGAGTTCCACAGATAGTCACGTTCGGCTATAAGGACTTTAAACTTTATTGGACCGTGCCAATAAAAACGCATTTGCCAGATGCAGAGTATGCAACACAAGAATGTCTGACACGACAACCACAGCGTCAATTTTCATCCGACGTTTCAAGAACCACAAGGAAAGATAAGAAAGTGATTTATTTATAGTCAATGTAATAAAACGATTACTAATGTAATGAATTAATCGATTATGTTTGTCATAATTTTGCCTTGGTTGTTTTTTCATTGGTATTAGAAACGTGATCATCGATCATCACTGATAAGCCTACATCTCCTCCATCGATGTCATGGGGAATTTGGCTGTAACAGTGACGTAGCCCGAATTTTAATGTCGGGGGGCATTTTAAAAAGAAGGGGCTTCTCTATATTACACGTAGGCTAATGTCTATATTAAATGTGCGCATTTTCAATTGTTGGTGTGGACTGCGTGTGGAAACTGAAAAGCAGCTCGCTTATGCGTGACAGGCTGATGGACGCGACGGTGCGATCACTTTCTACCTAAAATACTCTTTAAAACCTTTTCGGCCACACAATATAACGTTTTGTGCTGTAGAATAATGAAACCAGTTCAAATAGAAAACAAATATTCTCAAATTATATTTTACGTATGAAACGTGCACATTTCGCGTCCAATGCAGAGATGACGATTAAGCATCATAACTTCTTCTCTGGGCTATATTGACTTACATTAACATTTTATTTATATTCTGCCGAAATTAAAAAGATCCGTTTATTTTGATAAACGAGATTCATGATCGATGTCAACAAAATTATCATGGAATCCCATCACTAGATATAAATTACTTACTGTGACTTATAATGGACAGCACAAGTATTACAACATCATATATATGTAATATATAATAGGCAGATTTTCAGTCACAATACTTAGTTTATAAGCTTCATAGCCTGTATAAATGCTTAAGTCTTACATTCTGTCAGATACAAGTATTTCCATTTCTGTGTCTATGTAAACATATGAAAATGTGTGACTGCTGGAACCAAACTTTAAGCACACACATAGGCAAGTGATCAATTAAATTATATTTCAAATTGATTTTCCTTAACATATGTATGTAAGTTCATATTTTTTTTCAAAAATAAACATCTATCGTAAAAATGCACCTCTGTTTATTTTAGTACTGCGACTTGACTTGACTTGACTTGAAACTTATCAGGACTCGACTTGACTTGCTTGGTGTGAACCCTTGACTTGACTTGACTTGCTTGATTTGTCTAAACTGTGACTTGAGACTTGATGGTTAAGACTTGAGACTTGCTTGGACTTGACCATATGTGACTTGTCCCCACCTCTGCTTATTAACGTCTGTAGGACTGTGATGAAAGGGAAAGTAGTTTAGCGCGTAGCTCAGTCAATCTCTGATAACCAAACACTACTCCAGCGGCTCTTCCTCTTCTCTAAGGAAGACCTCGCCCATTTTTTTGGCGTATTCCTTTGGGTGGAGGTTATTAAAAGCATTCGGAATAGTGACATCATGAACCCACTAGATTGCTGCTATATTTCATGCAACGGACCTTTAAAACTGCACAATCCAACTCTTTTGCCTCTATTTTTGACAATCAAATTTTTGCCGTTGTGGCATCACGTCCAAAGTCCGTTTACACAAGTCTTATCACTTTGGTCACATCTCAGAAACGCAGATTGAAACCATTGTTGAACTTTGTGTCTTGTATGCTTAGTCACAAAGAGATGCTCTGTGTGAATCTAATAAAACTTAAAAGAATTATGCGATGGACCATCCTTGACATTTTGAGATTAATTTTTGCGTTCACAGAGACATCGTTCCATTCACTCTGTAAGCTGTTGTATGCTTTGCAAATAAAGAGTCATCCCTGTTAGTAAATGCGGTCACTTTCTGTATAAATATAGCCAATGCTTCTTTGAGGATCTGTAAAAAAAAGGGGAAAGATGACCCTCAAAAATATGAAATACACATGTGTGCACACAGAAAGAAACAGACCAGAACACTGCAGGCACATAGAGAGATCAGAGGCAAGCAAGTCTTTGGCTCTGCTTGAAAAAGACTCTCTTCATTCTCTTTGGTCTGGCTGGACCGCCAATGGCAGTACACGGTTGTTAAAACCCCCTCTTACCCTGGACAAATATTCCCTTAGAATATATTGAATCAAATGCTCTCCAAAGTCGCATCCAGGCTTGTAAGGTATACCCAGACCAATACTAAAGAGCTTAGCTCTGGCCGGATAAACAATCAGCCTTGCGAGAAAAGCTGTGGTTAAAGCTGAGTCGGGGAAAAATGAAGAAGCTGCTGTAAAAAGGAAAGGAGAATCGCCGGCGAGCGGTGACGGAGAGGTTTGATTTGATCTGTGATGTCGGATAATGACAGTTTGGAGCAGGTATTGTGAGGGTTGGTGCGTGTATGTGTGTGTATCTGGGGATTTGACTCGACAGCGGCGTGTACAGACTGTGTGTCGACCAGATAACAGCCCCCCCGTCGTCGTCCCCCCGACAGCAGCAGGCAGAACGAGAGCTGGTGCTGCTTGAATTATCGGCTGTGTGGCCATACAGTATTTTGAGATTGCTGTGTGGAGTCTGTCTGGTGTCACTATAGGGAAATTGAGAGGTTGACATCTTTTTGTAAGAACGTAAAGTTTTATGATGAGTGTTTTTATTCGACTTTGCTCAGAAATACAGCTGTCACAATATCAGATTTTCACTACATTATTAATATTGTGGCAAGAACACATTGATGATGTTATGCAGTATGTATTGACAGTTAATTAATTACTGATGCGATCAATCAAATAAATTCATCCTTAAAGGTGCAATGAAAGATCTATAGCATCTATTGACAGAAATTCAATATAACATACAGAACTGTATGTTCAGAGGTGTATAAAGACCTTACATAATGAAGTGTTATGTTTTTATCACCTAAGAATGAGATATTTCTATCTACATACACCACGGGTCCCCTTACATGGAATTCACCTTGTTGTTTCTACAGTAGCCCTAAATGGACAAACTGCTCCACAGAGTGTGTTTTGCATATAAGTTATCTCATACAGCAAATATGAATAAAAATTTCAACATCTTAGTCCTGAGTAAGCCATCGTAGTGCTTTTAAGGAGAGGGGTGAAGTGAACCGTTGGATGCAATTCCAAAACCTCACCACTAGATGCCGCTAAAGTTTCTACACTGGGCCTTTAATTTGGTTCATTATTTGTTTGCTCTTATTTTTCCTTGGTGAATCGCACTTAAAATAGTAAATGTGAAGTGAGGCAGAGAGAGAAATTGTAACCATTGTGTCTCAAAAGGCAAAATGTTAAACACATGCAAAAACACAGATTTCTATGTTGTAATGTCAATCAGATACTGATGCTGAATATTTACACTATTTTTGTGTGTAGTATTTACAGAATATCAATAATCATGGTTTTAAACACTTTCCCTGAGTATTTACCATCATTTAAAACGTACAACTTTTTTTCAGTGTATATGGATATATTGTACAGTATGTTCATGCGGAAGAAAATAATTTAGGGGCCATATCAAAAACACTGCCGCTGACTGGCAATTTTAAAAGCTGGCAGGGAAAGAGTTTATATTTTGTTTTTGTTGTTAATACTACTCTGTTAATTCAATTTTGTGTGTGTATAGCTGTGAATGTTACATGTCGTAAAACTGTGAAATACACTGTGCAGTGGGTCAAAAATCAACCCGGTTTAGTTTTTTTAATAAATGTCCATAGTCTTATCGTGCGTTATTCATCAATGCATATTATTTTTAAGAGCAAAAAGGATTAGTTTTCATAATCTCTTGTCAAAATGTAGTACTGGTCTCCGCCTCTGAAATAATTTTTCTGGCTGATGTAACTAAAGTCTCTTCTGTGAAAAACCACTCTGAAACAATAATGTATTTTTGTTTGTTTGTTTTTCATCGCAACTTAATCAAAGCTCAACGGGGTCAAAAAACAACGTTTGAGTCTTATTTTAATAAAATAATAACAGATATTAAAAGAAATGCTGACTAGCATGGCAAGTAACGTTTTAAAACTTTACTTAACAGTGTTGAGTTATACGTGTGTATGTGAGATAGAGCTGCACTTTCTTCCAGATTTAAAGGGATATTTCACCCAAAAATGAAAATTCTGTCATCATTTCC
The DNA here is from genome assembly GCA_008369825.1 of Triplophysa tibetana. Taxonomy (NCBI): domain Eukaryota; kingdom Metazoa; phylum Chordata; class Actinopteri; order Cypriniformes; family Nemacheilidae; genus Triplophysa; species Triplophysa tibetana. Next base: position 8,770,770 of record CM017894.1, read on the forward strand.
TCATGTTGTTTCAAATCTGTATGAATTTCTTTGTTCTGTTGAACATAAAAGAAGATATTTGAATAACGTGGATACCAAACCTTTCTGGGGCTCCGTTGACTACCACAGTTACGTTTCGTACCATGGAAGTCAATGGTGCCCCAGAACTGTTCGGTAACAAACATTCTTCCAAATATCTTCTTATGTGTTGAGTGGAACAATAAAATGTATAGAGTTTTAAAACGACTTGAGGCTGAGAAAATGATGACATAATTTTCATTTTTTGGTGAACTATCCCTTTATTTCAGTCCTGATACCGCGTGACTGATGGACTTGCTGTTCACATATTAGATAGTAATGCGTTTGTCAAACCACGCTATAAAAATTGTGTTCTTTTAAGTGGGAGTCTGAAACAGGCAGGATCAAACCCACCAGTGTCATCCCTTTACGTCTTTTCTAAAGCCTCCCGAGCATTTCCTCAGCAGCACAATCAGTTCAGTAAAGCCACATGTAAGGAACTTCAGTGTCGAAATTGACTCCTTTCAGCCTCACAGACGTTTTAAAAGGAGTCCACTTTCTACCCTTCACCCAGCCACAGAGGATGGAGTCGACTATTTTTATACACCTTTCTCTCGCCCCCTCTCCCTCTTTGGTTGTTATGTTACAGTATTTGTTGTCTAAGGTGGAACGATGCTCAGATAAGCCCCACCCACCGTGAAACCTGATTGGTCCAAAATGTTTTGAACTGATCTCATGTCGGATAAATCCCACCTGTTTTGGCTGCACGGCACCTTGACTAACTTTAAAAGTGGAAAAAGTGTCCACCTTAAGTTAGTTAACAGGGCATAAAGTACATGTCGCATAAGTGTGTGTGTGCGTAAGAAAGGCGGGTGTAATGGTAAAAATAAGAACCCCAGTAAGAGAGGAGCGGCAAGGTCACCTCTGCTGTAGCCTGGCTGGGCCGGGCCGGGCAAATCGAAGGCACGGCGAATGGGGTACCGTAATACAGGCTCGGTCTCTCAGGAATGCTTCAAGAGAATCTCCTGCCATACCTGAGGCGGGCGCTCATTTATCTGGAATGCGCTGCTCCCAACTGCTAACGACCGCCTCAAATTGGACTATTTTTTCCTATTTGTCAGGCAGCCAGCTGCACTGCTTCCAGCTCGCATCTGTGCGGACGGAAAAGGCACAGGACAAAGAAAGTTTGGTGCTCATTTTTCTCACCTGATTTCCATTCTCTTACTTGCTTTCTTTTTATATATTCTCTCACTCGCAACAATTCTTGTGTTTGTGTGATATACAGTATCAGTATTGTTTGTTCCCCTGCAGGCTCAGAGGTGACTGAGGATTATGTTATTGTTCCCTGAGATAGTATGAGGTGTTGGCACAGGAGGGGTTCTGTACCAGGAACTGTAATCTGGTTTGGGTTTGACAGGATAAGGGGTCAATTAGACAGAACGCGCTTTTTATATTCGAAATCGCAAAGCTTTTTTATGTTTCTAGGTAACCACCAAAACAGCTGTCCTATCAGTCAAGGATTATAGAGCGAGCGCGTTAGTTGTTGATAACTGTCATATTATCAGAAATGGGTACAAGCGCTTGTTCTGACCTTGCTTGGTAAACCGGCGTCAGCCAAGTTTCTTCTTCATCATTGGGGTCTCCGGACGTTTCAAGCAACAGTAAAGATCCGTCACCACATCGGATGGTCCGCGTTTCGTTCGATTGGACAATAGGAAAAAGGCACATAATGTTTTTTTAAACTTCAGCCGCTCCGAGCGCTCCGCCAAAAACGCGATGCGCAACAGGCGGCAAAAACGCGAGGCGCCCGGCGTGCATAAGCCAACTGAAAGAATTCAAAAATGCCGCGTCTGACAGCAAAAGGCGTTCTGTCTGATCAACCCGTAAGGCTGTAAATGTGCGGTTTGGTTCAAAAACACATTTGAAATGTGATATTTTGGACACTGATGCCTAACAGCACTGTTTGAACGCAGATTGAACTCTAGATAAAACTTTATTAAAGCATGTTACCAGCCAAATACCACAAGCTGTGCTCCACATTGTTTATACTTATAACATTTATCGTAACACAGTATTTAAAGGTTCAGTGTGTCAATTTTTTGGAAGATCTACTGATAGAAATGCAATATAATACACATAACTATTTCTTCAGACGCGTCTAAGGACCTTACAATGAGCTATGAGCCTTATAATGAGCTATATCTACGTACACCGCGAGTCCCCTTACTGTACATGGAATTCACTGTGTTGTTTCTACAGTAGCCTTTAACGGACAATCTGCTCTACAGAGCGGGTTTCGTAGAAATATATTTTGGCAAATAATTTTTGGTCCTGTCTCAGCCACCGTAGTGCTTCGAAAGGGAGGGGGAAAGGCAGAGTCATCCATTGGTTACAATTCGCAACCTCACCACTCAAATCTCCACATTGCTCCTTTACATTTTATTTAATAATAAGTATTACAAATCTGATAAATATATTTTTTTAATAGCTATAAATTTGTGTAGTTGATTTTATAATATATATTGAATTATAAAAAGCACATTTGTAATTTTATAATAACTATAAATGTTTAAACATTTACACCAATTTTTTTTTTTAAACCGAATTATACAGTATAAACAATCCTGTAAAATCATACGATAAGGATACATTTTAAATAGTTTTCCCCATTTTTCTTGTAAATATGTTGTCTTTTTCTGTAAATGTATAATTGTAAAACTGTACAAAACAAATCTTTTTCAAAAAATTTACATTTTCTGGCAGCTGGGGTGCCAGAAATAAACAGTAAAATAACGTTTTTCCCTGTAAAATTACATTCCCCTGTTTTTCTTGTAAATTTGCGGTATTTTTCTGTAATTTTATAGTTTTTGACCGTATTTCAAAAATACATAAAAATACATTTAAGTATATCATTTATTATATAAATGTTTAATAATGTTTTTCTTCAAAAAATAATAAAAATATAATAATGTTAAATTCAAAATATAAAGAACAATCTATTACAGTAGAACACATTTGAAACATATGCATTCTTTTTTATTAATCATTCACTTCATATCTATAATTCATAAGATTTCAAAGACACATCAAGTTCAAGGCATCGCAGCCTCCGTAAGTCTTACAGGTATGCAAGCGTTTGATTTAATCATATGTTTTCGTAATTGTTTTTATTTCCAGACAGTTTCTGATGTGTAACCACAGACTAACGCTTGTCCAAACAAAATCTATAGCCTACCAATCTGTACCGTCTCAAGCAACACGTACTTCATTCTGGCTGAGACTGCTTATCAGTCAATCTCTGCTTTGCTCTAGATCTTGTGGTTTCGACTAGTCCCCTATCTGTACTTCATTCACTTAGTTCAGGACGTTTGCTGTTTAGAAACACGTTGCTGTTTTGCTGTGTTGTTATGTGTGTGATTGTGTTATATTTTCTGTGATTATCTCCTACGTTATGTGATGCCGAGGTACCTGTTGTTATATCATACGTGATGTTTTGAGTCGTGGCTTTTATGTTATGTGATGTGTCATGTATTGTTATGTAATGTTTAGTGAATTTATGTCATGTGATGCTGTCTATTGTTATGTGTTATATGGAAATTGTTTGGAACACTGTTGTATAATAAAAAAGCACAGAGTGTTATTTCAATGGCAGTTGTCCTCCACATAAAGAACTAACTTCTTGTCTTTCTCTCATAACTCTTTTTTAAGAACACCCAATTAGACACCTGCGGTCGGTGTCAGACGGTGAATAGGAGCGTCTTCGTCTGCTTGATGTCACATACTTGTCACTCATTTATATTTCCAACCTCAGAGTTTAGTCTCTTCCCTTTTGCGTGCGAGCAAGCACGGCAACGCAAGACTGCTGAAACCGGGGTTCGGAGTAGACGGCCCATTGTCTTAACCTAATACTGATGCAGCAGCAAATTGTCTGCGTAGACTCGACTTTGTCTCGGGTTTGTTTGGATGATGTAACCTTTTTGCAATAAGGCCTTTGGCAGCTCTCTCCCCTTTCATGTATCCTGTAATCCTGTACGTTTGGATTTCTTTGAAATCATCGCACAATCTGCATACTTAAGGAAGGCTGTCACTTCAGGCCTGGTGAGGTTGGTAATTGGCTGTGGTTGTTTTTTATGCGTGATGTCTCATCGGGATGGTGCGGATAATTAAAGGGTGCACCATATATTACAGCATATGTGGCTCTGTTCCAACATCCAGTGAGCTGCCTACCTAGGCAACATTTTTAGGTGGCATATGTATGGCATTAATGCCTGTTTAAAGGTAGGCATCATACTGCATTCTACACGTCTAAGTTCGCGCAACAAGATTACTTCAGCCAATGGAGTTGGAAGTATGACAGTCTGTTTATCTGACCAATAGAAGACAAGAAAGTGAAACCTGATTTAAAACAATCACTGTTTTTGTATTCTATACATATCCACCGCATAAACTGAATTTGTATTGATTTAAAGTGACAGGTTTTGTAACAAGCACCCTGTCACTGTTCTCATTGTGCCAAGTGAGCAGCCCGATCCCTCTGTGGGGAAAAAGAGAAAGATTTTCCCTGTGTCTTGTGATGTAGGGGCTAGTCATGCTGACAAGGTGTGAAAAGAGTCATGATCGTCTATTTTCTAGCCTTCAGAAGGAGCTTTGATGGCCTGTCAGAGCTTTTATAACTCGCGGATAGAATCTCGACTACATTATAATATGTACACGTGTGTGATAGACAGCTGGGCTTTACTGCCATGTCCGTGTTCTCTGACTGTTTTTACACCATCTTGTCAGTTTTAAGATGATTTTATCATGTGCCTTTTATTGTAAGGAAAGGACATTTCTGGACAAGTTTGTTATTTAAAGTGGGAGGTGTTGTAGTTGTTTAGAGGAGGACACATTTTTTAAGATTTGATAGAACCTGGATTACATTTTTTTCTTTTGGGATAAAATGCAAAAAAGGACCGGTTCACCCAAAAATGAGTGTCGTTCCAAATCTGTATCAAATGAATTTTTCCATTGCAGGAAAAATCACAATGGTACTTCCCAGAAAGTGTCCCAGAACTGTTTGCTTTCGAACATTTTTCAAAATATCTTTTTTGGTGTTTAACAGAACAAAGGCTTTTATAAAAAAAAACATGTGTGGTCAATGGTGGCCTAGAAGCATTCTCCCAATATCTTTCTCTGTGTTCATCAGAACAAAGAAATGTATACAGATTTGAAACAACTTGAGAGTGAGCAAGTGATTACAGAATTAAAATTTTTGGGTGAACTGTCCCTTTAAAGAAGAATGCATGATAAGACCAGGACTATGCTTTAAAAAATGAATAGAGTGCTTTCTTTGTTCACATGGTGTTAGAATAATGTGTCTGCAATCTGCTGTTTATTTCTTGCATAAGACAATTATATGCAAATGTATTGTCGATTTCGAGGTGTGGTCCTCATTTTTCCTATTCGTCATCATGAAATATTAGTGACTACATTTTAATCGTTTATGCAAGAGACAGTCTCTCCCATTTCTTTGCGTCTCCTCCTGTCTCTCAGCATCTTTTCTCATCTCATCTCTCTTGTTTGTTTTTTTGTTGCCGAGGTGAGGTGTCCGGCCTGTGCCGGCTCCATGCCATAATAGGATGTGACACGCTGTGGGATGGCGTAACAAACAGAAATCAATGGTGATTGGTGATGACAATATAAAGGCACACCGCACACCTGTGTGTGGTTAAGATTGCCTTACCTGTTTCTCAAAAATGTGTACTTGCTTATTTGTTGAAAAACAACACGTAATTCAAATGTAGTGGATGATATTTTGCAAATAGACACATATTTCTAAAGGAAATTTTGAATAAATATTTACTATAAATAGTACAATTAGAAAAACCGAATAGGGTCTTTGAAATGGTCTCTTCATTTTATCTCGTGGCTTTATATTGACTTATACACGGAGTTGAATGTGAGAGACTGTCTAAAGTGCAGAATTCTGATCTGACTCTCCAATTGCGCATTCGACATTGTTGTTGTTTTTGCGTAAGAATACATTAATAGTTTTGGTGAAAAGCGGGCGAGTTTTACATATTCTTTGCGTGTTTACTGCACACTCCTGTACAACAAGTCAAGCAGAAATTTAATTGTAACTAATTAGCTCCCGAGAGGATTAATCGGATCCGCTGTCTTTATTCCCCAGTTTACCTGAGATATGCAAATGCCTCTAGTGAGAGAGAGAGGGAGAGAGGGAGTGGTAATGCAAGTTTCGACGAAGGGAAGTTGAAATTACTTCGTAACAAGCTTCATTTTTGTCACTTCACGGCTCTGCTCGCCCTCCCGTGCCTCCAGCACACTGAAGTCTGATTGAAAGTGCTCACGGTGGAGTCATCCGGCGTGACCCGGGTTCAAGAACTACAAAGTCGATATAAAGCTTATCCTTAATATAAGATCATTTGATGATTTCTTTATTTATTTTCTGTGCTTTGTTATAGCATCATGTTTCCCACTTTACATAGAATAGAAGATTTGCACGTTCAGCTCAGGAAGACATGCTCCTTCAAGAGCTTTTGGGTTAATATAAAGGACGGTTGTTTAATTTGGACGATCTCACATGAGAGACGGAAAGGCCAGAACAACACCGTCGGCTCTGACACGCTACCACCATCTGTCCACCTTGACTTTGAGAGGAACTTATCTGGGATAGGACCTTCTCTCGTCGACATTCCAGCTCAAGTTCAGCCCTGTTTGTCCTCTATTAGAATTTGGCCGCTGGGATATTGTTCATTCTCTCCTTGACAAATAGGGCAGGGGTGAGAGGTTAAAACAACTATTTTATAGCCAAAACAGGATATTAGGTCTCGCCGAAAAAAAGGGTGGAGAGGGAGGACGCGGGCCTTTACTCAACTCATGTAACAGCATTGTTACATCCTGTTATGTTTCTATGGCAACCCCCTACAGTCTTAACAATGAGGGTTACACTGGCCTCTGTGCAGCTGAATGCAGTTGTCGTCTTAGTATTTTACCCCGTTTGGCCATTTGTGGAAGTGAAAAGGAATTAAAGTAGATTAAAGAAAAGGTTCACCCAAAAAGGACATTTTGTTATCATTTGTTCACCCTCAAGTTGTAACTGTACAAACCTGTATACATTTCTTTGTTGTGCGGAGCAAAAATATTTTGATAGAGTTTTTGTAACTAAGCCGTTTTGGGTCACCATTGACTACCGGACTAGGACACAAGACTATATGTGTCAATGGAGACCCAAAACAGCTTGTTCGCAAACTTTCTTTATAATATCTTCATTTGTGTATATGATATTAATATGAATCAAACCCTTCTAATGCATTACAGGGAAATAATAAATAAACAGAAATAATATATTATTTCCAAAATTAGATAACTGCGGTTGATTTGTTTTGATTTAGAGCCATAATAACAAAAAAAAACAGCCAAATAACTAAAAAAACACAATAAAAACATTACAAAATAATAAAAACATTTTTGAACAAAGCTCATTTAAAGTTTATTTGTATTTTATTATTGTCTATGCAAAGTATTGTCTATGCAAAACGGATAATAATGAATGGAAATGGAAAGATTTAAGCTGCAAAAACACCATAAAAGGAAGAGAATAAGAAGTACAACAAATCCAGATTGAGGTGAGAATAAATTTCCCATTTAGATAGATACATAGATAACCATGTTCATTATCTTTTACCATAACCCACAGTATGCATTTGCTAAAAAATGTAGATGCATCGAGGATCATTTTGGAATGGTATTTTACTCCCTATATAGTAATGCAGTAAACTTTTAAGGAAAGAGTTGGAGCAAACATTTTCCAGTTCATCTGATTTAAATAAATGCCGACCTCAGATGGGAAGGGAAGTAGGAAAGGTTGCGATAGTTCAGTCTGTGCGCTACGGTCTGGATGTGATATGTATCCCAGCATTCAGTGGAGAGACGGGTGGAAAAGTCCAGTGATGTAACAGCTGCTAAATGCAGGCATTCCACATCTCCCTTTTCCCTTGCTCACACTTTCCCTCGCCGAGCCTTCGTTCGTTTCTTCTGAATGAAAAAAAACACCACTTTCCAAGCGTCTGTACAGTGTCTGTTTAAATTAAAAGCCTGGGTTATGAGGTCATATACCTCAATGAAACCTAAACCAACGGTTAAGGCCTGTAAGCTTGTGGTAAGTAAAGAGTTTCATGCTGTACAGATGACTAATGTGTGAAGCAGAACGCCAGTGAAGTGAAGTAGTTGATTTTTCTGCCGTTCCGTCCAGAAAAATTATAGTAGTTTAAACTGCGATCCGTAACGTTTGACTCTCAATTTCCATCTCTCTTTGAAAGATAAAAGTATTTGTTTTTGTTGAGGATTAAAATTGTTGTGGAAATAAATGATTCACATCGGTCACGAAACACAACATGTAGTGCGTATTATATTTATAAGCACATTACTTGACTAAAATGAGCAGAAGAGCATTAAATTGGAGAGTTGTGAGTTGCAGAAGTGGAGTGTCAGTGTTTGGCGGCAGGGGAAGGGATGTATCGTGGGTGATGCTTGAGAGTGAGATTAGCCTGTCCTGCTGGATGCTGATAAGACGCCCAGTGTCCGTGCATATCATTCCTCATCCACCGCCTTTACTCAGACGGATAAAAGAGTCTGTCTAGGAATATTCCTTCATAAAATTCTGAAAATAAATTATACAAGAGGGGGATGGGATTAAATAAGCACATAAACTTTACTTATTGTATAAATTACGCATGCTCGCTTTTGATGCATTGTAAATCCGTTGCAAAAGCAACAACATAAACAAACGTTACTGCGCATGCATGCTTTTTTGTCCCATACGTCACTTCCGGTACAATACGCAAAGAATAAAGTCCCTGTAAATTGTTTCTGATGACAAGCTGAAAGAGGTACAAGCAAACTACATGAGCTAGCAAGTCAAATGTATGCATAGCCAGTTTTATTTTGGGTTACCAGAGGAATCGTTACTTGGGTAAACTTGAAGTTACACAACCCATTCAACAAATTGTGTATTTAATACGATTATTATAATTTAATATACGGCTCATTTGAATGCTTGATCCTGATTGGCCAGTCGCGACATTGCAAGCGTTGTTATTTTCAAATTTCAACCGCTCAAAACTAATAAAACCCTGTTAACAGGAAGCTGCAAATCAAGGCGCAGTTTAATATTACACAAAAAATGATTATAAATATGTATTTTAATAATATGATATTATATTTACCAAAAATTAAACCAATTTGCCTGTTCATGAAGTCTGAACGTCATTTCTTACTTTAAAGCCTAAACTTAACGGCTTTTCCTTTTGCGGAAGGTCTGCATTCGGTAAAAATGAGCTAATAAAATATTTCAAATTCACATTTTATGTCCTGTTTTTTTCTCACGTGGCAAGTAGCCGTGTAATAAGCGGGATAATGTACAAGCAGCCGGCTGTTATCGTGAATAAGCCCCTTCAGTGTGATACAAGACCCTCCGCTTCGCACACTGTCGGGGCTTATTTCTGCGATAACAATCAAATATATAAAAAATCTATTAAATTAAATTGAAAAATTGGTATATTATTAGCCACTAGACGGACCGATAAATAGACAATAATGTAACTTCGGCCCAGGTGCGTAAGTCTGACAAATCGTCTATACATGCATGTAGAATATCTGAGACTCAGAATCAAATTTAGTCCTGGAAATGAACGTTTTTAGATAAAAATAGGATCATTATATTATTCTAAAGTTAATAATTAAATTGAAAGTGAAATGGACCGTGTGAACTGTTTGTACGTAAGGTCAGGTTTAAGGCTAAGAGAATTTTGTGCAGATTAAAATTTTCAATTCAATTTCATCTTCAATCTTGAAATAAGGACGTTTTTTCAATCTGATAGTATATTTGTAAATAAAAAATACAAAATAGTATATTACACTGTATTTTCTCTAGTGGTCTCGAAGTCCGATTTATAGCATGCGTGTTTGTTACATTTCTTCGCATCCTTCCGAAACCTCTGATGTCCAAATTAACTGTTTTAAAAAAAAAAACGGAAAAAAACTGTACTTTTGAAATGATTAAATACTGGGTTGTCAAAGTTGACAAGCACTTTCATATACGTTTTATTAGTTAGCTATTTGCAAAAGCCAGTGACACACATAAAGAGTGACTAATAATAATGATTTCTGGCAAAAAATAAATATCACAAAATATTAAGAGACAAGGTTTCGGAAGGACAGTTGCGATTCAGCGTATTATAATTCACTCTGTATCCGTTTAAATTGATGCAAATCATGATAATGCTTGTTTTATGGCCTTCAAGCTATTTTTCAAAGGAGTCATTTGTCATTATGAAGGGAACAATCTGGATTATACAAAGAAAAGGTAGATGCGAAGGTGCATCGCCTGTTTAGGACAAAGGTTCATTCAAAAAGCTTACATGTGCTATAAACACACAGATAAAATCATACTTTAAAGTTTATATCGACACGATCTGTCTTATATTGCGGATGACTTCTTTCATCTGACAGTAAAGCATGCGAGTTAAAGCTGTTTTTTAAGGGGAGCCAGCGTGCTTCATGCATTATGTAGTACATCCACAGCCAGGCTTGAGAAAAAGCACATCGCCTATGGAGAGAAGGGAAATCTAACCTGAATTTGACATTTCCTAATATCCCAGTCTAAAAGTTTTTGTATCAGGGAGATAGAGGCTGTAATTGCTCCACCACAAGAAAGACTCTGGAATCTACTGGGTATTGTGGGTGACTGTGGGGATGGAGGCGAGATTGGAACGCGGTAATTGCGAAGACACGGGGCCCGAGAATAAACGGAGAAAAAATAGTTCCTCACTGTCAGCGCCGGGAAGGTCAAAAGTACAAGCGCGTGATTTCCGCGCGTGTCACGGCGTGTTATTCACAACACACATGGGATCTAAATATTTTCTCAGGTACCCAATTCGACGTCGCGATGTGCCGATGATCTGCGTGGCTCAGTCGCGCGGGCCGCCAGATACATCATGTCAACGGTGTGGGGTTGTGGGTAATACAGTCTCTCGCTCAGACCTACCTTAGAAAATCACTATTCCATTATTTGATTAATGCATTGCTGGTGTTGTCACAATACATACATTTCCCTCGTAAGATGAAAGACAAACAGGTGCAATTTATTTCTTCAGATTAAATATTGATCAGTTGGTCTATACGGAGCGTCAGGTGTCCGACTGAAAAATGAACGCGAAGGGGTTTACGTTACAAATATTGTGATTTGAAACGTTCACCTGACTGTCCTCAATGAGAATAGGATTTTGAGAGATTTTACTCTTGTTGTTATAAGATATAGATGTGATGTGTGCTTTCTCAGACAATTTTATAGTTGGTGGCATAATTCTGATTTTTATTTTTATTTAGATGAGAATAGAAAGTTCTGTGTGGCAGTTCTTGGGGAACATTGACTACCAGTGTAGGAAAAAATATGAATTTCTTCAAATCTATGAATTTCTTAGTTCTGTTGAAAACAAAAGGAGATATTGAATGTAGTAAAACAGTTATGGGGCCCTTTTGATCACCATTGGGATGCTATAATGGTAGTCAATGGTGTTTGGTTACAAGCATTCTTCCAAATATCTGTCTCTGTGTTCTACACAACAAAGAAATGTCTACAAATTTGGAACAACTCGAGAGTGAGTAAATACAAAAATAAAAAATAATTTAAATTTTTGGATGAACTGTCACTTTAAGGACAACATATTTTGAGATACCTTTAACTCAACCTTGTGTTGTGCCTTTTAATTATTGAATAAACCACACTTGTAAAAAATCTATGAAGTATTATTATTTAACCCATTATTTTTGAGAGATAAATGTCAAGACGAATAAAACCATGTCATGGCCCCATCGCCTGGCCTTGAAGTCAATCCATTAAACCTCTTCCTCTTTGAGATACATATCAATAGCCTAAATGTTTTTAGAAATAAAAACTGCTTTGTAAATCACTAACATTGTGTTATTATCAGTACTATAGTTTCCCTTCGCTCATACCCCCTCTCCAAAATTTATATAAGTGCTAGACAAAAATGGGTTTTTTAACTTTTACATTGGATCCCCCAGAACTAAATATTTGGTTACATCCTTGAATATTACGAAACTGAGTCACAGTACAATAAATATTGCAGTTCCCTTCAATGCATATACACCAAGTATTGCACTACATCAATCTTTTTTATTTGACTGCTGTAAGATGGTCTTATGACAATGCTTGCAAAATCATGTGTCATGTCAAACTTGTTCTCGCCTCAAACAGCGTCTGCACGAGTGTAAGCGCACACGCTCCGTTAGATTGCAGATGGCATCTCAAATCTGTGACCGTACAGAAACACTATAATACACTACGCAGTGTATTATATTAACACTAGCGGGATCTTCATTCAGTTTATGAAATGCAAAGATGATCGGGCAATGCATATTATGGGAGGGACAACTTGTTTTGTGTTTAAAGTTGTTGTGTTTCCCATTTTTGTATCGATATGTTGCATAATAGTATTTTAAACATCTAAAAGATTAAAGATGAAAAACTTGCCTCTTATGCTTTAAGAATGCCATGGGATACCAAACTGTGCCGTATTCGTGAAAAAACCCCAGGAATGCCAATGGAATTCACTGTTTCTGTTTTTACTGGGATCTAAAATCCTCTCCTGTTATTTTGCCATCTTTCACATCTTGACTATATACTTAAATGGTTTTGCTACAGAGAAGAGCGACAGCCCCTCCGCAGAGCGATAGTGAGAAGGGAAAATGGAGAGAGCGACACAGAGGGAACAAATTTGTAAGGGAAAGTGCCCAGAGCCACAGTTACTGACATAAAACAACAAGTTATCAAATCTAATTAAATCCATACGACTGGAGGGAACGGCAACGCTTATTGCGGCGTATGTCGGAGCAGTCACACGACACAGTGGAACATTAAAGAGCCGTCACATTGTGATAACTAGATGTCAGAACATTTCGCTCTGAAAGCCGAGACCGGGAAGCGAGTATTATACAAGAATCACTTTCAATTATAATTCAATAGACTTTACTTACAATAAATACAGTATGCATGTGTATGTGTGCGGGGGTGTTTCTAGCACAGCTTTACTTTAGGGACGAAATTGCTTTTAAAAGGTCCCAAGAAGTTAGTGATATTTGAATGGAGATCCTTAAGAAATGAAGTATGGTGGTTTATTTTCTTGACGATTCATTTCTAAAAATAGCACAAGGTGTATTTCAAGATTAGAGTTTGTCTGTTATCTATTGTTTTTGACTATTTCATATTTTCTAAAGAAATGATGGTTGCTTTTGCAAAACTCGCAGTCGAGCATCATGACAGGTTGTTACAACGTTGCTAAATGTTTGCTCTTTGTTCAAGAGCCTATTTTACGATTTTGTCATACGTGGACAGAATTGTCAGTATTAAGACTTATAAACTTTTTTAGTTTTAGAAAAAGTGAAATGTTTTCTTTTGAGTTTTTCCACAGTTAGACATTTGTGTCACATCAAGTGTTCTAAGACAGGAAGGGAACAGATATCCATCTCAAGTGTTTGACTCTCTAGCTTGGCCGCAGGTTGTGCTGCTCTCTACCTCTTTTTTTCTTTCCATGCTCTTTCTGCACCGCGCGAGACATATTTTCTTTCTTTTTTCAGACATTTTTAATAAAAATCAGCCTTCTTCGACGTTGCCGAAGGACACTTGCAATGATTCGAGTGCCGGTTTATGCATGGCGCAAAATTAATTTCCCAAATAAAAAGGCAAAATACAAGATTGATAGCTAATGGAAAAGAAAAGCGCAGGAGTTGTTTTTCTGCTCAAGACCTCCCACCGACGCTCTCAGAACCCTCAATCAATCATGAGTTATTAACATACCGTTGCTGCAATTAAATCAATACGTGCGCTTGTAATTAAATTAAGATTTTTTTTCGCCCCAGAATGAAACGGCTGATGGAACGGCCACTGTTGTTTGTTTATCTGCTCAAACACGTGTTGCCGTGTTCGCCGCGGTTGTCGGCGTAGAGGGCTGTATCTCTCCGCCTCATCCTTCTGCAAGGTGGAAATAAAAAACACGGGGAAAATAATGGGTGTATTGAGTTTACCCGCTGTTTGATAATTTATGCATTGTGTTAAGCCATCCATCACCGCTACCAAGCCACAAGTGTGTGTACTCTGATACAGAAACCACACAATGAATATGAGAACCTGAGATAGACTAAACTGGCGGATGTCAATTTCAGTCCTCCAGTTTATTGTTCATTGAAATCAAATCAAATATTGGCCAGAATTATAAAAAAAGGTAGCAATGTTACCTTATGAAATTAAAAAGTTGAGACCCTACAGTTATTATTCGAAAATAATTAATAAAAAAATCAATATAATGTTAAACGCAATTATTTTCTGCTCTTTATATAGAAAACGTTTAGAAACATCACCAGTTTGATGTTCAATATTAATAGTCATTATATGAGTGAATAACATTCAGAACGTTTTACTTTAATCCTCAGAATTGGTTTCGGTGTGGGCAGATATCACTCTGAATAATCGGCAATCGATGGAGAAATTTTGTATCGATTCATATCTAAAATTATTAATAAAATGACTGCTAAATTAAAACTTAAACTAAAATTAACATCAAAACTAAAAAAGAAAAAAAAGCTAATTCAAAATATGAATAAAACTTACTACTAAACTTACAAGAAACCATAATAACTCATAAGATGAGTTATCACCATATGTTTTGCATGCAAACTGAACTGGGTGTTTTTTATATGGGGGATATACAATTTGTGAGGACTGGAATTGAGAAATACAATTTGAGAGCAATATTCATGATCACAATGTTGTTAGCAAAGTGTACGCATATTTCGGTCACGCATATTTCGGATTTTTGCCATCAACTCACATCAAAGGAAGACTTGAACAAATTAAAGCTACATTTATAAGAGAATTGACTCTATTTGCGATTATCATGCTATTAATCATAAAATCGGTTTTGTATCCGTCATCAAATTCTAAATTTAATAAATACGCTTGTAGTTCCCCCATGACACATTTTAAGTGCAATCTGGAAACGCTGTTCAATATGATGTGATAATACCATCTGGCAACCGCTCGTGACGATCGCTCTCCTAGAATTTCTCGACGCGCTGTTGATTTGGAACATGTGCGCCCTAATGAGGTAAGCCGGGCTCTTTTTGTTAGCGTTGTTGCTATGACTCACTGTGGATTAGAGAGGATTTGATGTTTGTGACTCAAGCTTCAAGCTCAAATAATAACTCACCCCCTCACATCCTCATCCAACGACCGAACGCCCGTCCGCCTCGCATCCCGTCCCCTCCAGTGTTGCTGAACGCTCGTGGCGAATCTGCCTCCATTTCGATGACAGGGATCTGATGGAACGTCTCAATACAGCCTGTCGTGTGATGGGAAGTCATGCGTTGGTGGCGGCGAAGCTTATAGCTCACTTGAGTGATGGTCGTCTCAAAGTGTTCGAAGGACGTTGGGTAATAATGGGGGGAGCGGGACCAACTGTTTAGAGGGCGGAAGAAAGTGAAGCGGTGGATGGATAGATGGCTGGTAAAAGTTATTCAAGGTGAAGGAACATCTCAGGTAGTTGATGTTGTGGGTAGAAACCAGGCCTACAGAATAAAAAACAAGGGGTGATAACATTAAGTTTTTTGATAACTTGGTATTTTTGGAGGTTTTGTTTTAACTTGGAATACAAAAGGGATAGTTAAACCAATTCATTCATCATTTACTCACCCTCATGTCATTCCAGAACTGTTTGTCTCTCTTTCTTCCATAGAACACAAAAGAAGATATTTTAAAGAATATTTGTAACCCAAACAACATTGGCCTCCATTGATTTCTATTATAGAAAGAAAGACATTTCTCAAAATATCTGCTTTTGTGTTTCACAGTTAGAAAGTAAGAACGTTTTAAACAACATGATGGTGAATAAATGAAGTTGTTATTCTCTGTGAATCCCTTTAAACATTTGTTATTAATATTTTCTTTTTATTTGGTTTGATTTGTCTTATATTTAACACACTGGATCATCCCAAAAAATCTATTACAACATCATTTAACACATAAATCATTTTTTGTTTCCACCGAAAATGACTAGGCCATATTTTGCTGAGGTTCCCATGATATAAAATTACTCATAGTCAAATCACTTGTTACTCAAATAACTCTGCACATTTTGTCACACCGCCCACCCATAACAGGAAAGTTTCTTTAATGCAGATTCTCTGTGCTTGTGGTGTATTATAAATACACGATGTGAAGTCATTAGTTGCGTCATAAGATCTTATCATGCATATTTTTGCAAAATAATTGAATTTCCCTGTTGTTTCTCAACCAATGACCAACGTCATTTCCAAAGGGTACGTTTTTTGTAATATAGTAAGTAGTGAAAACTGTTTGCTGATTGATTCTCATTTTCGAAATCAATTTCAGATGTGTATCAATATCTGTGTTCTACAGACGTATTTAATGACAAAACTCTAGAAGATGTTTCTCAGAAATAATTGAAGAGTGTTTTCCCGTCATTAGTTGTTGTTGCGTTTTCCAGTAGTTCATCTTGTAGCTTCCGACGACAGAGCAGCGGTGTAGACAAGGTGTGGAGATATGTAGAGACATACGATTAATTCCGTGAAAATGTCAACCTTACCACGAAATAAAATTAAGTTTTTACCAGCAGTTTTTACTATGGTAACAAGCACAGATTTTAACATGGTGGTTCAAATACCGATGCGAGATCTCTCCTCAAATTTGTAAAGGATTTGTTTTATTTTTAGCGCATGATTTTTCATAGTCAGGTAAGTGACATTTTCAGGATCGTCACATCCATAACGCTACATATTCCTCATAAATGGACACATGCCAATTAAAATAAAGTAACTATTTATATTCTATAAAGAGGCATCACTTCTCCATTCATTGGGTATTATTGCTTCAGGATTGTGCATTTTATTTTACAGAAATCCTACAAAGTTTATCGTCTCCCAAAACCACATCCTTTTTTTGTCACATCCATAACGCGTGTTTATTTCACTTTTTTAAATAGATATTTCTTTCATAGACTGACATTTTTTGATGTTAAGACTCTATCAATAAGGCTTCGGTAAAATATAAACGGGTGGTTCAATATGATCGTAACAAATTCATTCTCTGAGCATTTTTGTGTCACATCCATAACGCAAAATGTCACGTCCATAACGCCGGAAATGTCCATATATGTAAAACATAGGAACCAACACAGGCAGAAGTTGAAGTGCTCTGCTTAACTGACTTCACCAATTCGTTCTCTCCTCCAAACTTCTCTCTTCCTCTACGTTCCAAAAGAATAATGATCATTTTCCCCAGTTTTTCCCACTTTCACCCCAACTTCCATGGAACATCCGACTCTGAAGCTTTTTATTATTTCCTTATTTATGTACATCCCATTTCTATTTAAAATGTCATTTTAATGAGCTCCGTCATTATGGCCTCTAAATATTTAATTTTGGTGTCTACTTCTGACGATTGCTGGTAGAGTGTCTGTCGAACTGTGGGTGGGGATCACTTTGTCATCACCGGCCTCGTTGTCTCGTACTGGGAGTACTGGAGGAAATTAACCCACAATTGAATACACGTGTTCAAGCCCACAACAACAGAAACTCAAACCACATACTTTGGCCTTTCACCTCACTCTTTCATAGAAGTCTTCATTGGAGCCAAGACCCCTCAAGTAGCCTGCAGATTGGAGCCAGAGGTTCCACAGAGCCGTGTACCACCCACACCTGCTTTCTTAATCCACAATCCAATTCCACCTCTGTCCAGATTTCGGTCAGGTGCAGGTTTCTGTTCCTGAGCCCGTTTCGGTTTTGTCATTGGACTCTTCCTCACGTGAGAAGTCGTACAGCTCATCTGCCTCAGCCTGATAATTCTGCTCTTGGAGTATCTGTGCCTTGCGCATGTAATTGAAAATGTCAGCGTGATTTTGGAAAATGTCATTTATCTTGCTGTGCTCTGCCTAATGCAGCTGCCCTTTAATGCTGGTCTGGGATCAGATTAGTTGTTTTTGTGACAGCGGGGTTTGGAGAGAGGAAGCTGGCACCAGATCAGTGTAAATGGGCACTGTAGTAGCTGCAGCCGTGTGGATTGTAGCAGTCATGTTTCATCTTTCTCAATGTTTCTTTTTTTAGTAGTTTCATATTTTTGCTCAGTGTGGGCCCACAAGGCCTCTGCTATGATTACCCACATTTTTATTCTTATTTTGATATTAATAATAAAATAAAAAATAATATTAAGTATAAACAGAAATAAATTATTGTTTATTGTAATTAATAATATTATTATTAATATTTTTAAAGTATTTAAATGTTAAAATGTGTCCATTTCTTGTCTATTAATTTTCAGGACCCTTGCACTATTAGCTGTCTAGGAGCAATAATGAAATGTTCAACCAATAGGAACCCACTCTCATTTTATATAAAAATAACAAATTTAGTCTGATCGTAAGTGCCATGTGTAAAGCCAGTTAATGGTAAATTCATTATTCGGAGGATAATTTTTTGCTTACAATTTTGTTTAATTGATTTAATAATAGCACAGAAATGAGTGTTAAAACTGTTTTCTTTCTGTCAGTTCGCAATGGTAAGCTAACAGCACAATAATGATCTATAAGTTGAGCTGTTGGGCACGATTTTCTTGGAAATGCCAGTTTGACATCACATGTCTTGCAATTTTATGTTTCAAGCAGAGATGGCGATATTGAGACAAAATTTTGATTTCATCTTAAAAAACGTACTTCAAAGCAATGTATTGGGCACTGTTAAATTGCTATGTTGACCGGCATCTTGTTAAAATACTGTGTTGTTTAAGCCGAAGTAATATTTCTAAAATATGAAAACAGAAAAGAGGCAAGATACGGAAGCTCAGTAGATATGAGACAAAAGGCCAGCATCATGAAGTGTTACACATGATCTGTGACGCTCAGGCGGACGTCTGTAGTGACAATGATGCTCTCTCATCCCAGAGCCAATCTGGTTTTCCTTTGTCAGCGGCTAGCGTGTGGGCCGTAGCACTTTTTCTCCTTTCTGCTGTAGAAAGGGAGGTGTTGCTGTGGTATTGAGAAAGACAATCCCTCTCCAAAGATGAGTGGGTTAACAGGAACCATTAATTGGTTTAGCAGGATTTCATAGTGACTGTAGTTCCTGCTTAGCTTGCAGGCTGTAAAACGGTTATATTCAGACGTATTCCACTCCTACTTGTGTTTCTTTTCCTTTTTTCTTCTTTTTTTTCTGTGCAAATGATCTAGCTGTGAAGAGAGGCTGTTTAACGTGCTCTTAAGCCTGAGGTTTTGATTCGGGATATAAAGGGGAGCAGAATTTGAACGCACGTCATCACTTTTAACGTTGGGTTCAAAACCCGAGCTGTCATATATTATTCAATGAGTTTTCCTCTTTCCCCTTGCCAGGCACTACGGTGCTTTCACGGCACTTCAGTCGGGTTGAAAGGAACAACGTTCAAACTGAGAACCATAGTCCTTTTCCCTTAAGTGCTTTCTAGACTAATTCCAATATCTGTGTTAACACATGCACAAAATAAACATTATTTTGAATTAATTTAATATTGTATTAAAACTAATCTGATACGCTGAAATTTTACTTAAGTCTAATAAAAATCTTGTACACTGTTCGGGCTTCAAGAGCCCAAAGCTGCCTCGGTGATCTATAACCCAGACGGCGAGAGGATGTGTTTTGAACGCGAAGCTCCCCGTTAGCCCCCTCGGGAGCCCGGCGAGTCTGTTGTCGGTCTCTCTTAACCAAATTTATTGCCACTCTATCTCACACATACTAACAAAGGCAGACGGTTGGCCGCTCCCGGCTTATTTGTCAAATCGCCGCACCTGTGAGGGGCTCCAGCTCAGGGAAAAAAATTCCAGGCTGGAGCGAACGGGCAGAAATAAATCTTTTTATTTCTCTCCCTCCATCCCCCCCGTTGTTTTTTGGGTGTCGCTGCGTTCGGGGCGAAGCGGCGAGGTTGCGAACGGAGGGTCTCACTCATGATGCGCAGCGGTGGAAGCCGTGATAAATTGCATTCTTTCTTGACACCTTCATTGGGTTATTTATGGTTCATTAATTGAACAGAAAGGGAAAGTTGTTGGCACAGTAGGGTGGTTGGAGGATTTTGGGGGGGTGGCCGTGCCGAGAGCTTCTCTTCTGTCTTTGACTCGGTTAGACCCTCAGGGTACGGAGAAAAGAGCGCTTCTCCTTTCCTTAGGTTAGCTTTCTGTTTACCCAAGAACGAAAGATCATTTATCAGACGACGAGAAAGAAATGATGAGGATAGCAGTACGCTGACTGCCCCCTTCCGTGTTATCCTAACCCCCGTTTTTTTACATTCCACCCTCCAAAAAAGGCCAAAGTCGTCTTTAAAATGCCTTATTGTGTATTCATTTTGTTCAAGGAAGGAAATGGGCTTTAATCACATTGAGCCAGGAATTGCACTGTAGGCGCAGGCATCCTTGCAGGGCTCGGAAAGCGTTTTACAAAGACTTCTTTCTAAACGAAGCAAGTTATGGTGTTTGTTTTGTCTTTTTTAAGTGAATCACTGGATTGTGCCCCATTTTTTTGGCATTTGCGTTTCTAGCAACCTATTTGGGTATTTCTACAAACATCTAACATCCTTTGCTGAATTTAATTTCCAAGCCGCATTTTAGATCTATTCTGCCGAACACAAAAGAAGATATTTTGAAGAATGGAGGTTACCAAACAACATTGGTGTCCATTGACTTCCAAAGGACACAAAGCCACTGAGACATTTCTCTAATGATCTTCTTTTGTGCTCCACAGAAGAAAGAGTCAAGCAGGTTTGTGTAGGCATAAGGATGAATAAATGATGACGGATCATCAGGCAGGATGAAGTAGCCGGATGTATAAACACGCGATCCGACCGTCAAATTGGCCTGCTTGTCAGCGTATGGGTTATCTCGTTTTATCCGTGAAAAATCAAGCCGGTTCCTTTTGATATCAATCTTCTTTCATGGCCCTTCAAGTCTTCCAAGGAGAAAGGGGCACTTCAGACATGAGCGTGCAAACACATTCTTAATTAACAAGTGGATTAACGATTCTCGTTTTCATGGAGAGGAGAAGCTCAAAGCACTTCAAAGATGGTCGGGAGGCGGCTTGAGGGACAGTAATGAGGGACGGCGCATGAACGGAGCAAACCAAAGAACTCTGGATCTTACCTTTTTTTTGACTCTCTTATTTGTGCCGATTTTTACTCACTGATCACTGAATCACTGTTGATCATACTTCTATCGACATACACCTCAGGTCCCCTTGGAACTCGCCTTGTTGTTTCTACAATAGCCCTAAATGGACCTAACTGCTCTACAGGAGGCGTTTTGTTAATACGTTATCTCCATCAGCAAAGAAGCGAAAATGTGACGACATCTTAGTCGGGTGTCTGCCACCGTAGTGCTTTTAAAGGGAAGGACCAGTGAGATGCTAGATGCTATTGCTAGACGCTAGATGCTATTCCCAACCTCACCACTAGACGCCGCTACATTTCATACACTGGACCTTTAACTGATCTACATCACATTTCATTGCGTATATTAAATATATTAAGAATATATTTCATGTTAAAGGCCAAATTTTACACCAATGAGATGTCACCCTACGGTCATAACTCAAACCGACATAATTGTTATGTAGTTCTAAAGCTTTCCTGAAGTTACCTCATTCTACCTGCTCCACACAAGCACTCCGTGTGTATTTTTAAAGGGGTTTTGATCCGGCAAACAAACGCCTGATAGTAATCTACACTTCAATTACACCGCGCGGCTCATCGGACGTTATCTAGCTCTCTCGCTGCCGCTGGAGGCCGGAGGGCTTTGCCACGGCATCAGAGTGGCTGTGATTCAGCTTTTCGACAGCTCTCACAGAGAGGGTACACCCACCTGTGTCGATAATGAGTGCCTGTGTGCGTTTTCATGTCGGCGACGAACCCGTGTTTGTGGGGATGCACTTTCTTGCTGCTCGGTGAATGTCACGTTGTTTCAGAAGCATTAATCTTGAGTTTAAGCGTGTAATACGGTAATATTACATGGACTGCAAATATATGACTGATAATTACTGATTGTGACAAATAGTAAAGAATTTTCTTTGAGCGATTATTGATCTTTAAAGAATTTCTTGTTTAAATTTCAAAAAAATATTTGAAGGTGAAAAACAATCTTCATTTTCCTTGAACTTATATGTGCTAGACAATATTGAGTATGCTAATTCTGAATGACAATAAAACAATGGAAAGGAGAATTAAAAAATAAATCAAGAAGAGTAAAAAAACGTTCCTGCCCTCCTCGGGTAGGGGTCTCTTCTTAAACTTAAAATTTGACAAAGTAGATAAAATTTCTATCAGACTATTCTGTTTTACTTTGTTCACTTTTTTATATTGTGTATTGTACTAATCTCTCTCTTTCTCCCCCTCCCTCCCTCCCTCCTGTCTCTCACTACCTGTCTCTTTCATCTATGCTGTGATCTGTTCCCGCAAATTTACATCATAAAGGTAAGTGATTCTAATGTCAGATTAAAACTATACACAATGCAGTTCTCTGAAACAGTCACAACAGGTACCTGTCCTCAGTCATTGACAATCCGTGTCTGAATACTTCTGCCTCCATATATACTACTGTATATATAACATTTTTATAATACAAAATTGTTGTTGTGAAATGTTTCGCTTAAAGCATGCATGTGATATGCCATTTGATGTGATATTTTTGTTTCATATTTTATGTAATGCGGTGACATTGATGCACTTCTAGGTGTGTCTCAGTACGGTTGCGGCCTCTTATGACATCATAAAGCCAATCGTACAGTATTTGTATTTGAGTTTTGTACTTTTCTGGAGATCAGCTTATATTCATTTTCTACTTAATTATTCACATAATACTAGTATGTAAGACTGTGGTCTATAAAGGAGAATCGTCTTGAAGCGAATCTTAGTCTTGCAAGTCGTATTTTTGTTTATGCAGTGAAACAGCACACGTGTGCAAAGTGCAAACCCTGTACAGTTTCCCATCGAAACACTTCCACTCTTAAACCTCAACCATTTCCAACATGTCTCAAGTTTGCAAAACATTTTTTTGTTTTCTGTACTTTTGAGTTGAACCCGACTCAAAGGTCCTCAACCTGTCAGGACACTCAGATCACACCTGTTAGTGACCCTTGGAAAACCGAGTTGTTTCTGTATGATGTGATTGTTACGATGGCAACTGCCCGGCCAGTCACACACCAATGCTTCAGTTCCCACACACACTTACAGTTCCAGGTTTCCTCCACTAAGTGGCAGGTACTCTGTGCTTATAAGGATATTTGGTAACGCATGCAAATCAGGATGAATGACAGACAAGATAATTCAAGAAGTTTATACGTAGCGATACAGAGCAGGGACCTACAGGCTGAACGAAGTGAGTCGACAGTATGTTCGCCACAAACACACACACACACACTTTTAGGATGTGCTCATATCTCTGCACAGATTACCTCAGAAAAGAATTCACTTCATTTCATCAGCCCTTGGTATCAGTTGCGTCTTTTATATATATTAGGGAAACATTTAGATTTATTTCTCCCTGTCTGCCAGCATTGTTTTCATTAAGTGGATTATTTTTTATCATTTGATAAATGATTAAATGGCTCTTTAAAGTTCTTGATTCAATTTTAGCAATGATGGACAAACAATTATGTATGTATGTTCAAGGTAACCCCATCCTGCACTGTGTTACTGTGTATTTTCTTTCTGTTTTTATTATTTTGCAATGACCAACACAATACATATTATTCTTTACTTATAATAGACTAAGACTTGTTTTTGTATGTCATCACTTTTTTCTCAATTGAGCATCCTTAAAAACATTCAAAATGCGTTCAGCCTTTTTCTATTTTCAGTAGAGTTGACCCTTCGCAAGCAGTTTGTTTTCACTCCGTTCATAGTCCCAGCACTATAAAACTTATCTGAAACGTGATGTGTTTTGCATCACCTTGCATATTCACAACAAACGATTTTCTTTCCGATTCCTCATCGAGAAACCCGTCCGTCTGAGTAGCATATTTCCAAGCAGCCGTCACACATTTCGGGTCTCAGAAGCACACGGTTGTCACAGTGACATGTTATTGACAGGCTCTTCAACTGCATGGGTGTTTGCCTCTCTTGAATCATCACTGGTGCTCCAGCAAATGTGATCCCCTCTGATGGGACCCCCCTTTAAAGTCGCCTGACGTCCCTGAGCAATAAGAGAAGTGACAGCTTACAAATAAGCCCATAATTATCACATTTAAGGCTCTCCTAACGTACTGTATTTGCATAGCTTTGGAGGTTTGGAATAGGGCTAAGAGAAACCTATAGGAACGGGTTTGTTTTGATATAGAGTTTAGCCAGAAATTACATTTTGTCGTTGCCAAACATGCATGACTGCGTAACACTGAAAGTAAATTTATGAAGAATATTTTGGTCATTTTTGTACTGTACATCCAAGGTGATGCTTTTGTGATTTTGGAGCTTGACAGCCCCAGTCCCCATTCACTTTCATTATGTAGAAAAAATACCATAGAACTTTTTTATACTCTTACAAATTGACCTTTTGTGTTCCACTGAAGAAATAAGAACATCGTCTTGATCATTTTTAAACGAAATCCATGGTACTGTATTTGTGTTTTGAGTTTGACAGCCCCAGTCCCCATTCACTTTCATTATGTAGAAAACTTACCATATAATATTTTGAATATTCTTACAAATATACTTTTTACGTTCCACGGAAGAAATAAAAACATACGACTTGACCATTTTTATACTACATCCACGGTGCTGTATATGTGTTTTGAGTTTGACAGCCCCAGTCCCCATTCATTATCATTATGTAGAAAACTTACCGTATAATATTTTGAATATTCTTACAAATATACCTTTTACGTTCCACGGAATTAATAAAAATATTCGACTTGACCATTTTTATGCTACATCCATTGTGCTGTACAGTATGTGTGTTTTGAGCTTGAGAGCCCCAGTCCCCATTCACTTTCATTATGTAGAAAACTTACCATATAATATTTTGAATTTTCTTACAAATACATCTTTTTCGTTTCACGGAATTATTAAAAACATATGACTTGATAATTTTTATACTACATCCATGGTGCTGTGTGTGTGTTTTGAGCTTGACAGCCCCAGTCCCCATTCACTTTCATTATGTAGAAAACTTACCATATAATATATATATTCTTACAAATTCACCGTTTGCATTTCACTGTAGAAAAAACATGCAACTTGGAAAAGCATGAATTAGTACATATTGTGAAAACAATGACAGTAGCGCAGTTTGTGTTTGGAATATTTCTTTAAATCGACATGCGAGTTGGTTTTGAGCAGGAACAAACCATAAAGATAAAACTAAAATTCAGTGAAACAATAAAGTGTTGAAAAAGGCTCGTCCAGACGGGGTTCAGCAGAGTACAAAGCACACTAAAGGACAAGATTGCTCCTATTGTGTTTCCTCTCTGTATTTCCCCACAGAACAGTCTCGCACGGCCCCTACGGGCTTCATATCAAACCTTCAAAAACGAGGCGTAAAAAGAACAAAAACGATAGACGGGATGGGAAAAGAAATCACTTTTCGTAGCATGTTGAAAATAGATCCGCACTCACTAGGTTGTAGAATTTCATCTTTAATTCGGTTTGGGAACACAAAAGACTAATCATAGGCATCACAAAGGCCGTGCTCTTGCCGCTCGGTAAGTTATAGCTTTGGCATAGTGGCCAGAAGGGTGTTGCTGTCACGCTGGGGCGGAGAGAAAGGCGGTCAGGAGAGATTTGTGATGAGTCACGAGTGGGTCAGTCACAATTCTGTGGGAAAAGTGACAATAAAGATGCTTGTTAGTGGTGAAGGTCTCCATCAACATTTGAACCTTGTGTTTACTGTATAGATCTCTGAGGGCCCCTCCCTCTAAAGGCGGGGCTAAAGTTGATTTTACTGGCGGATTGGCTTTAATTAGTTTGGAACTTTCGGATGACTGACATTATCAATTGAACGCTGTGGAGTGATATCTGACATAACCCCCTCCATCACACACCCCACATCCCCATCTTCAATTTCACTTCCTCCATCTTTCCCAAGCCCGTCTGATTCATTTCATTTCCCAAGATCCTGTTTTTAAAGTTTTATTTAGGCTGTCATTTATTTAATAAGGGATTATTTATTTAGCGCATCAAATCATTCTGGAATGAATATTTATATATTTGTGGGGGCTTTAAATATTTACATGGTCCCTCCACTTACGCTGGTGCCAAGCCACAGTAATGAGTGTTGTTATTGGATGTGCGGCGGAATAACAAGACTGGTTTCAAAGTAAATAATCCTTTGCATATATTTGAACTTAATTGCTTTGAATGTATTATGAGAGTGGATGCTGTGATCTAACAGTAATGAAGTATAAAACGGGTGGAGTGGGGTTGAGGTTTGGTTGTTTTTGCATATGAATTACGCTATAATGAATTTGAATGGGGGTTGAATGATTTCGCGATTCGGCCGTTGTGTGAAACCCACGTGAACTTCTGACTTAATGTTTTCCTGACCAAATAACAGTAATCCTGGTTTAGCCGCTAAATCTAATTTCTTACCGCTTGTTGTCTGCGTTATGTTTAACAGGAAGATCACACACCCTTTTTTTGTTTTGCTAGCATTAGCGCTGTCGATGGTGCCCATTACTTTGTCATTAAAATAAATGACACCTAAACACTTTATTTAACCTTAAAGTGTATAAAACCAACACCAAAACTTCTTTGTTAAATTATATCGTTATCATTTAGCGGTAACGTTTTGTTAGCCGCTAGCATTTTTTTGATATGCAAATCAATTTTAATTTCAGAATTTTCCGTTTATTTATTGTAACTCTTTCTTTTTATTTATTTAACAGAATTTATAGTGAAGATTTAATTTCACTATAATTTATTTTAATAATAGTAGTATTTTTCCTGTTTTGTTCCAAAGTATTTATTGTTTGCCTTCTTTGTATTAATTATTTTATTTAGATTTCAGCACAGTGGTCAAGGATTGTTGTTTGTTTGAGCTTTATAAATAAATATTATAAAAATATTTGGAAATAATACGTTAATAAAATTATCAAATAAAAATGAGATTTGAAATTACATAACGTCCAATCAAAAAGCAATAGTGAGCCGATAGTTACCTTCTCACGAGAATGTGATTTTTGTTTCCAAACATTTACGTAGCACAAAGTTACTGTTTAAAAACGATGTTGCAAAGAATACACGGAAATAAAATTCGTACTTTTAGATTCTGAGTTAAGTAAAGAGTTAAGTAATTTTGGGGCTCAGACACCCCCTCCTACTTAAAGCCCCCTGTTATGTGACCCCTGTGTTATCTGGAGCGTAGCACTTTCTGCAAGACTGTTCAATCAGAGCTTGCGTCTTTCTACTATCACCACCGGTGCCTAATGAGGATCTCCTAGCAGGTGCGCGGGGCGAGCGGCACCCTGATTTGTTCTGCATGCTAAATATGGCCTGTAATCTTTATTCCTCCGAGTAGCTTATTAAAACGGAAAGAAAGATGAAATCTTCCGCTGCGCGGGCCGTTTCTTTCCTCCTACTGTTTATCAGAGGATCTTTTCTCTCCCTTAATATTGAGGTTATAGTAACCTTAGCGGGTGATAGATGTGGCGTGTGACTTCAGGTAATAATAGCCATGATGGATCCCTACCTGAACCCAGGAGATGTAATCTTGCAGGATGCAGAAGATAAAGTGGCAGCCGGTTGAAAGATACACACGTAGCAGCGGCGCCCATCCAGCGACGCACTTTATCACATGGCAGACAACACCGGGGTGTCCAAATTTATGACGGCTTGCTGTGTCTTTAATTTATCAGTGGTTAACTCAGCCCCATGTGCATTCATCTGTATTCGTTGGCTTGTGAATAATGTTTTCTGTGGTGAGTAAATACAGGTTTTTTGTCGCTGCTCGTGTATTTTTTACTTAATTATTATGGTTATTTAAGATTTGCACATATCGCTCTTTAAATAGTTCTTACGGCAATTGTCATTGTTGAATTAAAGTGAATTTTGTCTTTAGTCTTTATTATTACGTATATTAATTAGCAACTTTTATTTTTCTTTTTTTGATATTCAAGTTATTTTCATTAGAGAAATTAACTATTTATGGGGAATTATTTGGGAGAGCATTACGTTGCACGTTTGACTCATCCTAGCACCACAACTTCATGTTCCCTAACTTGTATAGACCAGTTTACAAGATGTAAACACTGGTGTAGAAGCACTTCTGGTTTCATTTTTTCATGCAAATTATTCCTTTAACGTGTTGATACACTTATAAATGTTCTGTTGGTTGTATTTGAAGATTTTGGTTCCAAAATGAGAACTCCGTTTTAATGGGGTCGTATGACACGGCTAAAAAGAATATTATGGTTTGTTTCAGATGTAATGTATTGTGTATACACGATTTAAGGTTAAAAAGCACTGTATTTTCCACATACATGCATGTTTGTATCTCCTCTTTGCTCCGCCTCTATGAAACGCGCAGATTTTTTACAAAAGCACATCGCTCAGAAAAACGAGGTGTGCTATGATTGGCCAGTTAACCAGTACGTAGTGATTGGTCGAATACCGCAAGAGTGTAAGGGAAATGTAACTTCTCTTACCATATTCGGAACATCATGTTCCCAAGCAATTGTACTGACAGACAGGTGAAAAATTGTCATCGAGATTTCCTCATATCAATTCGAACCCGAATTTGAAACGGAAAATGAAGATGATCAAGCAGATAAATCAACTTTGCCAGCGGAACTTGAGCAGGATGTAAAGGATTGGTTAGATTTTATAAAAATGTTAAATAGTTAAAAACTATAGCTAACTGTTTTACCTTTTATGTACAACGTTATAAAGACAATAAACAAACAACCATATACATCATACAGAGTTTGTGTAAGATAGAAACAAGTTCGTATAACAGCAGGGAATGGTAAGATAATAAATAAAGCCAGCGCTTTGGCCCTTCTTGATCAACCAGTGTTACGCCACGTCTCGTCGCGCTTCAACAAAGACAATAAACCTCATTATAAACATGACATTTGTTGCCTCTAGTTGGAACATTATTATGATTATTAGGACTTATGTTGTCTTTCTTCACGTTGCGCATGTGTCTGCATTTGCAGATCACAAACACACAACAAACTCGACTCACGATAGTCTGTAGCACAGTCTAATATCTGAACCGCTAGCGAAGTTGTAATGGTTGGAATGGCCCACTTTTAAACCAAAGATTTCGCACATAGCCGGTCCTAATTTCTCTCCCACGTTCGTGAAACAATCGGTGGTGAAATGCGCTGCACAAACTTAAACATTCGGATTGTACTTTTCTGGAACAGGGTTGTAAATAAAATGTTACTGTTCGTTTTTTGTTGTCTCATCTTTTGGCATGACAAATAAAGAGTCTTTCTTTTCGCAACGAAACACACATCAGCGTCCCAGAGACATGGCTGAGGCGGTGACGATACAATGAGATTAACAAGTACGCCCACCTTACTTTCGTATACATTTTGGCGGTCTTAGTCAAATCATACCACGAACTGACGTAGATTTGGGGGGACGTGGTTACACGTCGCGTTACAGGCAGGTATAGGTGAGCATTCGCTTTTAGACAGAATGCATGTTTTGTTCCGACACTTAAATTTTAGCACTTTAACGTGTCTAATACATGCATGGGCCAGTTTTAACACACCAAAGACACAGAAAACACGTATTCGCGCCATATGACCCCGTTTTTTATTGTGCATTCCAATTTATATCCATCAAACAGCAGTTGGTTTGTTTTGATTAAAGCCACAATAACTAAAAATATACAGCTAACTAACACAATAAAACTCAATAAATCATGATAACATAATAAAAAACTGAACAAAATTTCTCATTTTGGAGCCAAACTCCTCATTTGGTACAAATATGTGTGCAGTGTTAAATAACTGATGAAGGGAAATTCTTATGGATGAGCGTAAATCCAGCATTGTTTACGTTTTCCCAACCGGTCTGTATCACATCCTTGGCTTTCAAAATTGCTTGTTGCATATGTGTTGGCAGCATTTTTTGACATCAAATACTATTATTTTTAAATCCTTCCACTACAACATATAGTTTTTGACCTTCAACCTTTTATGTACTGTAAGCAATAAGCTACGAGTATAATAAATAAATCACTTACCTCGATAAACCACTTTCCTCAAGTACCTTATTGCTTTTATATAACGGTTACCACACAATACAAATATTAAAGCCAAAAAATATGTTTCGATACAACTTTTATGAGGTAAAATCAATTAAAGCCTTCCTTCCGCTGGAAAAAATAGTCCCTGACTGACTCTGAACAGCAACAGAATTGAATTCCATTGCTAAGGGGGGTTGCTATGGGTGCATAGTGATGCACAGTATCGTTGGGTGCAGCGCTTATTAGCTTGTTAAGTGGTGACGTAAAGTCAAGTTTCCGGGTCCAAGCATCCATTCATTTCAAACGGGCTACAGCTTTAACAACTGTTAATGAGTACTGTCACATCGCATATTTTAGCGGAGCATTTATTTACTCGCAGTATACACTACAGTCTCAAGGCCTCTCCGACATCAATTTTTTAATAAATTATGAAAAATGAATCCCTGACTGGCCATGTGGGATTTCGTTACGTAGATAAAGGTAAGGATCAATATTTTTACAGCTCGCCATGAGCGTATATTAGCATTATTTGTTGTTTTCCTTTAGCATCTTATTGAGCGTTTGGACCCTGAAACAGTATGTCCTTCCGTACACTTTACTGTGTACAGCTATTGACCAATCAGAATCAAGGACTGGAACTAACTGTTATTCAAAAAATGTATCTTAGCATGAGTGGCGTGCTGCATCGTCCAGCGTGCAAAACTATCCATTTCATAATTTGCAATATTAACTCCAAATTTGTGTATTTATTGTCATGATATCTAAAGATATAAAAAACGAATGAAGCAGCAATGCTAAAAACGCACCTGTGCATACGATACGTGCATCCGTTCTCCCAGCGCAACAACAGCGCGGTACAAGGTGGTACAGTCATTGCTCCATTAACAGGTAATTAATGACGCTCATTTGTGTAACTGTTATTAAGCCCTTTGAAAGATTGTTTGTGTTCAGATGAAATGAAACGCATCCCAGAAGCCATCCATTGTGGCGGGCGAAGATTAAAAGAGCAGGTACGCTCGTTGAAAAATGTTATTTTATCGACAGCGATTTTTCACCGCACCCTCCGGGCCGGCGCTGACAGGGAAACGCTGTAGTATTTCTTCATGTTGATGTCCTTTTTTAGTCTACAGTACCTGGGGAGAACAGTAAGTGTGACTGATTCATTCCTTGACCAGTAAAAGGTGTCAGCCAGGTGAGAATGAATGTGGTGGGTATTGACAAGATGAAATGGCTGCCCTGTTGTCCTGTTCACTCACTTTGGATAAAGACACAGAGGAAACGATGGTGTCCTGAACTTTAGCTTTAGTTGCTGCTTGCTCGATCTGTTGTTAGCGGTATTATTGGCTGTGGATCAAAACCTAGCAGGTTACCTGTCTAGAATGTATTTCTAGGGATGGTTGGTCCAAATATAATCTTGGTTGGTTTTTACGGACTGTGAGAAGACACGTTTTATGTTTCTGTTGAAATAAACAACAACAAATCAGCAACTACTTAACAATACTGGCTTAACAATGTAGAATTTGCCAACAGTACACCACAATTTTAAGAACTATACTAATTGAAAAACAATTGTGAATATGAGATAACTTTCTAAAAAGGCAGCATGTGATGCGATAATGACTAGTGTGTAAAATCAATAAAAATTGTGGCTGTCGAACGATTAATCGCGGTTAATCGTATCCAGAATAAAAGTTTGTGTTTACATAATACATGTCTTTGTAATTTTGTATTTATGAACACACACACAAATACTGTAAATGCATATATTTAAGGAAAAAAAACAATAATAAATGTGTGTATATATATATATATATACATATATATAAAATTTAAATTCATGATGAATATAAATAAATTAATCTAAATATGTTTTTATATGCATGAATATGTATGTTGTTATGTTTATAAAGACAAAATTAATATGCACTGTAAACAAACATTTATTATGTAAAAACAGACTTTTATTCCGGATGTGATTATTCCCGATTAATCGTTCGACAGCCCATATTAAAACGATATTAAAACTTATTTTAAAATACAAATTGAATAAACAAGATGAACTGTATATTTCACACTCTTTGTAGGTAAAGGGAGCATCACTTTCTCTGTCGTCTGTCTCTTTCTCTCCATTTTCTTTGAGTATTAAATATTTTTATTATTCAGTTATTGCATCGTGATATGTATATTACAGTATTTCGATAATTTCTATATATCTTTCTATCTCGTTATGCTGGTGGACCACCTTGGCAACCTCACAGTGACCTCGGCAACATGTTTTTTGTAAGGGCAAGCACCACTTACTGTCCAGACTTTCTCTGTTTCATTTTTAATATAAACATCTCTGAAGTCTGCCACATCTGAATTTAATTTCCTGTGACGCTGTAGATTCGGCAGAGCAGGAGATGCAGTCTATATTTGAGTCAGGTTACAAAAGAACACAAATGTTCAAGTGATGCTAATGTGACCAAATGTCAGGGAAAACGGAACGGTTCCCAATTACCAACACTAGTTGTTTTCATTGAAGCCTGATATTTTTAGGTTTCAATTTATTCCATTTAGAGTGTCTATGCCTGGGATAATCCGCTCTTTATTCTGCTCTATGTGATACTATCATTTCCTGATGCTGGTGTCCGCTGGCGGTCGTGTACCTCTATCCTGAAGTGAATGGCCCGGCTCTCTTACAGGGATCTGATTTCCCTCAAGAGAGTATCACAGTGGCTCTTTTTCAGCACTCCAGTGAGGGGGTAACATTTTGCTGGGCTTTTCTTCTGATTAAGAGAGAGAGAGAGAGAGAGAGAGAGAGAGAGAGGAGGGATGGAGAAATCAAAAGTAGCTTGTGAACAAACGCACAGACACATCACTCATCACTCACACAGCCGCCCTAGCAAACACACTCAGCAAAGACGTTCAGTAAAAACATCTCTCTGGGTTTTATATTTAGCATCTGGTATGAAATATTTCACAAATAATGTGAATAAGACGGAGATACTGTCATAAGTCACTCCAAATCGCAAAAACATTAAGACTTTACCCTAGAACAGTATTGTTTGAAGTGTTGGCAGCAGTTTGTGTTAGGGAGATTACTTTTGTTATTTTCATATTATTACATATTAGACTGGGTTTATATATTTCGTGCTATGCTCATTTTTTTATTGCAAGTGAAATTATTAATACTCAATATTTACTTGTAACTCTAGTCTCTAAATATTTCCTTTTTATAGGTGAAGTGTTTTGCCTTTGCCTTGCAATAATTGTATTATTTCATAAACTATTAAGCAGAGTTGTCATGCAGATAAAACATTTAATATTATTTTCCTGCGCCATTCGATAAACATTTCCAATAGTTTTACTCTACAAAAATATGAGCACTGATTTCATGATGTACAGTATACTCATTGTATACATTTATGTTGTTTTAATAATAATTATCGTTATTTTTTATTAAAATTGTGCATGGAACTTTAGTCAGTGTTCTTGTTGCTGTGTACAAATGAAATGTACAATATACAATTGATGTTAGATCTGATGGAGAAAAATGAATCAAAATAGTTATTCTGTCAACACCTGTATGAAACATTTCAGCAGACCACAAAAGAAGATATTTTGAAAAATGTTGGTATCCAAACATCACTGAACCCCATTTACTTCCATATATGGGAACAAAACTACAGAGACATTTCTCAAAATATCTCCTTGTGTGTTTCACATCATAAAGAGTCTTGAATAGTTTTGAACGACACAAGGGTGAAACAATTTTGACAGAATTTGTATTTTGGTATAAACTATCTTTTCAAATATGTGTGCTATTATAATAAACAAATGGCTATAAGATGGTTATCAGTGATTCGTCACACTGCAAACATTACAATGACTTTATTAAACAGAAAAACCACAAACAAGCGTCTGGATTGGCCAGAAGTCCTCTGGCTGGATGGCAAAGACTCAGACAGGAACTGGCTCTTTGTCATCGCTGTTAGCATTAGCTTGAGATTTGCATACATTTCAGAGGGAGAGCATTAAGGGAACACAGGAAAGAAAGGGAAAGACTAATGCACTATTGAAAGCCTCCCTTTCAAGATTTAAAGAAGCTCTATTAGAAATGGATGACTGCTCATGTAGTTTTTATTATATTTTCTGTTAGCGCTCTCCTGCACTCCTCCTGTGGAAGTCTTTTGATTTTGCTCCAGGTTTGGAAGAGAATCAGAAGGGGAGGCGTGGAGACTATTGTGTTTACCTTGCAGATGTTGTGTGCTGTCTACAGCAGGGGTGTGTCGTGTTTTCTTCTTCATTATTCTTCAAAAACCTTTAGAAATATTTTCCGTGGTTTATTTGAAGAACTTTGATAGAATGAGGTTTATGTTTGTGATTAAATTAACAATCTGACAGGGCATGTTTTAGTCATTCAGTTGTTTTGTTATTTTTTATGGTTATTTAAGGGTTTGAGACACACAATGCAGACCAGTTTTTGACAAAAATGAGCACTAAAGGGTGTTTCACACTGATAGAGAAAAACAATGTTAAGGTTTTATAAATCGATCTGAATTTGAAATAAAAATTGGCCTGACTTAATAACTGTGAAGCTTGCGCTGTATAGAGAGGACACTCAGTTTGCGCAGACCCGCCTGACTTTGTATTTGTAGGCTATAAAGAAGACGTGTGTCTGCGCAGCCCGAGTTGTATAAAGAAGACGCGTGTCTGCGCAGTCCACGCTGTGCCCGCATTGTATAAAGACCTCATTTCCAGTGCGATATCATCGTCAATCGCAATGTTTCACTGTAGACATCGTATGATGTCAAGTACATTTACGTTTAGGCATTTGGCATACGCTTTTATCCAAAGCGACTTACATTGCTTTATCCTATACATTTTACATAGGTATTTGGAATCCCCTGGGATTGAACCCACAACCTTGCGTTGTTAACGCAATGCTCTTACCACTGAGCTAAAGGAAAGCTGTAGACATCAAGAAAGTAAATATACATCGCTCAACCCTAGTTAGGATCGCTTTCAAAACAATTTTTAATCTGGTTATTTTGGTTGTTATCATCAAAATTATTGTTCCTGGAGAGTTATTATAGATTTGTTTCAGTTTTATGGTCATTTTATTAATAATTTGCTTTTGTTACTATATTTTGAGTTTTAAATTTTTGCGATTTTGTTAGTCGCTTTAGTAATTTAATTATTCTATTTTAATATTGCTTTTATTATATTTTTATTTCAGTAGTAATATTAGTTAAGTTTTTATAAATTTTCAGTTCAAATTTCAACATTTTTCAAATAACATTTAGGCTGATATTTGATCTGATTTCCATTAACATACATTTTTTTATTTTATGACCTCTTCCTGCTGACATTTTTCGGGGCTATGAAAGTTATAACCCTGGACCTTGTTCAGAACCACTTTTCCAGTTTTTCTAATGGTTTCAGTTGTCAAATGATATATACTGTAAGTTATAGATGCTCTATCGATTGTATTTTGTGTAGTTAAAAAGCTGAAACAGGAAGTACTTCTCGACCAGCACTGGACTATTGTAGTTTACGTTTTCTGAAGTGATCTTTATTATTTAATATGTGACATGCATCAGTTTACCACACCAGGCACGGCATAACCACTTTTACATCGCACAGTATACACATGCACACCGTCTTGCACCTGAAGCAGGGTGCACGAAGGGGCCCCTTATCACTCTGACCTGAATTTGGGGACCTCAGACAATTTCCCAAGCAGCTGGGGACCAATCAAAACCCACTCCCAATGTCCCCGCATGCCACTTTTACATTAGGACAGCACGCTGCTCAAAATAGGGTGTTTCTCACTTGTGTTTTTGATTACTGAACAGGTGGAGTTGTGCTCCTCATGGGGCCCGAGAGCCAAATGAAGCCCACCTCCCTCAAGTGCTATCTCTTCTCTCCAGGACAAGCTAATCTGCACTTGGGAGGGGAATGTGGCTCTGAGTGTTAGTTTTGGGGGGCGCTGGCTTGAACATGTGCCTCCACATCTGGCTTACACTCACACGCTTTGCACATGGCGGGGTTGAGGTTTTTGACGTCGACTCACTCAAGCTAAAGTACCAGAAACAAGGTTAGCTTTGCCTTTCGGCAATGTGTGATGTCACTCTCTTTTACTTTTAAAGTATCGGCTCAGTTTTGATCGGTGTTTTATCGCTAGTTCAAAGGTCATCCAGTTCAGCAGCAAAGTGTTTTCACAGTATGCCATTGTTGTGTTTTCACAAGCATCTCAGACGTTGGTGTTTGTGTATTAGAGGACTCCGGGTTTCACACGCTCGTGGAAAACCTGGAAATATTTCAGAACATTTTCAGATGTACTCGGAGAGGTCAGAAAAGGTTGTGAAAAATCAATCGAAACAAAAATAGGAGAACCGTGATTCATTGCCCTCTCTAACAAGCACATTTTTCTAAGGAGACTGTGTGTTCAAAGTGCTCGTGAACGAGATCTCGTGCCGAAGGTCATAGAGGTCAACGCTCCACAGGTGTGGACGGTGAGCTAAAGCTGTTCCCAGACCAGGTGCAAGTGTGGAGGGTAATGCACCTGCACCTATGGCTTCTGTGGTCGAGCTTTAACAAAGACACAGGTCCTGAATCACAACGCAAATGCAAAACAAAAACTGCTTCCTGAGTAAGGAGTTGACTTCACTTCCCCACTAGTTTTGCAAAATTTTGCTTTCGGGCAAGTTCGTTATTTTCCCAGGAGCTCAATATGTTGACAGCTGAAGCGTATGTCAGCACTGCAGCGCAGAAAATAACACAACTCAAATTCTCATGTACTTAATTTTGACCATGTACTTTGCTGTTGCCGTATTTCATGTTTACACAAAGAAACAATCCAGATTAGCCCGGATAATTATGTTGTCCAAAACCATTAATTCTAGCGGCTACGGGGAAGCGATCTTACCGTGTTGTGTGACACGAGGCTGTAAATTTATAGGCATCTTTTCGAAGTCTCATTTACACTCTTTCTAATTGGCCTCATTTTAGATGAAAAATTAAAGGGCCGGCATGGCTGTTAATGTTGACGGTTATGGATGGCGCGCTGTTGTACTTAATATGGCCGCTTGCTTGTCCCTTTTTATTTCCACCATAGTGTTCTGTCCACCCGTGATGTATGTTCTGGAGAGAAGGAACCTGAGACACACAATGGGGTTTCAGCCCACTGGCTGAGAGCCAAACTGGTGGAGCTGTCAGACTGTTAGAATAATTGTCTGGATAGGTGGGAGTTGCTGTTTTGTATTACCTTTAGACCAGTTTTGGGTTCAATAGCTATTATTAGTACTTTTGGGGGTTTTTGAACACATATTGACACTGTAAGGAACAAGGGGTCATGAAATAATGTACAGAATATTTTGGATTCATTGATTAAAAATATTATTAGTTCATTAAAAAAGACAAAAACAATTGCTAAAGTAAACAAAACCAGTCCATTTTTAAAAGAATAATTAAAAAAATTAAATTATAGAAATTTAAAGGGGCAGGTTTTCACCCCAAAATTATAATTATTTCTTAATTTATTTACCATCAGGTCATTTCAGACCTCCATGACCTTCTACTGCAGAACACAAAAGAAGATATTTTATAAGATTGTTGGTAACCAAACAACATGACTTCCATTGCATGAACATAAAACTACCGAGACATTTCTCAAAATATATTCTTTTGTGTTAGAACACAAGAGCATCAAAGCTCAATGCCATAATGACCAAAGATGCCCGTAATTGATGACATAGTTTCCAGTTTGTCATGAATGTTCCTTATCTTCTCATTTGTAATGGCGAAAAAGAGTGAATCGTTGTACCAAAGTTCTAGAGGGAATTCGCTTTCAGTCGTTACTATGGGAACAGAAAGGATGAAGACGTATCTGTGCATGATAGTTGCCAAGCCGTGCTGACTTACTGTATATCTGTGTGTGCTCACGCATCTGTGCATTCCTTGCGTTAACGTGTATCTGTTGTTTGCATACAAGCCGGAGATCATGTTGCTGAGTTGTCATTTAAATAAAAATAAATAAATGAAAACCTTTGTAATCCACACCATTTTCAGAAAAGACAAAACCTTAGCAGATCATTTAGCAGAAACACACTGGTAAGCACTCCTCCAGAAATACACCTCATTAAAAAAGGTCATTTCATCATTTGAGTTTGGCGCAGACCTTATGATAACCCTCTCGCTTTCTCTCTTTTAAGTGGTTTAACTGTTGGTTATTTCACACCCTATTAGCCCAGCTTTAGAAATGGTATCAAGTCAGTCGTGTGGTCACTGCGGGGGCGACAGTTCACCGGCTGAAGAGTCGATGAATGTGACGAGGATAGGAGCAGTTTGTCTGGAGACGTTTAGCGGACGCAGTCTCGGATGCTGATTCTGTGAAGGGACTGGAGGCTAATTGGATTGGGAAGGAGGCGTGTTATGGGGTCCTTGACATGAAAGCCTCTCCGTACAGCTGAGGCCGACGCGTCTGCACCCCAATCAAAACCGATAGCACCGCGACTGCTTCTCATTCTGCTCTCAGCATGACCGTTTTAATTATTTGTCTTTTACATTTTTGGCAATCGCAGAATTTTATTTATTGTGGAAAATGAGAGTGCCGGAGTAAATAGGATATATGTGACTGCACATGGTTTGAGGGATTAGCAAGCTGTAAACATTGAGGCGAGGTCCTTGTTGGGGGAAAGCAGGTTCGAAGTCAGCGATGTTTACGAATCCCACAACGTATAATGCGCAAAACATTGCATTGGAAAATATAGTACGTATAATATGTGAACTGTTGAATAACTATGTGACATGTATCTATGATGTGTTATTTGGCCTGCCACAGCGTACATAAACATGGTCACATGATACTTGATTGTTACATGATAAGGTAATACAACAGGAGCCCTAAAAAAAATGTATTATTGCTGTGGCTTTCTTCCCGTATACAGCTTTATCACGATATTGGGATGTATTACACAAATGTCTGATTCCTTTTAATAACAAGTTGACGTCTTAAAAAAGCCTAAAAACCATCAAACCTTGAATATTTAAATTTTAAACTAAAATAAATACAAATATATACATGTAAAGTAGTAAATCCTAGCTGTTTAAAGATGCAAAAAATTATATGTCATACGTTAAGTAGACTTGTGATATTTGGATACTTTTTGGGGCTTTTATCTTAAAATATAGTTATATCACAATATTGGGATGTTAAACATCAGTGTTTTCCTTTTAATAACAAGTTTGACAAGTTACAATTAGAAATTGATACCTTAACCTTAAATATTAGAACATAAAAATCTAATAAATACAAATAAGTAAAGTAATCAGTACTGGCTGTGAAAAATAATATACTGGATGTCACGTTTCAAGTAGACTTGAGATCGTATCAATTGTCCGATAATTGGTGGGGCTTTATCATGGTTAAATTTTATCACGGTATTTGACTATATAACAAAAGTTAGAAACACTATTGTGTTGTACTTTTAATAACAAGCTTGACAAAAGCAAAAAAGAACCAGAAAAATTTTAACTGATATTTTCTGGGCTGGCATGTTTTAAACCAGGTTAAATTTTGAAATATTCAACCTTAGTTTTATAAAAAAATCTTACTTTTTTCAACAGTTATTCAGTTATTCCTTTTTTATGCTCTAGTCACTTTCACATTATATTCGTTATGAAAGCCAGCGTTTTCATTCAGCTCCTAACACACATTTGAACCGGTTGATGGAAAATCTCAAAATATAAATGGTTCTGATAATAAGGTATTTCTAATAATAGTTAGAAGTACCTTATTAATATGTCATACATTTGAGTAGACATGGGACGGTATAGATTTTTGAATACTTGCTGGGAGGTATCACGATATACTGTCTTATCACGATATTTGATTTTAGGTGTGCGCGGCAAAAATATTTTGCATGTTTTTTTCAATATACAGTATTATTGAATATACATTGTGACAAGAGTCAAAACATGCATGTTTTCCAGAGAGAATGAAATGCTCCTGAAGTTGATCCCGGGCACCTCCAATCCCTCGCCCACGCAGCCGCGCAGGCTGAGACGTGTTGGGGCATGCTAACTCAACACGACAGTATGCTCCACGTGTGCCGCAGCAGAAGAATGGACTTATTAAGCGCTGCACCTGCAGGCAGAATCTCTCCCATCACTAACCAGAAGACAAAACAGCCCGAAAGGCCCCGAGTGGGCCAGCCAGCGAACTCTAATGTGCCGCTTTTATTCATCACGGCTCTGCGTCCACCGCCTTACCGCCGCGAGGGACAGTGAACGATTCGGACTATTCAGCCTCATTACCGAGTCGTATTAATATTTAAGAGGCTGAAATTGAGAAATAACGAGGTAATTGATGGCGTCAAAAATGGAAGTGCTTGAACTCTATTGTATTATTTAAATATTTGTAATAGCGTCGCAATTACAGTGGAGAGAACGCGTCGGAAAATGCAATACGGTAAAATATTTAAGTCCAATAAGTCGGAATGGAAAAACAAGGTTACAGTGTTGCGACAGAGCTTTAAATCACATCTCTCCAAATTTAATTACAGTTATCACAAAAAAGGAATCTGATTTGTTGGCTGTACTGTGGAAGATTTTCTCCTGCGGAGCATAAAGCTCCTATTCAGATGTGTGAAATACGAATTTGCATCGAGATCTCTTAACAGGCAAGCATTGAGATTATGTGCACCGAGTTTCGTTGCCTGCTAATTCTGATCCAAGACCTGTCTCCACCATACAGCTCATAGCCCTTATCATGAGGGAAATCTTGAAAGCAGATCTCAGTTCAGGTTGAGTTGTTCTAATAAGGTGTCTTACATGAAACATTACAGAAAATAGAGTAGAAATGATGTTGTGAGCTTGTGTCTCAGAGGGTGGTGGAAGTTTACGCTCAGTCTAGAGAATCCGTCTCATCTGCGTCTTAGTAGATTGGAGTTTAACTTGGAGTTGTAATGCTGAACAACCTTTTCTGTATTTCAATGTTCTTTACATGTAACTGAGTGTAACCCTTTCTGTATGGCTGAGAATCTAAAATTATGACCCTGGACCAGAAAACCAGTCATAAATTGAACTGGTATATTTGTAGCATAGCCAACAATAGAGCTATGCTATGTTGACGTCATGCAATCCAAACTCCGCCATTTTGGCAGGCTCAGGAGAGCGCGAGAGCGGTTATAGCATTGATATCGACAGTGGTCGAACAATCATATAAAACCAGACCTCACTATTTCGACATGGTGTACAGTTGCTGTGTACCGGTATGCCAGCACAGATGGGGCAAAGCAAAGGGGAAATCATTTTTTTCGATTTCATGAATGATATCTACTGTGAAGTCACTCACAGCGATTTAGCTATGCTGGCTATACAAACAAGGACAGCTGGAGTCAATTGCGTTAGCTAACAACACAGTTGACTTACCCTTCCAATGAAGACAAAGCAGATTTTAGCCGGAGGACTCCAAAATTGAATATTCATCATGAAATTAGACTGCTTTCATTTGTACCTCTATAGGGTTTTGTAGGCTAATCGCTAATGCCTTCGCGTTGCGTGCATTCGCGTTTATAATACATCCGACATTCGGACCCTGGTCACGGTCATAGGCCGTCGGTCGGATGGCCGCTCTGGACTTTGTGTCCTTCTGGTCAGACCGCCCCTGATTTTTGTGATACTTAAATCTGGCTCGCGAGATCCATTTTCCTGTCCAGGTTGGGCCCCACCTCTGATAAAACACACCTGAACAAGATAATCATCATCGCTCTCTTGACTCGCTGCTGCCTGCTCTTTAAAAATTACCCACTGAAGTTTGGTATCTATGTAAAGCTTAGAATTTCTATTTTAGGGTTCATCTACTGTCCAAACTGTGATAACAAAGTTAAAACAAAGCTGTTTCTTTTTATCAACGGCCTGCTACAGCACCTCTAATGGACAATTTAAAAGGTGTATATCGCCCAAATATCGTCCTATCATAACAAACCATACTTCATTGGGAAGCTTATTTATTCAGCTTTCAGATGACGTATTATCTCAAATTCGAAAATATTGACCCTCATGGCTGGTTTTGTGCTCCAGGGCTACAACTTGTTCTTATTCAGGACTGGTTGTGATTTTTTTAACTGTATCTGAATTACATCGGTGACCTTTTCGTGTCATTAGAGATCCTTAGACATCTGCGTTCTTCTGTAATTACTACACTTCACGAGAGGTCCCGGGTTCGATCCCGGACGAGCCCCCATCAGGCCACACATGAGATTAAGTTTGAATGAATAAGCATTTAACAACGAATAACACAAAGTAACAATACAAAGATTTGAATTTAAAATAAAAAGAATGAAAACTGGGCTGGAGAGGACCACAATTCAAATTAATTTCTCCATTCTGAACCTCCCGCTTCTTAAGCCAATGGCAATCACAGGTAACACTCCACACCTCTCGCTCGTTTTAAAGGAGACCAAAATCTTCGAACATCGCCATCTAGTGGACAAACACACAAAACACTTAGGGCCATAATAATTATCATTCAGTGGCGATAAAACAGTTCTAAAAAAATACATACCATAATGTATGTAATGACAAAGACTGGATGCCATAAAATAATATGCAACGCATCTCATTTTTGCTGGTTCTGGTACAAACTGCACGACAGACGCAGTCTGATTCACGAATGAATCATTTTAATGAATCAGTTAAAAGGTACTGAAAGGGGTATCGCTAAGCAACCAAGATTAAGTGGATATAGAAACAGACCACCATTCTTTTTTCTACCTTTTGTGACCATCTTTCAACGAGACGCCACAAAGCAAAGAAAACATAAATGCATGACTGGGGATGGTTTGGACAGAGCTGCTTTTGTTGTGTTTCTCTTTAGAGTTGTTTGAAGAACAGAAGAGTCTTGTAAAAGAAAACAGTCTTTGGTTGTTATTGTTCAGACAGAGTTGTCATTTTTTGTTGCCATAGTACTGTAAATTAACTACAGAGAGAAGGGTTCGTGCCTCAGACTTTAGATAAAAGAAATAGAGGAACAAGGAACACCAAAAAGCAGTTAGTTTATTAGATGGCATATGGACAGCCCGCTTTTTGAGTACCTGGGTTTATTTGCCTAGAGATTGATCATACGGTTTTATATAATGAAAAGAATATATTTTTGGTGTTGACAAATGCATACATGTGCGTAGAGAAAAAAAAAAGAGAAGTCATGATTTTTTTGGAGGTACCATACAGACAAATTGCAAACAGCTGCCGGCACACCTGTAGCATTTCTCATTTTTCAGCCCAGATTTGCTGGCTGGTTGACTTAGAGGGCGTAATCTGACTGAGAAAGCAGCACAAATAACACGCCGAAATGAAGTCCTGCGCTCTGGAATCACTCTAACGATAACAGGCGAGCTACAAATGATGAAATATGACCTTAGCGTGTCAACACACACGGTGGGCTTAAGAGAGCTTTACAAATGTTGAATGTGAAACTTCAATACAGAATGTGAAGAATCACTAAATACAACAATATTGTTGTAGTATAAAGTTTTTTTTATAGTAATAGATACTTAATGAAAGGTGTGCGTGAAAAACAGACTGAGAATAAATAAACTATCGTTTCCTCTGCTGTTCAATAATTCATGCGTTAACAGGTTAAGCAAGCATGAATGTGGTGTAATACAAGCTGATCCGAGATCTGTTTGTAAAATGAGATCGTGAGGCAGCTTTTGTAAACCAGCGCGCAGTGTCTGGCCATGCTGATCTTTGCTGGTGGAATGACACAGGCGAGCATCAAACCACCGCCAGCAAGAGACAGAGAACACTAATGGACTGAATACAGCCAGTGAATTTGCCAGTTCCCATTCTAAATAGATGGCCAATTTGTAAAATCGTCCGCCTGAACATAAGCATCTTGGGCCACTTTAATTGGTCAATTTCCCGCTTGTATTGAGTGCCGGGATTGATTTATTGCCTTTTTTAAAAGGCCGTGGGGACCCGGCGAGAACAGCTGTGCCAGACGGCGGACACAGTTGCAACGTTGTTGGGAAAACAAGGAGCCGAGCGCAGAACATCCAACAGCAGACGGAGGAGAAAGAGTGCGATGGAAGCGCTATGGTTAAAATATATATAATATACGGAATAGAATAATAGACTTCTGCATACTGCACAAACTTCTAAAAATATATGAAGCAAGAAGCATTTCAAAAAGCAGTATGCTACATTGTTGTCACATTAAGATTTAATTATACGTTTAATCGTACAGGGGTTTCCATTCATCATACTGGACATAGATGATGATGTTTTCCAGGGCTGTCAAACCCGATTAATCGTGATTAATCGATTCCAAAAGAAATGTTCGTGTTTATGTATGAACGTTGTGCGTTGTGTATAATTTTATGTACTTTATATAAATGCACACATATGTATATATTTTTGTATTTATATACACACATAAATATATATATATATACA
The DNA here is from genome assembly GCA_008369825.1 of Triplophysa tibetana. Lineage (NCBI taxonomy): Eukaryota > Metazoa > Chordata > Actinopteri > Cypriniformes > Nemacheilidae > Triplophysa > Triplophysa tibetana. Next base: position 8,815,502 of record CM017894.1, read on the forward strand.
CAACACACACATATATTATATAACTTATATAGTAGTATGGTCTTCTGACAACACATTCAGGAAAAAATCATGGGAAGGAGACTTTAATGTTAAAGCAGACTGTAAATGAAACGAAATGCTAAGTTGGGCAAAGCCAATAAAAAACATTCGGCAAGGAGGTGGAGACAGTTGGCTAGAGTTGACTTTGCTGTCTGGCAGTGGAAGGGAACAGGGATATGAACCCAGGCTTGAGGATCCAAATAGACAGAGAGAAGTTGATTAGTATATTGTCAAGTATATTGACTCTGTTGCTGATTGCAGGGGAAGTTTTGCGAAGGCAAGTTCTTTGCAATGTTTGTGAAGTGGGAAGCTGGAGGTCTTCGAGTGGCACGTCTGTCACACTCTGATGGGTCTCCATCAAATCTGACGCGATCTCTCGAAAGTCCTCATGAATAATCAGCGAGCGTTATCATTGCGATGGTTTCATTTGTGGCACCCAATGCTCAAGATCACATCAGAACAAGAAACGTAGCTTGTATTTCGCACATTACTGAAAAGTTTAGTCAGTGCCATTTAAAAAAAGATGAATTTACTCGAAATGTGTGTCCCATGAATGTGTGTAGCAATACACTCAGCTCATAATTCAATATGATACAAGATATTTGGTTCACGGTTATTGTGTATTAGGATGTTTTAAACCAAATGCAACAAATTAAATCGAAATTCAAATGAACGAATTTATTTCCAAAACATTGTTTTCATAATTTGTTTTAACGACTTATTAATAAATGTGTTTTGTTTATCAATTGACAACGTTTTGTATAAATTAAACCAACTTTAACCGCAAATTAAAATTTGTAAAGGAATTTTGAAAGCTTTACCTGTAAAGAAAACTTCTTAAAGGTCACATGTCGGCAGCTCGGCCAATAATATTAAACAGTTGCAATATATTAAAAAATTCGACGTAGCTCTAAAATGCTTAAACATTTCTGTGTTGAGATCAATGTGGTATAATATATCACTAAATGTTGTTACACTCCTAGTATCATGCAGTTTTATGTGTTACATTGTTAGCTTAGCAATGTGTTAATGTCAAATTTTATTGAAATAAGTCATGTACGATGCAACAAAAGAGTCATTTCTGAGTTCCCATGACAGTTAGGATGCATTTTAACAATGCTGTATGTTAGCTTGGGTTTTATTCTGTCTTTCTGAATGTCTTCTTCCGGATTGGTTAAGCATTTCAGCTAATCTTCCCTAAACATGACTCTGCGTGTTTATTGGATGTCGCCTCTGCAGCACATTAGCAAAATACCTCTTTAAACGCATACTTGCAGTTCCTAGCGCGCTAACACTCCTCTTCCTCTGTTGTTATGTAGTTTACATTTCATTAGATGTCTTGTCTCTTGAAATAAGGTTCTCCCGACTTTTTTGGCAACGGAAGGCCATGTAAATTTATGCGGTTCTTTCGCTATTATTCATGCAGGAAGTGTAGTCGGGTGTAGCTCACAGACATTGCAGGAATACTTTGGATTATCCGTTGCATGCAGCAGCAGACGTGCCCGAGTCGCTGCGTTAACGCATTTCGGCGGAGACGCCTCCCAGGGAGGAAAGATAGCTGTGCTCTTCCTGTCTGAAGTAAAATTCTTGGAAACTCCTGCATTTTACGGTGGAGATTATGAGGTACTTCGGGCACTTGAACGCAGTTCTCCAGAGTTCCTAGCTCGACTTTGAGAGTGTGTGCTGACGTCTTTTTGCTGAATAAGAGAGTGAGGAATTTCTGCCCACTCCAGAAGATACAGACCGTCTTTAAGATGAAAGGGACTTGAAGATCTCTCTCTCTCTCCGGGCTACCAGTGTAAAGCGAATGCAACTGCATTATGTAATGCCCAATAAATCTCCACACCCTACGGAAAGACTTTAATTAAAGGGTTAGTGTACAGGACACAGACTTCTTGTCGTTCTGCATCAATCCTCAAAGATTTACACAACTTTACCCCAAACCAGACACACCTTTTGAACCTCTGCATCTGAGAAACCTCAGAGAAATCGCTCATTTTATACTGTCCAACATATTAACAGGCTGTCACACACATGTAGGGATGGAAATGGTTAGGAATGATTCATGTTCGGATGCTGAATACTCTTTATGATTCTGGTTCTATTAGCGATTCTTTTGGTTGTTTTGAGGAGAAAATCTTGGGAAACAGGAAATTACATTTTTATTACATTTGCTTTATACAGCAGTATTTAGCTTTGAAACAAATTCAGTAAAAATGGATATAAATGCTTGTAAAATATATATAACGTAATTACATTATCTCCTTCGCCAAGACGTGACAACATCTTAGTCCTGTGTTAGCCATCGTAGTGCTTAGAAAGGAATAAAAATAAATAAATACAACTTCAAGTCATTATCATCCATTGGTTTATAATAGGAATTAATAATCAAGTCATTTTCACAAGCCAATGGATTCAAATGACACGGCTAAAACGTATATTATCGATTGTTTTGGATGGAATTCAATGTCTATACACGATTTAAGGTTCAAAAACGCTGCATTTTCCACAAACCGTGTATGTTTGTATCTCCTCTTTTCCCCGCCGTTCTGAAAAGCGAGGTGTGCTATGATTGGCCAGTTAACCAGTGCGTAATGATTGGACGAATACTGCAAGCGTGTGACGGAAGGATAACGCCTCTTACCATATTTATAACATCAGGTTCTAAAACAATTGTACTGACATGTACGCCCACCGCCCCCTCGTATACATTTGGGCGGTCTTAGTCAAATCACACCACGAACTGACGTAGATTTGTGGGGGTGTGGTTACACAATGCAGGTCTAGGTGAGCATTCGCTTTTAGATAGAATGAATCTTTTGTTTCGAAACGAAATATTTAGCAATTTTACGCGTCTAATACATGCATGGGCAACATATAACACACCAAAGACACAGAAAAACACGTGTTTGCGCCATATGACCCCTTTAAGTACACAATCCCTTGTTTATTTTTAGTTAAACATGAGAAAGTTTGGAAGGTAAGATTTATTCTGTGACTTCTTGAACCGATTCATGCATTTTTTCTTTATCACTAAAAATAAGCTGCTCATAATAATAGGAATTGGACTGTACTGGTCAAGATGTGCTTTTCGTGTGATTTAAAGAACTTAAAAGCGCCTATTCTCCGTTCCTAACCCATAACATTGACACACCCTTCCAATTCAGACACGTCCAACAGGAAGTCCACAACCAGAGGCTTCATGTAAGGCATGATGTAACACTCTTTATTTCTTTAAAGGGAATGAAAGACAACCGTTCTGAAAGTGCCCAGTGTTTTGCACATCTTTTCCATCTCTTTTTTCTTTGGAAGGACAGAATGGCCACATTGTCCCTTACGGTTTAAACTCATTCCTTAGGCTTGACAAGATTACAGGGTTGTTACAGTCTGCTTATTGAACTTTTAATTTGAATGTGTTTATGTATTTGTGTATGCGTGTGTGACCTTACTGATGCTCTCTGGCACTCATCTGTTCAATAACAAGCAATAAGGATTCACTTTAAAAGACAGGCATACTGCATGAACATATGTTGCCATTGAAGGCCTTTAGACATCCAATGTCCTTCATAGTCAGGACATTATGAATGAGATCCTTCATTTACATTTCTCTGTGTGTATGAAGTGTTCGGGATAGTTGTTGAAAGGAGTTTAATGTTAGTAAATGGATCTGAATAAATTCTTTACGGGAGTGGTGCTCAACCTTTTCATGGTCGCGCCCTCATGTAAACCCATTTTAAGAAATGGCGCCCCCCCATACTCTACATTGAGGATAGATAGGATAATGTTTAAAATATGTTAGATACATAAATTATATATAAAAAAGCAAAAAATACCTGTATATGACAGATTGATCTCAAGATATCAGATAATTAATGTAACAAACCTGCTGATAAAAACAAAAGAAACCGTCACAGAAATGAATGGTTTCCATTAAAATACCATTGTAAACCATTTCAAAATTGTAGTGTTTTGGGCATTGTTCCTAAAGAATTCGTCTGCCTTTTATCATGAGCAAGCGTTTATTTGCAGTTTATAATACAGACGCGCTGTGGTGTCAATTGAATGACGAAAATAGCATTTTACATCTTGAATAACTGTCAACAGCTTTTAACAGCCGTCCATGTTCATAAATGTATGAAAAGGCACTTTATTCAAGCGCACTCTGAACTCATCGGGAGGTAGAGAGAGACTTGCGCTTATTCGAAAATTACAGTTTTTTCATACAAATAATTCGCAATTTAGTGTTTTACTTTGAACATAACATAAGTAACACATATAAGAGCCACCTTAACCGATTCACTGAGTGAGTCATTAAACTGATTTGAATCAGTAACTCTTGATTCTTTTTTTTTTATGAAAACAGTTCTCAGTTTCCAACTCATTCTAGCGTTTGGGCCAAAAAATGTGAACCTTGTTGTACTAGAAAAGCATAGTCTGTGATTTTTTTGCATGGATCTCCGTCCTGTTTTCAGCGCTTAGCTTATCACAGAGCAAGAAAGGGGCAGCTTAGCAGCAGGACCGAAATCGTTCCTTTTCACCAAAAAGCGGTCACGGTTAAGCTTTAACGACCCCTCCACCCCTCAATCATCCTCCAGTCTGAGCACTCCTCATTCAGGTCCTCTTGAAGTCCTCAAAGAAATGAAACAAAAATGTGTTTAATTACTGCATCATGAGTCGGAAAGGAATAAATGAGGTGCATAAGTGAAGCTATTAAAAACCAAAAGTCATTAAGCTGTGAAACTGTTTGATTTCTGAAGCGCCCTCGTGAGCTGACGGCTAATCCGGAGCGCGCGGTGCGAAAGAGGGGAAACCCGAGCGTCAGCGAAGCATGTAATGTCCTTTTATTTGGCTTGCTCAGATTTGGATTTGGCCATCTGAATAGAAACAAAGAAAAAGAATGAGCGAACGAACAAATAAAGTCCAAGTCAGAGCAATCTCGTGGAGCCACAATTTAGACTGGAATATAAAGTCAAGTGTTCGTTGCACCTTACTCAGGCCAGGGAGCAGTCCACCTTCCACTTGGAAAGAGAGACAGTCTGAAGGACCAATAAATATTACTTTAAATGTATTTTTTGGGGATGTGTATAAAAGAGATTATGCAAACAGTTGAAGATTTAACTAAAATGTATGGGTATAACTTAACCAGATTGAAGCGACAAGCTTCTGTTTGTCCAACCTGAAAGTGAAAAAAGGGACGTGGTTTGACGATCTGATCTTTTTTCTAATTGTGCTTATCACACTGCAGATCCCTCCATTCATATTATTTCAGTGATGCCACATTGAAACTTGAGGGATTTTCATATATTTTCTAATTCTTAACTTTTATAATCGTGTTGTTCCTAATCCACGTTTGATTAATAATGTTCATGAGATACAGTTTCCATCGAATGAGATGTCTGTATGGGAGGAGCAGTCGAATGCGATGTTGCAGAAATAGAAAACAGTGTCGCTTGTTGTGTATTACCATCATGGTTGGTTCGGAGTAAAAACGTTTAACACTTCGAAGATATTTTTTATTATTTTATTTATTTTATAATGTATTTATCTAATTAGGGTACAGTGTGAAGCTAGTTTATTTCGCTGACATAACTCTGAATTTTATTTAGTTTCTTGTTTTAGTTCAGTTTAGTTTTATTTTGTTAACTACAGTACTTAACAGTATTTCTTATCAATTTCAAAGAAAAATATAGTATTTGTTTGCATTTAATATCAGATAAGGAAAACTGGAGAAACAGGTTAAATGACAGAAAACATGCTCTGTGCAACAGTAATATTGGTACATGTATTTAGGAGAAGTTACAAAATTATTTTGTATATGATACGAGTTTTTATCACAATTTTATGCGTTTTGTCATGCTGTCAGGATTTCACATTGCTGTTGGATGACTTTATGTAACTCTTGAGATTTGATTTTGATGAAATTCAACAGACACTGGACTGGAATGGCCACAATACATCTAGAAATGCGAATTAAATGGACATTTGGAATGGTCTCTTATATTTTTTCCGCGGCTGTTTGATCGACAGTTGTTTCCACTTCAAACACTAATTTGTCCCTTTCTCTTGAGCTGGTGGTTGTGGGTTCCACAGGTGTCTTTTAAATGATACAGCGTCTTCTAACCTTGCCTAGCTCTCTCAATCAGCTAACACAGTCCCCGGGGTGCTCCCTGACCCTGCCTGCCCCGACCGCCTCAGCTCATGTTCAGAGGATAGATCATCGCTTTCCCTTTTCTCTCAACACGTCTGTTTGCTTTTCAAATAGCCAATCAATGAACTCTTAGTTCATTGCATTGACCTCTGCATAATGCTGCTCGTCTCTGCAGCCCTTTTAGAGATGATCCTCTCTCTCTCTCTTATTCCGTCCTCTATGCTTCTCTCTCTATCTCCTCCATTTCCCCAGACAGCAGGGCTTCGGCTTTGTGTTGCTTATTGTTCAGCCTGGAGGAATTAATGTGCTGCGAAATTAGCATTTTATCGGACTGCAGATACAGTAAAGCAGGTAATTAGAGAGGGGGGATGTAGGAGGCAGCACAGGGAGCCGCAGACGAGGAAGTTAAGGGACAAGCAGAGCTGATACAGTATATAAACCGCTGAACTGACATGGGAACCAATGCAATATTTGTCATTACGGCTGAGGTTTTATTATATTTGGGATCATTAAGTAATGGGATCATTTTGCGTTTTCTTTTTATGAATCATTTGAAAAACTCAGGGGCCTAAAACAAACACCTGAGGTACACCGAAGGGATGCAGTTCACAAATAATACAAGAGTTTATGTTATTATTTAAAATGAACATCACACTGTTTCTGTGTAGTTCCCAGCTGGGACATAAATTGTAGGAAATTGAACAATTCTGGCTCAAAAGACTGGTTTGTCTGTTTGTGTCATTTTGTCACGTCTGGTCTTTTATCTTTTTCAATTCTTAATGCAAGTATACAACTAAGCTAAAACGTCATGCCTGATGCTGCGGTGGTGTAGATTTAAACAGGGAACAGGGGAACAGGAAAGAATCTTAGTCAGAATATATTAGTAAGACGATGATCACAAAAAACATTTGGTTCCGATAATAAAAGACAGAATTAACCAAAATATTTGAAGGTCACAACTTTCTACTGCCACTGTTTATGTTTCTGGAATAGAGGGTACATCTTTCAGGGTTTTTTTCAGACACAGAACTCCCTGCTTATCTCTGCTGCACATTGGAACACTGATCTCTTGATTACGTGGCAAAAACATTGATAGCATCAGATTCCTCGAAGCAGATACGATGACTTGTATCCCCGAGCTTTCGTGCGTCGTAGTCCCTGTTTCGCTCAAGATTTTGTAATCTCTGATAAGGGTTTGCTGGCACAACGGGGCACTCTCTTAATTCGTTCTTTTTCGATTGCGAGTCCACGAGAAACCACGGTTGGCACGAGAACGGTCTCGCGTTTGTGCCTGCTGGGAGTTTTCTAATAGACTTCCATCCGCTTTCTCTGTATGAGGTTAACATTGCAGCCAGGACGTCCACAGATAATGACTCTCCATATTAGAGCTCGGAGAGTTGAGTCTGCTCCCAGCTGCAGGGGCTGATGGGTCCAGCAGTGCCCCCGGACCTTAGATGGACCTGGCACTTGCTGACTATCCTCTGTCCAGTCCTCTCACGTCCCCAGAGAAGGCAAAGGGAGCGTGAGGGCGTTCTGCAGTCTGTTAAGGGCACGGCGTGTCTCGGAGAGACAGATGGGCCTACCTTTCCCTAGCTCTCACTGCAGTCTACGGTAGGTCAGAAGCCAACCAAGTAGATGCCCAAGTCAGATCCTGGATCGGTTTTTATTGCTTGTTGTTGAAGGTTTTGGAGAAGGGAAAGCTGGGAAAGGCTAATCCTGGGTCAGTGGTTTCCTATTTAGCAAGCACATTACCGTTAACAAGACAGATCATCTGGAAAACATTGTGTGCTATTTTAAGCATATTACTTTTTAAATATCTCATGTACTGTACATCAGAAACGTCATATGTCTTCTTAATATCAGTGTGACATGCAACTGGGAGCATTTACATTTTTTATCTTTAAATATGATACGTTTTGGTGTTTATTTGTGACGGGCATTTAATTTTATATTTAGTTTATTATGTTTATTTTTTTATTTGTTTAACAGTATCACTTTTCATTTCATTTTTAGTTTAATGTAATCTTTTTATTGTTTAGTTTATTACTAAAATATGCAATTCAGGAATTTTTAACTGTATAGTCTCACTTTAAGGGTTAAAAACTATAATAATAATTTGACGGGAAGTGAAATGTTTGATATCTATTGTTAAAGGGATAGTTTACCAAAGAAAATAATTGTATACATCCTCATGTTATTTCAAACCTGCATGATTTTTTCTTCAGAATACAAAAGAAGATATTGTGAAAAATGTTGGTAACCAAACAACATAAGACCCCCATTCACTTCCATTGTATGAACACAAAACCACAGATACATTTCTCAAAATACCTTCTTCTCTGTTTCATAATAATTATATGTAGGCTTTCAATAACATGAGGGTGAATAAATCATTTTCATTTTTAGTTATACCTGTACAAAGACTGTTTTTAGGGTAACAAGCTATATTTTATATATCTCCTGATGTACAAATACGATCATGGACTGTGATGTGGAATATGGCGTGTGTCCCTCCTTCCATCCCGTGTTACATCCACCTCTGTTTAACAATTGGACCCCTATCTCAGCATTCCCCTTTCAGTAGGAGCTGTTCTTCAGCGTTTAATCACAAGGCACGGTCCTCTTTTACATTTAAGCAGAAAACATTCATCACGTGGAGCTTCGTAATAGAGTGCATTTGTATGTGCTTGGTCTAGCGTTTTGCGGTCCGCAGGTGACGGGAAACAACAGTGTTGCTGACTCCTGTCCTCGACGGGCCTGCAGGAGCGTTTTATGGTCCGTGCTGGATGGTCGGAGACTCTAATCCCCCCGTTCTCTCTCTCTCCCCCTCTGCTTTTCTGAGTAAAGACAGCATGACTTCTGTCGCCCAGAGGATTGCATACAATAAGAACATTATCCCGAAAAGAGAAGCAAAGTGACGCTACTAGATGGATGACACCTCTGCGCATTAAAATAGCATGTGGTGCAAAGAGTTGGGGGGGTCAGTCGGGGACATCGAAAACTGGGTGCTGCAAATGGAAAGTTATGTAAATATATACAACACAGTTTCAATTTATAAGACGTAAACAGAACTATAGAGCAATATACTGTAGAGATGTTGACTAAATGTAAATGAAAAGCGTGCTAGAACCGACTCCTCAAACTCATATCATGTCAACAAATAAATGACTACTGGGCGAATGTCGTAGAATTAATATTCATGGGAAAAGCCGCCCTAAGTTTACATTCAGTTGTTTACGCACCTGCAAAACATATATAATGATTAACATTGGTGTACGCTTTGTATGTTAAAATTCTCATGTTCTCGTCTTTTTTGTGACAACAAAGGAGTTGTACAGAGTACAAGCACATAGGCAATGAAGTATTTTAACATAAGGCTGTTTGTTTTTTTGCTAAATGCAACTGAGTAATAAATACAGGTTTATTAGAGAAGTTGCATCTCCGAAAGCAAGAGATTCTTAGCCATCTTCTGACCAGACAGAGTTTAGTGCCACAAGTCAGCTGACCATCGCTTTAAGCTCAATCTTCTTGAGCTTGCGGGTGAATCACAGAGTTTGTTGAAAAGGATGCTTGGCCAGCGGTAACAGCATGTTATTCATTTTAATAAAGAGGTGTGTGACGCGAGAGGAAGCCAGCGTGCAGATTACAGGGGAGTTGCTTTGGCTTTGATGCCTGTCACCATCTGGATGTTCATGTTTATAAATGATGCTATTGTCATGGACGCCAGCCAAAAGAATCAATGGAATATGAACCCATGGTACCAGCCTAGGAGATCTATAATGAGCAGTTAGAAATGTGAGGGACACGCTTGAATATGCAGATCACATGTAAACCGAGAGCTTTTTTTAGTCACATAATGATGATATTTAGAAAGTAAAAAAATAAAATCAGTCTGTAGTAAATCGTATGGGTCTCTTTTTGAAGGACGGAACAAGCTGCCCCCTCGCTCACGGTACAAAGAAAGTCCCTGCAGGGAGATAATGTTAGGAGTTTCCGAAGGCCCCTTCGGTTGTTCTAAGAAAGTCTTGTACTTGTCAGAATTACGCAAACCCTTGGTCGTGGGTTTGCGGTGGTGTGTGAGGCAAACCCCTCGCGCCCAGCGCTGCCAAGTTGAACTGAGCCCTTGTTTGCTTTGAGTTAGTCTCGCGCACTGTTTGAAGGCCGGGCATTAGGGGTTTGGAGGACATGCGATGGGAGAACCGTCTGAGGGCAGTGCAGTCAAAGGGGCTTCAGGTATGTGTGTAAACACCGCCCGGGGGCTACACATATTGCTTTAGTTAACACCAGTGAAATGTTGTGTTTATTTTCTGCTCTGTGGAGGGAATAGAGTCTTTAGAAAAATCTGGCAAAGGGACTATCAGATGTGAGGCAGATGTGCCTAAATTAAGGAAATAGTGTCGGCAGATGAATGATATCTGTAATGAAGATGTAGGCATTAGTGGAAATTGAAAAAAGGTTTCTGGGTAGTGTTTTTCGTAACCCTTTATAGTAATTTTGTATTTGTTAACATTTTACAATTTACAATATTTCCATAGCTTTTATTATTCTTAGTTCATGTTTCGTCAAAGTTAAATGGTGTAATTGTTAATATTATTTGATGGTCTGTGAATTATATTGAACAATTGTATTGACATTCACTAACGTTAAAAAAAAAATATTTTGCTCATTGTAAGTTCATGTAAGCTAATGCATTTACTAATGTTAACAAATAAAACATTATTTAAAATGTTACCTTATTTAAATTTCTGATTATTACTGCTATATTTTTTATCATAGTATTTTTATTGCTGCATATTGCATTTTACATTTTATATGACAACATACACAGTCATACCCATCCACAACAGAGCAATCCTGAATTAAAACAAAAGACATCTGAAAAAATGTATAAAATATATATAAAAATATGCCTCTATATGCAAAATATGTGTATATGCATGTATACATTACTACTATTTTTTATTTAAACTATATTTAATCTATCAAAAAGAGACACCTAATAAGTAGGCAACAAATTAACATGTTCAACACCAATAAGAGAAAATGAAGTTAATTGTTAATAAGAGAAACAATGTTAAAGGAGTATTTCACTTTCAAAATACATTTTCATGATAATTTACTCAACCCCATGTTATGCAAGATGTTTATGATTTTTTCTCTTTAGTCGAAAAGAAATTAAGGTTTTTGATGAAAACATTCCAGGATTTTTCTCCATATAGTAGTCTTCAATGGACTCCAAACGGTTGGTCCAATGGTCCAAACCATTTGGAGTCCATTGAAGTCTACTATATGGAGAAAAATCATTGAATGTTTTCATCAAAAATCTTAATTTCTTTTCGACTAAAGAAACAAATACTGTACATAAACATCTTGGATGACATGGGGGTGAGTACATTGAACTACTCTTTTGAAATGTAAAAAAATCCTTCAAGTAAGATTTGTTAACGTTAAAAGCTTCAACTAAATATGAACAATAACTTTCTTTTCTTTAATAAAATTTGAAGTAGTCAGTACAAAACTTTTTACGTAATTGTCCAATAGTGCCCCTTGTGGTAGCACTGAGGACACAACATGTCTCTGCCTGTGAAACAGTTCGGAAAACACAGCAGAGCAGGAAATGGTGCTTGCGTAACTACAAGCATCCAAGTCCACTTACTCACCCAGAGTTTGTTTTGGGCCTTAGACACACCGTAGGTTGAGGAGAACATGCTTAGTTTCGCACAAATATTTATTCTGCGCCGTGGCCCTTGACAGCAGCAGTGAAAGACGGAGGAAAACAGTTGAGAATGGCTGAGGGTGGGCGGCCGAGTTATTCGGCACCGGATGCTGACAGGTGAGCGTGTGCCCACTGGTGGGCCGAAGTGTTGGCACACTGATTGATTTCACACCTGTCCTTCATTTCAGATGCTGTGCTGAGCTCATCTCTCTCACCATGAGAGTACAGGCTGTTTACATTAGAAACCTTCACTCCCTCTCTTGCTGTACAAATGGCCTATGTTGTCATTGGCACAAAATACTTTAGTTCTAAACATGTTTCTTCAGTTCTCAAGTATTTATGAGTAATTTTAACACTGGGTGTTTAAAGGTTGTGTTTTCAATATACACCGCAGTGCAGTGGACGTTTATCTAACATTTTTATAACAGTTTGTTCCACGGCAATTTTCAGTTAAGTAGTGTCATTTTAAGGCTTATTTGTGTCATCTGTGCATTCATATTATGACAAATAATCAGTGGTTTCCCAAACACTCCCCCATCTGTCATTGGTCACTAAACTTTCCTGTAACTCATTGGTAAGAGCATTGTGTTAACAGCGCAAGGTTGTTGGTTCGATCCCAGGTGATTGCAAATACCTATGTAAAATGTATAGGATAAAGCAATGTAAGTCGCTTTGGATAAAAGTGTCTGCAAAATGCCTAAATGTAAATGTAAACTTCAGGGAGGATTATTCCACATCACACCATTGGTTGAGCCCAAGTTGCAAACACAAGTTCTAATACACCACAGATCATAATGAATTATCGATTTTTCTTTTTCCTGTTTACCTTCTTCATATATCAACACTGAAGTCTGATTATTATATTTTCTACATTAGTATGTGACCCAGATCGATAGATTTCTTTTAGTTCTTTGCTTGGAGTGAGTATCTATCGCATTTCAATAATGTAGGATTTAGCCATTTTCATTGACAGTGGACAGAGAAAATATTTAGTAAATAAATTGTTTAAGATTTGAGAAATGTTTTCCAATACTAGTTTATTTATTTTACTTTATTTTGTATTATATAAATATATTTGATTATATAAATTATTTTATAAAAGTACATATTACATTCTATATTGGCTATTATAATACAATACTTGTATAGTATTTTCCTAATATTGTATTCTGTATTTATTCACACTGTATATCTGCACTTGCTAATTGCACTTCTGGTTAGACCTAAACTACATTTCGTTACACTGTACTTGTATATGTGTAATGACAATAAAGTTGAATCTAATCTAATCTAATTATAATACATCATATTACAATATGTTACATTACACAAATAATGTTATATATTATAATACATTAATATATATATTAAAAATTTGTATATATACAGTATATATATATATAGGAATATAGGAATATATGTGTGTGTGTGTGTGTATATATATATATAAACTAGTATTCCAATCTTTTATGAGTCTTGTAATACAACATAATAATAACATATATCACATTTAAACTCCATTGACAGCCTTCACCACCTATCCGATACCTAGCTTCAACTAATGTACCATAATTTAATTCCTTCTTTTAGATTTTTAAGTCTCCTATCTTATTAATCTTCAGAAAAAAGAAAAGGGAAAAGAAGGGTATTTTTGCCCTGAAGCGGTAGAAGTGGAATTTGTATTTCGTGGATTCTGGTTCCCTGATGACTGGAGTTAAATGAGCTCAGAGTCTGACTGAATGCTCTATAATTGTGATGAGTCTTTTTACCTCCGAACAATTAAAGATGCACACGCTCTTTAGAGACCAGTGTCGGACTGGGATGACTGAGCATGTGCAGGGGACATCCATCCAAACCCCAGTGTCCCTTCTCCAGTTTGGTGGCCTTCTCAGATGGAAGGTCTCAAGGTCGACACTAATCGATGTATTATCCCCTGTCAAGGCTTGGCAAGCTCCTTCATCGCGCTCAAGCACCAAATCAAAGCTAGTGGCAAATGCAGCCAGAGCCTTGTTGAACGATTCCGACGGCCTTTGCTGGAACTCTACTATCGCACCACTGGAGGAAACGCTGGATGTTTAATGGGTGAATGGCAGAGGTAAAGAAGCGTGTCGGCCCCCAAGACGAGACGGAAGAGAGAGCTGGAGCGAGAGAGCTGGAGTAATAGGTCGTTCATGGGGTCAGGCCATGTCAATGCAAATATTTACACAAGCGATTAAGACAGCCCAAGTCGGGCTCGAAAGCACATCGTCTCTCGAAGGCAAGACTGACGAAACAGGAAGGGAAATTTGCGAGGATAGAGCGAGCGAAGGAAAAAGAGAGAATGAAAAAGCCCAAACAAACGGTGACGTCAGTCGTCTTTTTGCCTTTACAATACGGAGATTAGACCAGCAGCTCTTTTTCGGGATGCGAATCTCTCCCTTTTTTCTTTTCAAAGACTTTTATCCCCTCAGCCAACAAGCCCGGGAAATTTCACACTGTCACAGCCATTTACACAGAAGGTCAGATTTGTTCATCTTCGCTTTTAAATAAGTAAAAATATAGTATATAATATGTGGGATATATTTCTAAATATTGTGCTTCTTGTCACCTCTCTAGTTTATCTGATAGAGCTTGGCATTGCCACATCATGGGTTTGAGTCCAGGGGATCAATAATTAATGATCAATAACCATTTTTTATAAAAGGGTCTACCAAATAAATGCATAGATAATCTCATTGTAGAAATATGCTGTTTGTTGCGTAGTCAAACATTATTATATTTCACTATTGGCAATTTTAAGACCTTTAGCATTGTAGTGCAGCTTTACGTCAGATGGTATCCATTAAGTGTGGTCCTTCCAGAACAAAACTTATTGTATTCTGAGTTGTTTAAACATTGTAAAGTTGTCTAGTTGATTTAGGATTCATCCCGGTAATTATATCTCAAGATATTTCTTAGAAAGAATATTGATTTGAAGACAGATTGTAACCTATTGAGAGTTTGGTTCTTCTACACAAAAATCCATTGTAACCACAGTAATCTTGTAATAAAATGAGTAACCGCATATAGAACCCAGACTTAAGGTAATTCAAAGCTTTTCTGAGAAATCACTCTACTATAATTCTAGAAAGGGCTAAATCACAAGAGGGATGCTTCTTGGTGTAATGCAAGACTGTCATGGTCCACAATTTAAGGTAGTCGAAAAAGCAAAAGCCCAAGCATTCATGAAAATCGCCTCACAGATAGAGCAGACATGACCCTCAGACGTTGTTTTTCAGCAAGTCAAATGTCATCTCCAGCACAACAGTGATTTGCTTACAGCTGTACAGTGTATCTCACGGTGAACACATTCAAGTGAAAACGCTCTTATGGCACCTTTTTTCACGCTCAAGACTCGGTCACTTTACTATAAACCTCTAGGCGGTGTATTTGACGACTCAAAGATCAACCCTGCAATTTGTAACATCACAATTCACTCAGTATTCATGAGGGCTGATTCTCCATCCCACTGTTTTTGCTTTGAGAGCTCAGTTGTACGCCCTTATTTAACTTTTTTGTTTTCAAACGTTATAAATTATGTACGCTTATTTTCTGTTTGCAATATTACACGGTCGTTTGACTTTCATAGGTTACATTACATCCCTTCTATTCAAGGTCAGTGTCTGAATAAATATACTATGAAAAGACTCTTATTTCATGACTGACAAATATTTTTGGTACGAATACAAGTATGTGTCTGCGGGAATCAGTGACTCGTTGTGGAACCGATTGAATTGGTTTCACCAGTCATCTTTAACTGAAGCAGACATCTTTGAAGTAGTCAGCCCTGAAATATAACTAGTGATATAAATATCAAACAGTTTAGGTTTTGGCTCTTTTAATTTAGACCAGCAAGTAACCACCTTCTAATCCCTCAGAGCACCCTAGCAACCACTTAACAACTATCTCGTAAAAATATAGGAACCATATACCACAACCCTAGCACCATCTTGTCATCATGACCATACCTTAACCCAGAACATGGTAGCAAAACCCTGACATCCTAAATCTACCTTAACCCAGAATAACCTAAAAACTTCATAGCAACGCCATGACCATCACTCACAACACCCTTTCATCCTGACCACACCTTAACCTGGAACACCCTAGTAACTGCATAGCAACACCATGGCAACCACTCAGAACACCCTTCACCTTGACCCAAGCTTAACCCAGAACACCCTAGTAACCGCACAGCAACACCATGAGGACCTCTCAGATCACCCTATCATCATGACCTTACCACAACCGAGAACACCCTAGTAGCCGCATAGCAAGACCATGAGAACCTCTCACAACACCATATCATCATGACCTTACCACAACCCAGAACACCCTAGTAACCGCATAGCAACACCATGACAACAACTCACAACACCCTATCATCATGACCTTACCACAACTCAGAACACCCTAGTAACCGCATAGCAACACCATGACAACCCCTCACAACACCCTATCATCATGACCTTACCACAACCCAGAACACCCTAGTAATCGCATAGCAACACCATGACCACAACCAAGAACACCCTAGTCACCGCATAGGAACACCATGACAACAACTCTCAACAGCCTATCATCATGAACTTACCACAACCCAGAACACCCTAGTAACCGCATAGCAACACCATGACAACCTTTCGCAGCACACTATTATCATGACCTTACCACAACTCAGAACACCCTAGTAACCGCATAGCAACACCATGACAACCACTCACAACACCCTATCATCATAAGCTTACCACAACCCAGAACACCCTAGTAACTGCATAGCAACACCATGACAACCCCTCACAATTCCCTATCATTCTGATCTTACCACAACCCAGAACACCTGTGTAACCGCATAGCAACACCATGACAACCCCTCACAATACCCTATCATTCTGATCTTACCACAACCCAGACACCCTAGTAACCGCATAGCAACACCATGACAATTACCCACCACACCATACTGTATCACCATTACCTTACTTTAACCTAGAGCATCCTAGCAACTGCATGGCAACCACTCAAAACACCATATCATCATGACCCTTCCTTAATCTAGAACACTTTATCAACTGCATAGCAACACCATGGCGACCACCTAAAGCATCTGATTAGTATGATACTTTCTTACCCTAGCAACTGCATGGCAATGCCCTGGAAACCACCATCAACACTCTGCACTCTTCTGTAAGTAATTGATTGTTGATGATATTACTTCTGTTAAACAGACTTGAGAAATGCATCAGTCTAAAGCAGCGTATTTCAGTTCTGAGTGAATGAGAGCATGCTGTGGACTTTGTCAGATATGATTTTAATCAGGCCCTGAAAGCCAATGATTAAGGGTATGACTCTGCTTTAGTCTCTTTTTAAGGGAGGCAGTGAAACGGCTGCCAGATGATGATGATATAATGATAATGAACATGAGAGACAGAGAGCAGGAGAATGTTTGCTTTTATTTAACCGATAACCCATGTACACAATTTGCTTTGAAAGATGTTCAACAATTACATAAACTGCAGCTGATTGGTTAATGGCTGTCATTTCATGGACTGAGCATCTGGTCTCTCTCTCTCACACACACGCACACACTCGTGAGCTGCCTGTTGCTTTGCAACCATCCGTCTGCAAATTATAGAATTCATCTCTTGCTCAAATACAGATAGCTTCAGCGGGCTTGTGAAATCTTTCTGTTTGCCTGATGGCTCCGTGCCTTTCCGCTTTCTTTCCAGAAGAGATTACATCCTCAATAAAAAATGCTTCCCTTGGAGTGTTTATTGATTGGAGTCCCTAGACTAGAGTATCAGAGGCGAATAATATACGTGGGAGAGTTGATGCAAACATGGTTATCACTAGATCGTAATCTTTGATTTCTTTTTTGAAAGTCTTACATTTTAGTTTTGTGGTTTTCCTTTTGATCAGTGGATCTCATCTGATATTAGTTCAGGATGAAGATTTCACACTAGACGCCAAGCAGTGATCCAACACAGCTATCGCACAAAAGTACTTCAGTATTCTACTCTAAAACGTAATGTTTTCTTTCTCGGGAAAGATCACGCAAGTAAAAATGAGTGGAGAAGTGAGGAAAATAAGAGTTGAAATGAGTCGGGTCTCATCATCGGAGCTTTAGTCCGTTTTACATTAATACAGAGTAATTAAGAGCTGCTGGGATGCTTGTTGCTGGTTTGGATCGGGGAGAGGGCGAAGGATCCAGCAGGATATGAGTGTTGAAAGGGAAGGTATTCTTCGGGAAGCGTTTGGAATATCTGCTGTCAGAGAATGTTAGATCTTCTCCCGCTCGCAGGCTGCCGGTGGTCACGAGGGAGAACCAGACCAAACAGAGCTAAGCTTTTAGACTTTCAGAAAGAGCCAGAGTCAGTCTGTGTAACCTGCCGGATACACAAACCCTACAGTACTTTGTGTTTCTTGTGTTTTCTGACACAGATGCATCATATTCACACGTTTCAGAATTCTACTACTTGATGAATGTAACTTTAAAGAAAATAATTTGTCTTTTATTACAAGTATTACTGTATAAAAGTGAGTACACAAACAATTATTGAATTAAAGAGTACATTACACGAGATCATGAAAATGACATTTCATGCAGTGTGTAATGTTGCCTTGTTTGAAAAGAAGGAATGTCTGACAAATTGTAAATCCGAAGGGGAATGAATAGCAATGTTATTAGCATGAAAAAAAGGAGGTTGACACTGAATCACGCAAATGAGTCGTCCCTGGCCTGATTCCCGAAACGCCGCGGATTTATGTCACTACATACAGTCCCCGCCTACGTTTTGCCTGGACTGACCTCGAAAACTTCACTCTTCTCCCACAAACACAGCAGACTAGTCCATCTGACCAATCACATCAGACTAGGCTAACAGAAGGGAGGGGCTTAGACAGATCAGAGTCAGTCATGAAGTAAGGTAAAAGTAACTAGCTATTATTATGAAATAATAGTGTTATTACACCTTCTATGTACATAAACTTGTTGTTGGACACTCCATAATCCAAAGTAGGACCTTAAAAAATCCCTAGTTATGTAGTCTTTAATTAAAATTAAATTGAATTTATTTATTTATTTACAACTCGCATCCAGTTTTCACACTAGATGCATTAATATAAAATACATTATAATAATGATAAGAGCAGGTAAAAATATGAATAAAACCACAATTAAACATACAGTATATAATCTACATCCAGAGTTTAAATGTGTATTCTTAGTCCACGTATACTTTCTTACTACTTCTACACGTAACTGAGTGCATAAATATAGTTATATTTTTTGTAATGCACATAAATGATAATTAACATGAAATAATTTGTATTTTAAATTGGATGTTCAGTCATTTACTTGCCATCATTTTGTTTGAAATCTGTATGACTTCATATTTGGAAAAAAATTGGATTTTCTCTTTTCTTCATGGTGATGCTCCTTAAAGGTCAGAAAAACCCATACAGGTAGATTTGAAATTTTCTATTAATCATCATTTCTAGATGTATTGTGGCCATTCCTGTCCCGAGTCTGGTGAATTTCAACAAAATCAAACCTCAGGAGTTACATAAAGTCAACAAACAGCAATGTGAAAGACTGACAGCATGACAAGACGCATGAAAAATGAGATCAAAATGCCAGATTATCACCTGAAAAATTACATTTAATTTTTGCTAAATACATGTGCAAATATGACGGTCGTATTGCTTAAACGTGAATCTGAACTTGTTTTCTTGGCAGTATTTGAGGTCTGAAAAAATACAGAACATCTTTGATGCTTTTTGATCTGTTTCTCCAGTTTTTGTTTTCTGCAAATTAATGCAAATAGAAACAATATTTTTATTTAAAATTTGGGAGAAATATTGTTAGTCGTTCACCAAAAAAATCCAAATTCAGGAAAACTGAAAATTATTTAGAAATGG
Source organism: Triplophysa tibetana (assembly GCA_008369825.1). NCBI lineage: Eukaryota > Metazoa > Chordata > Actinopteri > Cypriniformes > Nemacheilidae > Triplophysa > Triplophysa tibetana. The sequence goes on from CM017894.1 coordinate 8,835,343, forward strand.
CCTCGTCATTTTTGTAGTGTTGTTCGCAATACTGTTCATGTTGTTTACATGGAGCTTTAAAAAGTACAAACATTTTGAAAAACATTGCAGAAATTACAACTCGATTACGTTTGAGGCTTGTTAAACAACACCCCAGATGGCGGAAAGTAATCAGACAAAGCGCCCTCTTAGAAAAAATGATATGATTGGTCAGTTTTATGGTCACACAAAATGAATCTCTCTCATTTATTTACACTACAGTACTGTCAGCAGTCGCCTCATTGAAAGCACCAGACATAAGCACGTGATTGATTTCTGCAGCATGCGCAGGCTGCGAATACAGCGTATGACATCACAGAACTGCGACTGCTCCATGATTTTGAATTAATCTCATGATTTTTGAAATTTCGCATGGATAGAGTCTGCATCGATCCAGGAAGTCAAATATTCATATCTAGCTAGGAAAATCGGCCGACTTTTATTGAAAAGAATAAAAGTTTTTAAATATTTTCTTAAGATAAGGTCCTCACAGAGGGCCCTGAGGGTTCGCTACTGCCATATACTCTTTATATAAAATCTAGCTCTTTCCCCTATACAGTACATTCATAAAAATAACAATTTTGGTTTTCAAAACAATTGTCTTGTTATTTGGCATTAAGTTAATCTGAATGGATTGCCTCACAGTACTACAGTGTTGTGTGTTCAACGCACACGCTCTCTGGCCTCATCACGCCCAATCACAACAGCCAGATCCCCTCAGCTCATTTCAAGCTGCGCTTTGGGAGTATTGCGGGATAATGACCATCTCCGTGTCGTTCCATGAATCTTATTTATTGAGCATAAAGTGCTGTTTCAGACTGCAGTTTATGGTCTCCATTTAGATCTCATATATTTTTATGTGTAGCTGGCACCAAGATATTCCCTCTGGTGTCATTTAAAAAGCACTTTAGGACAGTGTAGCCAAGTCAATATGAACAAATCTCATGATTTAGAGCTTTTGAAGGGAACTCATTTCAAACGGATGGTTTGTGTCCGCGCAGGCCCTCAGGTGCCGGCGAACTGTAGTCTAATATACACCCTTTGTTTTTTTTGCTGGACTTTACTTTTTCTATTTTTAATGGAAGAAGGGAGTTGTGAGAAGTTAGTTATGTTGACATCAGCATAGTCAGGACATTGTCGATTAGGGACCTTTGACTAGGAGGCGAAAGGTTGGGTCCACATTGCAGATTATTGCTGCCTGCTTAGACTGGAAGAAAGTATCTGACTGACATATGAAGTGACCAATCACAGTTTTTTTGCCTTTTAGGTGCTAAGATTCATAAAATTATAACCAGCTTAAGTAAACTTCGCAGAACAAAACAAAACAGAATGTCTTTAAATCTAGTTTGGTAGTTATTTGATTATATTAATATGACCCAATAATTGACTCATGGCATTTTAGGTGTCTCTTCCTAGCTGTAATTCCAATGAATGGTGTCAAACTGAAGGAACACGTTGGCTAGTCATGAGACATTTGAAGACCAATGAGAATCAACATGCTACCATATTTAAACTTACTTTACTGGCCCATCTGTTATTTTCAGTTTATAATCTAATCCAACAATCACAAAATAAACTCAGAATAAAAATAGTTTTCTTTCAAATCAGAAGACATGGATTTAGCCTCTGGACTTGTATGGATGACTTTTATTATCAAAGGTGTACAAAAAGTATTTCCAAGTACTTTTTCCGAGTGTTTTAACTTTGTAAAACATTTTACTTCACTATAAAGCATATATCATACTCTCAACATTTTATAAATATGTGACATTTTTTATTAAAAAAAATGTATGGGCTCTACTTATATTAAAATTAACTAAAATTGTATGATACTGTAAATAAAAATGTCTTATAAACATTTTAAACTTTAATACCTAAAGCCTGCGGTTTGCTTCTTGTTTTACATGTACGTGAGTGTAAGTGTACAGCTGAACGCACAGCCTTGCAAGTATACTTCTTTTGACCCAAGCGCATTATGACATATGTGACCCTGGATTACAAAACCAGTCTTAAGTGTTCCATGAATATATTTTGTAAATTTCCTACCTTAAATATATAAAAGTTTAATTTTTGTGAGTGAATGGCCTGCTACAGTGCCTCAGATAAACAACTTCAAAGACAAATTTATCAATAAAAAAATGTTTTGTACTCTCAGATTCCTGAGTTTTAAACGGTTGTATCTCAGCCAGATATTGTCCTACTCTAACACCTCATACGTCAATATAAATCTTATTTATTCATCTTTCAGATAATGTACTTCTGATGACCAAATTTGAGTCACGCGCACTTTACGCTGTCCCTGGGATACACGTAAAAAGGGAAATATTCTTCAAATTTAGTACTTACATTTTATCAAGTAATTTACTTAAGATAGTGCTAGTAAGAAAGCACTAGATTTTTTATGTAGCCTGCTTGAGTATTTAATGTTAATTAAGTAATTAAAAAATGGCTTAATATAAAATATAGGTATGATATATGCTTTATAATGTAGTGAAGAGAATTTTTTCTAAAGCTAGACGATATTGTTTATAATATAAACATTGTTTATCTAAATGTGTTTATCTGAAGATAGAAAGTCATATACAGCTAAAATGGCATGTGGATGAGTAAATTATCAGATACTTTTAATTTTGATTCCAGACAGACATATAAAAAGCCGCGAGTGCCATTTCTTTCAGAACAAGCATCCAGTCAGGCAATCAGATTACAGCTTGCCAGATCAAGATGACACTTTCCAGTTTATAAATGAATTGCACTGTCCGCAAAATATGAAATTAAAAATGTCTGTGTGAGGTCGCCTATTGGTTGCCCCTTACAAATTTTACTTAGGATGTTGGTCATGATGTAGGGTGGCCCTTCCATTGCTCCCATAGCATGAGGCTTGTGTGTGTGTGTATGACGTTGGCACACACTTCTACACTATGGGAGCCTCAGCTTTTCATCATGAAGAGGCTGTCTTTGCTTCTCGGAGAGAAAGAGAGAGGGCCAAAACAGAGAGACTGTGCCAGATCTTCCACACCCCTCCGCCAACCATCCTGCATTAATGCACCTTCTTCCAAGTCAGACACTATCCCCTGCTTCTCTCTGCCTTCAGATCCCAGCGCGGACCCCCGCCCCCCCTTCACATGCTTGGCTGTGATGTTTGGATGTGGTTTGTTTGCCTATGTTTTTTTATACGTCGGTGCTCCACTGACCCAGTTAGTCTTAATCCCTTGGATGTGACTTTAATGGACTGCAGGGGCCGAGATGGGGGGGTGAATATGTGTGCGCTGCATGGGGGAGGGGCTTCAGACGGGACATTTTGGGCGCAGGAGCGGTCAGAGCAGCAAGGAGGAAAGAGAGACAGAGTGATTTTCTGCCTTCGCTGTGATTCAGGCAGTAAATTAATTTGATGCTGTTATGTAACTGTAATCATCGTCCGACATATCCTGATCAGCTTTGTAAAGAGACTCGACATAGAGGGACGCACACAAGTGGACAGAAGTGGAGAGACCGAGAGGTTGCGAGGGAAGTACTAACTTGAAACGCATATCTTACGGAATACAGTATATGTATATCTTCATCTTTCATCATACGTTTGCACCTTCAGGGCCACACAGCACAGGAAGCTGTAAACGGGATCTTTCTGAGAATTCTGGCAAAGCTCTAGGGCTCACTGTGAACGGCAGTCCATTAAACATTTACAAAGCTCAATCCTCCTGAAAGAAAGTGCAAAACTGACCTTAGATCAACCTGATGCGATGTCACTGAACACTCTGATTTGTTTCTTTTTTTTATCAGGTTTTTAAGAAAAGCCGCAGCTGTCAATGGTTTGCGTCGGCTTGGCTTTAAGCTTTTACCTTAAAGCGGTGGGTGAGAGCTGATATTGTATGATTAATCATGATGTACTTTTGAGACGCTTGGTTTGGAAGGAGGAAGAATATATTTTCCTGGCTGCTCGGCTAAATCATCTTTACTTCACGTATTCAGTCAGAGCTGAAGCTCAGTCAGTTGGGTTGTCACAGGAGAGAGAGAAGCTCAACTCTAATCTTTCATCTTCTCACTAGACTACAGCAAGCATTTTGAAAATAAGAAATCTGCAGGAGATCTTTGCCTCCATCTCTAAACCCTGAACCCTTCACAACAAGACCAAAATCCAAATGGTACACTTGATGTGGACTTGGGGCCTCTATGCATGTCTGTGAAGTTTAAAAGGAACTTTATTATAAGATTAATAATTGAGCTCATGAGGGCCATTACATTTGAACAAGCTCTTGTACGCATTTAGTCTTCAGCGTATAAATGTAAACCAGTAGCTACGATGTTTGAAATTAGCAATATGTAACCTTTGCCTCTGTACTGCCTTCTCTGTTCAACACATAAAATTAGGGTTGCACAATATAGTGAAATACTGTGATATGTTAATCGCAACATTTTAAATTACCGCAATATGCACAGCACAATATCGTGGCACGTTAACAACAATAATTACGCAATGTACAGTACTTATCACAACATTTGCGCACAATAGATCAACATATACCAATATCCATATCGTAATATTTGTTACGCAATAGGGCTGCACGATTAATCGCTATTTTCACCAAATATTGCGTAAGCCGCCTCATTTAGAGCGATTTTGATATGACGATGTCAATTATGTGTTTATGTTTAAAATGCAACCATGCTTCAGTTGGTTGACAAGGCCACAACAAATTGTTAAGGCAGAAGTATAGACCGGCCGCCCGCATAACGTAATTATCACACCGCATTTTTTGAGACTGCGCAGACGGGACGCGTACAACTGCGCATGCCCAACAAAATGTTGAATCATCCGAGTACACTCGGGGACATACTGCGCATGTGTCAAACTCATTTATCCGCGATTGAGTATGCTTAAGAAGCAGTGTGGACGGGCTTGTGCGCAAAACGGACGTGGAAAGTCAAGTATACATGTGGCTTTAACAGCCTCGGGTATCCCGAGATTCACTGCGCGCCTGTAATGGCTGCATATTCTTAAATATCAATTTGAAACTTCAGTTAAATCAAAGTATGTAAACTGCAGAAAAGTGGTGTGTTTATATCATATGTGATGTTGTTCATTAATATTATTGTTGCATTATTGTGCTTTACATACAGTAGGTATGATGACATCGTAACCACTCACGGCGAACATTCTGACTCAAAAATGTGTTCCAAACCGCGTGGTACTAAAATGTGTATGTCATTCAATATCTTCTCCTGGCCGCCTGGTGGTAGTATGTTTTTCCTGAATACGACGATAACTACACCGAGTGCAAGCCCCTGAAGAGTGGGACACTTCGGGATTTCAGCCCTAATGTGATTTCAGGTCACCGCGGCTTTCAGAAAATTTGCGTTGCGTTCAACCGGTCGGTGGGCTTCATCTAAGCTTTGGACACTAACGTAAGCTAGGTGGACCTAAATACATAGGTTTTATCTTGTAACTTACGAAATTCCATCGAAATCCATCGACGAGAAAGTATTTAACTAAATCGCGGAAATTGTGTAGTCACATTTGTGGCGGGTAGATAAGCGAATGTACTGCAGGCGCCATTCTAAAAAAAACATTGTCTGTATTCAACTCATTCTAACAAATAATTTTGATGTGTATTGTTGTTTTCTCTTGTATTCTCAAAATAAATGTTTATGAATATGAATGAACGCTTATTAATTTTATTTGTTTTGAGTGAGGAACCATGGGTCTGATGCCCATTCCAGCTAAAACAGTATATTTTCATGATTTCATTTGAAAGAACTAACAAATTCTACCTTCTTTTCAAATTTCATGCAAATATCTGATAAAATAAGGAAGTTACATGCAAAAATGTGTGAATAATAAGCATTTTTTTCGGTCACACGACTTCTATTGTAGTTAATGTTAACTATTTTACTATATTCCTCGGTATTATAAATATCATAACTTTCGCAATCCTCATGTGATCCATCTTGAGGGGTGTTTGGAAATTGTGTCATCATACCTACATACAGTATGTACATTTGTTAGACTGTTTTATTTTATTTACTGTTAATCTACATAAACGAAATGTTTCTGCTATGTCCCGCTACTGTCACCACGTGACAGGAGCAGCAGATGACGTAAATATGAAATCCGCTTCCTGTGCTGCGTGCTTTGAAGACCAAGACCTTGTTTTTGGACACAGCTTACGTGTGGTGTTGTACTTCTTCTGCTGCGCTTATTTGGAGTTTTTCCACAAAGAGGGCAATTTGTAAATCTCCGTTTCCCTTCAGCGTGATTTGCTCGCGAAGCGACCTGCGTGTTTTCACCTGTCATTGTTACTGACTAGACATATGATGCGATCTGGGAAAACCCGTCGGATGTCGCGGCTGGGACGCGGGAAAGACAGTTCACCTATCAAAGTAAACCACATAACATGAAGAATGAAGGAGTATCAATGCACATTTCCCGTGTTAACTATGTCACGCAAAGTTATTTTATACCATGTTTTTGTGAGATGACAGCGCTCACTGTCTGCAGCACGCGAGTCGGACGATATACACATGATAAACAACGTAAAACTTGCTTCACTGCTTATTATTTGTTGCCAGTAATGTTTATTAGTTTCCTTGTGTAGTGGTAATGTCAGAGCTCTCGTTCGTGTGCGCCGCACCATTTTCATTACTTTCATTTTATTCAAACGGTGTTGTACAGTATTTTTATAGACTTCAACACTAGGATTTTTTTAATTCATTTTTAATAGAGTAAGTCTCTCACCACTGTAGAAGTGACTTTTACTTGTGATACTGGACTGTTGTGCTTTTAATTTCATCGCTGAACTTTAAACACGATTTACTCCAAATTCCGTTCCTGAAAATCACAGCGCTTCAGCAGACATCAGACATAACTTTTGTTACATACACAAGATATGAGCAAAATAAACAGTGATTTGGAAAGGGCTTGAATATGGTATCAAAAACTGTATCGGCTTTATTAGGCATTCGGTTGTGTTACAATACAACAAGTTCCGAGACGCCAAAAAAAAAAGTTCCGAGACGCCAGTACAGCGTGATGACGTCACGAACATACTAATTACCACCTAACGCCACCTTGAACAATAGTGACGGGTAATAACAGATTATGACGGATTTTTTACGACAATGTCAGTCAAAATGACGGACAAAAAAAACTCTAGCTCAACCTCTGTTATGTACGTTTGAAAATGCGTGTGCTGCTGTCAGAGAGAGAGGTGAGTAGACTAATGCTGTTAGTTAAACAGAGTGAATGTAGAAGGGGATGATGAGAGAAGATGAAAAGAACAATTCACAACTTTCTCGTGAATAATGCTAAAGTTAAAGGTTAAGGCCTGATTAAAGTTAAGACCCGATCCGTCCAAATATCATAAGCAATGCTCTGACACGGAGCCTTCAAGCCCTGGTCCATTTATCTTGAGATCTTATAAGTTTAAATTTCACTTCAATGAAGCACTTTAAGCCCCAACACTTTTTCAGTAAGTTACCTTTCTTGTATATTTGTGCTTCTTATAAAGAACTTAATGTTAAACAGTTTGTAAGATAAACATTTACAAGTAAATTTTGCCTATATGGACATTAAAAAAAAGTGAACTGGTAAAAGCAGCTAAATGTTAAATGCGTTAAATGCGATGCGGTCTAAAATTTGGGTGCACCTAACTTTTGTGCTGGTGCACCTAAGAAAAAAAGTTAGTCGCACCAGTGCAAAAAGTTAGTCTAGAGCCCTGATAGATTCAATGAAGTTAAATTTCACATTGGGGAAAAATGCTTACCCTTGCAAATTGGTGTAAGTTATGGAGACCGTTATGAACACGTTTTTATTACACGTTTATTTTTAACGCACAAAAGTTACATATTGCAGCTTTAAAGAAGCACATGTACATGAATGACGAACATATTCTATAATGCCCTGAGCTTGTAAGAACAAGCACATCTCACAAGCAGGCATCACATCCCTCATTAGCCGCTGTTTGAAACGAGTTAGTCAGCCAAGGGTGCCAGGTATTGGCTCCGAGTGCTGTGGTGTAAAAAACAGCAACGCCAAAAACTCTGATGCATCGAGTTAGCTCCTATCGGGATGAAAATAAGAAAGGCGGTGGAGTGAGAAGTTGCATTATCAAACACAGATTTCCTGGCGAGCTCCGGTGAAACCCTCACCCACCAACAACTGCCAACTGGCAGCCTCCCCGTGCAGTGACACTGGCAACCCTGATGATGACGGGCTGTCAGCCGGTAAGCCTCCGCTCCAGGAGAAGAGAGAAAAGTCATCCTTGACGTTGTGTGTGAGTTAGCTCGGACCTCCTTGATGGCTTTAGTGCTCAAGAAGTTTTTAAGTACAGTGCCGTGCCATGGCATTGTTAACTGGAGTTTCTTTATAGGATTCTGAATACAGTTGTCTGCCTGCATTTCTCAGCGCTTTCTGTAAGAGATGCACGAAACCCTTTCAGCACCTCCCCTGTCTTTACCGAAGTGAAGAGACGGGGAAACAACAGTGTCATTGCGAATGGGAAAGAAGTGAAATGTGTATGTTTTTTTGTAAACCCTGGCTCCAGGTGAGTTCAGTTACAGGGCGTCTCCAGTCTCTACTTCTCCTTAAAACAAGTGGAAGTCTGACAGTTATTACAAAAGCCTGGGGACACAGTGGCACCACTTCATTCAGCGGTACAACAGTTTGACAAATTCGCAAAGCCTAGTAGCTCGGTTTGCTTTCGCATTATGCATTTTCGACTTTGTGTTTATTGTTTGCGATGGGCAGGGGTTTGTCAAGTTTCCCATCTCCCCCTCGGGCAGAAAACTGTCACTTTCCCCGGAGAGCCCGGCCCGGGTTTGACGGAACCGGGCGAGCGGTGCCTGACAGCTCGGCTCATCAGATTAGGACTAGTGCGTGCCGGCTGGCCGGACAGGGTTTGTTCCCTACCTGCCATTTTATATCCTCAGCCTCAACGTTTAATTAGAATCACTTGTCATGTCTAGTATATCACCTGGGCCCGACCGTGTCAGCTGTCAGCGAAGGAAATGTGATACTTATTCATTGGCTCGTGTAGGCGTTCCACAGCAAGGTCGGCGGACGGAATGCACCTTGAGCTAACTGAGGGAAAGTTGCGGGTGTAGGAGTGTGTTTAACGTCAAAGAGAAAGAAAGAGTGAAAGTATGAGGGTGTGGGAGAGAAACATTCTAAACCACAGCCTTGCTGTTCGTAAGCAAACGTAATGTCTTGTGTGTGCAGTTGCTGACATTAAAAGGCCACTGAAGTTAGCAAGTGTAGTTTATGAACAAAAATGTTCATTACTCATCCTCAAAACGGTGTGAAACTTACTACCGGGGAGCACTGAAGGAAATAAAAAACGACATGTTTATGGTTTGGATTCTTTCTTCTGCAAAACACAAAAGAAGATATTTTGAAGAATGTTGGTAGCCAAACAACACCGACCCCCATTGACTTCCATTGTATAGACACAAACCTTCTCAAAATATCTTCTTTTGTGTTTCACAGAAGAAAGAATCATGTTTTGAACCAGATGATGACAGAAGTTTTATTTTCGAGTGAACTATCTCTTTAAACGTGAGCATCACAGGCTTAAGACTGCAGTTTTGCACCGATTCGGTGGCACAGTAGCTGACACATTAGACATCCCACAAGTCTCTGTTCTTAAAAATAACAGGTTGCTGCCTGTGTGTTTCCTGTTTGCTGCATGCTGAGTTTCCTGTAAGGCAGAAGCACACAGGCATGGCTGACACGCCACGCTCCGCCATGACAACGCTCACAAGATGTGATCGCCGAACTATGACCTGTTCTTTCATCCCAGCTCTGCATCTGTTTTTAGCTGTCTACATGAAAACCAGCCCGTCCATACACAGCCCGTCTAGACACATTTACATTATTTGAATGTAATGAAACCATTTTCAACATATTGTAATAAAACTTTCAATTTAAACACATTTATGTTTTTTGTAAGTTATATTTTATTTATGAATTGGATAGTTCCAGTCCTCCATTCTGGTTTAATATCTGTGCTTGATTCGCAATAGAGTACCTCAGAGATGACGTATTTTGTAGGCCAACCTGGAAGTTAGTGCTCTCGACTGAAAGACTAAATGGATTTTTCACAAAAAATAAGCTCTGCGATTAACAAAAGTTTATTATATTACTTATTATGATCAATCATGATCATTTTAACAGATTAACACAACAGTTGATAATGGTGAATACAATCCTCAGAAGTAAAAAGCTAACATGAGGTTATATACAGATAACATTACAGTCAATCGATATCAACGTCACCACCAAGCCTCCAACCACGTTTTCAAACTTTATTAAAAACGTCTTCCTTGGTAAAGAATTACTAAGTGAATGAATCCGCATTTATGTTTTTAGAAATTTGTGCCCGTGTTGCATTATTTGTAAGATTTAAAGGCGTGATGATGTCTAACGTCCCGTCGAAGGAAGTAGTCACTTTTAGCAACGTGTTAGCAACCACCTTTTTTAAGACACTATAATAGCTTTTAAAAAATCACGAGTGGGTAATAACTGGTGTTTTTTGGTCAAAGATTATACATTGGTTATCACCAAAAAGTTGAATATGTTTTTTAGACCTAGATTAGTTTTGACAATCATGTCACTACAAAGAAAATGTACTTCTTGCATATGAATATTCTTAGATTACTTTGGAGATCCTAGATGTATTTGACACTTTTGAATAATGCTATGTTAACTTTATATTGAGCTCAAAATGCCGACGGTCTAGAAAGTTTCATCACAAGACATGTGAGATCCAATGAGATTTGACATTGTCGATGTGCTTCTGTTTTTTATATCGCCACTGCTGATTGGTTTGTTGCCATGAATGCATGACTTATCTATCGCAAAATAGTCAATTCATCTTAATAATATATATTTTATTTAGCTTCACATTTATTAACCTACTGGAGTTGGATTACTTAAATGATAAATGTATGTTTTTGGAGTTTTGTCATTTTAAGTCCGACATAAGTAGATGGCAAGACTCATTTTGAAATAAAGGAAGGAAGGAATTTACATGCATCAGCAATGGAATGAGGGTGAGTTAATGATCAGAGAAAGTCTTATTTGTATGGACTATTTCTATTACGGGTGACGCATCTTACTCAACGCTCCCCTAACAATTCCTCTCTTCTGCTGACATACGAGTCTGCTAATGGTGCCTATATTTCTCTGAGTAAACGTTCTCATATTTCTCTCTATTTCTCTGATCGTGGATTGATTTTGGGCTGCGTGTCCCCCAACTTTCCAGCCCTCTCGTCTTCACCCAGTCACGTCTCCCGGCGGCCACTTTCTGCATATTAGCACCCGAGGCCACACCGAGCAGGCAGATACGCATTGGCTGCCACGGCTGGTGAAAAACGAGCTTTAGAGAGGCAATAAATTGCATCCAATTTAGAGATGAAGGCAGAAATAAATTTCGCTTTTCCAAAGACTGAGAGGAGAAGCTTGAAAAAAGCAATCTTTTTCTGTGCAATTTTCTTTTGAGAATTTCGTTTCCATGTGTTCTTTTTCTATTTAGAATTCATGAAATAATCACGCTCTTATGTTCGAGATTGCTTTTCTGTGTTTTCGTCAGTTATGAAATTAATCACTTTTGTCGCGGATGACATTTTTGCATCTCAACTCGAAAATGCATTTAGAGTCCGCGGCAGCGTTAGGAGAGAATAAATTAATCAGACCTGATTTGGCATATACACAGATACACTTCTATTTTACGTTCATTTTCGTCTTTCCGATTTTCTTCTTTCTTTTTATGGCTTTTTTTCCTCCTTTGTTTATTGCATTATCCCTGTCCAATCTCTCTCACGGAGCCGGTGGAGTAGTTAAATGCAAACAAATGCATGATGATGTTGCGAGATGACAGAAGAAAAGTGTTGGGTAATGACCTTGTGTCCTTAAATAGCTACTGTGTGATGAGACGAATTGATGTAAGTTGGAAAAGAACCGGTCTTCTGACGTAGCTGCAAAAGCTTTCCTGTCTCTATCGAAACACCGTAGTTTTTGCGGCCACGTAGAAAATGTTTGACGCTTACCTCTGTAGTCCCCTCGCAGACAAACGCAGACAGCAGACGGGCGAGGAAAGCACTCTGGAGAATTGCTACCCATTTCACCGTCTCTACTGGCTTGTTTCTTTCTGCTTTAAAGGGAAAACATTTTGATACCTTCAATGTGGGTTTACTGTGTTCTGACACCCCAGCTGTGATATGTCAAATCGGCCACAAAAGTGAAGTCTCCGGGTTATTTTATGCAATGCACCTTACAAAAATGTCCTTTTAGAAACGTTTGACGTGGAGGCTGAGCTTTTGCTTGTGTATTGTAGCCTCTTTGTAATACAGTGCTATTTTCTCAGCGTAACGCATGGAAACAAACTCTTCACGGTGAATATCGCTTCTATTACCAAACGCATCCCCCTTATCAAACATACACTCCAACCTTTTGTCTCCAGAATTAGCCGAGTGATGGAATTATTCTCAAGTCCAATAATATTCATCTGGGAAATAAGATATTATTATAAGCAGTCCAATAGTAATTCTTCAGGGAAGGATGTGGTGTTATATGAACATTCAATTATACCAGCTAATTTACGGCATTAATAACTAGATTAAAAACACACCCACCCTAGATAAGCTGCTCACTACGCAAGATGTTTATCACGGAAAGTTCGATCAGCAACGGCTGAGTGGACCTTTGTTCAGATTGCTGGTGATGTGATGTTTTATCAAAGCAAGGCAGGGAAAAGAGGCTAATGTCTGTGTAGTTCAGGTTGATGTGTGACTTTATAAATGCTCTCAGCACAGCAGGACTTTAGCTGAGCGGAGCTGCTGAATAAGTAACAACGCCACGGGTCTCAGAGCAGTTCAGCTTTAAAGCGACCGGTTATTACTTCGGTATCTGAAAGGGTTACATGTACTGCCACGGTTTGGGATGTACTATAAACTACAATAGTTGGTCTTAACTAGGTCTTGTAAAATTACTATATGCTTTTTTAACAGTCCACAGTTAGCGTGGTTTGTAAGCAGACATTTGGGTTCATGCAAAATCCTCTTTGTGAACCTGACATGTTTTCTTGTAAAATTAGCATTTCTTATCAGGCCCTTATGTTTAGGTTCAGTAATTTCACTTTGATGGCAATAAAAAGGTCATTAGTCAGTACTTAAAAGGCTTTGTTTTCACAAATGTTACTTAAGTCATTTCATTGGTAATTAACAAATTTGAATGTCTTTAGCTGGCAAACCCTATAAAGGCATGCAAGCTTTTTTTGGCAAAAACCTCCATTTCTAAAACAAATCCACTTTTCTGGACAAGACATAGTAAGCAAGATGAAATAAAACTTCTAAACATCACTAAATATGCAACTTAAAACATTGTATGACTGCTTGACTAAATTATGAAACTGAAGCACACATTAGGGGGCGCTGTTACTGCCTTGGCCACAGCTGTTTTGCGAATTGCGATTACGATCAACTTGTCTGAACTAGTCATTTCGACTTTCTGTTTATATTTGCTGTTACTTATAACATACCTTTTTATATATTTTTGATAGTTATTTAATATATATATATACCTTCTTGGCATCACTTCCACATTTATGGAATGATATACCTGCTGCTACAAGATCAGCAGATTCTGAAGCCATCTTTAAGAATCGTCTGAAAACACATCTCTTCCGTCAACACCTGACTGATCTCTTTTCTACTCACTTTCTACTCACTCAAAAATTGTTTTTAGCTATAATGTAGACGTTATGAGATCTTTTATTGCAATTATGCTTTTTGTTGTCCTTATGTTGTTCTTATTGCTTCCATTGTTTCCCTCATCTGTAAGTCGCTTTGGATAAAAGCGTCTGCTAAATGACTAAATGTAAATGTAAATATATAAACACATTTTGTATAATATTATAGGACAAAACTATCAAAGTCCTCATGAAAATGCGGGCATGGATGTGGTGGAATAATAATAAAAAAGTTTGTTGACTACAGTGGCACTTTACTAAAGGTGATAAAGTAGAGATGTACCGATTTATCGGCCAACCATCGGTCACTGTCGGCAATTGGCTGTTTAAAAATAGTTGATGTGTCCTGTCAATGAAAAGAGTACAGAGAAAATGCTGTGCATTTGTGTTCTACAAATAGAAATATAATCAGTTTGATTCTCAATATTACTAGTCATTATATGAATGAATAAAATTCAGAAAAAAATATTTTAATATTATATCTGTATCGTTGGAAAAATGTTGTATCGGTTCAGAAACGTAGTATCGTTGCATCTCTAATACAGAACTTTAACAAAATATATTTCCCACGCTGATGGTAAAACAGATGGAATTTGTACCTCTATTCTGTCATGAAAGCGAGATTATTTTCCGTCTTCATGGCCTAGCTGATTGGATGTTAGCTCGCTCATTCCTCCCCCTAGTGTTTTGCTCTGCCCACCCCACAGCTCTCTCTGCTCATAAATTATGGAAGATGAAGAGCGGCGCTGACAGCGCAGACTAAGATGCATTCACATTAGTGTAGCTCTCGTCCGAACCCCCTTTCCATAACAATGCATTTTTAACAGCATCTCTACCACATGCCTGGCTAGACATGGGAAGCACATGCATACATGCATGCGCCGTTGCAGCGCTCTTTGGGGTGAATGAGGTTATGCTCGGTTCACGGTTGCGTGCACGCATGTGATGCTGTGTTAATGCAGGCGACTTGACAGCTGCAAGCCCTCCGTCGCTCACCTCAGGCCAAACTTATGGAAAGACAGTTACGACACGTCGTCTCTTTCTCATGCGCTTTATATAGATCTGACCAAAACAGACCTTTCAAAGCTGTTTAATGTGTCAATGAAAGTGCCTACGCAGTTAAATGCATTTTCCATTTACCTGAAAGATGTTTTATTTTTGTCTTTGTTTGTGTGTTTCACATGCAACAAAACAAGCACCCACAAGTTCTTTACAAGAACATGCAAACCACTTCACCCAACGGTGAACCACAAGCACGGTTGCAACTCGACCTGTAAAGATCAATAAAAAGCAGAGGTGTTGGCCACAAACTTTGACTTGTGTGTTTGGCCTTTTCTCTGTAAACACCAAGCGCTCCGTCGATCAGACTGTCCATGTAAAGGAACAAGTCGGCGTCGAGTACTTGTTTTATTCACTTTTTTGACATTTTATTATGAACTATTTTATTGATAAACAACCAGGGCTGGTAGATTGTTTTTTCCATGACAGTTCTGTTGTCATTTACTCACCCATGTCGATCCAAACCTGTATATCTCACTTTCAACCTCAAGAGGAGAAATGTGAAATATTGTTGAGGTTGTTGTGGCTGTCAGTCACAAACATTCTGTTTTCCCACATTGCATGGGAAAAAAGTCACACAGGTTTGACACAACACGAGGGTGAGTAAATAAACAGTATTTTTTGGAGCTGTACTTATTATGTGGTAGTTAGATCATCCAGATATATAAAAAACAATCTGTCATCATTTATTCACCCTCATGTCATTCAAAACCTGACTTTTTTTCCCCTGTGGAACATAAAAGGAGATATTTTGAGAAATGTCACTTTGTGTCCATACAATGGAAGTCAATGGAGGCCGGTTTTAAACAATTCTTTAAAATATCTTTTGTGTTCTGCAGAAGAAATAAGTCATACAGGTTTGAAATGACATGATGATAAGTAAATAACGACTGTTTCGACATGCTGCTAAGTTTATTTCCATCCCATGATTCCTGGCTGGTTTGGGTGGCTCTTTATTTTAAAGCTTCCTTATAAGACAAACACAATTTCATATCTCTAGCGCTTAACTGCCGGGCTCCACAAAGTGAGTATGTTGCTTCGGCTGAAGGAAAATCGATGCACTCTCTTCACGGCACTCTGATTTTGTCTGGCTCCTGAGAAATAATTAAAGAGCCCCTACACCACTCCAGCGATGTGATGACGACTCGCGCTCTTACATAAATCGATAGCAGCTTTCTTCTATCGCCATTATTAATTAATTTATTTCTTCCACTCGCTGTCACGCTTGCATTCTCCTCCTGCGATTGTGGGTCAGTGTGTTACTGTGCCATGTCAGCGATGTTGATCCGGTTTGACAGGCTTTCCCCCAAAAAGAAAGAAAAACACCCCTCCGCCACCACATACAGTGGAGCGGGAGATACCATCTTGGTTAGAGAGGAGGGAGATGGTGCTCCGTTTTTTCAGTATTACATCAGATGATTATGCGCATGAGTCTGTTGAGCTGGAGGGCTGGAGACGAGGTGACCTTTCTGCTTGTGCGTTTGCACTGAGGCCTTTTTCGTGTGGTATGCTTTTAATTCGGTTCTCCCCTGATGTCTGCCATCTAAAGGAGCGTAGCTTTATAACACAGACAAGCTGCTTGTAAATTATTGACAAGACATTTGTTAAATGAATATTCACATGAGCGTTTTGAATAAAGTGTTTTACTTAGGGCTGAAGAATGTATCATTTAACAAATATTTATCTTTTTTTGTTATTGATTATTTATGATAAAAAAATATCAATTTATCGGTTTTATTATATTCGTTAAATTAATTATAAAAACTTATATTTGTTTATGTTAATTTGAGTTAAGTTTTGTTATGTACCTTTTTTATTATTTATTTTTGATGTTGCTACGTAATATCCATGTAATTTTATTGTAGGTTTTGTTTATTATTATAATTTTCGCGCCTTAAAACTTATTTCAATTGGTTTTCAAGGAGGGAACATTTCAATATTTTGTTTAGTTTTCCAATAATTTGTTGGCCAATATTTTATTTGATTTCAATGAACAGATACACTCCAAAGTGGTGATTTTAGTCAATTTAATCTTGACTTGTATGGGTCTTAAACATGTTTAAGGTTATAAGGGGTTAATGTTTATAAGGTTACAGCAGATAGTTGGCCGAAGTGTTAGTATTTTTAACTTGACATATTTTTAACGTCAACACAAAATGGGTAAAAACTGGTCAATGATTTAGTCACAGTAATGCATTTTATTTGGGCAAATATTCATAAATTGTGATACAATTTCAATAATTATCTTTTTATGTCATTTATTCAAAATTTTTCATCAAATTTTCATGTATTGTTAAGTGAACTGACTGCTGACTTTGATCAGGAGTGCTTTAGCATTGAACACTGTTTCATCGAGTGGGTTGGAGGAATATGTGGGGGGCGAGAGAGAGAGTCTTTGTCATATCCATAACAGCTATTTTTTAAAGGACGAGTAATTGAAACAGGGATTACAAAGTGAAGAATATCAGGAATCTGATCCTGACCTTAAAAAGCACAAAAAAAAAAGAAACGGTCTGGTTATTGTTCCCTCTAAGCTTTAGAAAAAAATGATTACAAAAAGACCGGCTGACATGAAGTAAAACGGCCAACAAAGGAAGAGAAAGGAAGAAAGAGGTAACACATATTAAACCTCAATCCAAACCTCACCGGTTCACAGAGAAGAGGACCGAGGGACGACCCAAACGGTAGCGGGCCCTGCTAGGTGCGTTTTCTAACAAGCTGCCTGTTCAAAGGGTTTTTTGTGCTCTGGAGAACATGAAAGACGTGTTTAAAAATTAAAAAGCCCGATCTGTTCCAGTGCTATGGAGCGGCAGAGGGAAGCAGATTTTCGCATCGTGGTTATTCCCCAGCCGCTTGCTTTGTAAATTAATTAAGATGTTTATGACAGCTGCTTGCACCTAATGGAATGCTTATAGACTTTTGTCATGAATAATTGCTGGACTGCAAGGCTACTTGCTTTATGCGTTAGGTGAGATGTATGGACCGCTCTTCGACTGCGTCCTGCGGTTAACCTCTCTCTGTTATTTGAAAACTTCATTGTAAGCATTTATTTGGCAGTGATGTGCACCGCCTTTCAAACGGGAATGTTTATGTAGGACTGTAATTGCCTGTATGTGAAGCATTCTGTTATGCACAAGACTCGAATGTTTGTCACGTTCGTCACAATAACAGATCCTTGGGTTGTTTTGATGCTTTATTTTTTGCAAATTAAGCAAAAAATGCAATGCAGAGGAAACCAGAGACATCGTTTCAGACCATTAAAAAACGTTTCAAACTGAACAATTCGTTCAAACTAAAAAGGAATTGGTCTATAATTTGTAGGCTGGCTGTTGAGTTGAATACAACATTGTTGATGTCACAGTTTTGTTCTGTTTAGATTCAGGAGACCGTTTTCAACTTAAAACGCAAAACAAATTATTCGTCTTGGTCGTTCGTTTAGATGGAAACGTCGTTTTGGGGGACTGAAGTGCAAACTTTTGAAGACGGGTCTCAAAGTGCAACTTTTTGAAAACCCCGCCTTTTTCCTTTCCATGTAAACTGCAAGACGGAACTTTGCGATGACGTCATGCACTCGGTCGCGCGAGTATAGTCAAAAAATTATGCCGGCTTCTCGTATTTGAGCTCTCGCTGCTCGACTAAGTATTAACGTTTCCCCAGCAAAGTGTGGATTTGCTGCACCGATAAAACCAGCGGAAACACACTATTTACATTCGGCAGACTTAAACACACATATACATCGATCAACGGTATTAAAAAGCACACGCCCTGTTTCTTTACACAACAAAATCGCCACCCACTGGCCTGGCGTGCATATTACATCGTTTTTAACCGTCATCCTGGATCCATGTATATACAGGCAGCTTTGATAACGCTGTCATGTGTACGTGAAAATTTTCAAAAACGTAATGGAAAACTTTTCCGTTTTTCATAAACGTGGCCTTATTTTCTGTTTTTTTTCTGTTCTCCTCAGTTTTTCCCATCGTAACTGATTAGTTTGCACCTTTTTCTGTTCTCCCCAATTATTTTCTCCATTGTATTTAAGCCCTGTGTTTGCCTGTGTACATTGTCTGGTTTTAAGTTAATGTTACGTTTGGTTGTTGTTGGATTATCTTTTTGTCTGTCTGGATTTATTATTAAAGCTCTACTTTTGGAATATACTCCTTGCCGTGCGCTTGGTTCACACCATCCCATGACAGTTGACAGATAAAATAAGATATAAAACAAAATAAAATTATAAAATATAAGATTAAAATTAAATTAAATTAAAAATAAATAAACATTAAATAAATAAATAGCTAATAATTAATTCAGTGGTGTGTTCAGTAGTTTGTGCAGCGTGTAGTTTTCATTTTGGAATGCACTTTTATTCTAAACACATTTAGCATTTACATTTTCCTCCATTTTTTTCTAGAATTTTATTAACAAGCTGAAAAACTGTACTAAAACATTTTATTGGGTCTTTTAAAATGTCTACATTTAAGGAATCATATGAATGCTATACAATGCTGTACTTAACATCAATTATGTGACGCTAATGTGTGCGGTTAACATCACAGTGGTGGTGACCGTGATTTTATTGAAAACAGGTGGTTCTGTACATTTTCTTTTGGCTACAGCAGCGATTCATCAAATAATGAGCGAATGATGGATTGCAACCTGCCATACGTTCAGACTCATGGTGTAGTCGAGAGCACTTCAGCATTTTAAAGTGTCTACAGTCTCAGTAAAGTGAGCCAGTGTTCTTCATTATCCACAACCTACAGTAACGCTCATATCTGACCCACCAAGACTGGAGATTATGTGCATAATTGAAATGAGTGTTAAAACTATGAAGATAGTGTCTGCAAAAAAAAACACAAGACCCTGTGACCAGGGCACATCTTAAAGACGGTTTATATTTCATTTGATTTTAAATGGCTGGTTTAGCTTGAACTAGTTCACCATAACGAGTGAAAATACTAGTCAAAAGTTACTTTGATGCTGTGATGCCGAGGCTTATTTCCTGAGGTTGTAATAGATTTGTCTTTTCATCACAAGGGAAGGCGAGTTTAACACAGCCAATCCATTCAGACAGAACGCCCCAAAGGCTCATGTTACTTCAGAGTCAATGAGACAAATTAATAAATAAATGGCCCCATTTCACTGATTACGAGACACGTTATATTTTAGTGCCCTTGTATTTCCTCAACCTCATTGTTCTCTCAGGGGGATCAGGGTGGCGTGTGTGTCGATGAGTAATAATGTAAAAGATAAACTCGCATATATTATAAAATATATTCAAACCTGTATACATTTCTTGTTGTGTTCTGATTAACTTTATTATTTTGCTGTTTTGTTAACTATTTATCTTTTTGGATGTCATGTAACATTATGTCCAGGGACTTCAGATGAAAAATTGATTCTGCTAATTCTGGTACATTTACTGTTATGTCCCTGTTAAATAAATAAAATAATTAATAATTGTAATAACACAGAGAAAGATATTTGGAAGAATGTTAGCAGTTGTCAATATTTTGGACATCGTCCACTACCATAGTAGGGAAAAATATTGTAAGAATTTATGAAAGCAAGCAGTTTTGGGCACCTTTGACTACCATTACATTTTTCCTACTATGGTGGTCAATGATGTCCCGGAAATTACTAACATTCTTCCAAATATCGTTCTTTGTGTTCATCAGAACAAAGTCATTTATACAAATATGAAATTACATGAGGATGAGTAAACGATAACAGGATTTTCATTTTTGGGTGAACTATCACTTTAAACCTCTGTCACACTAGACTTTCAGTATGCAAAATGTCTTCGCAGAGTTAAATCTTCGCAACCAGAAAAATAATTGTTAAATAAATTGTTGCCAATTTTTATTTACACATCATGGATTCCTATACCGTATTTTCAAATTTAGTTTTTAAGCATAGTTTTTGTTTTTATTTGAAGCTTTTATCATTTCCTCTAACTGACAAGGTCAACCCGAGGCGTATTCATCTACTGTGGACTATAAGTGCACAAGCGCTAGTGACGGACATCCGATGTTGTCACAGGTGGGGATATCAGTTTCCGGTTTAATTTCTAAAACGACTTAAAGGGATATTTCACTTCCGAATCAAAAATGTATTACTCACCCTAAAGACATCCTGACCAAAAATGGGTTTCTTCTTGAAGTATAATGCAGCCGGAGTGATAACACCGCGTATCATTTTACTTCAAAGTGGTAGAATGGGAATGAATGTGTGTTGACTTATTGAAGCTCCAAAAAGTGCATTCATCGATCAAAGAACTTCTTGATACGGCTAGGTGGTCTTAACAATGGTCTTCTGAATTTGTTCACGAGAAATATCCATATTGAAAGCGTTATTAACGTTGATGTCTAGCTTCCGCCATCTCTCGAATGCGCGTGAATCCGAGGCTTGTTTTTCCGGCAGATGACGCAGGCGTGTCGTAAATCCCCTTGTCGACACTCCATTTTTTGTTTTCTTTTAAGTGGAAGCTTTCATCACCGTCATTTGCCGGAAAAAACATTATAAATCCTTAACGTGAGATTATTCACTTTATCTGTGGATTAAGACCTCGTTTTTTGACAGCGGCTTGAGTTTTTTACACGTACCTTTTGCCAGAAATGTGTTTTTTTCCCCAGTCGTTGTCTACCTATGTTAAGTAGTTTTAAAAATTAAACCAGAAACGGATATTCCGACCTCTGACATCATCAGAAGTTCATTACTTTACGATTGTGCACCGAGTCCATTGGTCACGTGTCATCCCGTGATGACTCGATCTTCGTAACGCAGCGAGATGCGAAACAACCTAGAAACTTTTGTATGGGCAAGCACTACTTGCGTTTTCTTACAGATGTAAAAACTTGAAAGTTATTTTGACTGTAAAACGATATATATTTATATAATATATTTCTTTGTAGCTCAATTGCTAAATCATCATGCTAGCAGCAAAAAGGTTATGGGTTCATTTCCACGAAACCACACACACGGATAAATTGTATAAATTGTAAATATTAGAAATTGCATTTTGTTCGTCCGCTGTCGACCTTATTGGCCCCCCACGTCACATACGCGCGGGATATTGAAGCATTACGCTTGAGCCCCGTCGGCTGGAAAGTCAGCCCTCTGATCGACTTCCCTCTGTAACAAGAGACCCTTTGATCTTCACAGCACACAGGGAAGAGAGCTGGCCAAGCTCAGGTTTTAATTATGAAAAACATGAAAGATCGATGCGGAACTAAGTGCCAGGCATGACTGTACGGCGAATTCCGCCTGACTGCACCTCCCTGTACGCTTACAAACATCTTGAGAGATCCTCTGATATTTCCCTCTCTTCATATGGAGCAGGGGATATGCAGTAATTCTGTGACATTAATTAGAGGATTGACAGACATGTAATTCAGCTAATAGGGCCTTTTATTACCTGAGAGGTTTGCCGGGGCAATTAGCTTTATTGGCCGGTACAGGATCTGGTCCGAACGGACCCTCTGGTCTTTCTCCCAGTTTCACCATTACGCTTTTTTTAATTCAATGAGCTGAGACCGGCATTATGGCATACCATATCGACAGACGTCCCGGCGGACAGGTGGAATAGTGTTTCACAAGCCACTCAAACACACTACAGTGAAAACTGCTACCTGTGTTACCAAAACGAAAATATGTTTCGTCTACTTTATTGCAAAAGTGTGTAATAGAAGGGGTGGAGGGGTGTTCAGAACGAGAGAGTAAGGTACACACGATGCGGTTTGGTTTGGAAAGTACGGTGACCTGAGTAACGCTGCATCCTAGTTGTCACTACTGAGATGAAAGATATGCAAGATTTAAGAAGTGCGTTCAAAATTGATCTCTGCAGTTTAAGTATTTCCTTTTTGCACTGACATTTTGAGATGAATCGACAGTTCGTGCACAAACTCAGGGATGGAATTTCTCGATGTTTGTGGTATGAGTCACAAAGGCCATGTGACTTTATATGTGGTTTCCCTACAAGCATTGTTTTACGTAAACATCTTTGCCATGTCGGTAGGTTCTACTTCGTATCATAAATAATTTGTTATTATGGGCGATAGACTCCACTAAAGACCTCAGTGTTGATTTTTTATTAGTAACCCAACAGCTTCCCAGGACAACCACATAGCAACATACTTGAAACTCCCTAGAATTGTGTAGACTTTTGCATGATACTGAAACCTATCCCTTGCATTTTCTTGAGAAAATGTGGAGAAAAGAAATGAGATACTGGACTTGTTCCAGGTACATAAATCTAACATCTTGAACACACAAGCTGGCATACGTTGAGCTGTGTCTAGAATACTTTTCAAACAGGGATCTGAAATAGCTTTTGGCTCGTAGACATGATCAAATTGCCTACATACATTTTTATGGTGTTTTGTTAAGTCACACTTACAGAACCCTGCAAAGTGTAAATTTGACGTAAAACTCCAATTCTTCAGCTGAACCACAGACCACATAATTCTTTCTGAACACATGCTAACATGGGAGTTTTCGCTCGTGCTTGTAGCTGAGGGTTCAGCCTCTGCCCGGGGAGATGACTTTGGTTTGTTAAGTAAATACATAAATAAATTCATTCAATTATTTTGCTTTCTACTGTACACTCCCTGTCCTGGCGTTCACCCGAGGGCAAATTTAGCCTCTCGCTTTTAAGTCAACATTTTTGAGTGTTATGTAAGCGCTACATGGAGCGTAATTCTTAGCTTGGGAAATATTAGGAAAAGAAAAATACCCAGACAGGTTAGTGTGGACAAAGCGTTATTTGTTTTTGAGAGCACGGCTCTTTCTCTTCAGTAGAATGTTTTATGTCACACAGGACTAGTCAAGTATGTTGCAGGGTGGTCTGTTGAATTCTGGGAGTTTTTTCTTTATGATGGTAGATTCTCAGGTTTCATGTGGAGCTCAGCTGGGGATCACAGACAGATTATTGAGGAATGGGAACGCTGAGTGTGGGAGAGAATGGCCCTTCGGCCCCTGAAGTTATGTCCGTTTACTGATGCTATCTGAGGAACAAATCATTTAATTTATTAAGTTATGTTTTAAATTTTGTCAAGTTAAATTTGTTTCTGCAATTTAGGTCGGTTGAAATTGTTTTCGGTTTACTTTTAATTTATACAGTGTTTATTTACATTTTGCAATGGCATTTTAAGTGTTCTTACTTTAAAGAGGCATTTTTGTTTAGTAAAAACACAGGCTGTACATGTTTGAAATGCAATAACAACAAAAGCTAAATTAAATGTTACATAATTGTGGTTAGTTTTTGCATAGAACATATTTTTGATTCGCTTTTCTCCAGTTTTGTTGGCTGTGTTGAATGTTTAAAATTGAATTTTATGTTATGGAAAATTCTGTAGTATAAAACCACCAACAGAAAACAGCGCTGGATGGGATACAGTTGTTAAAAAAATAAATAATAATAAACAAAACTTTTGTAATATATTAAATATGTTTTTAAATCTGTAAATGAAGTGTAAACACAAATTAAACAAAGATCTAGGCCCGGTACTAGGCTGGCTTGACTGAGTGGCAACTAGATATTGTAGTTGGGCAGAAATATAATCAAAAAAAGCCAAATTTTCTGTGATTAAATTGACAGATCATTATTTAATAGATACTACAACTAAGTAGGTATTTAATAATTAGTATTACATTTTTTATTTTGATTGTAAACTGGATATTTTTGGAGGGCTCAAGAAAAATCTGGGGCGACAATACCCCCCGACCCCCCCTAGACCCGGCCCTTATATTTGCTGTCATATACAGTAGTCACATTACCATTCGCCTCTCAAGTCAGTTAACATCAATGTCAATTTTATTTATATAGCGCAGTTAAAGACAACCAAGGCTGACTAGTGTGTAAAAGACCATAAAACGACAAACGTGTAAGAACAATAAACTAAAACTAAAACATTACAAAAAATACACTGCACTGAAACTTTATCACTTGTTATATGCCTAGAGTTAAGATGTAGCCATAGATTTAAAAGCAAAAAGTCATGGTTTAAAATCAACTGTTCCAAGCAGCATCTCGGGTCCGGCTTTAACTTTACCCAGCAGCAGTGTATTAGCTGCAGTGGCCTAACATCTGATCCCTCAGAACTTTTCCTTCGGCAAAAGCCAAGCGTAGAGTCAGCATTCTGAGGTATAACTATGCATTATCCGCATTTCTCTACAATCAGCTGCTTACTGTATTCTCACGTGAACGCCTCTAACGACTCCTGCGTCTGGGCCCGTAATGGCTGTGTTGCGTTACGGGAGCGATTTGCCGTAATCATCGTTTGTTTAAGCACTCGGCTGAATGAGCTTCTGTTGTGCTGCATCTTAGCAATAACAATGGCGCTTATCGTCCGGACTCCCCGCGGTACAATTAAAATTCCGTCAGAGTCTCCAATCTGCCTGGCAGCCATGCCTGCTGTTCTTATGCCCTTCCTTGGTCTTCGTCAATCCTCGTTGCTGCCATGTATTATTCACAAGCCACCAGATAGTATTAGGGACTTACCTGGAGTCTCTAGTTGGCGGCGACCATGGGTGTAGATTTGGGTATGGACGGCAAATTTTTACATTGAGTTAAGGGACTATCAAAAAATGAATGTCGGAGCCATTGGCCGAGTGGTTCGTGCTACGACATATGGCGCCGGTGCGTACCGGGCGACCTGAGTTCGAATCCTGACTCTTGGTCCTTTCCCCGACCCCAACCCCTCTCTCCCATCCACTATGCTCCTTGTCCTCTCCAAAAATCCCTGTCTGTCAAATAAAAGCAAAAATGGCAAAAATAAATCTTTAACAAGTATTAACCAATTTTTTGTTATGATTTTAATTAATATTTATTAAATTAAAAAAATTGAATTCAATTAAAAATATGTAGGTTTTTTGTTTAGTCGTATATTTATCTTTGTACATTCTTTATTTAGTAGTTCTGCGCTACTTTAACTGCAAAACTATAGTTATTGGACGAATATTCTTTTGTATTAATGATTAATTGTAATTGGATTAGACTTAAAAGTGTGCAGTGCAATAGGTCTCAACAATATTTAGATCCGCTCCATGTTTTGAATGTACAATAAGCTAAAACATTCACTTTTGTCCATGACCTCCCTGTACGGTAGTTAAAATTTCACATCTTCAGAGTTGAACATTGTCCTGAATTGTATGTTATTGTCCCCACAACAAACATCTTGTTGGTTTCTCATCATGTTCTCATTTCATCCACGACAATGTAATTCCGACGTCCTCTAAAACTCATTTGGATGTAAATCTGCTATTTGCAGAGATGTGAGATGACGAATCGTTCAGTGGGAACCTGTGGAGCCGGCCACGGCGGCTTGGTTTTAGTTAAAACCAATTAGAAATGACCAGAAATAACAGCGCCTGGAGAAGAACAAGTCATTTTTCTCTTGAACTTCCCTGGAGAACCCGAGACCTCTCCACGGAGTTCCTTAAGTGTTTTAGAATATTAGGAGGGGAGATGATGAAAATCGTCAAGCTTTTTTAATCATTGCATTTTGCATTTGAAAGTTTATGAAGTATGAGAAGACTAAGTGTGTCAGCGCAAGAGAACGTCGGAATGACTTTGACGGAACAAAACTTGGATGACATCTGTCCTCTGTGCAACTTTACGATGTATTGCATAAAAATACACAATATGTGCAATTGGAGGATATCATAACCTGCTAGACTCTGTCGCACAGTCCTTCTGGATTTCATAATATGACTTGTGGGTGAAGATGAGATCAGTGGTAGTTGTTTATAGAGCAGTTTCACTCTATAATCAACATTAATCTCAGTCAGATCAGCTCCATAAAATGCTAATGACAGGGATGGCCAAACTGCAGTTATTTTTATTACACATCCTTCAATATGCACATTTGATAATCTCTTATTAGACTGATTATTGTCATTTTAAATGACAGATTTGACACCTTTGGTAAATATAAGCAAAGAATACTATAAACTAATATATTGTTCGTTTGATTTTTTATTAAAGAAATCACAAAAAATCAATTGTTTGATAGAGGTTGAACAATTTGAAGTGTTAATAAAATCACATTACGAATTTGAGTGCTGTATTTTTGTCAAAACACTACTAAAAATAACTTTGGTAACTTTCACTATTTATTTGATCAAACACAGCTATCCATACGGCGCAAGGAATGTTTAAACAAGATTTTAGTGTTCTTCTTTATCTAGGCTGACTAGGCAGGAGTAATCTGCCAAAGAATGTACGCTACATTTTATTCTCTGACCACTTAAAGATGTGAGACCAACATGTTTTCTATAATTTACATGTCAAAATAAATGATTCATGTCACAGGAAGGAGAGGTACAATCATGTCTTTTGTCGATGCTGTTTCTCAAATACAAACAAATAAGAAAAATCTTGCCAGATGATCCCACAGCGGCTGGTGGTCTAAACAGTTGTAGTCTGGGGGGATTTCTGCATTGCATTTGACTCTTTAAAAAAATGTTTTCTGAGTAACTCATATGTAGGGATGGGTATCGTTAAGATTTTATCTATACCGTAACCTATCAATACTGTTATCGATACTACGCTCTATAATTTGATATAAAAACACACGGTGTGAAAGATGTTAGACATTTTAAGTTTCTTTATTATAGATGAGCTTTAAAACTGCAGTTTATAAATGATATTCTGAGCAGCAGAAAATGCCACATAAGAAAATGTGTGTGTTCCTTAGCATACCACTTACGACACTTAGCGTGTGCATAGGAGCACATCATAATGTAATTCAACATATTTACTTTACATCACTATGGTTATTTGGCTGGTAGACCGTATTTCTTTTTTCCTTTCTGATTATAGGTCTACATAAATTTAGGTATTATTTTCTTTAGTACTTCTTTATAAGTCTCAAAAAGTCTCAAAGCCTTAAAATGAAAATAAAAAGAATTCAAATGAAGCGCATGATTCACTAAAAGGATTATGCAAACCAGCCAAAGGCACACATCCTGATCTTAGGATGCCTACCAAAGACAGAGCGTCCGTTATTCGATTATATTAGAAAATTACATTAAATCAACAACATTTATGTTTATCATCTTAGGATACCTACCCAGAACTGACTCTCCGCTCTTTGATTCTATTACACAGCTACGTTAAATAAAGCACCTGTTCTCGTCACTTTAGGATACGCATCTAAATCGTGGTCCTGCTTTTTGATAATACAGTAGAAAACCATTTCTTTTAGTTTTCATTTCTTTCCAAAACCAATTATTATTATTTTTCATGCATGTTAGCCCTGTCAACCATATCAGAATAGCACTACACGCTCATCATGGCCAAAAGAAATCATGATAATAATATTATCACAGTATTTTCTCAAAATGTTATGTGCAAAAGTCTCAGTAAAATTCATCTTTAATTTTGTAATTTGTTTGCCCTAGTCCGTTATTTGCCCAACCCTTTTGAATAAATGCTAAATAAGTTATAATATTACAATGCAATTAGAACCAACGCAATATCAATAATCTTGCAGATTTAATATCACGGTTATTGTGAATATCGGTATGTGGTGACACCCCTTAGTCTATATATTGTCGTTCTAGCATGACTTTCAAGAACCGAGACTTGGTTCTTCCAACCTACCACAAAATTGCACTGGGCCCACCAGCCCTCAATCTCAACCCACCCATCTCCATCATTTACCCCCCCCCTTCCCCCCACTCAGCTGTTACGTTTCCAGGGGTGTCTATACCATCCTGTGTCCTTGTATGGCTGAGAGAGCCACTGCCCCCCTCACCGGTCTCTACAGACTGAACAGTGAATGAGTACAAGTTTGAAGCAGCAGTCAATGAATCAAGCCGTCTGACCGGCAGCAGCCGTGGGGGGAGAGAGAACATCGAGCGGGCCCCCCGCGGGACCGACCCCGCATTAGGAACTTCCTCGTCTGTGTGCTTCTGCCACAGGTTAAATGGATCGTTCCCATTAGCACGGTGAGGGGACGGCTCCATTACGTGAAGGAGACTCTAACTTTGAATGTCACAGAGTGCCGATCCCCGGCGCAGCGCATCAAGCACCCTGCCGGAGAGGCCCCGGTGACAATAACCATCCATGATAATAATTTGCTGTCAGACGCTAAGGAAGCTGGAATTATGATCCACGGCCTGCCTGGCGGACCCAGACGCAGACGAGCTTTAGTGAACTGCCTGGGTAGCAGTGAAACTTGTCTGGCTGTCTCGGTTTTATTCAATTTAAAGTATGTGGAGCTAAATGAGAGAGTAACTTGTCTTTCGTGAGCAAATATGACAACAGTCGGTTAGTGAAGTTATTGAGGGTACTTTATAGCCAGTCACTTTATTAAAGGGGTTGTATGACACGGCTACAACAAATATGTTTGTTATAGATGTAATGTAATGTGTATACACGATTTAAGGTTAAAAAACACTGTATTTTTCACAGACTGTGCATCTCTGAAACACGCAGATTTTTTACAAAGCTCATGGTGTGCTATGATTGGCCAGTTCACAAGTGCGTAGTGATTGGTCCAATACTGCAAGCTTGTGACGGAAATGCAACACCTCTTACCATATTTGGAACTTCAGGTTCAAAGCAAGGTACGCCCACCTTACTTGCGTATACATTTGGGCGGTCTTAGTCAAATCATACTATGAAATGACACAGATTTGTGGGTGTGTGGTTACAAGAGGTGTTTGAGGCAGATCTGGGTGAGGATTCGCTTTTAGATAGAATGCATCTTTCGTTTCAACACTTACATTTTTGCAATTTCAAGTGTCTAATACATGCATGGGTATCATATAACACACCAAAGACACAGAAAAACAGGTATTCGTGCCATATGACCCCTTTAACAGTGTAATGATATTTTTTTATTGTTCAAATCTCACTGCTATATACATTTAAACTATTTAGTTTACTTAACAGAAATTAAAAACCTTGCTATTTTAAGCAGGTGAGTTTAACCATATCATTTATTTGCCCTCATGTCATTTAAAACCTATGACACTTTGTTTCTTGGAACATAAAAGATATTTGAGAAATGTCTCAATGGTTTTGTGTCCAAACAATGGACGTCAATGAGGTTCAGTGTTGTTTGGTTACCAACTTCTTTGAAAATCTTCTTTTTTGTTCAGTATTGATATGTTGAGAATATTTTCTGGAACACAAACTTATTATGACAGGGTGTTAATATAATATATTATAATGTATTGTATGTTGTTTGTGGCTTTTGTTTTGTTTTCACACACGATTGGTTTGCAGTATTTCTAACAATAACAGTATATGTATGGGTAAAAATAATGTGCGACTAGATTGAATCTGCTGCTTTTCATGGCTCACCTGCAGAATATGACCTTTAGTTTGGCTGATGCAAAGAGGAGAAATTATCAGGAGCAAGTCTTTAGCCTCGAGTTAACTTTCATGTCCACAATGATACCCAACATTTTTTGTGTGTGTCAGAACGCGTCACATCGGAATCAATTGTACAACTGCAAAACATTCTGTTTGTCTGTCTTTAAATGTGAAACCTACACATTTTTAAATTGACTAGAAAGTGGGTTCTCTGAATAACTAGTTGATTTTAAGGAAGTCCTTTATATTGTATGTAGGTTGATTTAGGGTCATCAGACATCAATTAGACACATTTCTTGGGGGGGGGTTTGGTGTATAAACTGTAGCACAAGAAATGGAACAGGATGCCGAAGTCTCGAGAGACATTTAAGAAAAATTGTCTGTCTGAGAGTTGAAAGTAAAGAGAGTCGGACTCTTCATCACGTGCAGTTTCCATTCAAGATTTTATGTCAAATACACAAGGATACGAAAAGTTAATTTGCAAAAATATTACAGATAAATGTTCATAAAACATTTATCAGACATTCCAGGTAATATCACTCAAACTGCAGTTGAGTTGTTTTTCTGTTTTAAGTCATAATAAATAAATAAAAATAAAACTAACGAACACAATGAAACACAAACTAAATATGCTAAAACAATAAAAACATGAATTATTAAAATGAATAAAAACAGAGTTATTTTTTCATAACCCATAGTGAAATGTTGTTTTGGTAATCTGGTAGTAGACTCAAACTGCAAACTTTTAATGAAAACGCATTAAAAAAGGCAGAAAAAAAAGATTGAATTAAAGATTAAAAGGAAGTGGAAACATAAAAAGTTGTGCTTCTTCATGGAACAACGTTTTAGGAAATTGTTTAATTTAAGCTGAATTCCGATGCTCTCCGGACGTTGTCCTCTAAAGGAGACCGGATGAGTTTTTTTCATCTGTCAAGGATGGATTCACCTCCAAACTGACCCATCACCCCATCTTCCAGTGGAGTAGACATAACCTGGCAGGCTTCACTAGTGTCAGGGCCTAGACCCAGACCCCCTCCAGCTCCAAACGCTGTACACCCATTGGTTCCCTGGCCCCTTCCCCCTGCACCCACCAATCAGAGCTCTCTCAATGACACCTAGAGGAGGAAGTGGGCTCTCTCCCCACCCCTCGCCTACCTCTCCTAGCAACAGGCCATTTTTCTGACCGCGTTCAGCCGTCTATAACAGTGATGACTTGCGTGCAAGTGCAGTTTTTTCTGTTAAGATTGGTTTTCATATCTTTAAGTGACATTGATAGAAGGATTGTTGTTGTTTGAGATTGATATAAGACAGATAAATCGGCTACTGCTGAGAAACAAAACCAAGATCACGTGGGCAGCACAAAGCACGTGTTCATAACAGTGACGGAAGACGTATTGCAGATTGAAGGTATATATGCAGTGTTCTTGGAACTGAGGTATCTGATAACCACTGAACCCAAACTGCTTCGATTCATGTCACATGTTTGAGTTGTAACTTGTCACATGATGATAGAGAAGACGTTATGATTTTCCCCAGTTTCATCTGGCTTTTTCACTCCTCATGTATGTTTTTACCTACGTTTGCACAGCTATCTCAGGACAGCTGATATCAAATCGTGTTTGCAGGAGATTTAAGATTGCAAATGTACAAGTATCAGTGTAAACACAGACTTAAGCCCTATTCAGTCAGTCATTGTTTTTCATGAGGACGTCTGTGAAAATAAAAGTTTGCACGTCTCCACAGTCATAAAACTGATGCGTTCAGGTGTGAGTTTGTAATCCTGCGAACCCGGAAAATGCACTTCTCACGTATTTAGTCACGTGACATGACAATTTCTGCGTATATAATAATTATAATTGAATAAAATCCCATTTCAAATGTTTTCGTGCATTTTGTTCTTATCATCTGCCAGTCTATGTAGTGGAGCAGCGTCCTTTATCTACCGGTCAAGTTATACAGTATGTGTGTGAATATGTTGCGTATGCATGCTTGACACATCTTCGCGATCACATTTTTATTCATAACAGCCGAACCTTTTGAAACTGTCATTTATGGACATCATACAGATCAACAATTACCGTCCGAATGGGGCTACAGGCAGAATTCAAACTAGCGATGAGCCAATTTGAAAGTCAGATGGTGTGACATTGACCAATCAAATAACCCATCAGTTTAACAATCATATATTGGACCCATAGCCTGGATTCTCTATTTATTATTTTAATCAACATACATAAAAAAATTATAGATATTGTAAGTTATTTTATCAGTATATAAGAAATAAAGTAAAAGACCCATTGAGATATTTATATACTGTACATTTTATGAATTTTGTTTTATTCTATTTTGAAATGTGATGGCCACTTTATACAGTCTACTAAAAAAAGAAACTCACCGAGTGGTAAGGGTGAATAAATGATTTAATTTTCATTTCTGGGTCTGCTTTCCCTTTAAATACTATTCTGGATAAAAGCATCCGCCCAAAAATGTTCTTGAAATGTATGTGCACTACCATTGAAAAGTTAAGGGTCAGTCGACTTATTGTTTTTGTGATTACCCGGTTCATCACCCGCACTTATTCCAGGACATTATAATTTACAAATAATATAAAATCCCCCCTCTTATCTAAAGCATTATTATTGCTGGCCAGCCTTCGTTTTATTTTCTGCGTAATTATTGAATCATGTCAGCTCGACGTCCCTTGAGTTTCAAACGCAAGCTGTAGAAAAATTAGTCATTGCTTCCGCATGACAAGTGGGATCTATTAGCGCACGCTAGCCCGTAGAGCATGAGTGTGCCCGGTCCACATGGGACCCTCGGTTACAGCGGTACGCGCACGCATGCGTACGCACATTCATCCATGACACTGTGGCATTAGTCACGCTTTATAAGGTCACGCATAAAGATACGTGCGGCGCTTCTGGGCTACGCCAACAGATGCGAACATGTTTATGGGTCTGCTTTGGATTCTGTATGTGATTTCCTGTTCATTTACATTACGTGGAGGTCACTTGTGACAGCGAGGCAACCGGCTGGTTCGGTGTGATGGCAACTTGCTGACCCGCCTGACCTTGCTTAGGAACAGCCTGTGGCGGCGCTAGGAAGCATTAGCACAGTCAAAGCTAGCTTCTGGCCTTCGCTCAATGTCACAGCGTTCAGGGTCTCTGTTCCAATATATTTCTCTTCCGGTCCTCTTTGTATTTAACATAGATTTTAATGGTTTAGTGTATGAAATGACCAGACTGTTGTAGTTCCTAAATTATACACTTGTGTCTGTGAGGGTTTACAATAATTTTTTAACTCATTGTTTTTCTCTCTTGCAGGTATTTCAGTAACAAAGAAGACGCACACTTGTGAGTAAAAACATTTTTTAGCTTTTATGTGTATTGTGCATCCTGTGACAGAGGGTTCCAGACGGCTTAAACACTGTATAATCGCATTGCAGTTTGTTTTGATCAAAGTAATCAGAATCAAAACAATTTTTAAGCCTAAAGACTTTGTGGGTGCAGTATTTTTTATTTCAAATATATTTATTGAAACCTTATATTTTACTATATACAAGTTATTATTTTTCTGTTGTATTTGTTGATATTTAAAACATTATTTTAGGTTTTAAATAAATAATTTAGATAGCAAATGATTGCTGTATTGTTTGTTTTTAGGTGGAGTTATAGCCTAATAATAATAATATTATTTATTTTATGCGGTGTCCGTTTTTAGGTGGAATATTACAGTATGTTTTGCTTTGTGACATTGTTTGTTTTCAGAAAGAGTATTTTGTTGCATCATGTTTTTGGGTAATTGTTGTTTTGTTGCGTTGTTGTCGTTTTTTTGAAGCATTCCGTTTTTTGCTCTGCGTTTGGGTGGAATATTGAATATCATTTTGTTGCCTTTCTTGTTTTTAAGCTGAAGTTTTATGTTGTTTTGTTTTGGTGAAATATAATTTTTGTTTCGTTACGTTTTTTTATTTTGGATGGTTTTTTTGATATTTGAAGTTCACTTTCAATTTCTGATCAGTAACAGCTTGTTAGTATGAACAGAGAATGTACTGGTTGGATTTTGACACTGATAAAGCGAAGAACGTGCTATACCGTATGCTCTGCTTGTACTTTGAAAACAAGGATGCGGTGAGGTTAAAGGCGTTCCTTTTGCTAGGTCTGTTATAGAGATAAAGATCAGCTGTGAGGAGAATCTTGTAGAATCATTGGCAAGTTGACTACGTGACCTTTTGAGACTGAGTGCATTCTTCAGATTATGTTTATCATGTGACTTCATCTCAGTTGCATCTTTTGTTGAGGTTGTAGTTTGCTTCAATTTCACACTGTGAGCTTGAAAAGATGTCTTTAAAAGTTGTACTTTCGTCAATGATTGAAAAGACACTTGAATTCGTGAGAGGTTCTTATAAGGAGATGGTTTACCCAATCTAATACAAATTTATTCACATTTTTCAATTTTGAGTGCCCTGTCCCTTTAAGTTCGTAACGTTTGCCAATCAGAGATCATCTTGTTATTTTATATGGAAATACCGACACTCTTTCATGTGTTCGCTTGACTTTTTGAAAGGCTTCAGAATTAGCCGGTTGTAGCCTTCTTTTCCATTCAGCGAGCGTAAAGGTGGATCTCCGGACTTTCATCCTGTCTTTCAGGGTTCCTCTGCTATCTTAATTATGTCGCTGATCGCTTCTCCTTAACAGAATCGAAATCAAAGAACGTTTCAAGTGAGAGGGTTCAAAGCCGCGGACGCATGCCGGACTTCACTATTTAATCTCAATGAAAGAAATGCTAATGATGCGTGTCAGAATAAAAGAGAGAAGGAACGTTGGAGTGAAAGAGCAGGAGATTGAACTGTGGAGACGACACGCGGGGGTGAGCGACAGGGTCAGAGGGGTGCTGTTTGACAGGGAGAGGGTTCAAAAGATGCATAATGGATAGAGGAAGGGTCCTGCCAGACCTTTTTATTGATCGTTATTACTTTTATGTTATTTTGCTAATGAATTTTTCAGGTTGAATCGAGAGTCGCCGCTGATTTTTGTTGGTAACACATATTCCTATTCTTTCTGTGCATTATTCATCACTGCACATTATTTAAAAAAAATTGCCTTGCTAATGTTTATTACAATTGGAAGAGCATCTTGCAACGGCTATTTTTCATGAACCAATAACTTCCTGGTATTTAAAGGTTCTGGTCCAAAGTAGCATTTTTTGTTGTATCATTTTTGTAAAAAATCCACTCAATGTTGCATTATTGAATTAAAACGGTTAGCAAATTCTCCCTCATGGCCACTTTTAGTGGAAGGGATCAGCTGGATCAAGCTCCAAGTTCATAGCCATGTTGTATGTTTTGGGGGATTTCAACAAGGCCCCATATGTACTGTGGCCTAATGAATTTATTAAAGCAACTGAAATGAACCGTGATGTTGCACGTGCTTACACACGCATTACGACCCACAAACATTTTCACACATTATCCATAAGCACGCACTTAAATTTGCAGCTGAAAAGCTGTATCACTTTGGGTTTGAGGCGGACAATCTCAAAAGTATGAACTGAAACTCGGCTGTATCAGATAACAGAACCTTTAACATGGAGAAAAGCAACATGATGAGGAAACTGATAGGTTTTATTGTTCATGATGATATCTTGTGAGTATTAGAGACGTGCACACATGCTCTGTATGAGATGTGTTCTAGGAATTTACAACGGATGCAATTTTAGTTGAGACAACTGAAGCATGGAGTACATTTTAAGACATTACAATCAACAATGACAGTTTTTCTATTCATTTTGTATGAGCATACACTGTAAATATTGTTAAGTCATATGTAATTGAGTAAGAACATAAGGTCATTTAAATCAGTGGTTCTCAAACTTATCATTGTTAGGTCCCCTTTGTGTAGGGTGCATCGCATTGTGCCCCCCCAAAAAAGTCTTTAAATCTTAAACTTCTAATTTAGAACATATTCAGTCAAACAAACCTGGAACATCATTTCTTTCGGTTGGTGGTCTTTTTCTGATGTTCTACTGCATACAATTTAGGATACATTTCTATATTTCATAAAATGCCACAAAACAGGTGTCCACCTGGATCCATCTTGGGCCCCCCCAGTTTGAGAACCACTGATTTAAAAAAAATATATACAAATTAAGCATTAAAAGGACGTTTTTATTTTCACATTTTCCCCCAACAAACTGGTTTCTGTTTTGGACAAGAATTTTTATACCGGTGCATCACCAATTGCCCTACCCCAGCAATCTTCCCCCCACACTCTCTCTACAGATCCTCACCTACCCACACGCACTACACACACACACCACACGGACTCATCAACCCCATCTCTCTACTCCTGCCTGAACCATCAAAACCATGGAAGAGGGCCGCCGGTCTCCTCATCAATATAAATTACAGGGCAGCTGTTGGCTAGCTGTCACTTACTGGCTCCCTCTCGGCCTCCCCCGGCTGCACGCTCAGCCCTTAATAAGCCCCAACACTTTCTGGAAGAGAATAGATACTTCAGATGTCTTTTTATGACTTACCATTATGACCGTCTTTTCTGACCAGTTCAACACCTTAGAGACAAAGTGTTGAATGTTGAATGAATTGGTCGATGAACACAGTTTTAGTTGGATGGGATAATAATAACATCTACTTGGGAAGACACCTACAATATATTGTGGTTAGAATCATAAATTATTAAATTTATTTATAAAATGTATTCATATGGCACACGCTTTTATCTGAAGCGACTAACAAGTAGGAGAGCATATAAACATTTTGTCAACACGCTAAACACTACTGTTAGATAGTTAGATTAAACGGGTAGTTCAGCCAAAATAAAAGTCTCTCGTAACTTACCCATTTACCATCCCAGATGTATTTTATATTATTGTATTATGTTCTATTATATTATATTTTTATATGAACATTTTTTATTTTATACATCAATATTTATATATTTTTATTTTATATTAAAATACAGTCATGGTGTATTATATGAAACACACACATAAGCCATCATTAAACTAACCCAAATGACTGCAGCGGGTTAAAAAATGTCTTTTGAAGCTCAAAGATACGTTTATGAGAGGAAATGATAGTTTAAGAAACTGAAATGTGAGGTGTAAACAAGCATATCTGATCCCTAAAATGAAATATGGAGGCACGTCAAATATCATTGGTTCTCGTGTGTCTTGTGATTGGTCCAATGAGATTTATATATTTACATTATCCTGTGTTTGTTTGTGTTCGACTGAAGATAGAAAGTGGGATGACATGATTGTGAATAAATTGTGAGATAATTGTTTTTCCCGAGTGAACTAGTTCTTTCGGTGTGGCTTAAATTTAGCTCGATCGCTATTCCTTCAAGAGAAAGAATGTGTTCGCATCAATTTTTTCTTTTTTACACAAATTTTTTATTTAATGACTATAAAAATAATTGTATAGAAACACAAAATTCACAACACAAGTCAGAAGATCTCTTAAGATTTCTTTGTATGACTAGAATTGACTAAGTCACTGCGTCTTACATCATTTGAGAATGTGGCATAAACACAGTCCCTTAAACTCTCCCCGTGGGCTCAGTTATCGGCTCGGCTTCATGTATGCTTCTACTTTACATTTGAACTTCACAGTTTTATGACCAGCCTTTTTATATAGTGCTACTGCAAGGCCCTGCGGTTGATTCTGGCAACAAACTCTTTTCCTTAGATCAACAGTGCTGTTTAATGGCTGTGTGAGAGGAATTACAAGCATGAGCAGTAATTAAATACTTGCATGTCTCATGTAAAAAAGTCATTTATGTTCCAATGGATTTAAAGAAAAAAAAATACGTCCCATAAAAGATCCATAGGATTTGTTAGTGCAGAAGTATGTTTGGTTGAAATTAGCTCAGTTTTTTGAGGGCTGCATTTTTTTGGCGATGCTTCTTTTTAGATTCCTGATTCAATTAAAGTCTAAACTGTTTTTATTCGCCCAATGTGTCTTTCAGCAGGTTCAATTCGTAATTCCATAAGAAGAGTACAGCTGTCCTCAACAAGCCACATGGTTTATATTTAAGACATTTTTATTTATGCAACATTCTCAAATGATGTAGCGTTCCTGTACCTCAGTGGTAAGAGCATTGTGTTAACAGCGCAAGGTTGTGGTTGGATCCCAGGGGATTGCACATACCTATGTATAAATGTATAGGATAATGCAATGTAAGTCGCTTTAGATAAAAGCGTCTGCAAAAAGCATAAATATAAACATAAATGTACCACAAACTGTGCAGGGCAAGATGCGTGCTAGCATTTAATGCAAGTTATATCACGTTCTCACACCAAATTATAAACTGCAATATTGTTTTACATAGTTTTTGCCACGTTACGTTTGTGAAGAGCTAAACCATTCCAGAGTCCAGTTACTCTTGAGATGAGTTGTAACGTGTATGAGGATGACATGACGTGCTGATAAGATGCAGTTTGTGATTACAGGCGGTAGACCAGAGTTGTACTTGTATCGAATTTTCCAGCTCATGTCTCACATTGTTGTATCACGGCCAGAGAAACGTCTGTCTCGCCAAGTCGTTCCAACTTGCAAAAAAGTCAACAGATGGACTGCTTGATTATTGGTG
Organism: Triplophysa tibetana; assembly: GCA_008369825.1. Taxonomy (NCBI): domain Eukaryota; kingdom Metazoa; phylum Chordata; class Actinopteri; order Cypriniformes; family Nemacheilidae; genus Triplophysa; species Triplophysa tibetana. Next base: position 8,874,099 of record CM017894.1, read on the forward strand.
TGCATTTAAAGGAGTAGTTCATTTCAAAATGTGCCCCCGTTCACTTTTTACAGTCATTTTTATTCCTACTTTGTAAAGTCTATGGGGGGGATTTTGAAGTGAACTACTAAACTATATATATATGTGTGTTTGTGTGTACATATATATATATATATATACATAGGCGTATTAAGACCTCAAGGTGCCCCCCCATCCACCCACACGCAAGAATCCACTCAGTAAAAGATTAGTATATTAAAGGATTTTATAAGAATAAAACTCAGCAATTAACAATATACTATTTAACAATAATTACACCTTAACATTACACTTTTGTAGAATAGAACACAAAAACAACTCTATTCATCAAGTATTTTTAACAATTAGGCCTAAGGGGCAAACTGCTTTCTGTTGTATATCTTGGGGGTGTGTGAATTGAGTAAAGTTAAAAACATAAGTAAAATACCATATGACAAAAGTAGAAATTAACCTAGAATAATTACTTGGCAATTTACCATCTTCTGTAAACAGAATATGTAAAGACCACGTAACAAAATAACAGTCCTAATCAAATTACATTATCCCTCCTGGAGGTAGCAGATATATAAGAGATATACTCCCTGAACAACCATGAAGACATGACGGTAAGAGAATGAAAATATATAAACAGTTTCACATTCAATAAATGCAATTTTACCAAATGAAGACCATACATGGAGTGGTTATTTTTAATGATAAGAATATTCACTTATGACATGGTATAAATGGTAGATGCAAGTCAAAAGTTTGTTCTCTTTACATCGCTATCTATTTAGTCGGTGCACTCAACCAAATAAACGCATATCTGCCTCAGTACCACTAACCACATAGTTTACACATAAGTTCCCAAAATCATCAGATTATTATATACAAGAAACAATGTTTCAAGTTATAAATCAAATGTTTGTACACAGAACATAATATTAAAAACACACCGTCCAATGACTGCCGTGACATCATTCATCCCCTCACAGGGGTGCTCTACGCACATGGTCCCATGCCTATTTAGCGTAGATGCATGACTTAAGTCTTAAAATACATGTGCTTATGTACATTTATAAAATTGTCATTTTGTATTGCTGGTTTATTTGATGCCCCTAAAGTCTTGGTGCCCCTGGGCACTTGACCAATTGCCCGTATTGACCCTATGTTTATATATTTACATGTGTGTGTTAATTTCACACATATAGTAATTTTGTTAATAATCCAACACCACTTAAAGTTTGGTTACAAAAAATGGTTACTCTTGCCTTATTTTTATAAACATTTCAATTGGTATCACAGTAATACAGTCATTGTAAATCATTTGGCCGCAAAAACGATATAGTGAAAATCTGATATCGTGAAAGCTTTAAGTCAAAGACCCCATGCACCTCAACCATCTCTGTTTTCTCTGTGTTAATACTTTCTCCATTGGTTTCATTTGGGCATCCTTTTTGGTTTAAAAAGTCTTTAGTTTACATTACAGTAGTCATCCAATGATTGGTTGCAAACTGTTGCCATTTTAAGGCAAGTGGTATAACAGGGAACACTTCATTGGACGTAAATTTCCACAAACCCTTCAGTGCAAGATGATTCATTAATATTTTGGGTCCATATTCAAGAAAGAAAAACAGTTCATATTAATTGTGTATGCTTAAAGTTAGTTTTGTCTACTATTAGGACTAAACTAGCGATTACTGTACCCTTCAATTCACAAAACGCTCTTTAGGGTGACAGACCGTCTCATGTAAACGTCTCGTTTCTTGGCGAACACCAACTAATAAACACACAATCTACTCTGGCGCATATGGAAATCTGCCTAGATTTATGTGATATTCCAAACTTGTCAGAAGCTCGGGGTATGAAGCGCCGAAGATAAATGGGCTGCGAATTACGCTGTGGTTTGTTATTCCATCGAGAATTATTCTCTCCTAACGCATTGTTCTGCCGTGCTGCTGTTAGTCATGGATGACAGGTATTGAGCAAATGAAGTATTTGCTTGTTTAGGGCCGCGCAGAGAGAGCGACAGCTGTAGCGGAGCATCACACGAGCCCGTCCGAGTCCCGCTCAGGGTAGTCATGACCGCAGGGACGCAGAGTCATTGATTCACCGCCTTCGAGAGAGAGAGAGAGAGAGAGAGAGGGTGCGAGAGAGATAGATTGATTGAAATGGAGGAAAATGGATAAGGAATGAGGGAGAGAGGGCTGGAGAGAAAGCTTATCTGTCTCCATAGAGAGGAAGGGCTGTGTCAGTGTTTATTGAGAAGTATGGTGTAACACCTGCTAGTTCATTTGTTTACCGCCCCGTAAGGCGCTGGGAGAGACGCAGAGAATCAACCTTCCTAATCTCAATCAAACGATTAAGACGTAACGGCCGACCTTGTTGAAATATTAACAAAGTTAAAAAAACTTGAATGAGCAGTTATGTTGCCACCCGAGCGGACAGCCAACTGAGCAAAGCATAAACAGTTCTCATTCATGATTAAATAAACGTGGTTTTCTCAACTTCCTTTTTTTTCGTGTTTTATGATGTTTTTTTATGAATAACTCTTTATGAATCGTAGCGAGGTCGCTTGTTGGATCTTGGATGAGAGCCGTCCACGGCTAATCTAACACTGCAGGGATTTATTAAACATAATCATTTCGTACGCTGCCAATAATATATCCCAGCAGTGGTCCGACATATTTCACTTGCCTGCTAAAACATAAACGCTAGCTGTACGGTATTGCCTTGGAAAAGCTTTTTGTTTAAATACATTTAATCATCTTGGCTTGTTTCGCATTCTCGCAGAGAGGACCTCATACGAAGATGTCATGCCCGAACTGTGTCTGTTCACCAGATGAAGGCTTGAAAAGTTTAGTCATGAGATTTAAGAGCGACTCGGGTAAAAGAGACATCTTGCTTTGACCTTCATCATCTTGTTTTTCGAAAGTCTGACATATGGAAAAGATTCGTTATATGTCACCTATAAGGAGAAGTAACAGGCACAGTGCGTCACGCTATATATTTTTTTGTCACGGCAGTTGGCTAAGTGCTTGGTAAATGAAGTGAACACAAGCGCGTCAGGAGAGACCGTTTTGAATGCACGGCGTATCCCAGGAGTGCGCTTTCTGACGAAGCGATTTCGCTCTCAGCATGCCTCAGAAATTTTGAGTTTTTCAGACTTAAACAACAAGAGATGCTCGGCGGAGAGATGCTTGGAGGAAAAAAAGGCAGTGCATTCAAATTGACACTCTCCAATTTTAACAACAGATTATGTTTCATCTTTTTCCATTTGTTTGTGCCATAGAAAGAATATTTTCCTTTTGGACACTTTGCTTTAATCCATAATAGCCTGCCATTATTTATCAGAAATAGGTCAGTATATTCACAACAGAGAAGGATGGGCCGCTTCAGTAAAAAGGAAATCAATAGAGACATCTATTTGTCATAAACCAGGACAGCATGATTTTTATCCTTTTCTTCTCTTCCCCTCTATACTTTTTCTTCCATCTACACAATATGACAGCTCCTCATTTTTCAGCCAAAGCATTACGGTCAGACATTTCGCCGAATTGCAAATGGGCCTTAGTGAATGCACGTCTTTGCATAAGTTGTGTAAATTGAAGTTTTTTTTTTGCTCTCTCATCACCTCCTTTAGTAGAGTGTGCCTGAATGGAAGAGGTTTGTCGTGATGGTTACTTTTCTGTTCTCTTTGACCGGGCTGGGGTCTGGCATGGGCTTGTTATAGAAGTGGTCAAGCAAGGACGTGTCCTCGGCCCCCTTTTAGTTTCTTTGTATTCGCTTAATCTGTTTCTTCCCCTCTGTGGCTGGTATGCTTTGTGCACGCCACGCTTCCTCGGCTTCGTCAGCTCCTCTCCGGCTGCCCTGGTTCTTTGTGCGTCCCTCTGAACCTCAAAGGCCTTGTTGTGAAGAGACGTCAGTAAGGAAAAACATCAGCGAGTGACATGTGTCTTGCACACAAAGCTTGTTGCTGTTGGAATACGGAGCTCCATCTGCTAAGGTGGATTATTCTCTGAGTGGCAGTGGACAGGTGTGCTTGCGTGGGCATGGACAGGTTGTGTGGTTGAAGGAGATCCGGACCGCTTGGGAAGTGCGCAAGGGTTCAAGGTTTGTCTGGTTTACATATCCTACTGAAGGACGCCATAGATACACCATTTGACAAGCATCTTTCTCAATTTGTTAATTGTGAAAATTGTATTATATTTTGACAATGCACATGCATTATCCTTTTAGAGGAACATTCCCACTGATATAAATGGCAACCGATAACTTCCCCAAAACCTTCTTGGCACCAGTAAGGGTAAGCCAGCCATGCCACTCTGTGAAGTGGTACAGCCTTGCGCGTGCTAACGCCGGTTATCCGTCACTTTCTACTTTCTCTGCGTCTCATCACTTCCTATTCACGCAGTGGCAGACAAGTGACGTGTGTCAGCATGAAATGAGGGCTTTGATTCATGGGGCAGGACAGACATGGAGGTCATCTGGTTCTGGCAGATATGAACGCTACTGATGGAGACTGACTGCTGATGTTTAAGATGGTGCTGATGAAATGTCCTTGCGCCATCATTAGCTTCCTCTCCGGTCTGGTGCATGAGCAGACGCGTCCACGCGCACACGCACTCACACACACACAAACAGACAGTAGAAACACGTCTTGTCTTCTGGAAAGGGACCTTTGTCTAAACAGCATATGGTGTGCTCCATATTGCAGCTTGTTCTGAACGAGACCTGCCTACTTAGACATGAGATGATTGATCGACATGTAAAGCAATTTGTCCGTTTTTTTTCCCATGGGTTCATGTTAAATAGATTGTTTATACAATAATGTTGGTGAGGCAGTTTGTATAAATTACTATATTACTATATATTACGTTATATAAAAATACACGATGTGTATAGACCAGAATTTCTCCTGGTAGGTTTTTTGCAGAGTTAAGCAACAGACGAAAAGAAATAATAAGCTCATCTGGCAGCCTCCACCTTAAGAATTATGCTTCTTCACAAACCATCTTTATTATGTGATTTACAATGGCAATAACTGTAAAAGTGCAGAGACAATTATGCACTGCTAGAATAATGAGAACTATAATTATCGTGTAAAACTTCTGTATGTGAATTATTCAGTCGTAATTTTGTTGAATAAACCATGCAAAAGACTGTGATTTTCACAGAAATCATTCTTTTGAATTAGAGATACTTTCGGAACATTTGGGAAACCGCTTTATAGCTAGAACAGACTACAGAGGCTTCTGTTCTTTAAGTGAACAGAGCTGTTTGTCACAAAAGTCCTTTGGTCTGTATGAAAGATTCTATTAAATCTCATATTGAGAAGTTAGTCTGTTACAAAAAGTGTATGTGAGTCATTATAGGGTGGCCACAGAGTGAGTTAATAGATATAACTCTTTTTCACTTGTGTACGTCCCCAACTTAAGTGATGTTTCACTCAAAAATGAATATTCTGTCTTCATTGACTCACTGTCAGGTTGTTTCAAACCTTAAAGGGGTCATATGGTGCAAATACATGTTTTTCTGTGTCTTTGGTGTGTTTTAAGTTGCCCAAGCATGTATTAGACACGTAAAATTGCAAAAGTGAAAGTATCGGAACAAAAGATGCATTCTATCTAAAAGCAAATGCTCCCCCAGACCTGCCTGAAACGCCTCGTGTAACCACACCCCGGCGAATGTACGTCACTTCGTAACATGATTTGACTAAGACCGCCCAAATCTAAATGCAAGTAAAGTGGTCGTACTTGTTAATCTCATTGTTTCGTCACTACAGAAGCCACGTCGTGGAGACGCTGTGTGTGTGATTGCGAAAAGAAAGACTCTTTGTTTGCACTGCCAAAAGACAAGACAAATGAAAACTAATGGTTACATATTATTTACAATACTGTTCCAGAAAAGTACAATCCGAATGTTCAAGTTTGTGCAGCGCATTTCACAGAAGATCAAAACTGGCTGTGTGAAAGCTTTGGTTAAAAAGTAGGGCCAGTCCAACCAATAAAACTTCGCAATGACAGTCTGGCGCTTAAGATTCGCAGCCTGTGAAAGTATTTTCCTTGTAAAAGACTTTGATACGGACTAACGTGTGAGTTGAGTTTGTTGTGTGTTTGTGATCTGCAAATGCAGACACGTGCGCAACGTGAAAAAAAGACAACATAAGTCCTAATAATCAGTAATAATGTTCCAACTAGAGGCAACAAATGTCATGTTTATAATGAGGTTTATTGTCTGTTGAGTCGTGACGAGACGTGGCGTAACACTGGTTGATCAAGAAGGGCCAAAGCGCTCGCATTATTTATTATGTTACCATTCCCTGCTGTTATACGTGCTTGTTTCTCTTACACAAACTCTGTATAATGTATATGGTTGTTTGTTTATAGTCTTAATAACTTCGTATATAAAAGGTAAAACAGTTAGCTATACATATATAACATCATATTTTTTTATAAAACTTTACCAATCCTTTACATCCTGCTCAAGTCGCGTTGGAGAAGTTGATGTATCGGGTTGATTTTTTCTTAATTTTCCGTATCAAGTTAGGGCTCGAATTGATATAAGGAAGTACCGATGACATTTTTTTATCACCTGTCAGTACAATTGCTTTCGAACTTGATGTTTCGAATATGGTAAGTGGCGTTACATTTCCCTTGACACGCTTGCAGTATTCGACAAATCACTATGCACTGGATAACTGGCCAATCATAGCACACCTCGCTTTTCAGAGCGATGAGCTTTGGAAAAAATCTGAGGGTTTCAGAGAGGCGGGCCAAAGAGGAGATGCAAACATGCACATGTGAAAAATACAGCGCTTTTGAACCTTAAATCATGTATACACATTACATTACATCTAAATTAAACCATAATATTCATTTTAGCCGTGTCATTTGACCGCTTTAATGACTTTCGTTGCTCTGATGAACACACAAAAATATTGTTTGTAATCAAACAGTTCTGGGGCACTATTGTCTACTGTAAAAGGAAAAAATCTACTATAGAAGTCAATGGTCAGATTCTCACATTTTTTTAAATCGTCGTTTGAGTTCAACAGAACAAAGAAAGTCATTGAGGTTTGAAACAACATGAGGGTGAGTAAATGAAGAAAGAATTTTCATTTGGTGTCTTTAAAGGCTGCCCCAAAACGAAAAGTCTGTGGTTATTTATTGACGCTCCTGTTACTTTAAACCCATATGACGTAATTGCTTCTGTGGAACAATGGAGGAGAATTTTCATAACCATTTTCATATTCTTCCTTTTTTATCCATATGATCAATAACATACTGAACTATCACTCTCCTTTGGTGTTCCACAGTAGATATAAAGTATTAGATTTGATACGACACGAGAATGATGAGAATTTTTATTTTATATAAAAGAATACTGTTGTCATGAAGGCCATACCTAAAATGTACATTTAACTTGAAATTCATTATGTCGTATTGCTCTTATTTCAGCATTAAACGTCGGCTATGTTTTAAGATACATGTCTTATTGAATTGCTTTTGACGTTGATGCACAGACTTTTTAAAGCATCACTTGTAGAGATGTATAGATGAGCCACTTTACATTATGAGCAGCTTGAACAAACTACAGTTTAAGTGTACCTTTCCCAGCATAGGCTACCGTAGTCGAGGAATTTAGCTTTCATTTTCTGTGCATTATAGCTCTATTCACAAAAACAAAGACAAAAAGTGAAAAGGTGCTTGTTTCCTTCTAATCTCCTATTTCCGTCCTTTCTTCCTCCTCTAGCTGTACCAGCCTCTCTCTATCACACGATGTGGTTTAATGTATCAGGGCTTGTCAGCGCGACTCCACCTGCACACTTAGCGCCTTGCCGGCTTTGTATCTGTTCTGATTAAGTGGCAGACTCCTTAATGATGTGGTGGACTCGCTCCAAAGATCAACTTCATTTTTCACCACATGGTCATTAATGCACTCGCCTTTCTAATTTCTGCTTGCATAATTCAGATCGGTTGCACCTTGCAGTACGCACTATGTACCAATGCTGGAAAAGTGTAGAAACTTAAACTCAAGTGTGGTTTTCCTTTGATATGTATAGAAATAATTGTTTTAAAATAGTCATTAGGAACTCTCGTTTGTGTGTTTTAATCAATAGAAAAAGTATAAATGAATAGAAATGTATAAAGACAACACTCATAAACGTAACTAATAATGACATCAGTCCTTTATATTTGGAATATAGTGATACAGGATTGGAACATCATAGGGGCGCGTTTTCATTTTTGGGGTAAAATATAGTGTTGCTTCACACCCTCACAGATTAAAGAAATTTAATTCGACTGATTTGCGGGAAAGTCTCATTTTGCGTTGCGTTAAAATGCTGTCGTAACAGAGATTTTTCTCCTCAAGGAGCTGTAGACAAATGTACATTTACCCAATAATGTACTGGATTACCGAATTAAAGTCGACACACAGCAACTTTATCCTTTAAGCCCTTGTTTTGGTTCCAACATTTGTCGTCAACACCGAAAATAAAATGACAAGTCTGAAAATAGGAAACAGCATAAGAAGGGGTCTTAAGGTTGGGGGATGAGTTTTTAATTCCAGGAGCAGTTTGGCGCTGTGTTTGCTGATTATAAAAGTTTTTTTCTTCTATGTTGTTTAAAATATGGTGACTGAGTTTGCTTTTTTCTCAAAATCCTTGATTTCTTGTTGATACTCGGCTGGTTAAGCAATGTGCTGCTAACAATGCCAAGGTCAATGCCAAATGTCGTTTAAGTTGCTTTGGATTTATTTTTTGTTCAATTTAATACAGACTTGTTCTAACATTAATTGGCATTGAGATTTTGCTCAGGCATGAGTGAAAATATTGATCGGAATGACTTGCATTTCCTTTCATACCCACAATGCCATGCGGCCGGCTCGGTTTGCATTTCCTTTCATACCCACAATGCCATGCGGCCGGCTCGGTTTGCATTTCCTTTCATACCCACAATGCCATGCGGCCGGCTCGGTTTGCATTTCCTTTCATACCCACAATGCCATGCGGCCGGCTCGATCCGCAGCGGGAATGGCCAAACTTAAAGGTGCCGTGAAAGACTAAAAGTGGGGCATCAGCGAGGCCTCATCACGACCTACCTTGTTCAAAGGTTCCGGGGAAGAGAGCTGTGACAGGCCTACTCCTCGGTGGAGAACATTACTAATGTGTGTGGGTGCAGGACGGGCCAAGCCCGTGATAAATAGCTCCCAAACACCCCTGGCATCCTCATAAGTCAACAGTAAAAGAGAAAAGCCGAGAGCCCTCTGACCAGCAGCTTAAAAATGGAAAGAAAGCAGGAAAGAAAAGACTGTCGTTTGGGGCTTAATGAAAGGGCCAAATCAAGGAGCATCGTAGCCTCAAGAACTCTCTCAATCTTGAAGAAAACCTCTCCCAATGCTATGGTTGCTTGAATGATGTTTTTGTTGGGGGAAGTCCTGCAAACACAATGCAAATCCTAACAAATGACATCAGTGCTAAGAGAAGCGAAGGTTCCCGGCAGTCTACCAATCCACTTCTGTAGAATGACATACCTGTGGCTTCAAGGAAGTACGTCTTTGTAAAGAAGTCTAAGTCATTTCATGTCACAGTTGTCGTTGGAAGATGTTTTGGTCTTAAAGCTAGAATGACATATTCGTCGAAATAACTTGTTTTTCCACAGGAAGCAACAATCGTGCAAATTAGGTTTGTTAATTTGTAAGGTTTATCCATTTCGTTTTGGTTTAAAATCAACAAAAATCTGTTATTGGGCAATGAAAGACACAGTGTTGAAAACTGCTGCCTTAATCTGATTTACAATGCACTGTAAATATATACTGTAAAAATATGTATGGATTGAGCTTGTCGGGTACGACTTTGTTATTAATGTCAGTTTGACATATTTTGATTTTAAGATAATAGATAAGTATGTAAAGTAACCTGGATTTTTTTCAAAAAGAGATTAGGAAATATATGCTTTTCCATCTCTTCTTCGATTGTTGTATTTATATTTCTGCATTTCTTGCCATTTCCCTGCGTTACTTTTTCCTTTTTTTTCATTTCCTCTTTTATTAAGTAAACTTTGTTTGCTAACCATTTATTTCATACGTTTTTTTCTTTGGTTGATCTTTTCCCTGTATGTTCATTTTATACACGCATTCTATTTTCCTCTCTAAACTCTTTGTTCCGTCCACCATCTTTTTCATTCACCCCTTTTTAAAGTTGATAAAGCCGTTTGGCATTGAGAATGTGTATGCGCCGATGTTTGCATGTTTGGGGGGAAGGCGTTGCGTGTTTCCTTGTCACGGGGTAATACATCACACGCACCAGGGGGTCTCTCTGGTATGCTCCTCAATAATGAAGTTCATTCGTTAAGTTCCCCCCTCAAAGGCCACGCTCCCCCGCTGCCCTTTTCAGCAGCCGCTGCACTCCATACAGTAGTCGCAGCATGGCACGAAGAAAACACATAATCATGCTCTTTACATGCGACAGTCGCCTCGGCCACAGACGCTCGGCATGAAGGATAAGAAGGCCCATTACCTATCCCTCATGCCTAGTTATGACTGTAATTATTACACCCGAAATCACCTGCCCTACTTCCTGTTGAGAGACCGGTGAGGTTCCACAGCCAGGCACCCCCTCTTCCTGTTTTTCAGAGAGAGGGAGTTTTATGTGGCTTCACGGGGAGGAAGAAAAGGAACATTCGAATGCTGAGCATCTCTGCCTGGCCTTGGTTCTCATGAACAAGGTATCCCCTATTTTTATGTATATTCTCACACAAGTTCTCACAAAAAAAATACTGTAGTTCTTGTCGTAGTAATTTTACTATTGTTGATGTGTACAGTCACACTTTATTTTTATGTCCAATTCTTGGTATTAATAAACTATTAACTATTAACGTGGTAAAAAATGAACTATGAGTTTAGCCTCTGTAAACTATTAATTTGTTATTTATAGTTAGTTAGGCAGTGTTAGGTTTAGGTATTAGGTAGGATTAGGGAAGTTGAATATGGTCATGTTGTTTATGTGCTTTATAAGTACTAATAAACAGCCAATATGCTAAAAATAGGCATCTAATAAGCAACTAGTTAATAGTGACAATTTCTCCCTATACTAAATTGTAGTATACAATATAATTTTCATGTGGGCAAATAAATATTACTATTATATAGTAACTGTTGTATCCGTATCCCTATCTTATACATTTTATTATATTTTTACTACATTTTATATTTTGTTCAATTTATTTGAGAATTATCTTTTTCATAAAAATATATATTTGTATAATTTTTTCTGGAACAAGCTGGAATCTTTTTATTTATTTAGTTTAAAAATGTTATCTGTTGATTTTCACAAATGTTGATAATAAAAGACAAGCTTATGTTTTGCATGTATTTCCCCTTACTTTACTGAAACTGAACCGAACTCTGAGTAAAAAAGTTACGACCCTAAGTTCAGTATAAAAAATATTGCGTTGTATTGTCCAAATCTTCCAAATTCAACTTTATGATGCAAAATTATTTAAAAATGACTATATTGTCACCATTTATGTCCACCATATTGAAGAAATAGCTTTAAAAATAGCTTTTAATGTCCCACTAAAGAAAAAAGTGTTTTAAATGCAATGAGGTTCAGTAAATGATGACAGAATTTTAATTTTTTAAGCTAAACTATTCCTTTAAACTCACATTTACTCTAGTGAAGCCCAAATCCTGCAGTTGGTTAAATCTATCGGTTGATATAATCTCAAACAGCATCTCACACCTGAGGCGCTTACTTTCATTTTCGGAGTATTTTTTCCCCTGGTCCTCTGAGCATTATTTTTGTCCTTGCTATTAGCGAGTCACAGCTCACCTTGACTAAGAGTCTTGGCTCTCTCCAATTAATCTTATAAACGCATTTATTTGTTTGTCTCTTTCCGCCACATTGCCGACACGAGAAAATGCCCAAAGACAAAGAAATTGGTTTGACATCTCTGCTCTATTAAAACTAACCGAGCAGCGACGACATCGACGGCAACAGCGAGCAAACAGCCGCTTGGGGCCATCTGATGTTTTCAATTAGATCGAGCACAAGGGGAGTTTAATGCTTATCAAATTGTTTACTGCCAAATGTCTCCATATTATTAATACCTGGAAGGGTTCAAATTTAATTTGAAGTAAACACGCTCGCCGTGTAGAGAAGGATTGGAGATTTGTTTGAGTAATACGTCAGACAGAGCGCTGTGTCTCTGGTCTCCGTGCTTTGTTCTTGGCAAGCCTGTTTGTATTTGCTCTAGACGTTTCGTCTGGTGACTTGGCTCCTTTTATTTTGTTTATTATTAATCTTAGCTCAAAGCACAATCACGTTTTCATGATTGTGCAAATGACTGGAGAAAACAAATGTTTCCTAGTCAGAAATCATATGGGGCACCACATAGTTCCAACGAGAGCACAATTCATTCTCGGTGAATTCGCACCCATCCCTCGCCCCACAATCGCCAAAATTGAGGTTTTGGACATTTTATTTTAAACCTCCCAAATGTGATATCAAAAATGAAAATGAAACCAATCACATTAGCCCATTTTCCGATAATTGCTTCCTAAACTGAGGCTGAGTCATTCTACGGAGCAAAGTGTCATTATGTGCCGTGTCAAACCAAGAAAGTGGCCCATTTTTGGATTTGGTTTGATGCAAGTGGGAGCAGTTTTTGTCTGGACCTTGACAAGAGGATTAATTCTGTCTAGAACCTTCATTCTGCGAAGACTCTCGTGAGATTCACATACTGTGTGATGTTCATAGGCTACGTTAATACGGACCAGCCAGAGCCTCTCAAAACGAGAATAAAGACACGACAAAATGTTTTTTCAAAGTGTTGCCGTAAATAAAAGAACCATTTTGATTCCCCCTTTATTCAAAAAGCATTTCTTTCTTACCTTTGGTGTTGACCAACTAAAAAGTTCTGCGGTGTTTAAGGTTCTTTATGCAACAATAAAGCCAAAAGCTCTTAAATGGCTTTGTGAAACACCTTTATTTTATAAGATCGTAACCATTGAACGACGTTGTTTACCAGGACTTGAAGGCAACCTGTTGTTCGTCATGCTTGATTCAATGATTCCTAATGATCATTTGATATCAGAACCTTCCCTTTATAAAACCTTTTTAGTGTCTTAACCAGGTCTCAGTTCGGCAAAACCTCCCTCAAATATCCCCAACCGCCCAACCTAGATCGCTGCATTATCAATCAATGCTAAAAAAGATTGTCGAAAATGCTGCTAAAAAGGAAACGGCATGCTAATTTTACCGTCTCTGTACCTTCTACGGTTTCTCTTATTTGAACTCCCTTTGTAACGTCTTTCTTTCCTTCAAAGAAAGGAGCCCAATAGTCTTGTCTATTTATCCTGGAAATAGATATTCCCCTTGTTGTCGACGTGATTTATTGAAGTCCTCTTCGCAGATGGAAGCCACAGGAAATTGCCTGGAATGGTTCTAAATTGGTTTATGATTGTTTTATATGGGCTCGTGCGCTTACGGTTTGAAATTGTGCCCCCGCGCTTTTTGGAGTAGATATTAAACTGATCCATATTGAGGTTTTTGGTGTGTATTTAGGGGGACTTGTTAATTCAGTAATGGCTCGACGTTGGCAGAAAGTGCTTGCCGCTGTCGACGCCGCTGTGAGAAAAGTGCCACTTCTGTGAGGTATCTACTGTTTCTCCAGTCAGAGTGGCCTGTAACAGAAACTCTTGACTAAATCCAGATATATCAGAAGCATTAGACCCTTATGGATCGAGTGACTTCAGTTCCATCCTGTACGCTCTGGAAGGAAACTTTGGTCATGTCTAGTATGTAGAATCTGTAAGACTCGTCTTTTTCTCTTTCTCCTTTTATCTCCTTTTCTCTTTTGCTATTTCAGGCTTTAGAAGGACATCTTAGAAGTTAGAAGTTCTTGAAAATGTGTTATGAACATTTTGTCATCATTTGTTCCGCGGAACACAAAAGAAGATGTTTTGAGGAACGTTGTTGACAGCCCCCATTCACTTGCATTGGTTACAATAGAAGTGAACCGGGGCCTGTGCTGTTCTGTTACCAACATTTTTTCCAAATATCTTCTTTTGGGTTCTGCAGGTTTGAAATGACACAGGGCGTCAAAATGATGACAGAATTTTCATTTTGAAGGTGAACTGCTATTTTAATATCATTTATTGTCAATACTCAAGTGTGACTCTCCTAAAACATACCCTCAGTGTGCGACTGCCGACATAACAAAGTAAATGAAGATACATTTTCCCCTCATGAATGCATAAGTAGCAAACATCTCTTTAAAGTCCACAGTTCCACTGAGGAGCGACAGGAGTTAAAGTGCGTAGAGGATCAGCTGCTGTTCTCTGTGCCCGTGCGTGGGACGCTACTGACAGACTGCTAATGAGCCCATTATCGTCTGCGGTCCTTCGCCTGGCTCCTCGGGGGCACCAGTGGATGCTCTGCATCCCCTCTCAATTGAATTCCATCCCACAGGGGTTGTTTACAATAAATACATTTGCTTGAGTTAATCAGGAGGTGGAGAGCTAGACACTTGACTCGGGCGGTCGTTTCTTTGGAGAGACGGTGAAAGAGAGTCGACAGGGCTCGATTTTGGTTCTCGCTGGGCATCTGCGGGGACACATCCAAGAAGCAGAATGTGATTGGTTGATATGAACGATTTGTTTTAGGATCGACAAAGTATGTCGATCCAGGAACATGTCATACTCGTGTTGCCGGAATCATGTGAATTAAACAAAGCTTTAAATAGCCAGTGTCTTATGAGACGGGGGTCGAACTCCACATGCGATCGAGGTCAGGAAAACCAGGTTTGAAGGAAGGGAAACACATTTCAGGGACAGAGCGGAAAGGACGAGGTCTTTCTGGTGGCAGCTGTTGTCATTAACACCACTTAATTCCTCCGTTGATTGTTGCCGTTCTTCACAGTTAGATTTTTAACACCTCGGACGTCTCCAGTGGCTGTTTGGGAATGCGCTCGGAAATTACCGAAAAAGATTTGATATGCTCTGAAACAATACGATTCAGCTGACTTTTAGCTGCAGTTCTTTTGGTTATCTTGACCAGTTTGTCCCGTCTCAATTTACTGCAAATAAACACGACTCACTCACGATGTAACAACATGCTGTACATGCACACGCAGTACGTCCTTGTTCATATTTATCTGTAACTCTGGCCTCAGATCTTTCTTCACTGTTACTGATAATTCAGTTATACTGGGGTTATCAAACTGAGAGCAACACGTTTTTAATAAGACCAAAATGTGGTAGTTTTGCATGTGAGTGTGTACATATTATTTCCTCCGCCTCACGAACACGTGCGCCTGTACAGCACTGCCCTGAGGCGACATCATCGTGCTGTTTTCTGAAACCTTTTCTCAACAGTCTGCAAGCTCTCGTCTTAACCACAAGTACCGTTGCTTACCTACCGACCACAAGAGTCACTGCAGAGCGAGACAGTTTAACCTTACCACAAGCTGCAGTCGGACGCCAATGCCGTGCTGTCAAAGCACAACAGCTTAGTAGGAGCAAAACATGCCACTGCTAGTAGCCATGCTAACGTCACAGCTCGACACACGCTACCTCCACGAGCGCTAATGCAACTCCACGTCGCTAATTTTCAGCTATGATACGCCTCATTTGATAATCACGGTGGGGAAATTATATTTTGCTTATTAGGCGGAGACTGTTGACGGATTGGTGTTGACATAACATGAGTTAATTTATTTTCGCTGCCTCTAATGGATCACGCAAGAGGTCGTGATCAGACGGTAATTTTGGAGATTTATGGCATCAGGTGCGGAGCGTGTATTTGCATATTTTTATTAGGGGGATTCACGACGCAGTTATTCCTGCTCATTTAGTGCTAAATTAGCATAGCAACCGCAGAGATGCAGGTAAACTGTGATCTGAGAAAAAGGCGTGTTGCAGAGTGTACACTTCCGTTAACATTTACAATTGAATGTAGTTTGTGTTAAAATACAAAATGTCATTTCAGCTGTCAAAATTTCCATTCAGCTGTCATATGAGCAAAATGGTGAAGGTCGCTGTTATGATTATATTCATATATGGAGTGTGACAAACTTTGCCCCGATCTGATGATATAGTAATATGGTGCTGCCTTAAAGGGATACTTCGCCCAAAAATGAAAATTCTTTCATCATTACTCATCTTCAAGTTTTTCCAAATGTGTATACATTTCTTTGTTTTGATGAATACAGAGAAAGATATTTTGAAAAATGCTTATTACCAAACCGATCTCAACCCCCATTGACTCCAATAGAAGGAAAAATTACTTTATAAATATTTTTCTTCTGTTGAACACAAAAGAAGATATTTTGAAGAATGTGGGACAGCAAACAGTTCACTTTTGACTACCATTGTTTTTTTTGCCATCTATGGGAGTCAATACGGGTTGAGATCTGTTTGTTTATAAGCATTTTTCTAAATATCTATCTCTGTATTCTTCAAAACAAAGAAATGTAAACACATTTGGAACAACTCGAAGGTGAGTACGTTAATTATGACAGAATTTTCATTTTTGGGTTAACTTCATCATTTACACCCTCATGTCATTCCAAACCTGTATGGCTTTCATTCTTCTGCAAAACACAAAATAATATATTTTGAAGGAAATTTAACGTCAAACAATATTGGCACCCATTTACTTCCATTGTATACACAAAAAACCACTGAGACATTTTTCAAAATTTCTTCTTTTGTGTTCCACGGATGAAAGAGTCATATACAGGTTTTGCCTCAATAAAAATGCTTTTGTTAGTGATTTGAAATACTGCTATCTCAGATTCACATCAGTCCTGAGCGCAGACGAGAAGAGCAGGGGCTTATTTGTGGGACTCAAAATGGAGCTGGGCTTTTGGCCGAAGCCAGCTTTCTCTAAGACCAGAATCACGAGCAGCCAGCTGGTGTGAGGCCTGAGCAGATATTTGAGAGAGAGAGGGAGAGAGAGAGAGGTGGGTGGGGGTTTTGGGCAGAGAGAGAAAATGAATAGGATGGTGAGATATTGAAACTCATCAGACCGTCATTGTGTGGTGGAGAGATCAGTATGAGACCCTCTCTCTCTCTCTCTCTCTCTATTTACTCTCTTTCTCTCCCTCTCTCTCTCTCTCTCTCTCTCTGTCTCTCTATCTCTCTCTATTCTCTCTCTCTCTCTCTCTCTCTCTCTCTTCTCCTCACTCCTGATATCTTCTGGAGCTAAGCTGCCAGAAGCATCTAGTGTGAGCTCCGCTCTCAGCAGGCAGGACAGTGAGCGGCGAGAGCAGAAAGGATGATACCAGCCTCCTGAAGGGAGGTCAGAGGATTTCTCTCTCTCTCTCTCTCTCTCTGAAACATCTGGAGTTGCTCGGAGCTGCATCTGCCTGTCTAATATTAGCATGAAGGAAGAGAGACTGCAGCCATAGCGCCAGCACAAAAGAAAAACATTCTTTTTGATGACTTCTTTCTTTTATAGATTGTCTACAGCTGCCCTTCAAGACTGTAACTCTCATAGAAATTGAGATAAACTTGTTTTTGAAAGTTTTGAAGACTAATGTTGGTTGTTTGTTGTTGGTTTTCCCCTAATATTACATATTGATATACATATAAATATTTAAGCATTATTTCGATAAACATTAATAACACACACACACATATGATAGTCCTACTCTATTTATACTAAAAAAGTTCACAACAAAATAATTTTGTTAATTTTATACTTATAGCATTGTTCACCAATTCTAGCTTCACTGTAAATACAAAAATATTTACACACATTCCACGCTATATACGTTTTTAAACAAGTTTACACGCTGTAAATACATTTTAAATTCATATATAATTACAAAACAATAATATCCTTCATATTTGTTTTTCCCATTACGTCATTCTTATGTATCTCCCTACACATTCCTGCAGTTGCTCAACCACCCTGACTGAGAGTCGCACCAAAGCATTTTTTTGCCACTGTTTAGACTTCTTGTTTGCGATAAAGCACAAGAGACAGTGACAGCCAGCCCGCCCCCCCTCTACAATCCCAGCAGCCCCCCTCCTCCTCCCTCTCCCTTGTCATTGGCCGCCTTCTCTGCCAATTACAAGCCAGCAGGCGGGGCCGGAGGGTGAGGGAGCGCTGATGTCAGAGTCACATGGATTCTGGTGTGGTCATGCAAGCGCAGCTGAGCGGCAGAGCTATGCTGGCCAGCTGCTGCTGAAACAGCAGTGGAGGGCTCGAGCTAGCACTCGCGATATCGCTCGCCTATGGACCGCCGAGCTTAATGATGTATTTTGTGATTTCAGCTATGAAAGGTAAGAGACGAAAAGCATGCCTTTGTTTTTTTTTAACTTCTTTTATTTGAGAGCTGCAAGGGGCTTTAGGAATAGTCTGCCAACTCTCTTTGAATGGCTTGTTTGAAGAGAAAGAGAGAGAGGGAGTTTGTGCATGTGGGTATGTGTTTATTGCGAGGGAATTAAGTTCTGGCGTTGTCTCTATGGCCACGGATTTTCTATTCTGTATTCCTTTGATATAGAAAACAAAGTTGTGCATGAGGAGAGAGAAAGGTTTCGTTGAATAATAAGAAGGGACTTTTAAGCTGATGATTTTAATGCTTGTTTTGCATTCTGGAGAGAAAATTAGCAAATCTATCCCTCGGCTAAATTTGTTTTATTAATACAGAAAACTGAGTTACTGTATGTTTTTATTTTGTGATATTTGCTAGTTTCATTGGTTACTGTACAAGGTCTTGCCTAAAGTCTGAGATGTGTGTGTTGTCACGAGATACAGGACGCAGGACACGTTGGCTGTCATTTAGGTTGACGTCGGCGTGCGTGTCATGCTCCATTGACCTATTTTTTTGGGCCGCGAACAGTCATGAGAACAAGGTTCGCACCGCAACACTACTTGTGTTGATCCTGTCTCCGTAATCCCGCTCGGCCGTCCCAACCCCCTGCTATACCCCACGCGCGCACACACACGTCAACCGTCCCCGGGCTGGATAACTCTCTCACTGTACGAATGCTTCATGAATCTTTTTTACACAACCTGAAACAAAGACGTTAAGTACGTAGGTAATTTGATTGAACTGAAGTCTTGTGACGTACTTTCAATTACTCTGACACATACGTAGACCTAGAAATCCATTCACACCCGAACGTACACATGCACGCGCTCAAATCCATTAACACTCCATATGTACATTCACTGTTCCGCCACACACACACAGCTGTCATTCTGCATTAGGCGAGAGGTGTTGAGAGTGGAAAAAGCATTGGATGTTGGTAACACCACTTTTCACCGTGACACTCTGTGTGCATCTCCCTCTGAAAGCATTTCAGCAGCTCACCTCCACCGCACTCGCTGTTATTTCATTACCGAACCGCTGAACTGCTTCATATCTCTGTTATCTTACAGATAAACACTCACGTGTTATGTATTTATGCATGTTTTTTTGTTGCACTTCGATTTATGTTCTTTTTGCGTAATAAAATATTTATGCTAATCTTGGAAGTTCATTTTGCGAGGAGCTCAAGGGATGCAGTCATCGCACGCGGAACAACACCATAAATGATGAGAAGTTTTTCAGATCTTTAGTTAAGGTGTTTGGTGTGCGTGTTCACCGGCGAGCTGAATGTGAGCGTGCACATCTCATCTAGAAAAGCATGTGTGGGTTTCAGTGCTTGCGTGCAGCCTCTTTTTTTTAAAGCTCTGCTGTCATGGGGTTGATCGTGTGTGTGTGTGTGTGTGTGTTGAAGCAGGAGCAGGTGTATGAGCCTCTGACCCTGGTTCCCATGTGTGGGTTGTTCTGGATAGGCTGATAGACTGAAAATAGAGCTTTGGGAGACTGAAGCAATCTCAGAACCTTCTCACAACGTATCCACAGCATTAACAATATAGCCTTAGATTGTATTAAGAATGAAACAATTCATAAATAAATCCACAGCATTAACCGTTTCCTGCTCCTTCATGAGACATTTTTTTTTCTTCAGAGATCATTTCCAAAGTCACAATATTTAACAATTATTCATGCAAAATATAATTATTATACTAAGAACACCTTAAATTATTATGCGATTTTGCTCGTTTTAAATCAGGAATAAAAGTTGCATTTACAAATAAGCAAATAAGGCCATTTTTTCATATATCGAAAACGCATTCTGATCATGTCTACTGCGTTTAGCCTGTTTTACAAAACACAAAAACGAAAAAGTTGCCTTGCATGCCAAACTAAAATTGTATTCAATCTAAGAAATCTAAATCTTATCAACTGTTGTTTTTTTACATTAGTGTAAAAAGCTTAATCACATATTAGTGGTTTTGAATAATATCTTGAAAAGTATTGAAAAAACTGCGTAACTGATTTCCGTGTAAAAACGTTTCATCGCCATCACGTTATTACTAAACATCTGCTTTGCTAGTCATTTGTCCGGCATGTCGCTACAGACGCTAATGCCGCCTCATTCAGTGGCGAGATACTATACCTCTCTCTCGTTTTTTCTCTTCTCGCTCTTCATACCTCCCTCTTCCTCTTTTCCAGCCTCCTAGCCACGACGTCGCCTCTCAAGTACCTAATTACCTGTAATGGAAACATCCCTCTCATTAGCCTATGCAAATGAGCTCGCATGCTCCACACAATTACGAGGAAAACTCCCAATATTAATAACATAATGAAAGAAAGTTGTTTGATGTGCCAAAGACAGAAAAAGCGGGTCTTTTTCATCTGTGCGGTAATTGAACCTTTAATAAGCTGGAAAGTGCGAGAGAAAAGCGTCTCCGCTGTATTTTATTGTGTGTGATCAAAGTTGCACGTTGCGAGCGGGCCGGAATATAAAAGGACGTGTGGAGACGTTACAAACAAAGTGGAGGCAAATAACATTTGCATGCTGAAGTGAACGTTAGTGGTTTGCTCTGAAGTCAGTAGGCTAGGAGAGTACACTCGACTAGCGTGACTCTCTGCGCGCCTCTGTAACGCAGCAGAGGTTAACAAGATTGCCTGTAATCCAGTTAGCCACAAAGGACAGAAAGAGGGCAGGCGAAATCAGATTAAGGTGAAGGAAAGATATAGCCCACCGGCGGGGGTTACAAATAAAGAGTGAGATTATTGCCCCGCCGTGAGATGTGTTAAGTGGACTATTTTGGATTTGGTGAGAAAGTGGCATTGCTGTTTTTATAGGCTTGCATATAGTCAAAATCATGCTAGTTTTTTCTTTAACGTGATAGTTCAACCAAAAATGAAAATGGAAAATTCTGTCAATAATTACTCACCCTGTTGTCATGATGTACGACTTTCTTTCTTCTGCCGAACACTAAAGAAGATATTTTAATAAAAGTGGGTAACCGGACCACAGCGGTACCAATTGACTTTGTGTCCATACAGTAGAAGTGAACTTGTACCGACGTTGAACATTCTTCAAAATATCTTCTTTTGTTTAAAAAAAGTTTGTGGCAATTAAAATGTTGACACTTTAACACGTTGGCACAAGCAATTGAAGCTCAACAGAATCCCTTAGTAACTGAGGTTTTTCGTCAAAGTAATAAAAGTCATGTTAGCATTTGCATGTTTGCAACACGTTGGCCAACCGTTCGTATCCCAACGATTGATTGACGATTGCTTTGTCTGTCAGTTAAATCCAGTCTAGTCCTGCCAAAAGACAGAACTGGATCAAGCTGAGGGATCAATTCGGGGATGTGAAAGAGGGCATTGGATTGATAAGTCTACACAGACGCACATACACACATAGATGTGATCACTCATCATTTCTCCTTGGTAGCTTAGTGACCATATTTCACTGCAACAACTTGTGAAAGAAACCGTGTGCCATTTCCACTAGTTATTAAAGTGTGTGGCGTGTGTGTGCACGCATGTGTGTGTGAGATAGAGACTGTCAGGGCGTCTACTAGTGTGTGTCAGAGCAGTGAAATGCATTATCTGCCAGCTTTGGCACAGTGACTGCTTAATGAGATATTGACTGACCATTGAGAGCATAGATTTTTGATTTAGCTCCGGTAGTGTGTGTGTGTGCGTGCGTGTGTGATTCAGACACTCAAGATGGTGAGAGAGAAAGAACGGGTATGAATGAGAGGAATCGAGAAAAGAAGCCCACGGAACAGATGAAAACAGAGAAGGAGTGGGTTTCTTTGCAGAATTTTTGACAGGCACTTGTTCTGGTTACCCATGCCATGCACGGACACACCCATCCACACGCTACATCTGAGCCCTGGCACCTTGGACAGTTTGGCATGAGTCCCATGTGCCAGTTTCAGCTCACCTTCTTGGCAGGCGTAACAACCTTCACTTCTGAAAACGTTTGTGTTACATCAGATGGTTCAATCAAAGCTGTGTTAAGAAAATCTAGTTACACTCATATCCAACTTAAAATCAAATTTCACTATTTCTGTAATAGTTTCTGGCCTTATTATGGCCATTTTATCATTCCAAAGGATACAAGTGGTTGTCTTTGTAAACTTTTATTCTTTTTTTCAATGTTTTCAAGCCCAGAACAATTTTCCTTTTGGGATGAACAATCCCTTTGGGAGTCCAGACATTCTTTCATTTTTATTTACCTCTATGTTGATCTAAACCATTTTCGTAGATACAGCACACAAACAAGAACACAGAAAATCTGACCCACTGCTATTCCTTCGTAAAAACAGGCAAAACAGCATCAAAAAAATGTTTTATAAAAAGAAAGTTTTAAAGATTTGGACTGATGTGAAGGTGAATATAGAGTAAAATGATTCGCATTTGTGCATGTGGGAAGCAAGTCTTTAGGTTTTAACCAATGGTTGCTGACTTTGTTTCATCCATCACAATTCAATTCACAAATTTTTAAAGGGACAGTTCAGCTAAAATTCTGTCATCCTTTACTCACACTTAATTTGTTACAAATCCTTAAAGATTTCTTTGTTCTGATCACCACGAGGAAAGATATTCGTACAAATGCTTGTAACCAACAGTTCTTGGACGCCTTTGACTACCAAAGTAGGAACATGACAATGGTAGTCAAAAGGGCACCTGAACTGTTTGCTTTCCTACATTCTTCAAAATATCTTCTTTTGTGTTCAACAGAACATAGAAACCTATTAAGCAATTTTTCCTACTATTGCCAATATCTGTTGCAAGCATTCTTCCAAATATCTTTCTCTGTGTTCATCAGAACAAAGAAATGTATACAGATTTGGAACAACTTGAAGGTGAGTAAATGATGACAGATTTGTCATTTTTGGGTGAACTGTCCCTTCATTGTTTTAATAAGCCACATCCCACATTCTTCCTGAACTTCCAGTATAACTCTTTATTACGTCACATTATGGTAATGAAACGCTAATGTTGTTTAATGTTGACTTGACTTCACTGTTGAAGCAATCACTGTTGATTATCAAAGCATTTTTGCAGATGAAGCAGCATGCATTGTGTTTTTTTAACCTTTCATTTGGAGCATAATTTGATTTTTCATAGGAATGCGCGACTCATAATTTCCTGAGTTGATTTAGGATCCGCGTAGAATCCTTTGATGTCACCGGCTGTCAGAATGCATTTCAGGCCTGCCAGAATTCTTCCCACAGTGCTTCACTGATAACACATTCATCACAGGTCCAGCCGCACCTACCCAAACGGAGTGTGTTCGCATAAAATGCACACTTGCTCATAAACACATATTCTCAAACTGGAAAGCAGTTGGAGATTATTCTATTTATTTACGTGGGAGCGGAAAGATGGATTGTAATGAACAAACAGTAATGAAGGGATTGCACAAATTGCACCTCCCATTTGTCGTCAAAGACTCTCTAGGAAGACAGCGGGACTAGTTCCTCAGCTACAGTGTTCACGCAAACTCCAGAGTTTCAAATGAGGCGTGCTTTTCCTCTCGCACACACACTTGTATTTTTTACTTTGTGCCAAAGTTGAGTGAACCCTGACTGAACCTCTGCTGCTTTATTAGCTGCAGATACATGCGGTATGTACATAGACTCTTACAATGCAAGACCACTTTGCCCTTTCCTCTCATTCACACGGGTTGAACTTGGCACACCGCAGCAGTGATTGAAAGTGGTCCCCGTCGCAAGAAGCTTTTCTTTCAATTCTGAGCACGTTGCTTTGCTCCTTCAGTGTTTTTTTTTTTAGGAGCTGGGCCCCTCCCTCTTTCTCTTGAACACTCCTCTGAGAGACGTCCACCGGCCCTTTTGAAGTTGCATCAAAGAGGAAATGGGGAAAAAACATTATCGATTTTGCGTTTTGTCAGACTCGGATATGAAAGAACGCAGAACTCTGTACACGGCATCACCTGTGTTTAGAACCAAAGTCTGTGACTCCCAATTTGGGGAGCTTGGTGCCCCCAGTGCCCACTACGCCACCGGTGGAGCTCTCCGGAGGCTTGACTTCTCAAACCAAAGCTTTTTTTGCTATTAATCTCCGGGTAAATCAAACCTGTTAAGGGGATAAACTCACAGACAAACCTGCTCCCTTGAAGACGTCAGATCTTTTATCCCTGCTCCATCGGACCGGTATCATCTTTCCTCGCAGACTTGACCTGCTTTCTTTGACGAAAGTCAGAGAGGGCTGCGAGGGGTTTGCCAGTAATCAAATCTTCACTCCAGGCATGCATGAAGGAGTGTAGTTGTTTGTGTTTGGAGAGAGCGCGCAATTGAGCAAAAGAGGGCGACCCAGGGGAGGTGGATGAGATCTGATTGTGTCTCGCTCTTCAGATGACCCCACTGTGACATAAGGAGAGACCTCCAGGCCCGCCGAGTCAATCCTGACCCACGGAGGCTGATCCTGGTACGGTTTTGATCTCAGTCTTGTTGCAGCGAAGGTTGAAAGTGCAATGTTGGTTTGCCTTGTCAGGATAATATTTCGCCAACATGTGTGAGACGTCATGTACGGTAATACATAATGAGTTGATGGTCGTTATTCTGCAGATATTGTTTAAAGCACAGTTGTGAAACATCTGTTGAGGTATCAAAGTGCTAAAAGAGCTTTATTGCATCTGGTGTGAGAGAGTGAAAAGAATGGCATTTATGATCTACTTTATATAATGTCTGCTCGCAAAGTCTTTCCGGCTAAGCTCTGGAATTCAAGTGTAAAATCGAAGACAAAATCCTGTACGCAAAATCTGTCCGTCGTATAAAAACAGTGCTCACTTTTAGTTCACTGCGAGGAACAGGGTGTCATGGAGTGCATACTTGAGGGGCCAGAGAGTTCATCCTCCCGTCTTCACCATGGAGATCAGCTTTAATGTTCTCAAGAATGGCAGGAGAGAGGGAAGCGAAATGTGGGAGTATCCATCTGAATTTTTATGAGATTAGGGAAAAGGCCTGAGAGAAAGAGAGAGAGAGAGAGAGAGAGAGAGAGAGAGAAAGAAAGGAAAGGCAGAACAATAGACGCAGCGTTAATTAGAAGGCTTGATTGAGGAACGAGAGAAGCAACATTGAGTTGATTTAGAGGGGCTCCTGCAGAGGCCATTGAGGGTCCTGCTGTTCTATTCCTAACCAGAATGCTTCCCCGAACAAGCACCTGTAATCACTCAAAGTGGAAAGTAATGAAACGTGTAAGGGCACTCCACAGCCCTTGGTGGCGTTCTTTTTGGAGGATCTATAGACAGAAATGTAATATAATATACATGTCTGTCTTCAGAGGTGTATAAAGAGCTTACATAGTAAAGCGTTATGTGTTTATTATCTTAGAAATCACTATTTTTATGTACATACAGCATGGATCCCCTTTCATTGAATTCACCATGTTGTTTTTAAAGATGCCCTAAACTGACAAACTGCTCTACAGAGAGTTTCGTAAATATTTTATCTCCTTTAGCAAAATAAACTAAAACGTGACAACATCTTAGTTCTGTGTCAACCAGTGTAGTGCTTCGAAAGGAAGCGGTGCAGCAGAGCCGTTGGCTGCAATTCGCAACCTCACCACTAGATGCCGCTAAATTTCAACGACTGGACCGCTTTCCTGTGGCTCGGTGGTTAGAGCATGTGCTAGCAACGCCAAGGTCATGGGTTCGATTCCAGGGGATTAGTCATACTTAGAAACAAATGTATAGTACAATGCAATGTAAGTCGCTTTGGATAAAAGCGTCTGCCAAATGCATAAATGTTTAATGTTAACAAGTACAACCTTTTTGTAAAGTGTACCCGTTTTTGTAAAGCTGCTTTGAAACAATTCACATTGTGAAAAAAAAGTAACAAAATAACACCAAATTCATTTCAACTAGGGCTGGGCGATATGTATATCACGATTCATTCTAATAAACATGTCTAGATCAATTCTGTGTTTTAGCAACCCCTTCCGCGAACTAAGGCTCTTTAATCAGTAGTATCTAAATAACCACCAGATTGAGTCATTTATAACGTTCATTTGAAAAAGCGGAACTCGTCAAACATCATCCATATAAATATACTATATTATCATTTAAATAATTGTATTTGACCATTGGCATTTCCTGGAACGAATCGTTCTTCTTCTGTTTCCCATATTCAGAGTTTCTGTGCAAGAGCGCCCTCTAGCTTTCGGATGTGGTGCCATTTATACCATAATTCATTGAGAAACTGAGAGCATAAGAATCGCACGATATATCACCCTAATTTTAACACATTTTACCTATATGAGTATTCACACTGACAGCATGGACAACAACTGGGAGTCATTTAATTACAGCCGAAAGTAAAGCTTGCCATCGGTTACAGACGAACACAGCAGTGAAGAAGGAATCAGAATACTCTTAATTGCTGTCACTGTAAACGCACCGTATGACTTTCTACATAGAAACAAAACGACTGTTGACATCATGAGAAACATTGACACGCCGTCTTCCAAGTCTGCATGAATTCTAAGCGTGAAATTGTATCTCAAGGTTACTTTGATTAGCCCCGCTGTGTTCTAAACAAACCACATGGCACGAATTTCATTCTTCAAAACAACAAAGCCAGCCATTCTTAGCCTCGCCGACCTCTGGAATGTGTTTTATATGCACATATATTTATTAGAATGAAGTTGTGTCTGCGTTTAATGATGAAGATGAAAGGCTTCCCCCCTTATTTGTTTATATAATTCGCACACAAAAGAATCCGCTTTTCTTACTTTCTAAAAACTTTTTAAAAGGCTATTTTCCCAAAAAACAAAGACGCCTGATTAACAGCGTTAAACCAAATTACATCCATTTGAGATAACTTATAGCAAAATCAATTAGAAGCCATACGTTCGCTTGTCTGAACAGAACAAAGACATTGGATATGACAGGAATTGTTTGCCCATTAGAGCGGCGTGTGGGGCGGTGGAGGGGCTTTCTGTTTGCTCTGTAGCTCGGTGCGATTGTACCACAGTAGGGAAGAGGGACTGTGGAGAGGCTTTTGACCTGTGTCAGAGTGGAACCCAGAGCCCCTACTGTTTAAACAGACAGACTGATTACTGATTAGAAGCTCATTCCCTGTTGTGCAAAGCAGTTTGCGTGTCAGCATCCATCCTACCCGGCCCTACACTGATTGAGAATGAGATGAAAAAGACGATGGAGCTCAGGCTGGCTGCTCGGTTCTGTATCTTTCAGAGTCACCCTTTATGTTTGTCAATGGTTTTGCAAATATATAACCTATAAAAAGTATTCAAATGTGCTTGTTAACTTGGACAACACAGTGTTTATTCATTCAAAAAGTGCTGTTTTTCTTTCAATTTCCTGAAAGTTCTGGACATCAGAGGTTTCGGAAGGACGGTGACTATATACAAGTTTGGGACAACATGAGGGTTAATAAATGATGACAGTATTTTTTGGTTTGGAGTGAATTGGTCCTTTACTAACTCTTTATTCTGGCATGCCTTTATCTGACCATCTCTCTCTCTCTCTCTCTCTCTCTCTCCCTCTCTCTCAGAGATTATGTTGAGCACTGGCAATAATCCAGAATCTTCTCCGGAGAGCTGATGGTGTTTGTTGTTTTTTCTTGTCTTTTAGCCCATCTCTTTTTCTTTTGTCGTTCCCTTGGGCTCCTTGTTTCTGGATGAGAGCTCTCCCTGTGCTGAGCACAGGTTTATGTCTGCTCTCTCTCTCTTGTCCTCCGTCTGGAAGCACACTGTGAAGTAGTCCATCCCGAACAAGAGCACCATCAGCACAGACCCATTGAACTTGGCATTTATGTCTTGTTTCTAATCCTGAGAAAAGCAGCCATTATAATATACTACAATAGATGGCTGTTAGGGAATATAATTATCCCAGAAAGCTAAACCAATAATAATTTTTGCTTTGTGAAAAATAAATGAATAAAGACCATAAATATATTTTTATATATATATACATGCATATATTTATAGTGTATATACATATATTGTTTAAAATTGTTGCTGTAGGACTGAAAGCATGCACTGTATCTCCAAAACTAAACTTAGGAAATTAAGAAAAATATTTGTTTTTACATTTAGTAAACACTGTTTTGTCAAAGTTGACATGCTCTTTTTAATACTTCTCTTTTGTTAAATATTGGCAAAACTCAGTGACAAACATAATGGGTGACCAATAGTATTGATTTATGAAAAAATTGTAATAATCATGAGTAACGGAGATGCACGGTTTCATTCCGACAGTGACGATATGTATGTACAATAATTATTACAATATTATTTTAACATCATTTTTTATATATAAATTGATACTTAAAGTTATAGTTCACTCTAAAATGTCATTTTTTTACTCGCCATCTTCTAATTTCCTACTTTTATGACTTTCTTCGGCAGAACACAAAAGAAGATATTTTGAAGAAAGTTGGTAACCGAGCAACACTGGACCCCATTCACTTCTGTTGCATGGACACAACACCAATGCATGTGAATGGGGTACTGTAAACGCATTTAAAAATATGTCTTCTTATGTGTTCTACGGAAGAAAGTCATACAGGTTTGACATGACGAGGGTGCGTAAATGATGAGAGCATCTTTCTTTTTAGGTGAACTTTCACTTTAATTTCAGTGGAATATGAAACTTATTGGTTAAACATAATCGGGAAAATTTTGCTTCTCATGAAAATTTTACTAGAAAATAATTTTGCCGGACACAGTACACTTTAAAACATCAGTTTTATCACCCAAATATATTTTTGCCTTACACTAACTCTTTGCCTTATTTCATTTTTTCATAAATTTTAATACTGCTTAACTTATGCTTGTTTAAAAGTGACTGAAAAGGTCACGTGACCTTTGTTTCATTGTCACAATGTTACGCACCAGCTGTCTGCACTCCCTGCTTTTTTCCTTTGGTTTATTTGTGTCAGTAGTTTCAAGGGAATGAAACAGTGATGATAGCAGCATTCATTTATGTCCAAACCTCATAAACTGGAGGGACACAACAGTCTCGTCTATAGCGAGCATTCTGTATCAAAGCCTCACAGCTTATAGAGTAAACACCATCAGCCTCGACAAGCTACACAATGTAGGCGGTAGTGAATTATGGTGTCTTGTTTTACCGAGAAGTATTTTTCCAGACAGTGGCTGACTGCATTATGCAGACAAAAATGTGATACGCGAGGAGGTACGTTGAGTCAGGAAAAGACTTTGCTGAACATAATGTCTGTGTGTGTGATTCTGATTTCACACAAGAAGAAAGTAAGGTAATTTACAAGCAGATAGACCACGGTGAGGTGAAGAGCCAAAACAAGCCCTTACGTGAAACTGCGTAACCACAGTGTCTGCAATGCATGTCCGTACAGCAGAGACGCGCAGAGATTTGTCGTGAGGTGCAAGAGAGAAATATGTGTGCACGTTGTTGCTGTGTAGGTGGTGGCTGGCATGTGGTTTCTGTGTGTGTGTGTGTAGGTGTGTGTGTGTGCAAACCGCAAAAGACTTAAAAAGGGTAGAGAAATCAAACATACTTGCACTATGCAGATGTGGGAGGGTTTGTTCGCCTGATCTCATGGGTTATTTGTGTCTTAACATTTTAAGCGTTAAAGTCAAAAAGAACCAGACACCAAAATCTGCATATGCATAAATATCTTTGTGATAAAACTCATTTTCTCACCGCGTCTTTTTTCCACCTCTGTCTGAACCGGCATGCGAGAGGAAAAACAAGCTCATTGAAGCACATTACAGTGATGTGCTACAAACATTTCCGAGATGAATCCTGTTCTGTATCTTCTCCTCACGCCAGCGTCAGATCTCACGGCTACTCTAGCGTCTAGCTTAAATTACCGGCAGGAATCATCAACAAAGCCGTTGATGAGCGCGAAAACGCTTTGGGAGATGTAAGCACAGTAACCGGCGCCCAGACGGGTCGAGGAATCTCGGTTTTGATCTTTGACGTACTTCATAGGCATTGATCAGACCAAGTCTTTGATCCGTTGGGGGATCCGTTGTTGCACGGTTTGGAGGTTTAGGGAGTTTTATAATTTATACGAAAGGGATTTACGCGTGTGTGTGTTTACGTTTTTGTTCTTTTCCCAAGCTTGAGCAACCTTAAGTAAACAGTGCGTGCTATTGTGTTAGTTTACTGCGAGCCCCTCATTAGCGATCCCTGAGGTAATTATCGAGACGATAGTAAAAAATATCCTGAATATTCCTTGTATTCTCCGCTACAGAGACAGACCGTGAGCGGTACTGCATTATTGATCAATTCTAGCTGAAATCAATTGAGTTTTACACATTTTTCGCATTTAGATGTGGGGACAGAGGGACTGTGCGAGAGCCATGAATTGTTAAGTGCTTCTTGGGATGGTTTTACAGTCCGTTTTAAGCACAGAATATAAAAATGTCATCATAATGTCTAGGAAGGTGAGTTAGCAGTGAAACTGATGCAGTGAACCCAACGAAGCACAGCTCTGTTCGGTCTGGCCGCAGGCTAAGACTGAATATTTAGCTGATACAGCAGATAATCTGTTTAAGATTCGAAAAAAAAAAAAATTATACACGAAACTGGTTAGGATGAGTTTTACGTATCCGATGGACTTTTCAGTATTAAAATATAGTTGCATACAAATTACATGTGTGTAATGTGGAGTAACATCTTTGAGATTTTATCTAGCGATAAAATATATTTAATTTATATTTATTTATATTTGAGTTTTCTATTCATTACAAATTATGATTCATATAGTGTTAAAGTTACACTATTTAAGTATTTTCTGACATTTATCCATTTTGCCGAAGCTTTTTAAGAAACTTTCAGAGTTTTGCTCTGGCCGGTTATATATTTCAAACTAGTGTCTGTTTATTTCTATTTTAGGATGCGATTACATTGTGGCTGGTTGATCTTACAGTCTATTATATTTTCCGCAGGCAACAGAGATAATCTGAGTATTATGTTCGTAAGCCTGCCCGATTGATTGTGATCTCACAACAACACATCCGACAAACCACCAAATATGAAAAGTAAAGCGCGCAAAAATGAGGAGATGCTACTTTTACAAACTATCCTAAAAAACGAGCGTTAAAGATTCATTTCAACCTACGGCTCCCATTGTGCAATTGAGGTTTATGGAATTAGCGCTTGTGCGGCAGGATTTAGGATCTATTTTCGGAGCTGTGTAAAATATATGATTGGTTGTGGGAAGGTTGCGGGAGCGTTGCGGGAGCGGCCGGCGAGTCGCTAAGACAGGATTAGACGCAGAAGTGTGGCATCAATGGCTTACCGTGTTTCCCTTGCGTTTGTTGTGTGAATATTATGGAAGCACCCTTGCTTTTGCCGGTGGTGGCTCGTTCCGCTCAAGGTCGTTTGGATGCTAGCGCGCCATCAATAACACACGCAATTTTCCCTGTATTTGTCTCCACCTGTGGTAAAGTGCAACTGCTCCCGTTTTTCCCTGCGAATGGGTGTGCAGTGGATCCATGTTAAGGAATGTCGTAGAAACTGTACGTTTTATGATTTCTGGTATTCACGATGCATTTGGCCATAAGATTTATCCAAAGCAAAATCAATAACAGGTGTAAAAGCAGGTAAATCTACACACACATATACCGTCTACATCCCAGCATGCTGTGTTGTCTACTAGGCTCTCTGCGGGTGATGACAGGAGTGCCGGACCCGACGGTAATTCCCTTTTTCCAACATCAGCGTGCCGCGCAACCGAGTCGCTCTACTTTAGGGATGCAATTATCACAGTCCCAGACGCCTGCTGCAACCACAAGACAATGTGCTACTAGAGGAACCATCAAAGCTTGATTTTAAATGATGCACTTAATTATGCAAAACGGGAATTTGCATGTATGTGTTGTATCGGAGCTTGCGAGTGTGTATTTGTAACCCTGTTCGTTAACTTGTCGAGGGGTAAGGTGAAATGATAGTGGCTTTGCATGGTATCCAGCACAGCAGGCTGGCGAAGAGACGGGTCGGTGTGGGAAAGGTGTGTTTATGTGTGCTCACGCAGAGAGGGTGACAGGAAACAAAAAGAAAAAGATGCGCCCCTCTCCGTGCAATCTCTCTTGCCAAACAACAGATCTGAACCGCGCTGTTTCTAATAGCAGGAGGCCTGCTTCTATAAACCCACAACTCATGCATCTTACACCGGCTCTTCCTTTGACTCTTTTTTTCTACGTCCTCCCCGCAGTTCTTTACTAGAGCTCAAATTACTAAACTGTAGCCTTTGCTTGTTACGTAATTGAAAAGGCTAGAATGACAACATTTTGCTTGTAAAGCTAAGAGCGGTTGTGTAGTTTCGATGGCAATACATTAGACTGACCTTTACACGTCACTTGATCTGTGTTCGATTTGACATTACGGCATTGCTTGAGTAACAAAGTCGGTTCACATGGACTGTACGGATTGGTATTACTGCTAAGCATTCTGATAAACTAAATACCAGGGTTCTGGAGGTGAAAGTTTATCGTACAAATCAGAATCCTGTTATTTTCCTTCACCTACCGGGGCGAACTGGGAAATAAAGAATTATGATGCCTGCACGCAGAAACACTATCGTGTGAAACCAAATGACAAGGTGACATTTTCAAAAGCCGAGCGGAGAGTACAAACACTTGTCTATGCTAAAGTGTTGTAACCCCAAGTGGGGTTATAGTGGAGGAACATTTCGTTTGATGGGTTTACGTCATGTTAAAAGATTGAGCTAGGCGGTATTAAAATAGTATAATGCCAATACAAATTGTAATTCTTGGGTCCACAGCCACTGTTGTTTTGTTTTTTGTAAAACGTTAGAAACATTAAATATCAGAATCAGAAGGAGATTTATTAAGTATTTTTACACACAAAAGGAATTTGACTTGGCGACAGTAGATTAGTGCAGAAGAAAGTGTACACATGGTGCAAATATACATTAAGATACATAAAAACAATAATGCACTATATGCAGAAAGTTTAAAAGTATAGACAAAAAACAACATTTCATTTTTTTAAGAGTAAGAGAACTAACAAGAAAAACAAGTGGGAGAATATACAAATAAGAAAAATACAGAAATGACTATTCAATCAAACAATGGTCTATATTATGGCATGCTTTTTTGTTCAAGGGATTTTCTGAAGAAATGGTGATAATGCACTTATTTAAGCACCTTGCATATTACTTTGTAAATGTGTTATTTACCCATCATACAAAGCACATTTCTGGCATCATCTAGTTCCTATCAAGAAAATCAGCATGAAAAAGAAATTTTATAGAAATATTACACGTCGAACATAAGAACGCTATATAAGAGAAAGCAGAAATTGAATAATTGTGAGAGTTTCTTGCTCTTTAAGGCAAAAAAAAGATGCAAAATGGAGAATTTGTTTTTGTTGAATTTACATAAATATTTGTTAAATGTGTAGTAATGCTAAATTATTTTTTAAGTGATTTATTTTTGATTATTTTATGGATGACCTGATATAATAATGGATAACTTTATTATGATCTTATTTTTTATAATGTTGCAATAGGCCTTCATTTTCATTTATTTGTTTATTATGCTTTATTATTTTAATTATTAATAATAATAAGTAATTTAGTGATTACTTTTTGTGTTTTTAATGCAAATTACATTGGGTTCGAATCTCAGGCCCAGTCTGACAAAGGTGAACCTTCCCAATTCCGAGACCGAAAACACACTTGATCCGTGTGTTAGAGAAGAAAGAGATCTTAAACCACAAGGCGAGGATTACTTTCAGTAATCCACACTGGCTGCTGCCTGGGGCTGTGCTCTCTCCGGCCAGTGTGTTTGTGTGTGTGATGGCTTGGTTTGGACAGTTCTCGCAGAGAGGGAAAGGATTGGGGGTCGGAGAGCTTTAATGTAAGCACACAGTACGCTGGATGGTGCATTATGTAATCATGCCTAATCAAGACCCACCGCCTTCATGGCCAGAAACACACATGGCTCTCCTCTTTCTAGCTCTCTCTCTCAGACACACACGCTATACAGATACACACTCACCTCCCACCGCCTACTGAGCGAAGGCTCTAAACGCAAGCCTTCATTAGCAGAGCTAAATATCCCTGCTTTCTGCAATCTCCATCATTTTTGGCCTTCGGGCGCTGGGATAATTACCTGCTCTCATTTCCCCTCCCTCTGGCCAATGGGGAAGAGTACTGCGTTGCATTAGTTTGCATTAAATATTTATCGGCACACTGCACATTTTCCCATTCCTTCAGCCGCCACGCCGCCTGACGGACAGCTGCCTCGCCTTGTCGCTTTCACCACGAGTCGCAGCGCCTTTATCCACCTGTCACCAAGAACGGATTTGTTAAACAAAGCACGTGCTGGGTGAATGGGACAGTCGCTGTTTTTGGAAGGACGGGTTGGCGGGAATTCTGGGAGAACAATGAACTAAACGTTTATGCATGTGAGTGATAATAGACGACGAGGGTGGCGTTCCTGTTTTGGGCTGGCTGGAAAGTATTGGTCCGCATTGGCAGTGCATGTCAATATGAGCACATGCATGTAAACCGTAGTTAGCAGAAAACAATAGTGCACAGCTTTATAAAAGTCAAACGAATTTTTCTGCGGCAGCTAAGATGCTCTTCTGGTTTCTTTTATTGTGAATGGCAGTCTTTAATATCCTGCCAGCTGTTGTTGATAGCGGACGCTAAAGGCTAAGCCTAAGCTGTGAAGGAAAATACAGGTTTAACTTGAAGCTGTTTCGACTCCCCCAGAGATGCCAGCGCACTTGGCATGGATCTGACTTTCTCTTAGCTCAGCGGATCCCAGCGGAAGGGTAAAGTTGAGATGTTTTTAAAGATGTGAAGTGGGTTGAAGTTTCAGCCCAGGGTAGTCGGCATACCTTTGAATATCCAAGTTCAAGCTGAGTTTGGTTCTAACAATAATAAAACACACCTAAACAAGCTGAGGTCTATGGTTGAGGCCACACTACCGTAGACTTGATGTTTTATTCAATTCTGTTCGTTTTTATGAAAATACGGGAGAAGACAAACTAGTTTGGTTTCCGCAAAAGGGAAGAATTGAACTGGAGGTGTTCATCATGTACTCACCTTCATGCCACTTCAAACCTGACTTAGATTTTATAGAACGTTGGAAGCCAAACACCATTGGCCCCCATTAAATTCCATTGTATGGACACAAAACCTCTGAGCCATTTCTCAAAATATATTCTTTTGTGTTCCATAGAAGAAAGAAACGGATACCGGTTTAAAATGTCATGAGGGTAAATTAATCATGACTACACTCTCATAAAAGTCAGCATTTAATACTGCAATAAAATAACATTTATTTATTTATTCAAAACGGAAGCCTAGAGCCTTTATTCTGTTGTCATACTCGTTGCAAGATAATTTACTCTTTTTTTTATAAATGGTTTACTTTAAAATTACACTCAAGTGTGCTGGAGCAAAGTTGAAACTGAAGAATGCTCAAAGTTAGCCCCCAAGAGTATGATTTAATATCTCTGGCTTGAGACCACATTACAACTCTCTTGGACTTCGCAGAAAGGCACTTGTTTTGAAAAAAGTAGACACACATTATAACAGCCCTTAAAGAATAAGTCTGATTGTATCTTCAGGGGGTTTGTTTACAGCTAGACAAGGACTCACTTCAGTGGTCTTCTTTAATTAGCACTGAAAGGACTGGTTGGGTGATCAGAGCCATCAGTTTAAGTTGGGATTTAAAGACTGTGTCTCTAAGCCACATCAGTGCTTATTGCATTAGGTCTGTGGGGAACCGCCAGGATGGGAGTACCGGCGACCAAGTGCCCTTGATGGACCATCATCTGATTTCATAGTTTAAGGAAAGAGAATTGACATAACAAGTCTTTTGGGGGGGATTATGTTGCACGAATGTCTTAGTTCTGTTCCAAAGAGATACCTAGCATTGATGCCAAAGACGGAGTGACCTAAGCTTGCATCAAAACCATTGTTTTATCCTTTTTATTCTTTTGTAAAATTCTAGATAAAGTTAGACTGGACAAAACATGACGGGAAACCAACCAACCACAGCAGCCTAAGAAGCGGAAGCTTGCTAATATGGTATGGGTGTGACATCTTCACACACACGCTCTTAGTGAGGAACCAATCACGACAGACTTCGTCAGCTTAACCAATCAGAGCATTTCTGAAGGAGGGACTTTATATAGAACGGATGAAATCCAGTCGTTTTGTGAGAAGGGGACAGTGGTGACTTGAAATACGAGAAATATAAAGCGTTTTTTTTAAAATTAGAAACATGAACATTCATAGTTTAACACCCAAAAAACATAACCAAAGCCTCAAAAAACAGCAAAGTCTTTAAAATCAGGGAACTTTTATAGCTGTTATACGAGCACACCCCTCAGCGCTGAACTCTACAGCAGTGTGACCCACACCCTGCCAAGCAGTCAGCATCGCAGTTTATTAAAATAATCCTCTTTACGCTCTCCATTCGGGTTTCATTGCACCAGAGTGCCTCAAATTGAAAATAAATTTACAGACAAATGCTTTCGCCGCGCCGACAAATTATACAGCTGTAGCTCAAAGAGATGTCTTGTTTATTTTGGGAACGCGGCACAAGCAAAGTACCGAACAAAAGAAGAAGAGGCTTTGAGAATGTTGATGAATCAGATGAATAACCGCTACAGCGCTGCTTAGAAATGAAAAAGATCGGCTCTTCAAATAGCCTTCCTCATTATTGTAATTATAGGTGCTATATTACGCCTTGAATTGTGCATTCATTACAGATTAAGGGGCGGATTTGAGCATGTTGTAGAAATGCACACTTCTCTGTTTTGACAACATACTTGAAAAGGCTGAACCTCCGCCAAGACGAAGCAAAGAAAAAAAGTCTTGTTTAAATCTTGCAAGCTGGTGACTATGGGTTTCAGAGGACGGCGTGCAATCTATCCCACAATTCTCTATTTCTCATACCCCCCCATTTTCTTTTCATCAGTCTTTCTTAACACCCCCACACAAACGCAAAGCCACACATGTGGACGCATATGCACACACCTACACACGTACATGAGACGAAACCTATCCTTCCTTGCGCTATTTCATCTTTTTGCGGTACTCCACCTCATTGAATTCCACATTGACGAGGCGTAAAGTCTGTCGTGGAGACAAAATAAGCCTTTCATATGCATAGCAGAGATAAGAGACAGCCATTTTTATCAACCCGTTCCTCTCTTTCTAGACGTAAATTCCTGGTCCTGGTTAATGATATGGCCCGGTCGTGCCAAATGAGACGGTTTTTGTTTTTCCCACTTTAACCTGACAATTATGCCAATTATAGCCGGGCTGCGTCGTTGGCGAGAGATTTGCAACAGTCGTGCAGGAGGACTCCCCTGTTGCAGGCTTCTCTGTAATTTAAGTAGTGCGACGCAGCGATGCAATGGCTCGTTCTGCAGAAAACTCCCTGAGCAACGTGCCGTCGTCTGCGTCGGGCTGCTAGTCATTTGTTTATTCCTCGAAACAAGCCGAACGCAATTTGTATGCTGGGATTATGAAATGGAAAGTGATCTTGTTTCTGTGGAAAAGGGTGTGCATTTACATTTGAAAATGACGTTCGATCTCCGTTTGTGATTACAACGTAGTCTGGGGCCCAAGAGTCACTGAAGGGCCGAAAAAACAAACATTCTAGAGACAGATATGGTTCTTGAGGAAACTATGTAGTTTGATGGAAGCCATGAAAAGATTTCATATCATTTCGCACTGAATCTATAAATATTAAACCTTGTTGGTCAACCAAGCGTAAAGGCTTAAATCAAAATCTTACAGTGCTCTGGAAATCTGATAGAGAACTTTTCATCGGCTTGTTTTCAGAAATCATCATCTGATTTCCATTATCCACGCTCGAATAGAGTTGCATAATGAAGAACATACACTTTATCATGTTCCACTGTCGTGAGGTCATGTCATCTGAACCTCAACGTGATGTCATGTTGTTACACGCTTTTGCTTCTCAAGCTGGAGGTGATTATACAATTTTACTAGTGTGACTTATGGTGCATACTATAGCATGAGGACATCACAGCGTATAACAATGAGACATTTAAGTGTTCTGCCCAACCGTGTATATTTTGCATGATAATCTTAGATGGTAGAATGCTTCTTCACTGGGTGGCTATTATAGAGACTGTACGGCAGAGGTGAGGTCGGGCCTGTATTGCCTGAGCTTTACAGGCAGGTCAGCACCATAGCAGGATACTTCACTTTTCTATAAGCCTGGTTTGGTTTTAATCCCTGTGATGGTCATTTTAAGGGCTGGGCTTTTTCCATAAATGTCCAGACTATATGTCAGACAGTTCGCCTCCCTACGTGCTTTTGTCCTTCTTTTTTCACCTGGGCAATTCCGTGAAAATGTCAACCTTACCGCAAAAAAATCCAGTGGTTTTTACTCTATTAACAGCACAGATTTTAACATTTAGTGGCTCAGATATCAATATGAGATCTCTCTTCAAATTTGTAAAACATTTGTTTTATTTTGAGTGGATGATTTTTCATAGTCAGGTAAATGCTATTTTCAGGATTGTCACATCAATAGTGCCTCATATTCCTCATAAATGGACAAGTGAAAAATTATATAAAGTTACTATTTTATGTTCTATAAAGAGACATCCCTTCTCCATTCATTGGGTATTATTGCTTCAGGATTGTGCATTTTTTTATCAGAAATCCTACAAAACTAAACATCTCTCAAAAAAATTGTCCTTTTTTTGTCACATCCAAAAAAAATTTTTTTCCATTTTTTAAGTAGATTTTTTTAAAGACTGACTTTTTTTGATGTTTTGACTCTATCAACAAGGGTTCAGTAAAATATAAACAGATGGTTCGATATAATAGTAACAATTAATTCTCTGAGCATTTTTATATCACGTCCATAATGCAAAATGTCACGTCCATAACGCTAGACTTGCCCACCTTCTGCTTTTCTATTGTCCTTCTTTTGCTTGGTCTTATTAGCAAGGTTAGTTTGAAATTTCACATTTTGCCAAACGCTCCTCAGAGCTGAACCTCACAATGTATATAATTTACAGCGTTTTATATCATGGTCTGTTTGAATACTCGATTCTGATTGGCTGGAAGCTGTGCATCAAAACCATACATGTGTGCACCAAAATACACTGGTAGTTCCAGTCAGTTTCATCAACATTTGAAATTAACTAACAAAAATAACTGTAATTTTCAAACATTAAACTGTAAACATCTGACAACTTTCATTTGGCCAATGACCATGGTCTAAGCGGTATAATCCACGGCCAGCCATGCATTTAAGGATTTTAAGTGTCGGGAGATTCTTGGCCTCCACGTGGATTATCCCTTACATAAAAATCATGGATACATGTTTACATACATAAAGAAACATAATATATTATCAGTCTATATAAACCTATATGACTTTCTTTCTTCTGCAGAACACAAATGAGGATGTTTTGAAGAATGTTATCAAGCAAACAACATTGACCCCCTTTGACTTCTATTGTATGGACACGAAACCACTGAGGCATTTCTCAAAACATCTTCTTTTGTCTTCTACAGAAGAAAGAGTCATATCCAAGTTTTAAATGACATGAAAGGATGAACATGCATGCATGTTTGTGTTTAGATGAGAAAGAGATACCCTTTCAGACCTCCGGGACGAAAAAAAGCCCATCATGGGTTTCAAGACCATGGGCTATTGTGACTTCAGATCCGTTGCAGTGAAGATACGCATATGACCTAAAGAGACAATAATTGGGAATCTAGCTTATTAGAAATTCTGCTATTCAAGTCGATCCATAAAAGACATCATTCCATTTAATTTATAAGTAAAATAGAAACTGACTCTTCTTTCATGTTATTTCTGAAGGAGCTTTATTCACGGCATTGTAATTATTGGGAAGGGAGCGTCAAAACTGTTCAGATAACTGTTGGGAAAAGATGTGCTTCCAATCCCAGTCAACTGTCTCCGCTCTCTTATTCTCTCGCTCTTTTTAACATCTGCCTTTGGTTTCGATAAGGAAAAAAAGATGCGTCAATCATCCCCACTAATGGAATGTGGATTTTCTAATTCACTCAAACAGAACGGTAAATTGAAAAAGAGCGCAACCTTTTTAACACACGTACCGGCGCTGACAGTCAAGCTCCATTATCTGACAGCTGGAGAAGTTAAAAATAACTGGGCTCGCAGCAAATTAGACGTATCATTTGGCTTCTAAACTGAGAGATGAATGTATGTGTGAATGTGCTCGCCATACCGTGACACGGGGCCAATACATCAACCTCCTGTTTGTCTGTCTATCTCATAAACTCCAACTTGAATAAACAGACAATGCCATTTGTTACGCCGCGAGGATATTTTCTCTGCCTGCGTCGTAGCGCCGAGCTAGCCAAACTGTCTGGTATCTCCACCCCCGACGATTCGCCGGTGCGTGCCACCATTAATCATCGCTCGGGTACGTGCAAGGTTATTGCTATCGCTCAAAGCCGCGTTTGGAGTTTTTCATATGTTAGATTTCTATCAAACGATAAATCTGACATTCGCGGCTCATGTGCGGGTAGGACTTAAGATACACTGGCCCTTAATGTAATCTCTCTATATGAAGGCGTAGACCTGACAAGGCGATGCATCTCTATCGGCGCTGTCACAGATAGTGATTTTCCATGATATTGAGTCTATCTTAAACAGCCTGACTGTAGGGTTGGCAGGTATTGGGTTACTGGCATGGTAATTTGAGTCTGTGTGAGGTGTCTCGTTCTCAGTGTGGTAAGTAAGGAGATCGTTCTCTCTTATTCATGTTTCTATCTGAGTATCTGTTTACCCTTAAATACGCCTCACCAACATTGTTTATTTATTATAAACGAATCATGGGACAACAAGAACACGGACCCCCAAGAGCACAGTGTCAAAGCTTGTTGAATAGAAACTGTATTGTAAGATTGGAGCAATACTAAGTGTAAAACAGTGCTGTGATAGAACAGAATTATTATGACTGAGCAGAAGATTTCCAGTTCCCAACATGTTTTGCATGAGACCGCATTAGGAGAGCCATACGTCATTTAATGTGTTTTTCAGGCAAGAGATGTTTAATATTCATTTATCTCTGAGATATTTTTTTTATGTTCTGTAATTAACATTCTTCAGAAGAGTGGTGCTTGTGCTGTGGAGAGGCACGTTTTAAGTTGAGATTCTATTAACTTAATGTCTAACTTAGTCACTTAAGTTACATTAAACACAAATATTTGTTTACCAACACATATTTGGCAACTTGGATAAATAATGTTGAGTAAACTTCCCTTAATATATGTCTTAACATGTTTTTACATGAATGCAACTTTCTTTGTATGCAGGAATAAATGTTTTCAATTTCCATTAAATAAAGCAAATCAGTTCCTTAAGTATTTGTAGTACATAAAATAACAAACAAAAGATTTTTCAGGAAATTTTAGTTTGAAGTCAATACCTTTAGTCCACCATATCGCACTGTTTTTTTCATTAAGGTTATCTTAAATTGTGTGTCTTGTTGAGAATAATGATATAATAATTGGTTGTATTTATGATTTTTACTTGGCAGATTTTAAAACAGGTAAAGGAAATCCATCAATGTTACAAAGACCCATTAAATAGGGACTGGAGCCATATCTAGGGAGCACAGTATCTTGGGTGAGCTATTTGATTGACAGTTTCCTCTTAAGTTGTGTTACATCTTAATACAAGCCTGTATAACATTGGTTCAACTAAGCACTTCGAAAATCTAAGCAGCTGATATTTTGGAAATGTGTTGTGTGTCATCGACTATAAACCAATGTTCTGTCTTGTACAGTGTTTGTCTCGCATATCGTATTGACTCATTCGAGCCAATTAATGCTCCAGGCGTATATGCCACCAATGACCTCTCTTCTTAATGCGTGGAAACCTTTGTTCTCTATTTAAGCTCTAAAGAGTCATTATGCGTTGTTTTCTCAGTTTGAACAGCAAAGGGGCTTCAATTGGCGAACATCAAGAGCCCATTAGCAGAGCACCGGACAAGCTGTGACATTAAACGTCCAGGCCATAGAACATTGATTGTTTAATTAACTTTCAATTAATGGCGGGGAAAGCGGACAGCGGCGAGCAGTCATGCTTACTCTGGTCGCACGCGTTTGATTTCAACCCCCGTAGCGCTCGACACGCTCCTTACAGCATGCACTTTAAGCCACCAAAGAAATCGAATCTACGACGTGTATAAGAGAAAAAGGCATTTCCACTCTACATGTGGAGCTAGTCTCTTGGCACGGCATTAGAGTTTTGGGATGCTGTGTTAACTCTATATTTGGATTGCACTGGAGTGGATTAGGAAGTCTTTACCGCAAACCCAGGGGGATTCTGGCTGAACATGAAAAAAAGAAGTGCTGTTTGTATCCGCGCTATACAAATAATTGCAAGTTCTCAAAATCGAGTAGAATTTCGAGGACCCGGCTATATGGGAAAAGTAGCTTTGATGTACAAATCCCCAATTCAGCCGGGATTATAAACTCCAAAGGTTAGGAGTTGCTAATTACGGGAAATTGGTTCTACATATCTATGGAGCACAAAGCGACGTCGGTGATAAATAAGAGACTTCATAAACCTAACAATGAACAGCTGTGATGAGATTAATTCTAGAACCAATGACTGCACACTA
Organism: Triplophysa tibetana; assembly: GCA_008369825.1. Lineage (NCBI taxonomy): Eukaryota > Metazoa > Chordata > Actinopteri > Cypriniformes > Nemacheilidae > Triplophysa > Triplophysa tibetana. The sequence goes on from CM017894.1 coordinate 8,917,041, forward strand.
CAAACCTTTGAATGGTTATGTAGAAATCATTCCTGAGATTCCATAATGATGTATTCAAATACGTTTGGATAAAAGGATACGCAAAACAAGAAAACTATGCAAAGCTGGATAATTAGCAGTGTGCAATTTCAATGGCCCTTGCTCTTTTCTTTTGTATAATTACCTTTAAGTTATTTCTCCCTTCCTCGTTTTTTCTCTTTATAAGGTAGGAATATTATGAATAAATGGCAAACATGCAGCACAACCATGAGGACTAAATAAGATGGAATGTCGAAGTCATTTCTTACAAGCTCAATTTGGTCTCTCTCCCGCTCTGCTATTCAAACTACGGCCAATCTGGCCGCTTGGCACATTAGTCTAAATGAAACATGTCCGCATCGAGGCGGATGGTTGCACTGCCCCAGGACACAGCGTTTCATGTTTTAATGAACGTGCCTGGGGGGGTCCCGCCTGGAGGTCTTCTCTCTGAGGGGGCCTGTGTCACCCCTCATTAGCCAGGGGGTTGTTCTCTGTTCTCATGCTGAAGAACGCCCCCCTGGAGCGAGGAGAGGGGTCTCTCAGTACACTACTCATGTACTCACCCCCCAACCCCGCATTTGAAGGCTGGATGTGCCTATTTCCTCCAATCTCTATGATTTAATCAGAGCAGCGGTTGACTTTTCTTTTGAACGCCATTGTTTAAGTTTGATTCAATGTAATTGAAATTCAAACGTTTACAAACTCTTGATTCTTCCCATTGTGACGTGATCTTGATGAACCATCTCTCTATTGTCCTGTCATGCTAAGGTTATGCTTCTGAATGCATCAAATGACTCTTTTTGCCAATATTAATGAGGCAAGTAAAGCAAAGCCCAAGAATGCTTCCCGGTTCCAGGCATTTACCTGTACAGCGAATCAGCTGACTCTAATAGCCTTTTCCCTCTCTACTTAATGTGGCTCAGTATAATTCCACAGGATTTCTGATGCATTTATGCAATCATTAATCTGTCTGTGTCTTTTCACTGGCCGGGATTAGAGTTCCCTGCTTCAGTCGCCAAAACGTCACTACTGAAGCGGGTTCACCTAGAGGTAGTGCGCAGACGCGTTCAAGTAAATCCAAACCCATGCTGAGTAGGACTGCTCAAGAATGCTTTTCGCATGGGTATATTATACTGGCATCCAGAATGGATCCAGGCCAGCCTTTTTATGGCTATGAAAAGCACTCGTGCGGAGGGAGGACTCGATTCTCGTGCTGTGAACTCTGTTTGACAGCAGAGAGCGCGAGGCCGTGTTTCACGCCGTACGATCGAGGAATGTTTGTCTGCTCAGGTCGTACGGCCGAACGCTGGTCTGCTGTAAGAGCTCCGTTCACATCCACCTTGATGAATAATATTGCTTTCTAGACACCCAAAGTGTGTCCATAAATGTATGCAGAAATATACAAAGATACACGATATAAATAGATGTTGTTCTCGTAGTTTGCAAGATGTCAACTAAACACTGGTTCAGCGGCATTTCTGGTTTCATTTTTTTATATATATTTTTTTTATTGTACATATATAATTGAGATATTTTGATTTGTTTATAAGTGTTCTGTAGATTGTTTTTTGTGTAGTGTTGAAAATAATCATATATTTACAGTTTTCTCATACCTGGCATAAATATTGTAGGACCACATAAAAATGTAATACAATATGTTAGCCCTGTATATGTTTTACCACAGTATCTGAGAACATCTTTACTTGGTCTGCCAACATGCTCATTTGTGTTTTTACATCAGTTTACATTACACATTCAAGAGTGAATAATCTCAACGCTTACTGCCCATAAATGTAAGTTTGCTTGGCTGTTTATGTTTTAAGAGGTAAATATTGACATTACTAATCTTATTCTGGTGTTTCTGTTCATAGAAGTGCAGAGTAAATGCTTCACTTCATCCTGAACTATTCGCGACTTGGATGTACTGTTTAATTTACAGTAGACATTTTACTGCCCATCTTGTTGCCCACCAGCACCCTCCTCTCTCTCTCTCTCTCTCTCTCTATCCATCTAAAGCAGGTAACTAATGCCACTTAAACTACATTTAATTTTTTTTTAATAAAGTCATTATTCTTATGAATTAATTTCAATATTTTTTAATTAAATTAAATCTTATTATTGGCCTAATGGTAATTAAAAGTGTACTAAATTGTCAAGAAAACTACTTTTTTTTATTGACCTTTCAAAAACAGTATCTATTTAAAAATCTATTGGAGCCATAATCTAAAGACAGACGGTTAACATCTGAGCGTCGCAAAAAACAGACAGCGAGAGATAGAAAGAGAAACAGAGAGCGAGATAGCAGTCGCCCCAGCTGAATGCCTGAGAAAGCTGCCATTCGGAGGTCCCATGACGAAGCGGATCTGTGGAAAGGTTGGGTGCGTCTGGTTACAGCTCTATCAGGGCTCCATCGGAGAGTGGCAGGATTCGGTATCGCCTTCTAATGTAACAAGGCCTATTTGTCTCAGTCACACATCTTTGCAAGTGCCTTGGTGAAACCATTGATGTCATTCATCTAGCCTGTCCTTGACTGCTCTTTTCCTTCACTGACAAGAGAGCAGCACTCTCAGGTAGCTGCAGGGAGGAGGATGACAACGTGATGGAGAGAGAGAGAGAGAGCGAGAGAGAGAGAGCTGGTGTAATGCTTTCTCATCAAGGCTAGAATTACCCAGTGTGTTGAGTAATGAATCCATTGCCTTATATACACAAATGCCCTTTTTCACGAATACAAATAAACACACCCACACAACAGAGATTTAAATGGCGAGAGACCAAAGGCTTGTATTTTTTTCAATACAGCTAAATGGTTGCAATATAACTATTACTCTGGATTATTATTATAAACAAAAATCAGATGTTGAGTTATTATGCTTGTTAAGCACACAACATGTGGCACACTAAATGCAGTGACCGAGCCCGCTTTGACCTTGGAGACCAGGACACTTTTCTTGTTATGTAAAGTGATATGATGGTTAGCAGGGTGACACAATTCGAGAGGACTGGAGATGTTATTGAGGCTGACAGACAGGGCCAGCTGGGGCAGGGTCGGCGAGTGTGCCCTACTGTACTCTCAAAGACAGCATCGTGGCCACCTGACTGCCCATCAATAGACAACCGCTTTGAAACGATCATTCGCATTGCTAAACAGTTGGGCCAGACTCCGGTTCAAGGGAATAGCAAGGAGTTGCGAACTGCATGCGAGTTGGGGAATCGAGAATGTGAGGATAAGTAGACGTTTGGGAAGGAAAGGATTGGCTAAATAATGTGCGAATGCAGACTTGGATAGGAGTGGAAGGGCTGAGTAAGGAAGCAGGCCAGGTGTTTGGTCCGATTCCCCTGAAATGTGCAAAAAAGCAGAGCTGGTCTCTGGGTAAATGGAACGCTTTATCCCTCAGCTATATCAGCAGAACCAAACATGCATGCATGCATGCAAATGTGTGCGCACACTAACACACAAACGATGCAACATAGTTTCAACCTGATAATGTTGGGCAACACACGATTTTCCTGCAACAGTGTCCCCCATAAAACAGGGATGCTATGTAGTATGATACAAGTGGTTTTACAACAACACCCGTGTTGATACTTTAATACACTGTCAGAAAAAAGTACAAAACTGTACCTTTAACAGCCACCCTTAAAGGAACTGTTCACCCAGTTCGTTTATAAAATTACGAGCGGTTTTCTATATCTTACGCCAAACGTCCTGATCGCACTTCCTGTCGCATAAATGACATCTTTTAAGATCTGCACACGCATCATCACTCTACGTTGCAAACAAACTGGTGTCTGTTCACTTTGAGATCGTTCATACGTTATTTACAAGACAGGAAGTGAGATCAGGACACGTTGGGCGTAAGCTGTAGAAAACCGCTCGTAGTTTTATAAATGACATTAGTTTATTGCAAATAGCGATAGATTGGCTTAACAAGACGTTAATATGTCACCAGGAGCCGAGGGGATCATGCTTGTGTTGGATATGTGTGCATTTAGTACTCTTGAAGGCATGGCAGCCATTCACAAATATGAGGCACAGAGGGCTGCGGATTTACACACAAATTTTCATTAACATTCTACTCAAGAAAAAATATCACCAACGTCTCAGATGGTCTGGGTGTGAGTAAATAAACTGCAAGTTGATTTTTTTTTATTTAAGCATTCCTTTAACACACTGTCTATCTGACTTTACATCAAAGTCGGCTCTAATGCCACACTGATGGTCGCCAATGAAAAAAAAAAACGTTTCTATAAGACATGACTCATTTTTCAATGGTAACCGAACCCCACTTGAATTGAACCTGGGATATTTCTTGACAAATAAATAGATTACCGCATGAATATCACACAAAATATAACAAAATAATCCCCTTTTTCGCTTTACAGTACCTTATAGTGTTTACCTCCGTCTTCAATTCATTGCACAATGTTTACAATCTGTACAGTGTTCGTGTGCTGAGTGAAAGCGTGTGGTGCTGGAACATTGTGCAGTCAGGTATTAAGAGACCCAGCTGCAGGTCGACTCCTTTTGTCCGATTGGCTGTGTCCATTAGAAAACCCTGCTGGCTTCCGTTCTCCGCAAAATGTTTTCCCATTTGCGTTGACCAGGTTTATGATTGGTGTGTGTGGATGGTAAAAGCAATGAATACATTTTTAACATAGGAATTGATTTGATTAGTAACAAATGTAATTTAACTGTGCCTGGTAGAATATTGCAAGTGCAAAGATGATGACACATACCGATCAAATGTATACTCCATAGTCGCTTTGGATAAAAGTGACTGTCAAATGCAAATGTACGACTAGTATTTTACGTAAACATCTCATCTTTTGCATGTCTGAATATCCCTAATGAACCTTCCCGTGCGCGACTCAAACCAGCCAGCCAAGTCAGAGACACACTTTCTGCGGTACTACTATTACATTTATGTCTTATTGTGAAGATTATATTCCGTGAAGATCTACAGCCGCGACGCTTCTCGCAGAATTGCATACTAATGCAGCAATTACAGGGCTAAAGCATCAGCGCGGCATGGAACGAGAATTCCCCTGTGCGGTGAAACAAGCCTCTTTGTTGTTGTGCAAAGGTTTTCTCGGTGTAATTGCGCAGGCTGTTTTTAAACCTTTCATTACATATATTCATACCGCTGTTATTTTTTATTGTGTTCTCACCCATCGAGCCGGATTGGCTCCCCTGAGAACTCGCCGCAGTCTGATTGGTGTTTAACTAAAGCACTCAGCTGTAGGAGATTGAGGTTTGGAATCGAAGATTAAATCAGCCGTACAGGGCTCAAATTCATGTTGCATGTTACACATCATGGCCGGCCTCCCCGGCGGTGAATAGAAGGATACGGGAGAAATTTGTGCTGGCAAACTCCCATTCGTATTCGTAAGCTTGTCTCGATACCGGTTTGACAAAAAGGCAGACTGCCGAAACAGAATTAAACAGCAAGAGCATGACTCTAAAAATGGCTTCTCTGATGTTTGAGCTTCAGTGATTCGAAGTCTCAGCGATGTGCAACGTCAAGCTTTGCCACACATGGCATTCGTAAACAAAAATAGAATATGGCGAACTCTTGCATGCCTCAGTCTTCACTGCGCTTTACTGAGTTTCCTTTCAAAATTTTACGGGTATTGCGATAGCTTACAAAATAAACAACACATTTAAATGCTTAAACTCTGGTAACGTAGGTAGCATATCAGGATTTCAGAAGGACAGAGTCAGAACAGGGCTCCCTGTTACATAATGTATTGAGTGCTGCATTTTAAAAGGAAGGTTCAGCCAAATATATAAAAACATTTAATAATTTACTCAACCTCATGTCATTTTAAACCTGTATGACTTTCTTTCTTCTGCAGAACATAAATTTGATATTTTGAAGAACGGTAACCAAACAACATTGTGAGCATACAAAACCACGGATACGTTTCTACGGTTTCCTATACAGGTTTTAAATGACATGAGGTTAAATAAATGGCAGAATTTTTATCTTTTGGCTGTACTGCCTCTTTAAGCCTGTCTTGCAATACCATGTGTTTGTTTCCGCATGCCTAAATGTGTAACACTCAATATTTTGAACTCAAGCAATAATTGTCAGGGCCGATGTTGGTCAGGGCCCCCCTGTTAAACAAATTTACATTTAGTCATTGAGCAGACGCTTTTATCCAAAGCGACAATGTAACACGTTTTAAGCAAAGATACATATTAATGCTTGTGACGGGGTTTTGCATACTTTGATTTGTGTTTGTTGGAGCACCGCGGAGACGTTGACACCATGCAAATGCACCTCTCGCTTCTTTCTCCTCTTCATGATGCCGCCTCTCCGGCTCCAGGGATTCAGGTGCACAGTGAGATGCGACGTGCCCTGTGGCTCCAGAGTTCCTGCTCTGATGGAAGTTCTCTGCCTGTCACTGAACAGGGGAGGATGGGGGGAAAGAGAGTGTCAGAGAAGAGGAGGCGAAAGCTGTCTCCAGCATAAACCCCATCCTTTAGTTCTTTTTCTCAGTTCACTCTCACCCGCAGCTAAGAAGATCCTCATCGTCTTTGATATGACATCAATTGATATAATAGTTAGTAGGACTATTTGATATACATATTTATATTGGAAATACATATTTGGAGAAAAAGGAAAAATGATAATTCTATATACACACTTGCTAAATATTATGTATAATAATGTATGATAAATATAATATTTATTTGCTGTGATTTTTTTTTTTTAAATTTTACTCGTATTTATTTATTATTATTAATAATTATTTACATAAACATGTTCTTTTTTTACATATTTGACATCATTTTAACAGAAAATGCCATTGGGGTCCACATAGAGAATCTTTTCTCAAAAAGTGAGTTTAAAAGTATAAAGAGTATCACGTAGCCCTAAGTAGTACTTTTGCAGCACAAAATAAATAATGGACACTTGAAATGAGATGTTCCCTCACTAACAACTGGGAAACTCTCCTGCTCTGCTCGGATCCGCTGTGTGTGGCATGTCAAAATGCATTTGACTGACTCACTCGGGTACATCTAGAAATACGGTAACATAAGCTGCTGTGTTTGCTGGGAAGGATCTTGAGTTATGTGTGTGGCACTGAAAAATTAATGGCCTCACACACAAACAAACACAGATGCATGCATGAGTTCACTCCTGAACGCTGCCCAAAGGCAAGCAGCCAGCCCTGGGTCCAACCCGCCACAACCGGAGCTACAGGAGGAAGGAAAAGCTATTGTTTTTTTTCTCTCGATCATCCTTATCTCCTCTAATCTTCTCAGCTCTCAGACGGTCTCGAGTGACTGTGAATCATGACAGCGGACTGTGATTAAAATCTGCGAATTACGCATGAAGCGCAAACAAACATGCGCGTGGAAAAACAAACAATCCCACGTGATTAAAAGGCTTCTCTTCCTTGATCCGCATGCTTGAAATCTTTCTTTGTTGCATGGTCCAAACCAATTTTCTTTTTACCGTCTCAACATTTAAATTGTTTTTAAATCGTGCGATTTCAAGTCAATACACGATAAAAAAATAAACGATTTAAAGAAACTGCCGTATGCATAAATGTAAATGTGCCATTTTTAGACCATTTCTATTTTTTATTAAACCGTAGCATATGTTATAAACCAAGCCAAAAGCTCCAGACTGTCTGAACTGACACATTTTTTCAAACCTGTACTTAACGCATCTGAATAGCACCAGCGGTTTGTGTTGTACCACACAAGGCACTCGGCTTCATTACTTACAGAAACAATCTGAAACAGTAGCGAGACATTTCAGAAGAAATTTGATTAAACTGCTGTTTGTTTCTGGAGTTTTCTGGCCTGAAGGGCTGATGTTAATCCTACTGTAGTGAGGCACTGTGTGCAATTCCAGCAAGGCTGTCCAATCGCTTACATAATCCCATGACATGAGTCCAATGGCTTTGCGTCATGTGGTCAATGACAGCTGTCAACACACAACCATATTAGCAACCGCCTACACACACACACATTCACACACACACACACACACACACACACACACAGTAATGGAGAAAACACCACGGGCCAATGGCATTTATACATTTAAAGCTACAGCAAGTAATTTCCTCATCCCGACCAGCGACACAAAATAAAGCTCTGCTCTCACTCATTTGGTTGATCTATATTGGGCTGCACGAACAAACTGCAATGCCACCTGCTACCACTAGTGGTACTAAAATTACGTACAAATAGTAAAAGCACTTTTAAGGACGTTTGTGGTCACAATAGTGGTCAGCCATGAGTCTTCTTTTAAAGCGCAAACATGAAAAGATGCACTCAGAACTACGGTTGTGTACAAATATATTGGGAAATAAGGGGGTTGAAGGATTGACGGGATAGTTTTATCATTTTTTATCCTTATGTCCAATCATGTATGACTTTCTACCACAGAACACAAAATAAGATATTTCAAAGAATGTTGTAACCAACAACATCGTCCCCCATTCTAAGCGGACAAAACCACAGAGACATTTCTCAAAATATCTTCTTTTGTGTTTCACAGAAGAAAGAGTCGCAAACAGGTTTAGAATGAAATGTGGGATAATAAATGATGGCAGACTTTTGGGTGAACTCACCCTTAAGCTCTCTACTTTATGACTTGGCCGTTATGTGTCCACATAACATAAGAAGATAATCCTAATCCTGAACGTGATTTTAGCCCAGAGCTGCATTTTTATATTGATTTGCATTGCTAGCTCTGGTCCTTTGCTACTGATTTCTAGCACACCAAGCAATTTCACTGATATCTACGTGAGAACACACCGATGTACTGAATGTTTTATACGGCAGAGCAGAAAAATAAACCTAATCATTTTGTGTCCGCGGACGGTAAGAAGCACTCTGGTGAAGTTAGCAATCAACCCTCCCCCACGCACATGTCTAGAGTCCTCCATTAGCGAGGGAACGTTCTGAATATTTCACACCCTTTCACTATATTGTGTCAACATCACACTTTCCGCCTCACTCTCCGAATGAAGTTCCTCATGTACAAATGAGGCTGGAGCGCGTTAAAAAAGCGCCACGCTCGGAGAATCGGAGCCTTTGTGATGCTGATGTCAGCAATAATGTGCTAAAGAATACAGAGCCGCCGTGACAGCTAGCGCCGATACGTTAGCACACGTTACCGTAAAATGATTATTGTCTCGTTTTTGATGAGGCACCTTTTCTACGTTTTTCATTCTTTGCGTCTTTATTGCAGAGAAGAAAGACTTGTACAAATTAAAGTGTGAACGTGAGCCAATTCCGCAGAAGAAAATAAGGGACACTTTTAGACTAGATAAAGGGAAACTCTCGGTTTCTTTATTTCACAATGTACGCTAGAGATTTAAGGAAACTATTGCAAGCAGGCGGTGTTATTGTAAAATAAAAAAAACGCAGATGTCACAGTTAACAAAAGGCAAGATGCAATGATCTTGACGATATGATTTCTTTCAGAAATGATTTTTTCATAGAGAAATTACTGTCACATTCAGTGTTAGGTTATGAAATATGACCTCAGTCTGAATTTATGTGCATGAACTATGTACCGGACCAATTAAAACGGCCATTTGGGTGAGCAACTGACAAGTGTGTTTGATGTTAGGCGAAATGAAGGAGCTTCTGAAAGCGAGAGTGGAGGATTTGCTCCCATGAGGTCTGATTTGAGGGCTGCAAAGGGCACGGCAGAGACGGGGTCTGATTGGGACCGAGACATAGAGAGAGAGAGGGATGGAGGGCAAGAGACGTAAGAGAGACGGATAGCGTTAAGAGGCAGAGGGGACAGCAAAGTGACACGTCACTCACTCCTCAGGGCTCGGTCTCGCTGTCGGCTCTGACTCAGTGACCTTGAAGTGGGCTCCAGGAAGTCACAACACAGAGGACCAATCTAACAAGCTGCCTCGGATTTGCTCTTTGTCGCCACGCTTGCCCAGACGACAAATGCGCGGTTTGGGAGTCATTTAGTGCCAGGGTTTGCTCTTTAACATCACCACAGAACTGTGCCCTTTAAGTTGTTTTCATTCCTGACTTCTTTGATGTAGCATGTAGATGGGGGCTAGCTTTACCAGCAGTGATGTGACAAGAATTCTTGCGGTTTAGTGACTTTTTTGATGGTTTCGGAAGCTACAGTGCATGTGCGTGTGTATGGGTTTCTATATGTTGGTGGGAAGCAAATATATAGCAGGTTGCCATAGTAAACATAGTAAATGGTGATTGTTGGGAAATGTATAAATAAAGAAAAATGTGTATGAGGATAGGAGAAAGAATATACAGTTTGTCTATAAAAACAAACATATTTATGTTTAACATATAGTGTGCAGGCTTTGTGTCCTTAACACATCTTCGTTTCTAGTTAAGGGGAACACTTATTTGTTACTTCTATCTCAATAATGGGTTGTCCCTTTGATTTATGATTTACACACAAAATGACACTTAGGGTGTTAAAATGACACAATGTGTTAAAATTCCGTAACACAAAAATATTTATTTTAGGTTAATGAATGTTGTGCTACAGATCAATTAAAAATATAAGAATTTAAAATTTTGGTTTCCACACCTGAAAGTCAATGAAATCTATTTTGATTCCTGGTCGTAACAAAAGCGCTGACAAAAATGACAAAATAATTAGTTTTACAAAAACTACATCCTCTGTCACAAATGATTTGATCGGAGGGTATAGAAAAATATTACTTCCTTTGCGTATTTTAAATTAAAATAGTAATCGACTGTCATGTTGTTATACCATAGCACTCCGATAATATTATGGTATCACCATCATGACAAAAAAATTGATAATATTGCAAGGGTAATCATGTTGTTATCCAATGTAGGGAAGTGACACTGTAGACATGTGTAACACAGCTGAATATATCCACAAAGTGTGTTTCTACTGTAGCTGGATGAATTACTCCCCGTCCTCCCCTTGCTGTGAGGATTTTTTCAGCAGAACAATTTTGGTTTTGCGCTCTCCGTAGACAAAAGAAGCACCAACCCGCGCAGCGTGAGCCAGGCGGGAGACAAAGAGCTTTGTGAGCGTTTCATGTGGAGGCCCGGCGTGAGGGAGAGCGGAGAAATATTTGCACTAGGCAGACCCAAACTCCAGTGGCCGACGCAGCATAATGCCCTTTTCACTTCCTGCGCCTTCACCTGATGTGGCACGAGCTTCGTCAGCGAGAGTACCTGATTCTCTCCGGCTAAAGCGTAGGGCCCTCCGAGCAGTGCCTAGGGGAAAGTCAGAGAGAGGAGCTGGCAGATCCTGTTCTCGCAGGTCTGAACCCACAGCCAGGTAGTCACAGGCTTGTCTGTGATGGCAGCGGTGTGGAGGCGCTAGCCTTTTGAGCCTGTAGGGCAGATTGTGGAGGTTGAGATGGAGTATGGAGTCACAGCCTTGTACTGCCACCTACTGGCGGGCCTGGGAACTGCATCTCCTCTTTTGGACCTCAACCACAGCCAGCCTTAATTACAGCATGCTTCAGTTGTTGTGAGTGCATGTCAGAACAAATTATGTAAGTAATGAGGCTGAAAATGCTAAAGGAGTAGGAACACACAGGCGTGCTAATGCTCATGCCGAGAGAACACAAAACAAACAACAGAGTGCACAGCCCGCAATGTTTCCTTTTGTACACAGGCGAAAAACAACAGCTAAAAAATATGGTTTCTTCATTAAATTAATGATAACAGCATGATCAGTAAGGCATTTATATTAGTTTATATTTAGATTCGTTGCTGAGTACGCACTTAGCAACCTCGGACCGGCAATGCGCACGAGGCTCTCCTGAGAACGGCAACGCTTTATTATCAACATGAAATGTAGGCTAACATGCCGTTTAAAGGCTGTGTAGACCGAACGGACAGTGTACTGGTTGTGATCGTTCTCGGAGGGAGAGAGGGAGACCAGTGGCCCCAGTGCCCCACCGCGGGTACGTCAACATTATCCGAATGACACAACAGGAGCTCGAGGGCGGATGATGAAACACGCTCGTGGCCTTCGCTGATGCGCTCAGCGGTGGCAGATTTGATGCGTGCAAATTAATTCCGCACGATTGGATTTATAAGGTTCTCTAAAATATTATCGAGCCACAGTATTTTGGCTGGAGGTAGGCAAGTAGCTGCGGGGAACTTTGGCTCGGGATCTGAGGGAACTGGAGGGAGCGATTTTTGTCAAGTAGAAATAAAATGCTTAGGCTACATTAAACAGTGAGCGTCGAGCTCTAATCCGAATAAATATAGAGAGGAGCTCTTGCATGGTAAGGTCTATTTTGCGAGGCAAGGGGTTTGGTTCAAGGTCCTTTTGATGCGATTATGTTGCCGTGGCCGTCGCTTCGAGATGCCCAACTTTATCAAGCAGAGTCGGCTAAGCAACTGCACTTAGTGTTTGTGGAGTGTTTTATCTGTCAGAAATATGGCAGGTTGAAAAGTGGCCTTCACTGAATTGTTCAGACGTAACTTGGAATTTCCAGCTGAGGTTTTTCTCCTCAAAACACAATCGACTGCTGCTGAAGCTACTGTGAATGGGATAGTTAAAGGGATAGTTCCTCCAAAAATAATTCTTTCTTTATTCAATCTCATCTGAAAAAGAAGATATTTTGAGAAATGTGTGGTTTTGTGTCCATACAATGGAAGTCTAAGGTGTCCAGTGTAGTTTAGTTCTTCAAAATATATCCTCTGGTTTTCTGCAGAAGAATTAAAGCCATACTGGTTTGGAGGGTGAATAAATGCACTTGTAATTTCATGTTACAATATTTCTTGCTCCACAAATTACACAAAAGGTAGCTTATCGTTATGGCATTACATCAAATGCAGGTCTTTATCGTTCTCCCTCATTGTAAACCACACAGCACAGTTGGACTGCATCTCAATGATGGCCAAACTTTCATTGTGGGTTATGTGCCTTTTAAGTTTCTCTGAGCTGATATTCCACTGGTAAAATGGGTCCAGTCGTGTGGTTAATAGCAGCTCCCTGTCACACTGTTCCCTCTGCTGATATTATTACCCAAAGGCTCTGCGGGAAGCAGCGGTGTTTCTTCTTACATGTCTTTTTTTGTGAGTGTGCAAGCTGACATCATGATTGCAGCACTTTATAAGGGTTTTCTGTTTAAAGTCAAGATAGCCTCCTCCAAACACGATGCAGCTGAGGATGGGTGGCAGAGATGTGATGCGTTTGAAGCTCGGCGCCGTTTCATGTCGCAACATGCAGCCGTGGAGGAGGTGCTGTGCTGTGACTGGTGACAGTGAAAAATCCTGACAGTGTCTTCTCTCTTTTCTCTTCGCGCAGCTCAAATCGAAATAATTCCCTGCAAGATCTGTGGAGACAAATCATCAGGAATCCATTATGGTGTGATAACGTGCGAAGGCTGCAAGGTAAGAAGCTAAACAACCCTGTCAGTGGGTGTGTGCGTGACAAATACAAAAGCGGGGAAAGTTAACAAATGACACGCTGTAGAAAATAACAGAAAATTCCCTGTAGAAATGATCGGCCTTTAAAAGAAAAAACACACAGACAATTTATTTAGAGGACTTCACAAATCATCAAAGTTCTAAAAACGGCATTTATGTTGATGTTGTGTGAACATCACAATTACAAAACGATGAGATTGTCTCCTAAAGACAGGAGTTGTCTCCGCTGTGCCTGACTTTTAAAAATAATAAAACCATCCGAAAACAAAGCGCTATGAATCAAAGCATGTCGTTAGCGGTTTTGCTAGCATTTTTCAAACGCGCCGTCCACTCAGCAAAGAGGCATTTTGTGCTTATTGTGTATTCTTGTTTGCCGCCTGTCACCGGATCGACTCGTTAGCATTCCGCGAGCGGGCTCGGCAGAAACAAACATGCGAATGCTGCTGCTCGTCGCTTTTTTGTTTTTCGCACAATAGACTCTCCGCTCAGCATCTCTCGTTCAGTCGCTCGCGTCGCGGCGGAAAGAAAACGTGCAACCCTGATGAATAAACTGCTGAAATGTATCTTTAATGGTTACTAATTACATGAGGCAGAGAGACATTTAATGATATGTGCGAGCACACCGCTCCGGCCCATAAATCATAGCATTATTAAGGAGCGCCGCTTGTCACCGGCAGTCCTACCCCGCTTTCATAATGGCTGCCATTAGAAAGCAACTTGGCAGCTGTCAGCTGTTTTCTAGTAATTAAACAGCCAATGAGCAACTAATTAAGACATATGTGTATGGAGCTGTGGAGTGGGGTGTGTTAATGACGAGCTGGAATCAATTCATTAAGTCAAAGGGATGAGAAATCAACTCGACGTGGGCGCCCGCTCCTTCCCCCTCGCGGCACCCACCGGGTTGGGGCCCTGTTATTCAACATTAATAACCTCAGACAAACTCGCCATTATTTGCTACCTTTCTCGTCGCTCTCGGAACAGGCCGTCGCCGCATTAACAATCCAAACTGCTATTTTCCCATTAACTGATTAGGAAATTTAGTAAATTTCATTAGATGACATAGACGACAGTCTGTTTCTATTCAGCTCATCAGTTCGGCGATGTATTAAAGTTAATACTGTACATTGACGTGCGAGGTTCATTAATTTTTTTTAAACCGATTTTCCGCACTTTAATTCTGTAATTTAGCTATAAATAAAGTCCAGATGGCGTCGTTAACAAGCTTAACAAGTATGAAATATTATATTCTGTTTTACAAATGTCATCAGATGTTCACACGTAAGTTTGCATACAAGCTATTAACGTGTTGCATACCTATGCGGTTTGAGAAAGGTATGCAAGATTGATACCAAACCTGTTATTATTACAGCAAAAATATGATCATATTGATCCAATATGGTGTTTCTTACCAAATCTCAACCATTTGATCAGGACAAAGTATTGCAAAAATGCCACCGCCTTCTTATAAAATGTGTTTACCTCAAAGTTTTTTGTTGCTTTTCCTGGTAGGACTGTCACAAGATTATTTTTACTCCATGATTACCGTGGCCAAAAGATTTTTTAGTATTATTATAATTGTTTTACAATAAAAAATGATAAAAGCAAAATCATCTTTCATTTTTGTCTATTTTTCACATTCAAACTGTGCGACTCTTATGGCTGGAACACACTACAAGACTTTAAAATCTGAACAGATATTTTTTAACCTAGACATACACCTTTTGAAAGTCTCAGATAGAAAACCACTAACTGATCAAATCTGCAGACCGGCACAGACTTTCTGAAACAAACAGACTGAAAATCTGGGTAAAATCTGAGCAAAAGACTCGTAGTGTATTTTAGTCTTTAAAGGGATTACTCCAAATAAATAAAATCTCTCATCATTTATTCGCCCTCATTTCGTTCAAAACATGTATATGACTCTATCTTCTGCAGAGCAGACATTTTGAATTTGAGAAATGTCTCACAACGGAAGTCAATGCGGTCAGTGTTGTTTGGTTTTCGACATTCTTCAAAATATATTGTTTTGTGTTCTGCAGAAGAAAGTCATACAGGTTTAAAATAATAAATGATTGAAGAACTTTCTTTTTTGGGTGAACTTTGAGTCAACATAGACATATCACAGAAGGTTGCTGAATTTTTTACGATATGATCATAAGTGTAGTATAAACACAATCTTGATTATTTAAATAATCAATTGTCAATAATGGTATGTTGTGACCCCTATTACACCCCAAGTGTGTGGATATAACCACACCTACAGCTCAACCAAGCGGCTCTCATTGTCTCTCTCTATCTCTCGGGGATCTAGGGTTTCTTCAGGAGGAGTCAACAGAGCAATGCGGCGTACTCGTGCCCGCGTCAGAAGAACTGCCTGATTGACCGCACCAGCCGAAACCGCTGCCAGCACTGCAGGCTGCAGAAGTGTCTGGCCGTGGGCATGTCACGTGATGGTGAGTGCATGTCCAGTACAGCAGACACAGAATATCAAACGCAAACGAAATTTTAAATACAGCAGCATATAAAGTACTGTATATGCGTAACATAGAAACCCATTTAACTGCCTACAAACATGCAAGTATGCCCAGTCTGGCCATGTCATATAAATTAGACTATCTGCTCTATAGTTGTTGCATTGCTCATTAGTTTCTCAACAAACTTGCAACAAGATGAATGTAAGAGGCGCTTGTAGTTCGGGACTGCAGGGCATCCTCACTCAGGCTGGGGATTCTGACAGCAAGTAGCTTTTATTAAATGAGCATCATTAAAACAGGCTCATTAAAGCTAATGCAGGTGAGCAGCATTAACGGGAACACAGGTGAGCGTGTGTTTGTGTGCGTGCATGTGTGTGTGGAGGCCCCCTGTTGGGCCTCCGGCTGGGCGATGTGACTACGGCCCGTGACAGGAGGATGAAATCAGGCCAGGTCTTCGGAGTCTACCGGGCTGCTCTCTCGCACGCAACCAGGACAGACAAGGTGACTTCTGACTTCACTCTGTCTGAAGCTCACGGGTCCCCATCTGCCTTCCTCACAGTGAGACGCAGACCGTACACAGACGAGTCTGAGACCATGTTAGGTTTTCGCCCGGACCCCTTTCCGGTACATCTTCCAAACAAAAGCTTTTTTAAATTCTGAGTTTCTTCCTTTATGGGTTTTAGCACTTTTAGCCACGTTCAAAATCCTATTTCCTGTCCGTTTCTTTTCCCTTCTCCTCCTCTTTCTTCTGTTTCATCTCTTTTTTTGTGTCCTCTCATCTCATTTAGTTTTCTTCACTCTTGCTCGCTTCACATCTACTCGACGCGTCCTCATCTCATTTTGTCTCTTCTCCTTTTGTCTAATCTTGTCTTCCTTCCATCCAATACTACTTTGGCTCATCCTCTTTCAGACGCCCTTCATTTCACAGACAGTTGAGCTCCACTTATATCTGATCCGCACTATATCTGCTCCCACAACACTTTTCCAGTTCAAAGACGAGCCGAAGCTGTTGCAAACTCTTTATTTCTACATCTCCGCTGTTGTCTCCAGGTGCGGCGAGTGAGGGTATGGCCTGTTTGTGAGCGCTTGTAAATTGCCGATTCATTCTAGTCAGGTCTGCTGTTCTTGAATCATTTTGGCAGGTAGACAGCGGAAAGCTAATGCTATTACGGAGTAGAGCAGTTTTCGGACCAAATACACCAAATTAATACCCTCGGAGAGACAACCTGCTCCCCGGAGTTAGGCGTACTCATCATGCTGCTTCACTAAGCTTCCCTTCAAAGGCCAAAGTCTTGAGGGAAAAGAGATTGTTGTTCAGTAACAATGGCTACGGGGTAAAGTTACTTTTATTTCCTCGAAAATAAGAGGACGGTATGAACATATCGCTCGATTAGCTATTTAAGTTGTAGAGAGGAATGGTTTGGTTCAGTGGTTGAGACTCACAGCTTGTAACTGGGTTGCTGGTTTGATCCCTGCATGGAGACATCACTATTACATTTCTCCAAACAAGACTGACAAAAATGTTTGGAAACAATTTCCACCAGAATGAAATATTGCTACTTTACTGCATCTGTTTATATTAGGTGAACAAGTAGATCAATTCTTATGTGTACCATCTTTGTCTCAACAGCGGTGAAATTCGGCCGCATGTCCAAGAAACAGCGGGACAGCCTGTATGCAGAAGTGCAGAAACACCGGCTCCAACAGCAACAGCGGGACCACCAACAGCAGCCCGGCGAGGCCGAGCCCCTAACACCAACTTACGGCCTCTCCACCAACGGCTTGACTGAACTCCATGAAGACCTGAGCGGCTACATGAATGGCCACACGCCCGATGGCACCAAACCCGACTCGGGCGTCAGCAGCTTCTACCTGGACATCCAACCCTCACCCGACCAGTCCGGCTTGGACATCAACGGCATCAAGCCAGAGCCCATCTGCGACTTCAACTCTGGCTTCTTCCCGTACTGTTCCTTCACCAATGGGGAAACATCCCCCACCGTTTCCATGGCTGAGCTGGGTGAGTGAGAAAATAGCAAGAAGGATTCTGGTTAGCCGAGGGGACTGGGGGAAGAACTCAACCGTGGGGCAAACGTCGCTAAAGGTGTCTTAAAATAGCATTAGGTTGAAGACTCATCTCAAAGACTCATTAAAAGTACCTCTTTTTTTCTAATTAGTTTCCATTAATTAGGGCCAATCAGGATCCAGCAGGGCACGCGCCGTGGGAAATCATTTTTTTAGGTTCCCCTCCTGCTCTGGGACTCTCTTTAACAGATGTGTTTTCAACATGATTGAATTTTATACTTTGTGTTTTTTTCTTCTTTCTCTGTCGCCTTCATTTGCTCTTTCGTGTTGAAAGCAAATATGACCTTTGTTTCCATAAATTTACACACACACACACACACCTCGCTTTCATGCCATCATTATAGCATTGCCCTATTTTCATTTCTATTGCTTGTTCTGGAGACAAATTTATATGCCGTTTATGTGTTTCAAAATGGTTTCATTGCAAAAATAGAGGAGAAGAAAAAGCGACAGAACCTGAAACCAAACATCTCATACAAAGCACTCAATAGTAAAACATTTGTTGGCATTAACCTGGAAAACAAGATAGCAATGTAGACCATCCTGCAAGAAGCAAACAACATGCACTTCCTGTTTTTGTTTTTAACAATACACTAACATTACAACAAAATACAACCAACCGAACATTTGGAAATTCATGAAAATGTTAAACATCTGTAAAACTCAATTATACATATGAAAACCCCCCTGAAAAACAGAAACAGGAAGTGCTTCTGAACCAGTGTTGTTTACTCGATCCACAGAAAATCACAATGTAAAAGGTCAGCCATGCAGCTCCAAGGTTTTTATTCGACTTTAAATTACAAAGCAACAATGCACAACCACACTTCACTCAAATATGCATTTACTGTGAGAATCTTCCCAAGGTACGACCTCTATTTTGTGTTAATGCGAAACAATTGCCATTGATCTCATGTATGCATGCACACACACAGTATACACCATATGCATACATATACTGCATATAGAACATCTCGATATCTCAGTACATTAAATGCAGCCAGGCGTCACGATAGCTTTTGACGTGCGTTGTGTTGTCTTTCAGAGCATCTGGCCCAAAACATATCCAAGTCCCATATGGAGACGTGTCAGTACCTGAGAGAGGAGCTTCAGCAGATGACCTGGCAAGCTTTCCTTCAGGAGGAAGTGGAGAGCTACCAGAGCAAGGTACTACGCACACAGACGTTCTTGAAGAGCGAATGAAGCTTTGTGCAGCGCTAAAGGATATCTTCAACTTAATGATGTAAATGTACATTGTTGTGGCAGTGTTGTTTAGTGTATAAATGTCCTACTGGCTGTTTACATGTACATGCGGTGCAGCCACTTGAAGGGATAAACAACGGTTTGTTTCTACTGATACTCAACAGGATCTTTGTTGTGTTTCCCCTCAGCCCAGAGAAGTCATGTGGCAGCTGTGTGCTATTAAAATCACAGAGGCCATTCAGTACGTGGTGGAGTTTGCCAAGCGCATCGATGGCTTCATGGAGCTCTGTCAGAATGATCAGATAGTGCTACTCAAAGCAGGTAAAGCATTTGTGTGTGTGTTCATATCACCATCATCCGTCCTGGCTTATTTCACAGGCTTTAAACAGAAATATTGCTTTGCACCGGTGCTGCTACGTTCATTCCATACTACCATACTACTTACTATATCTGCTTTATGATCTTTATGTGAATGATGTATGCATGGAATAACCTACATAATCTATTATAATTGGTAAAATGTTCAAGCATGGACTGTCAGCTCTATTATTATTGAGCATTATTGACATGTTATCCATGCTGTCTCCCTACAAGCAATGTGAGATTTATAACACACACACACAATGTCCCCGTCATGATCCCAGCAGCTCTCAATGTTTCTGTTTGTGCCACGCTCAAGCGAAATTAATAACAAAGTGAGTGAGAGCTCTTGTCTGACATGACATTTTAAACCACCATCATCTTGCTAAAGCTCTGTAATGGCTTCTGTTACGTGGCTTTTATCCGCTGAGCAGCGCACTAAAGCACTCGGCTTCAGAATTACTGCTCCCACTCACAACAATAACAGCAACATATTCCACCTGAGACGCACACAAGCGTAACAAACGCACAGATGTGTTCTTAGGTGACAAATATATTCAGCTAATTGTCAACATAGCAAAGTAATTTTTTTCTCTTTATGATGCGCAAGTACCCGAATGCAGACGTGTGTGCTTAGCTAACGCATTTCAAGGGTGTTTAACGTGCGTTCTGGCATGACTTGTGGTAACACCTCAGTGTTAGTATTCAGCTAGCTGTCTTCATTTACATCTCCGCGTCTGGCAGAGATTTTTATCCAAAGTTATTGGAGTGCATTCAAGGTGTACATTTTATTTGTATGCTATACAGTATGCGTTTTCGTAAGTAGTTTGTCTTAATAGCTAACCTAGCCCATGGTTTATCTGTTGAGCTACAGGAACACAAAAATCGCTACACACTAGGGCTCTGCCACAAAAGTGTTTGACAGCAGAAAGCATTTACAGAGAAAGACGTTTAATTGAATGCCATCGTTAGCATTTTTTACATCAAGATTCAGAATGCTGATAGCAAAAATTTGGTTCACTGTCAGATTGATATGAAAATCACGATTATTGTCAAAACTGTTATGTTCTGAGATCCCTTGTAAAGTATATTTCTGGCTGTTCCTATCTCTCTTCTGGACTATGAATAATCATGTTGTTTCTCTTTCATCTGTGCACAGGCTCTTTGGAGGTGGTGTTTGTCCGAATGTGCCGTGCCTTCGACCCTCAGAACAATACAGTCTATTTTGACGGAAAGTATGCAGGGTCTGACGTCTTCAAATCATTAGGTGAGTTACGGTCATTTAGTTTAATATATCGTTTCTTTTAAGTCCCCCTGGTGTGAAATGTTTTAGTTCTTTATCTGTCTATGTGGTGTTTTTAATATGCTTTTAGATGAACAAATGAATCATTTGAAACCATTGCGAGTATTTTCTCCATAAATCTGCAATGTTCAAAATTACACCACGATGGGTGCTGTTTCAGCTCTTCTGCAATGTTTTCCAAAGTCCGTTTACTGAAATCGTGCCACTTGGCTGCCATTTTTGCAACACCTCTGTGCAGCTATTTACATCATAGCAAGTCCACAGTCCTATCTGCTTGAATGGGGGAAGGCAGGACATTCTTAAATCGCGATTGAACGGCATATTTTCGATCAGAAATTAAACATGACATAAACCGTATCATAAATTTGGTTTGCTAAGCTTAAATTGTGCTAAAAATCTCCTTTTTCGAGATCGCCAGTCTAAACTGATTGCCGATTGGCTCGTTTTATTGGAAGGCGGGCCTTCCTTCGCTAGAGCGGCCATATTGAGCATAGCATTCCTCGCCAGTCATTGTTACGCCGGTGGCGCATCTTCTTAATATAATTATCTTTGACACTTTTCACACGTCGAATGAGGCATCTATGTACTTTTATGTTAAGGTCAGTTCTGGTCCTTGATTTTGATTGGCTGAGTTCTATGCCGTTACAACATTTTTATTTTAATGCAGAGCTTTGAGTTATAAAATTATCGAATGCATTGGGACTTTCAATACTTAGTGAGGCACACATGGTGACAGCATTCACATGTGGTTACAACCCAACCAGTTTGCAACCAACTGGCAACGAAAGTCTTACGTGTGCAAACAAACAAGCTATCCAGATCCGCCACACATAAATTCAAACATTCCTCGCTTAAAATGCCACATATAGTGGGCATTTGGAAACAACATAAGCAAGATTAAGAGTCTACTGAGAGTGTTTTATCAAACAAGCTATCCACACAACCGTAACCCGTCTAAAATTTCTCTTGAGTAAGCAAATAGCATTTATGTTTGAATGCCATGACATTAGTGAAATCCTGTCTCTGTGGTTACTTGCACACATTTGAAGCAGAAAGCTATCCAAATGCCAAAACAAACACAAATATAAGAAATGAAGTAGGTGAGAAAGGTGTGTGCATGTGGATGCCACGGTCTGCAAGCCAACACTCAATCAATATTTGTGTGTTTGTGCAGATCTCATTCTTATAATAACGATGGCAATATCTTATGTCTCTGTCAGTTGCACAGGGATTTTTAACAAGCCTGCATCTGTTGTCCGAGCCTTTGAGACAAAGGCATGCCAGAGACTATCTCTTGTGTGAACTCATGAGTCACGGGCTTTACTGAAAGTTTCGTTAGTGACCCCAGTCATGCTTACATAACCCATCTTGTTCGCCAAAACATGATTATTCCAGAGAGAGAAAAAACACAATGGGAAAAGCATTCTGGATTGCATAAAAATTGTATTGTTTGTATTGTGTCACCGCAAAAACGTCAAGTGTCTACCAGTGCTGTCTACTGCTAAATCTCAAGCCTGTCTGTACATCTTTCTCTTTCCCTACGTCTTCACCATGACAGGCTGCGATGATTTGATCAGCTCCGTCTTCGAGTTTGGGAAAAACTTGTGTTCCATGCACCTCTCTGAAGATGAGATCGCCCTGTTCTCCGCCTTCGTGTTGATGTCTGCAGGTAAGCCTGGCTCAATGTGTTAAACGCTAAAAACGTGTTACCCACAATCCCTTGTTTACCACTTCCACACAGGCTGTTTTAGCTTTGTGGTTAAAGATATGGACCGGTAACCGAAAGGTTGGAGATTAAAATCGAACAAGTGGTCCGTGAATGGTTGCGGCTTGAACCCAGTGGTGTGATTTATAAATCAGTCTGTGAATTTGTCAAACATGCATGTGTTGTTCCCTAATGGGACATTTCAATTACAGCCACCTACATATTATACAGACCAGATTCAACCCTTCCTCTTCATACTCCAGTTAAACACCACGTGTGTGCAAGGTCACAGCTCAGATTGTGATGAAGTGTGACATCCTCACCCGTCTGTGTGTGTGTGTGTTTAGACCGGTCTTGGCTCCAGGAAAAGGTGAAGGTGGAGAAACTCCAGCAGAAAATCAAGCTGGCACTTCAGCACGTTCTGCAGAAGAACCACAGAGAGGACGGCATACTGACAAAGGTATTACATAACACAAAATGAAGCAGGATATGATGTCATTAAATGTGATCTTTGTGTACCATTTTATTGTATACTAATGCTTAGTTATTTTAATTCATTATGATTAAATAAAGGTATTAAAGACAACACTGCAAAAAATGACTTTTAGAGATTATTTTCCTACCCCATTGGCAGATTTTTTTGCTTGTTTTAAGCACAATTTTACAGAAATGTAATATTTTTTTGTTGAAAACAAGAATTATTTAAGTCCGTTTGCTCATCAAAGAAGTGCATCTTGATTCAAGAATTTGTACACAATTTTACTGGAAAACAAGAAAAATGACATTTTTTGCAGTGAATATAGCTATTCTCCACAGATTTGACTTTCATCATGACTTATTTCCAATAAAACAGAGTATTAAGTGTGAAAATAGGTAGGATGGAATTTTCCATCTGGATTTGATTGGATCATGAAATGTTAAGCTGTGATGTTATTGGTTAATATTATTTTCCCTGCCCGGGTGGGCTTGGTTTTGTCAGCAGAAAAGATAAGTTGTTTCAGGTGCAGGAAACGTTATTCGATTTTGATGAAAGGTTAGACAAATATATACATATTGATTTTAGAATAAAGTGCACTGAAGTATTGAGCACAATAAGACCAGTGACTTGCATTACAGGAAACGAAATAAGTGGGACATTTATTTTATCTGTATGACTCTTTTAGAAAAACGTAAGAGCAAGTGTCACTAGATTTAAAAGGTAGACTTTTACCCCAGTTCAAAAAGGTCCTTTAGAGCAAAAAAGAATAACAGGCCTCTCTTCTCTCTCTCTGCAGTTGATATGCAAAGTCTCCACACTGCGAGCTCTGTGCAGCAGGCATACAGAAAAGCTGACGGCATTCAAAGCAATATACCCAGACATTGTGCGCGCCCACTTCCCCCCATTGTACAAGGAGTTGTTCGGATCAGACTTTGAGCAGTCCATGCCCGTTGACGGGTAACGCTTCCCGCGCCCGTCCCGCCCGGGGGATTTCACGCCGTGGGGAATGTCAAGCATAAATCTGAGACACTTTACCAGTGCCCTGCACGTACACATACACACACCTGGACAGCCGACACACTGCACACACACCCCCCTTTTTTCTTTGTGTTTTTTCGAGCGGAATGAGGAAGGAGGCGAAGGACTGGGTTTGACTCCAGCGGTTTATTTTTGGGGTTTGTTCCCTCCATTTACTGACACAGGTGGGATGCTGAGCCCAAGGGAGAGGATGAGAAGACGCTTGTTTTTCATACGCTTCCTCTCTCTCTTTTTTCTGGCTGAACCTGAAGAGTCCACGCGCACGGTCCCATGGAGATTTGTCACGATCAGCATAAATCGTTTTGACTTGTTTCCAAAAGGGAAACCATTCCCTGGGAGCGTTCTCCTGAATCTGCCATTTTAAACATTTTAAAAAGAAGCCACACATTTTAAAGTCCCCTACAAGCCAAGAAAAAACAAAATCGAACGAATGTTTTACCTGTGATCTGTCTTTACGATCAGAACTGCACCAGTAGTTAATGTACCGAAGTGTGTTTGTAGAAATACTCATAGATGTGGTGTGCGTGGCTTGGCCAGTTCCTTTCTCCTGTGGGTTTGATTTTCTTTCTGGGAACGCTTGATGTCAGAATACAAACCAGCAGCAAAGAGGAAGACGACGGGAGCGAAAGAGAGATAATTAGAAGAAGTGTTAAGCAATGTCTGTCGGCATTTGGTGACATAAAGCAGCACCTTTCTACGGACAATCGTCTAAAAAAAGAAGGAAAACATAGAATTCTGGTAATTCTAGTTTAAATGACGTAAAAAGCTCAATTACTTTTAGCTGTCAGAGACTTCATCTACCATATTCGCTTAGTGATATCGTTTAAGGCCATCTGCTATTAAGTCCCTCTCTGGAATGGTGTTAACGTAATGGTCCGACCACCACCATCAAAACAATGAAAGGGTCCATTTCACCCAATTTCTAACGTGTTACAGGGTATACGGTCATAAGTACAAACAATACAGAAAAAAATATGTTTATAGAATCTATTTTAAATAACATGTATGATATTAGTAGCTAGATTATTCTTAATTGTTGAAAATTGATAAGGCACTTTTATTTGCACCTTTCTTTAATTTAAGACTTGTATATTTACCTAGTGATGTGTTGCATGTATAAATACCACGATTATGGAAAACAAGTGCTGGAAACCCTAACGCTGCTGTGGGTGGGTGCGTGTTTGTGTGCGTGTTTGTGTATTTATTCGCGAGGTTGGTGCTGGGCAAAGACTGATCACATCGGTTCCGAAAATATATATTTTTTAGTAGCAGCTTTAATGATGGGATTCGGTTCCTGGACCTGCGTTTTGATTTTGACACCCAGCTAGTCCTTTTAAGAAACTCCTAAAAGATGTTTCAGGATCAGAAATCCCTTCTATTTCAACGTTTCTGTTGTGTAATGTTTTCAGAAACGGATGTACCAACAGACCTATCGTTTCATCATTTTATTCTATTGTTATTTCAATCTTCAGTACATTGATTTGTACGTTTCAGTCTGTTAAATGGTTCCATCTAGTGGTGGTGTCAGCACAATTTATACCCCATTTGAGTATGATTCTGATCTTATTTATCTGGCAACCATTTTATCATCCTTTCATCTTAGATTCACAAACTGGACTCGAGATGAAAGTGTTCACCGTATAAATTTTCTTTTTAAGCAGCTCTTGTGAAGGTATTTGCCCAGCAACAAAGCCCGTCCGGAACGTAAGAGAGAAAAAGATAAATATTCAAAGCCTTGTCTGGTCGAAATCCTCTATTTTTGTAACATTGTACAGTGCTTATAAAGCCTATGATAGAAAAAAGGGAACGAAGGATGCTATAGCACTTAATCCTGCAATAACGAATTAGAATTTGTGTGTTTTTTATGATTTTTCAAAGAACAAAACGATTATAGTAGTACTAGTGCTATTTTTTGGAATACCTAACGTTGTTGTGCGTCGCGTGTATGTTTGTAGGTCTCTTGAATGTGCCATAGTGGTCTGTCCTGCTATTTTGAGTCTGACGAAATTATGTTTGTAACATTCCAGCAAAACTATGTTGTGACATTTATGAAATCCCAATACAATCCAGAAAAACTTTGAAGATAACTTATACTCCTGTTAACAGACATTTTGAAACTCTTTGAGTAGATCTTGGTAGCTTCTTGTCGCTCATTTAACGTCACAATTCCCCCCCCTAATCGTGTGGTCTTTCCTATTACACAACGTATGATCCTCAGGGAAGAGTCGGTCTGACTCAATTCTGAAACCAGTAGCTTAAACGTGTTAGTCGGCTCTGTGTTGTATCAAATGTTAACATCAGTAATTTAATCTCAATGATCAGCGTCAACATAATTAGTTATTTTATCGGAGTGAAATTATCAGTCTTATTTTTATTGGTTGTGCAGTTTATTAATTTCTGCCCGCATCCCCCAGAGGTCCTGATAACGTTAATACATCATTAAACTGTGAATGACAATCCAGGTTCATGTTTAGTTCCTTGTAAATCAGCAGTGCTTGTACTACAAGGCTCAGGGAGAGTAATATTGTGATAATTGAGAATATCAAGGGGAAAAAAAGATGTCTTTTGACTCTTTTAATATTATGCTGCTTTCTAAAGGTACCTAAAAGCGTAATATTTTTCCAAATCTTTTTGTGTCTGCTCATTTTTATCTGAGCCACATTAACGTTTAACCCCGTGTGTGCCGGGCTATTTGTGTAGAATTGCTGTCTGTGTAGCGCACTCAAGTTCACTTCTTAGGTTAGCATGCTGTCTAAGGTAGCTTTGCAACAGAACAAATTGGATATTCATGTAAAGCACAGTTCTCTGACCAGCACAATAGAACCTGGTGGTAATATATAAAAAGGCAGAATTGGGAATGTTAAGATGCTTGTCATTCTTTATTTCATTTTTAAGCACAGCCCTTTGGGATATTTTCTCTTTTAACCATTTGCAATTCACATGCTCGTGTCATTCCGTGTTATTCACTAGCATCAGTTCTGTCAAGCCCACAGAAGACAGAGATTCATCATAAACAACGCAAAATGGGTCATTTAATTCAGTCGCACCATAGGCCACTGGTTTTGTCTCATCACACAGCAAGCTCCAAGATCTAATTCCCAAAAATCAAACCGAGAAAGATAACAACCTCAAGCGTACCACGAATGCGCAATGCTATATGTTTTAAGTTCACTTTTCTGGATGGGGATTGTTCTAACTGTCACTCATAACTGAGTCTATGTGCCAAATACCTCTTCATGAATCGCCCCACCGTCAACGTCCGCGCGGGCTACTTAACTTGCGTTACAAATACGGGTTTCTACAGGGCAACCACTGCTGTGGAGTCCCCTTTTAATGAACAAGCTTTGATGCACAGATAACCGTTCTGTTTCTAGTCCAACGATCCGTGTTCACCTAGTTGCACCACTAGCGCTGTAGTAAAGTTACGTTTTGCCACTTTTTGCATGTTGTTTTTTGTCAGTGTAGTTTGTATTTGACACTTTGAAGCAATATAGGCTACGAGATAGAACTTTGGACAAATTTATTTTTTCTAATACGAGCAAAGGTACTTAAACATCTCTGGATCTGTGGTATTTTAGACTGAGATCTGTTTGCTTCTCTTATTTGTGGAAGATCCATAAAGTTTCCCACATTTTGATTTTCTACGTTGTGAGCTCCCTCTTTGTTTATTCTCGTGAGAAGCAATATATGTCCGAACGTGCGTGCGAGAGCGCGCGTACAAGCAAATACGTGTGTTCTGTGCTACGGTGATGTTTGCTGAAGGTCAAACCCCAGACAAGGCTTTAAAAGTTAAGATGCAGCAGGGTCAGATGGTGAATTGTATGTGAGATCTTACGTTTAACCAGGATTTAAAATGTTTTATGTAGCACTGAGTTTGAACCCCTCGATGAGGCTGTACAAGCATGACAACGTTTCAATTAGATTTATGCAAACGCAACAAGGCCTATGCACTCACATATAGACGTTGGTGAGATTTATGTTCAGTGGTTTCAACGGCACGTGTCATGCTAACAGCATTTTGATCTCAAGGTGTTTGGATGAACATCAACGATTTTCATGCGTTCTTATTTATAAAAATGAGAGGTTTCTTTCCTAAAGCACAGCTGATACGTTATTAAAAGTGAAATATGTTTAGATAATAGAAGAAAAGAAAAAAGTCTTTAGCCATAATCGAATGTCAAGCAATAATATATATGGTGTATTATTATTCATTTTTGTGCATAGGCTTTGAACATCTGCATGTAAATACATCTCTTATTTATCGCTTTTTCGTTTGTTCGTTTTTGCTTTCTGATTGTCATTTTCCTTTTATTTTTTATATTGACTAGTTCTGTTCCCGGGTGGAGAACTACGAACGTCAAATGGCCTGTAAACTGTACAGCTTCATTTTTATCCTCTCTTTTATCCTCGGCTTTTAATTCACTCAATATTTAATGTTCTATTGATCACATGTATAAAAGTAACTTTGTAACTTCTGTCTGTATAAGTAAGAGAAAATACTGCTATTAAGACCTGCTCAGCGCAAATATTAATCTGTTTATCAGACACATCATGCTGTACAATATCTCTGTTTTAGTACAGTTCTCTCTTTTAGACTTAGTTGGATTAGCGCTAGGGTGTGCTGACATTACTTTTTGTGTTATACTGATGTGTGGTGCTAGGTAAGTTACTTTTGTGAACAAAAATTATGGATTCATAGATTAGGCCACCCTCTTAGTCCATTCATTTCGCTGAGTATTGATGCATTATTGATATTAGGACTCGATGAATAATTATAAGAATAATGATAATGATAACAAATAAAGTTAATAATAGGTGGTAAATTTACTTTTGAATACCCAGCAAGTACCTGTATCAGTGTGCTTGTCTCGGGACGCGGCTTGTTTCCTTCTCACTTTTAAGATTATTAGCAAAAGCAGTATGGGCTTCTCTATTAAACGCGTTTCTTAATCTTTGCGATGAAGAAGGTTGTTCATGCTTAAAAAAGGCAGTATTGTGTTATTTTTCATAGCTCAAAACGGTACATTTGTTATCTGGAGCTGGAAGGACTTTGGATACAGCAATGTACTGGATCGTCTATAGCCACTTTTTGGCGCTCTCCATTTTTGTTCATTCTACCCTTTAGTTTTTAAAGACTAGCTTTGTAAGCATTTATGTTTCTATTCAAAATCTGCTTACGCACGTACAGTACACACACATGCACACATCGGTTATTTGTTATAACAAATTGTACAGGACAAAGACAGTTGTACGAGCTTCGTGCGACACTTTCTCCATGTAGCAAGGCAGAATATACTTGCAATAATGCATAGCGAACTACACTGAGTGCCTCTCAGTGGTACAGGATGCAGAAACTATATTCGTATGTTGTTGTTTTCACTGTTCTTGTACTCAAATGACTGTGTTTGCACATGTGGGTGACTTCCGTCTTGTGTTACCAACCTTTCTTTTCATTGGCTGTCTTTTTATGTAAATGAGATTTCACGTTTGTTTATAGCCATGGAAGCAGAATTTTATTGTCTCCTGTGGTGTCCTGTATTTCTTACCGACAGTGCTCTGTCGAAACTCTCTGTCTCAGATGTTTTTTCTTTTCCTTCGAACAGCAGATGAAACGTGGTTATGGGACATGCATTTTTTTTATATAGTCAGTTGCACCCTGGTTGGATGTATCTGCTTAAAAATGAATGGCCCTGTTTGGATACCTGCAGAGACAAAATTACAGACAATCCACTCTGTGTTGGCCCATTTTCCTGCCAATTAGGTTTAAGTTGATAATAACAAATCAAAATGACTAATGCAATGTATCTTACGTGTTCATATGTGTATGTAAAATGATGCATACTACACATCTGGATCTTTTTCCTGTTGTCTGTTAAACGCGAGCTGAAGGGGAGGGCGCAAAGGCTGGAGCGGGCCGGGGTGGATTTCGCTTCTCACGGCAGCATCAACTGCAGGAAAGAAAGTTTGCGGTTTCATATTTTTACGTCACATGTTTGCTACTGATCTTAAAATGGGGACGGTCGATCATGTATCTTTCTATTCAGCTCTTTGGAACTCTCTTTAGGAGACAGTATCTTAATAGTGGTTTTACTCCTTCTGTTTGTCTGATTCTTAAATATGAAAATAAGTATTTTGATTCATTTTGTAAATACCGCTGTAAAGAAAAATAAGAAATTTAATGTTGTCTTTTAAATACTTTTCATTCTAATATGAATGTTGTTATATTGTACTTAGAAACTGTACCTTTAATATTATCTTTATTAAAAGTGCATTGGACACATCGATTTTAGATGTGCTTTATGTGCTGTTATCCCATAATAAAATTTACCGCTTGTAATGAGGTCTTATTCAGTGTCTTGTATTTCTTTACTGAATGTAGTCCTAACTGTTGTGCAAGCAGTTTAAGTTACACACAAAAGTGAATGATAAAAATGGCTTGTTTCCGACATGAAAGATGATGGTTGTGTGTTTTACTGTAGCTAAAACACATACGTGGTGTTTTGTTTATACTATTATACTATATTAAGATAAAGTACAGTATTATTTATACAAGTCCTCATAAACCACAAAAAATCGCTTTGAGGCCGTCTGTATAACCTTTAAATGTTAACTAAATTATATTTTATAATAGACTATAGCAGTTTCATAGGACGCACGCGCAATACACAGATATCTTTCACAATGTAACTTACCTTAATATCGTGATTTTAACTTTCAGGAAAACTATCAAACGAGTAACTTTAGTCATGCCCCTCATATACTACTGTATATAAGACCATGGTGGCTAAATATTATAAAAGGATTAAAACCAAATTTAACAAAGTATCTCGCAACCTTGTATGCACGTCTTGGCGAAACTGACAACTGGCGCGAGCGCAATGTTCAACATCATGTCTGCGTCACGACATAGGCCTTCTGTTGATGCCTCCCGGACACCTCGGATTTAGGATATTTACCACATCAAACACGGAAATAACTTTATCTTTGGGATTTTGTAATACTAAAAAAAACATCTTTACTAATGATTTAGTGACATTTAAACATAAAGGGCCGGTTTCCCGGACAGTGATTAGTTTAACCCAAGACTAGACCTTAGTTAAATTAGGATATTTAAGCCATTCATAAAAACATACTCTATGTTCAAAAAGAATATTGCTGTGTGTTTGTTGAGACAAAACTATCACACTGATATATTTGAAGATACGTTAGTGTAAGTTGTTTTCAATCAAGACACCTTTAAAAATTTAAGTTAGTCTGGGACAAGGCTCAAGACCTGTCCGGGAAACTGCCCCTAAAAGTGTTTATTAACATTAACACGGCAACGATCCTTAACGTTCATTAACGTCCATTATTCGTTCCCAATAACGTTAACTTGCGCACTCAAATGTGTATGTTTTCCCATCACAAAATAGGGGAAATCACTAATAATAATAGTAATAAAACAATAATATCAGGAAAACATATAATTATTGATTGAGTAAAATGTTTTATAATAGTTTGAAACAAGAATCTGGATACGTTGAATATCAAAAGGGGAACCTTCGTTTGGCCTTTTAGTTCCAGTCGGAAGATTAATTTTGTTGCACTGTTATGATGTCAGCGTGCGAGAACCCCGTTACATACAAACATGGTGTGAATTACCTCAAAAACACTTAAAATGGAGTTGAAATGGTAAGTGGTTACGCATTTATATAAATAAATAAACAAACGAGTCTTATTGGACGTCACAAGGTTTTTGTGTGAATCAGAATTAGACTATAACTCGAGGTGTTCCTCCTTAGGTCTGATACTCCTGTCACCGGACCTGTTGTGTTCTCTAGAGATGTTTTTGACAAGTTCACTTTGGCTCCCACCATTAAAGAGCTGTATGCTTTGGTGCAAAGGTACGTGGTGTGAAAAATGTCGTATTTGTTGTTAATAGTCGCAAACTATGGATGACTTTTTATAACAATGTTTACAATTAAGTATGTAGCCTTGGCTACTATAGCATAACACAAAATATAATATTCGTTGTAGAAAATCATTCTCTAGCATCATTTTGATATAAATGGTCTTAATCAAAGTTGAGGCAACATTTTTTTGCAACACATGGTATATTTAATCAAATAGACATAAAATACATTATTCATTTCAGATAAACTTTGCATGATGAGGTGTTTCTGTGTCTTATTTTGTGGTCATTTATTTCAAAGCCATGATCCAGACGGATCCTCCTCAGAATCGAAATCTGCAAAGTGTGAGAGGGAAGACTCACAGAACGGTTCCAGTAACGGCCATGCCTCGGTCGAGCCGACTGACAGCATACAAACTCAAAATAATGTTGAACCCAAGCGTGTCGGGATTGTGAAAAAACCTTTCCATGAACCCTTTGTGCCCTACACAAGCTTCACCGCCCTCAATGTAAAAGAACGCAAGTCACATCTCTCCCGGTTAAAAAACAAGAACTATCGCAGAGCTCCAAAGGTAAACCATCCATCATCACAAGCATTTCATATAGTGATTTAATAGTTCTTAATCGTAATTGTTGCTCACACTTCAGCATATGCCGGAGCGTATCAGCAATGAGATCACAGAGTTTATGAAGTACCTGCAGAATGTTTCAAGGGCATGTGCTGATGGCTACAACTATGTGCCACCGGGGGGCATCCGCTACATTGAGGTATAGTGGACCTTAAATCGTTTAATGATTCTTTTCTGGAGTATTTCTGAATCATTTAACTTAAAGTAGGGATGGGGGGTATATCAGTTATTATGTACCAGAGGTACAGAACAGTAAATAAAATATATATAATCACATAATAAAGGGTGGTAGCACAACAAATCGCCTTCATCTACTAATCAGATCGCAATTTGCTCATTGTTATTCCTTTACTAACAATAGTCTACATTTTTAAAAGTGCATTAAACAATTAAATAGTTTCATCTAAAAGTTTTTTTGTGCTTTTCAGGAGTACTTTACAGTCTGCCTGGAACATATAAAGAGCTATCCACAGTTATACAGCATCCAGGAAATAACCGGCCTGACCACTGCAAAGTTTGTCTGTGAATTATCGCTCAATTTCGAGAAACAGCTCCTTGCATTGGTAATATCTTTTATACAGTATAAATGTTGTTTTTTCATAAATGTGTGATCATTTGTGATTCATGTATTTGAATTGTATTTGTCGTCAGGGAAAAATAGATATGGTTGATCAAAAACTTCTCCCCGAAAACTCTCAACTTACCGGTGACTATGAGACCGTCTCATCTGTGATTCCCCCAGCTAAGAAAGCAAGCTATCTGCACACTGTAAGTAACTTTTTATAAATATTGTTCATATATGGCCTTGTCACATTTTGACCTGTGAGACCCCTTGTAATCCTGGCATGTATTTCAAAAGTAGTCTGCATGTGCTTTGAGCGGCCTTAACCACCAGGGGGCACTGTTGCATTTGGTTTGAATCTTTTACTTAAAAGTCCATGATAATATATTGTTACTAACACTGTATGTGAACTGTGACCTGAGGGCTCAGAACTTGATATGACAGCCTTTGGTTATTAACTAAAAGTAGTTTGATATTCTGATATTTCTTGTAGCCCATCAGCAGTGACAATAATGCAGAAAAACTCAGCGCTACATACGAGCCACATGTGTGTCTTTCTAAAGAGGCTTTCCTTCAGCTACTCAACAATGACCCTGAGTTCACCGAGGCATGGGAACTGCCCTTTTGGGTCAAAACGAACACTACAAGAGGTCAGAGGTCACTAAGTGTCACTCCTGTTCTTTTAATAATGCACTAAACTGATTTGAACTCTCTTATTTATAGTGACAACCGTAGTTATTTTTGCATGTTAATATAACGTTAATCTGCAAGATTACGAAATCAAGGAATGAAATATTGTAATCGGGAATAGTCACTTAAACAACATTGTGATTGTCAACAGGCAGCGGTCAGAGTAAAACCGCATACATCGATCCTCCATTGTTGAAAACCGAGATGAGCTGGAGAGAGAGAAATCTGATGTTTCACGAGGAGAGCGTAAAGGTAGCGCTCAAGAATACCGTATCCCGTCAAAATCCTGTATTTTTACTCGCCTCTGAGGATCTCTCCCTAGAAACCGACCGCCCACGTGAGGTGAGATAAATCTATTGAGCAAACATTTTAGTTTAACACACAACTCAATATTTAACATGAGCGGGATCACTTTCTTTCACTCAGGAGACAATCTCCAGAAGTGTTGTTGCATTTGACGATGCTGGCATGGACTTTGAAGCAGATTTAACAGACCTGGAATCATTCGGGGAGTCCTGCAAGACCAATGTAAAAGTTAAGGCACAGAACGAAGCAAAAACATCTGCTGGTCCCTCTAACGTCATTTCAAGCCCTAAGAAACCAACTGATGCTCTAGATACAACCAAAGACAACCCCAAATGTACACCATCTGAGATCCAGGAAGAAGCTGATGGGGAATGTTGCGCCCTGGATTTAAGTGTGGCTTCTGAGGAGGAACATTTGAGGGGAGGTTCAAACGAGAAGATTGATAAGCTGTCCCATGTTCAAGGTCCTCCCACCAAGCGGTCTAGACGGATGATGAAGCAGGACTCAGATTCAGATGATGAAAGGCTGGTTATAGATCACATTGCTTCCCCGCACAGACCCCAAACCTCGACTCAACTCAACCTATCCACATCGACCCCAGCAAACCCTTTAGGCAAAGGAATGAGGAAGTGTCTTAAAATGCAAAGAATTTCTGGGGAGTGCGATCAGCTCGGGCAGATTTTGAAGATGCAGGATGCCATGATGAAACCAACTCCCAGTAAGATCCAAGAACCTCAGAAAGCGCCGGTGTTAGAAGATAAACCTCCAGAGAATAAG
Source organism: Triplophysa tibetana (assembly GCA_008369825.1). Lineage (NCBI taxonomy): Eukaryota > Metazoa > Chordata > Actinopteri > Cypriniformes > Nemacheilidae > Triplophysa > Triplophysa tibetana. Next base: position 8,951,953 of record CM017894.1, read on the forward strand.
ACTTACTCCATGGTCAAACCATGTGTCACCTCGTACCTGGAGTCCAGAGAGGGTCAGGGCGAGGACCCCACATTGTCTACTGTAGTTCCTGTCCTTGCAACCAGAAAAAGTTAGTGCGCTCCTAAAGGGATAGTTCAACTAAAAATGAAAATTATATTACCCTCGTGTCATTCCAAACTTGTATGACTCTCTCATCTCTGCAGAACACAAAAGAAGATATCTTGAAGAACGTTGGTAACTGAACAACACTGGACCCCATTGGCTTCCATTGTATGCATACAAGACCACTGAAACATTTCTCAAAATATCTTCTTAGTGTTCCACAAATGAAAGAGTCATATACAGGGTTGAACAACATGAGGGTAAATAAATAATGGCCAGTTTTCATTTAGATTGTTCTTCTTTCTGTTTGTTTATAGGGCTTTTGAAGGAAGATCTTCAGATCAGGGCGGAGGATGAGCTTGACTTTGATCCTCCAGCAGAGGGCAGCGTTCTGTACAAACTCTACAGCCTGCATGACATTCTGCTCATGGTGCGCAGCAGTGTGCCGATCGCTCACCCGAGACATGACAGAGAGACATTCAGGGTGAGGAGAACCGTGGTCAGAAAGCCAATGCGATTCCTAAAGCAGTGGTTCGCAACCTTTTCATGGTCGCGCCCCACTGTAAACCCATTTAAAGAACCCTATCCCATATATATATATATATATATATATATATATATATAGAAACAAGAAGCAAAAATAGCTTGTGTATGACTGATTGATTCTCAAGAGATCAAATTATAAATGTATTAACCCTGCTGATAGAAACAGAAGAAATCCCAAAAGAAACCATCACAGAACTAAAATATCATTGTGAACCATAAGCTTTGTGCATGAAAACCATCACAAAATATTATTGTTTTGGGCATTATTTCAAAAGGATTAATCTGTTTGTTCAAGAGATCGGTGTGCGTTTCATTGATTTTAACACGAGCAAGTGTTTATGTGCAGTTTATAATACAGAGACGATGTGGCGTCACTTGCCTGTCGAAAATAGCGCTTTACATCTTTAATAAATTTCAACAGCTTTAAACACTGTATTTACACGCCACTCCCTTCACTCGCACTCTGACCTCATTGGGGAGAGAAAGAGTTTCGCTTATTCTGAAATTACAGTCTGAAAGAAACATGCTTATATGATCTACTGCTGGTTACTGAGTGGACGTTTGCCTACTTTGTAGAAATTAAGCTTTTGTGCGCAGCCTAAAATTGTACCGCGCAGGACATGAAAGTGTGGATGAACGGCTGCTCACGCACGCAGCTTAAGATGGAACATTGACCTCCGTCAATTTGCAATCGTGTTCCTCCGTGGATTCATGATCGAGTTTCAAAGGTTGGGGTTTCAGGGAACCGTTGCGCCCAACCTGCAGTCTCTCCCCCCTGGTTGACAACCACTTCCTTAAGGGATAGTTCAATCTGTATAAATGTCTTTGTTGTAAATGAACACAGAAAGGATATTTGGATGACTGCTTTTAACCAAACAGTTCTTGCCCACCATTGACTCCCATGGAGGAAAAATTACTTTTTACATTTCTTTGTTCTGTTGAACACAAAAGAAAAATATGGAGGAATCTAGGAAAGTGTTCTGGGTCACTTTTGACGACCATTGTCATTTTTCTTACTATGGTAGTCAATGGTGGCCAAGAACTGTTTGGTTACAAGCATTCTTCCAAATATCTTTCTCTGTGTTATAGAATATCTATGTATAAATAAATAAATAAATAATTTACACAGATTTAGAAAAACTCATTTGGGGAATTTTCATTTTGGGGTGAAGTGTCTTTCTGTCTTTAGAACCTGGCCTGAGGTGCATTGTTAGACACTTCACCTCCTGTGTTAGGAGACACTTCTGCATTTCATATTTATATTTACTTTAGTCATCAGTGATTTCTTTCTCTATATAATTGGATTTAAATGATCAGGTCAGTTTGTCTATATGACGAACATTATTATTTAAACTATAAACAGGAGTGAGTTTTGTGCACCCCTCCCTCTCTTTAAACATTCTTTCCTGTGTGGATCTGCACAGCCTGCTTTAAAATCTTATCTCTGTATATACAGGAGCCTTTAGACAAGAAGTTCAGGTCGTGAAATCTTGATTTTACACAAGCACAACTTCTGTTTTACTGTTCTGTGTTATTTAACGAGTACAGGGACTCGTATCTGTGTTGTGTGTTGATAAGCATTGAGTCTGTGTTTATGTAGGCTGTCCCTTTGCACGTTTTACCCAAACTGGAGTATCAGCTATGCTACGGAGCAGAGAGTCTGACCCATTCTGAGGCCTGTCAACTGTGGGCCGAGAAACTTCTGCATTCCAGCGCAGTGTCTTTTATAGGTAAGAGACCTGATTAATATGTTTTGTGGGGTTACACAAGTAATTTTGTGTTTCACAGGGGGATATGTTTAAAGCAGTTACAGTGAAAAGTTAAAGCACCACCACAAAAAAAGTCCCTTGGGAAAATTATAATGTAAACAGAAGAAATAAATAATAAATACATTATATATGAATAGAGCAATGCTGAGATTTTAGCAGCATCTAGTGGTGAGGTTGCGAATTGCAACCAGTGGCTCACTCCACCCCTCCCTTTCAAAGCGCTACGGTGGCTGAAACAGGACTGAGATTTCGTCAGATTTTCTTTGCTAAAGGAGATTACGTATTTACAAAACACGCTCTGTAGAGCAGTTTGTACATTTAGGGCTACTGTAGAAACAACGAGGCGAGTTCCATGGAAGGGGACCTGCGTTGTGTGTAGATAGAAATAGCTCATTCTAAGGTAATAAAAGCATAACACTTCTTCATGTAAGGTCTCTATACACTTCTGAACACATAGTTATGTATATATATATTATTACATTTCTGTCCATAGGTCCTTAAAAAAAATTACACACTGGACCTTTAAAGAGTAGGTAACATGTTTTTTTAGGCCCTACTTTGGGTAATGGAGTGTCCAACAACAAGTTTATCTACATACAATGTGTAAAAACACTTTAATCTTGTAATTATACGCAGTTATTCGTACCCTACTTTTTGACTGTCGCTCAAATGATTCGTTCCGCGATTCACCCGTCTAGGCCCCTCCTACCCGCTAACCTTGTTTCATGTGATTGCTCAGATGGTGTAGTCTGTTGTTATTGGTCAAACGCGTTCATCATTTGTCGCAAATGGAACGCCTACCATCATTACAGGATTACGGTTTACATGTGGTTGGATGTCATGTATATTATATGTGTAGATAGAGATGGCGGCGATTTTACCGTACCAGTTTGAGCCCGAGTCTGACGAGGAAGAAGACGCTAATCCTCCACAATCTCCACCACGACTGGAGCAGGATGTTAGTCAGTGGCAAGTGACAACTCTTGTCATAAAAACTTTCAGTGTGACAACATGCATGTTGTGTTTTGCTTATCAATGAAGTAAATTATTATTTATCTTAAAAAACGTTAGTAATACTATTATTTCGTCTAATTGTGCGTTGTCATGGTACATAGAGCATTTCAAAAAGTTGACGTTATGAAATATTTTTGTAGTTTTACCCAAATATATCTATATAGGTGCACAGTGTACCGTGTTCGTATCTTCAGATGTTATTACAATACAGATAGTACTCGACTTAGTTCTTGAAACAAATACTTTGAGAATTCATGGATTGAACAATTAAATCAGCCGAGTAAATAGCAAGATAAACAAACTGTAACACCCCAGAAATAACGCTACATGCTAATGTGAGCGTTATATCCATTAGCTAAACACAGACATACGGTACGAAAATATTTCTTGAAGTTCAGACAAAAATGAAAAGTCACACTTACAGGTTGGGACTCGGTGGAGCTAAAAGGTCCAAATAGAGTTGGTATTGCCCGTCTTTCAAGGATAGTCGTTTCACATATCCTGCACTGAACGCGCCAAGATTATCGAAGCAATCATCGGTGAAATGACGCGCACACAGTCCAACCCTGGGGTTATACTCCTTCGGTATTCTTTGAAAAATTAATTGTAACAATTTTTCCCTCAGACGTTCTTGCTTAGGTAGCTGAAATAAGACGGACTTAGTTTCACACCGTAGAACACAGACTCTAGACATGATACACACGCATCATGAACGAGCGACAGTGTTTGGGGGAGGAGACATAAGTTTTCCCGGCAGTCTCAGCAACACGTTTATGTATAGTGACGTAGATATGCGTCCACGACTCGTTTGTGTGATTCAGAGTCGACTCCCATTTTTACAAGCAAATAACTTCGTTATTTATTCACCTTCGGACTTACAATTTGGCAGATAGCTTACTTTCAAACACGGCAACATAACAGACTGCAAGACACGTCATTTTCATGCTGTCATGTTACGTACGCTTTAAGGCTTTAAAATACAAAGGCAGCCGTATCCATGTTTTATCACCGAGTGTTAGTTTAAGTTAGCACAAAAGTGAACTTCCCATAAACTCCCTGCATGCCTCACTCGTGACTCACTGTTTGGATTCATGTTTGCCATAGCTACCAGCATTTTGGTGCTGAAAGGGCTGCACAAGAATGCAACCACATGTATTATATCTCAGTCAGGGAGGATGGTTACTTGGGTTTCACCATGTAAAAGAGGAAAAAGGGTAAAATTTAGTTTTGCTCTGTAGATCAGAAACCAGTGACGTTTAGCTGACTAAACACAACTTCAGGATTAAACTTTAAGTGTTGTACAGTAAGCTTGTATTAAATTGACTAAATGGATGAGTGGTTGTCTCTGAAGTTAAGAATGTTCATAAAATGCCTCACTGCAGGCCACGCCTGAAGGTGAAAATCACTTTAAGATCACAGCAGAATACTTAGTTCTTCACATTTCTATGCTTTTGAGATTCCTCAAGGCTTAGTAACGGAATTTTGTGTTTTTTTTCTTCAGATAACATAATGGGCCATTGTGCTCACTGCATGGTTGCGAAAAACCTTCTGCGTGACATTCCTTCAATGTGACATTTGGCAAATGGAGGCAGATTAAAGCCTTTGTACCATTGATTTTACTGTGGTGAGAGGTGTTACCGGGTTTCCATCCAAATGTGATGAAAATCTTCAAAGTTTGCAATTACAGAAAAATCGAATGCTATGTTGGTACGTTTCCATCAAGTGATATTGTTAAACTAGTAACCAACAGTAAATAAAACAAGACCTGGAAACCGGAAAGACAGCATCAGCGGAAACATTCGCTTAGCCAATGCGTTATCATCTCCCATTATTCACAATAATTGTTTTTTTAAAAGCTTTTTTGCAAATTCAAGGTCCAATGTGTAATGTTTTGGAGGATCTATTGAAAGAAATCCAGTATGATATACATAACTATGTCCTCAGAGCTGTATTAAGACCTAACATGATGAAGTATTGTATTTTTAATGTTGTCTACATACCCTGCTGATCCCCTCGCATGGAATTCACCATTTTGTTTCTACAGTGGCCCTAAATGGACAAACTGTACAGGCCGCGTTTCCTAAATAGTTTAGCAAAGAATCAAAAACGTGACAACATCCAAGTCCAGTGACAGCCACCGTGATGCTTAAAAAGGGAGGGGTGGAGTGAGGCGTTGGTTGCAATTTGCAACCTCACCACCAGATGCCGCTAATTTCATACACTGGACCATTAAGAGATTTTGCCCACATTTTGCATTTCCATCACGTGTTCTTGATGCGAAACTTCAAAATATGCATAAAAGCAGGGTGATGGACACATAGCTTATGTTTCAAATGGTTAAATCTGCAGCCCATAACTTATGGACCATTCTATATTGCTTTCTCTGATTAAAGCGTCAAAATGCAATCTACTTTGAATTTTAACCTATTTAAAGATGAGTATACAATGTCATCCATCAGCTCAAATTATCAATCATAATCACTATCCCTTTAAGACAATCTACTGTAGAGTTAACTAGAAAAGGCGTGTCATTGGGCCTCGAGCAGTGACTCCCATGTTCAGAAGAACAAATAGGGGTGGAGATCTTTTTTTTTCATGGGAATAAACTCTGAATAACGACATCATTGTGAAATACTCGAAGGCAAAGACAGACACTGGGGGAACAGTGATTGCAGGAATCCATGAGTCAATGCTGCAGGTCGACACATGCCCTGTTTGCTTAGTCATGGTTTGAAAGCTCAGCATCCACCTGTTTACATGGATTAAGATGTTTTTAAAGTCAATCGAAGCATACGTGTATTTAATGCTTTGCTGCATACTGACTGATGACTGCTGCAATTATTTAGCTTTTGGCTGTGTTAAGTATAATGGAGGATAAAACAACTATTTTGAGGGATGAATGAGAGCTACTTGTTTAAGTGAGTTTGTGGCTAATTTGTACATGTCATTTTGTACATTCTGCTTTCCACCTACTGACAGTTGTGGTGGAGGGTGGACCCGTATGAATTCCTTATCGACATTGGAATTATGATAATTGATGACTCCGTATAGTTACATGTTCCTGTAAGATGATGCTTAAGTTTTACGAATGAGATTATACACTGTTATAATACTGTTTGTAGGTCGTATTAATGCCCACACATCAGAAGTGGCTGAGATACAGGAGCTGGAGGGTGACTGGATTCAGAACATCACCTGTAACTTCAAGTGAGTTCATCTCATCCCATAACTCAAGCATTGAAAGCGTACAGTTTAAGTTCATTCTTTGAGAAAACATTATTTTTAAAGGAAGTAAAACAGGTTTGATTTAGTCTAGAATTGAAAATGTTTTTATCTGTCCACAAAAATGTATTCAATATTTTTTTTTTCAGCCCAGCTCGGTGTTTAAACATCCTCTATCACTTACTTAAGAAAGTCTCAACGTAAGTTTTTTTTTTGTTTATATCTCTTAATAGACGATTTCATTGGATGTATATGCCTGGCCCAAAGTTAGTGTGAATTTACAGTGTTTGGCTGTATTTAATATTTAATACATATTTTAATATTCAATTAAAATTTAAAGTAATTAAAACTACTCAACAGTTATTGATTCTTCGCGGAGGTCTCCTAGAAGTTTGGGCCACATAATGTTTAGGTTGTTGCCACTGAAACAGTCTATATGTTCACTTTAATTGTTACCTTAACAAGCTGCACTTTCTATTGCAATTAAATCTGTCTTTCGTAAAGTAAAATGTAATTTATGCACTACTATTTGCAAAAAGTGAAAACAACCCCACACTATATCTATCCACCATTGGTCAAAGGGGTATATAACCCCGCCCCAATCTTACACCATTGGTTAAGTCAGTATAACCATATTCAGGATGCTTCAACAAACAGACTACTGTTGGTACAGAAATCAATCTGTACCTGTTATTGTCTCCTTATATTAATCTGAGACCGAAAAGTATTTGAACATCATTTTAACAAATTTGACAGTTTGAGCCTGCAGTTTAATAAATGCAGGCTGTGACTCGTCAGCTATAGCTCACTGGTTAGTATAAAGTCATGCTTTGACGCCGCTCTGCCAGTACATCCAGCTTTACTCTGTCATCAGCAACGAATTCACTTTATTTATCAGCTGTCAAATATCAATGCATTGTGCTTACATCTTTTCACACCTCCCCCAGACTACAGGAAGGGCGATACGTGCTGGTTCACAAACCTCGCGAGGGCTTCGTAACCATCTTCAAAGCCACCGACGGGAACAAGGCCGCTCGCGGCGTGTACAACCTGCAGGCCGTGCACTGCGGACCCCCTGCTGTGGCGTCAGTGCTGCCTTGGGTTCCCCTGGACCCCTGGCACATTCTGCCATTTCACCAGCAACACAACAGACCGCCCTGCACCTTCCCCCCACGACCGCCTCTTCAGGTATGACGTAACTACTAAAACCTGATGTTTTTAAGCGGATGTTAAAACCTGATCTACAACGTTTAACAGCTAACACATGCTTACACAACAGAGTGTGGTTTTTGGATGTCCCAAAGTGATATGTAGTGAGTTTCCACACCCATTAAGCCATCAGAAAGGCGTATTTGTCTTTTTAAAGAATTGATTCAAAACATTGTGGCAATGTGTTTAGCATTGTTAAAAATGTAGATTTTTCTTAGATGAAATAATAATTTCCTGTATGATTTTATTGAATTAAACATGGCTATGTCATGCCATATATCATTTAAGTGCCCCTCCTGCACTCCAAAGCATTTGTTTGTCTTCGGCCCTCAATAAGTAATTCTGCTCAACCCTTCGCAACACGCTTGCATCATACAGTGCTGGTCCAGATTATACACTGCCTCGGGAAACGTGACGCTTCAAATGTGTAGAGCAATAAATGCTTGTCTTCACTTACAACTTTTAACAATTTCCAACGCCTCCAAGGTGTGTTTGCGTAATTCCCTTGAGCGCTGCTTTCACATGCTCCTGCAAAAACACGTCATCAGGCCAAAGGCATGCAGGGAATCCCTAGCTGGGTTTACAACTTAAAAGCAGACCCGACAGAAAGATTATAGGTATTCTCTAACATGTATGTGTAAATTTCTCTTACGTTTACAAGCATGGGGGTCTGCTTGTATACTGTATGCAATGGCACATCAAGAATGGTTGGTCGGCACAGGAGACGTCCTATTATTATAAGATCTCAGTAATTCTCCATTTTATTGAAGTCCCCTTCTGACGTTCGATCAAACAACCTTTAGTCTAAACTAGTCTTCTGAACTCCTGTTGTTCCCCTCGTTTTCTTCTCTCTCATTTAAAGAAAGGAGCACAGAAGGGAGCACACCAAGGACCCACAAAGTCTGGAACGGGCTCGACACCAGCAGCCAATCCGAAACAAACACCGAAGAAAAAGAAGAAGAAAAATAAAAACAATTATCAGAAACCAAAATGGCAGGAGAAAGTGAGAACCAAGATGACTAAGGAGTCCAAAAAAAGCAACACCCATGAAGGTGTAAAGAACACGTGATATGTTTACTTGAACTTTAAGAATGGCTGTATGATTTCTGTTCATATGTTTGTGTATTTCTTACTTTTTCAGCGCACTCATGACTATGTATACATACAATTTACATTTAAATCAGAGAGTGAAGTTTAAGTTTCATCTTTGTTGGTGTTAATGTTTATGTCAGCAGGAAAATAATAAATTATTGTTCATTATAGTTAGTTCTGGTACTTTAATTTGATTGGACAAGACTGTTAGAGGGATAGTTCACCCAAAAATGAGCATTCTGTCATCATTTGCTCACCCTCATGTTTTTTCATGCCGGTATAAGTTATGGGGTTTGTACGGGTGCTGGAAATCCTTATTTTTTTATTTTAAATGCACTGTTTTCAAGGTTTTAAAAATACTTGGATTTGAGGTAAAGGGCTTGAAACTGCTTGTAATTATTACCTGACAATAATTCACTTTTTAGATTAAATAACTGAAAAGTTCTTCTTGCGTTTGCCGTTCCCGTTAAAAACGTTCTGCTTGGGCCTCACTTGACGTAATTTTGCACAGGTGGTGGGCGGTTACATATGAAGAGTTACGATGAAAAACCCTCCTAAAGCAACAGCCTCGGTCAAAAATGGGATTATGATGTTAAAGGAACATTCCACTTTTTTTGGTAATATGCTTATTTTCCAGAATTTATTCTGCCGATCTCCGGGTCTAGCGATAGCACTATTAGCAAAGCTTAGCATAGATCATTGAATCAAATTAGACCAGTAGCATCGCGTTCAAAAATGACCATAGAGTTTTGATGTTTCTCCTATTTAAAACTTTACTCTTCTGTAGTGATATTGTGTACTAAGACAGGTGGAAAATGAAAGTTGCGATCTTCTAGTCCGATTTGATTAGGAACTATACTCCCATTCCGGCGTAATAATCAAGGAAGTTTGCTGCCGTAACATGGCCGCAGCAGGCGCAGTGTTATCACGCAGCACATGTGGAAATAGGCTAACTTCAGTCAACATATACAAGTTACCTATAGCTTGGGACTAATTTCTGGTGCTGCGTGATAACACTTCGCCTGCTGCTGCCATGATTTCCAAAAAGTGGAGCGTTCCTTTAAGTTGGGAATGTTATTATGATCTTTTTAGCACAATATCATCACTTATTGGGATTATTTATACTGGAAAAGCATGAAAACACGCATTGCCAGTACTTGGAAAGAGCTGGAATTCTATTTTGTAAATGGTGTACCAACCCTGAAGTTACTTTGTTCTTATGAACACGGAGAAAGATATTTTATAAGAACGTTGACTGTTCAATTCTGTGACATAATTGACTGCCATAGGAATAAATTAAATGGTAGTCAAAAGTGCCCAAGAACTGTTTGTGTTCCTAAATTCTTCAAATTATCTCACTTTGTGTCCAAGAGAACAACAAAATATACAAAAAAATGTTTTACTATGGTAGTGGATGATGTCACAAAACTAAAAAAAATTGCTAACATTCTTGCAAATATCTTTCTTTGTGTTTAACAGAACAAAGGAATGTTTACAGGTTTGAAACAACCTGAGGTTGAGTAAATGATGACAAAATTTTCATTTTTGGGTGGACTGTCTCTTTAATAGTGCGTATGTCACGCCACTTGTCTGTGATTGTGTCAGTCTGTGCGTTGCCAAAGTCATTGTGCGAAGTCCTCATCCTATCTGTATTTGACACTTCAGGGCAGCTTTTTCAGTCTTACTATACCAGGTCATGTCTTGCATGACAGTAGACTTGTATTTTTTAAATCGCTCCATAAAACAAATTATTTCTTACCAGCAATTAAAACATTAAAGGAACAGTTCACCCAAAAATCTTTATTCTGTCATCATTTACTAGCACTCAAACCTGAATAGTGATTGGTAATTGGTTCTTTATTCTGAAAGGCGGAGCTTTCTTTATCCATTCATAGAAATAACACCGCAAATTTTGTTAATTTCGGTTATCTTTGGCAAGACTCATTCTAAGAGATTGATCCTGCTTAAGCCAATCAGAAGAAACAAAAATTGATAACATGATATTCACATATTTATAAATCTGTTTAATTCAAATGTGTATGTCTTTAAATGCTTGAAATGAATAATGGTCAGTTTCATTTTGGTTTTATAATAATCTATTCTCAGCTTGCTGGCAGGTGTGTTTAAAATAATCATATCATCCGCACACAGTATGTTTACCTGAGCATGAATCATCAGTTCAAGCGCTCTTGCTCAGGGTGTCTTTTTATGACAACAGATGTAAAGTGATGCCTGCTGTTGACCTGTATTATCAGGTTAAGGTTTCGGGACTACAAAATCTGGTCCTGTTTGGTGTTTTTGGACTGATGTGGCATTAAAATTAATCAAATAGTCGACGGATCGCTTAACGTTAATGACTGTACATTTAAAGCAGTGCAGTAAGAGCTTTTCTTCAACGTCTGTTTGTTCATTTTTGTTTTCATCAAAGGCATTGTTGGCAACTTCCTTCCAAGATGACGTGTGAAATTTTATGCACAATGGCTATTTGAAAACATGTTAAAACTATTTTCGAATGAAGATAAATGACCATAAAATCTTTCTCTAATAACAGTCATTCAAACTAACACGCATTCTTACTAAACATATCAAATAAAAAATATTTCAAATGCAAATGTTTATTATTTAGTTTTAAAAACAAATATTGCAAGTCCCATTGCGAGTGAAATTTTGCGTTTTTATGAAGGCTCTTTAAAACGTTACGTAAAATTATTTTTCTTAGCAACTTTTCGTTTCTGGTAAAGTTCTTTTGATCTATTCATTTCCTTTGATGCCAAAGAGCATTGTCAAGATATTTACCTGTGACTTAAAATAACAAAACATTTTTGAATGTATCCTTCAGACAGACACTGCTATTGAGATCAAGAGGAATGCTAACAAATCTCTCCCATATCAACATCAACATGTTTATTCTTTTCCTTTAGTTATCTGCACATTCGAATAAGTTGAAAGTAACTTTAGAAAAATAAATATACTTAAATTCTCACTTCCCGATGAGCTCTCTGTAATGTCCTTTATGTTCTAAGGTTACCTTAACTCTGTCAAGTTTATCCAGACTATCACTGGAAAGTGTTAGTAGGGTGTGTCTCATAAGAGTCGGAGCTTGGCTACTCCCACAGCAGAATTTGAAGGGCCGTGACCTGTGCTGACAGAAAGAAACGACTATTGGCATGGTGGATAAGGACCGCCTCTGGTATTTAGCCACCACACCCATCTCACACTCCACTGCAGGGATTGTTCTGCACATCATTGCGGCTCTGTTGCTCATCAAGGTCAGTTCACATCTCCCTATTTTAAAATACCTTAACTTTTATAAGAAATGCTTTATTTAGTTATAAATGAAACATTTAAGTAGCAGGAAGAAAATTTCTATATTTATGTTTCATCAGATATACGTTGTAAACATTCTGTGCTGTGATTTTATTGCTCAGAAAAGATTTCATTTAGACTCTCAGACTTTAGGTTTGCGTTAAAACTCTTTTCATGGCTGTGAGACAGGAGACGTGGATTTGCCTCACATGCTTTGGGGAATTTTCCCAGCAAGCTCTCTCATGGGTGTGCCTGTTTGCCCGGGTTTAACAAGTAGTAATTTTGAAAAATTACCCTGTAGCCTACTTTATTTGTCTCATTGCTTAGCAACTAAAGGACGTCATGTGCAACACATCGTATTGTGTTGTATTTTCAAGTTTAAGCAGGTTTTGGTTTCCTCATAACTTGAGTGATTAACTGTGAGGGCAATAGTGCACAAGTCTTTGCAGTTGGCTTTTCTTGCTAGTGTGACAAAAGAGTTTTAATGTTACAAAATGTTTGTCTTGTGACTCATGGATGGATATACACAGGAAGTGACTAAGGGCATTAAAATAAAGTGTGGTTCTTTCCGTGCCCACTTCTTTCTGCAACTTTGTATTACATAACTAAAGCATGTGATTATGAGATACTCCATGTGTCCAACTGTGCCCTCGGTTCTCTTCAAGTTGCAGTCAAAAGCAAATCATTATGTGATATAAAAGACGCAGTATTGCTTTGAAAATGAACAGACGTGGCATCTCTCCACAGGAATTTGTGAATCAAGATGTCTCTGGTTTCTGAGTTCCTGGGTCAGCTGACTTTGACACTGGGTGGTGTAAGTCTTCATAGTTTTTTAACCATATTTATGATGCCAAAATGTTATTTTGCTAGCAATTTAACACAACGACTGTTACTTTAACATAAAGAACCAGTGAGCAGTCAAAACGCCTACTCATTTATTATTAATACGATTTTATTCTTATAGAATAATAGTGAAGGTAGCAAACTATGAAGTGGCACATATGGAAATGGAAAGAAAACAATTTGTAGCTCTTATCAAAATGATTTTTAAGCGTTATCCAAAGTATCCATCCTTGTTTAAAGTGCAGCTCTGCAAACTCTGCCAAGACGGGATAATAGTAACGTTGATTTAACGTTGGATCAATGTTAAGAAGCGTATTCTCAACATTGATTTGCCATTATCTTTGCGGTCTGGCTAAGCGTTCTCTTGGCTAACTCTGAGATGCATTATAGGACGTTTCCATATCACGTGTGTCCAAACTTTTGTCTGGGAGTGTTTAAACGTAACTTTCTAAATATAACATTGGCACATTGTTTTACTGTAGGGAGAGACCACCTACCCTACAGTGGTCCCAGAGCCTAACTTTGATCCCGATAAAGATGCTGCAAGAATCGAGACTGCCATCAAAACTAAAGGTGAGTGGGCTCGACAGCGGCCCCTGGTGGAATCACGAACACAACACTAGATCGGACGTTTGGTCTTGTTAAAGCTTTTATGCCCGGTTTCACAGACAAGGCTTAAAACTAGTCCCAGACTAAACTGAATGTTTGAGCTTCCTAAACTGACATACTTGCCCTGACATATCTTAAAATATGTCTGAGCCACTTTTTTGTTTCAAGATACACGCCAGAAATGTTTCTCTAAGGCATTTCATCTTTGTGAAGGCTTAAGTTAAGCCTTGTCTGCGAAACCGGGCCATAATATAACATTAAAGAAAACACACTCCCTTCCTAACTCGCTCCCTGTCTTTGTGAGGCTTAAAAGCTGAGCAGCCCTGGTAGAAATGAATCATCATCCTGTTTGGAAGTAACCATAGAAAACTTTCCAGGCCAACGCCTCTGCAGCAGCCAGAAGGGGGGACGGGGCATTGTAGACACAAATGATGATGTTGGAGTTCACATCTTATGAGCTAGCCAATCATTTCATAACACTTTTTCCAATTTCAATTGCTGTTGCATTTTTTTTCTTCCCTCTTTCGCTCAAATTATATTGTTTTATTTCATGGGCAACAATAAATACTTTTACAAAAAAAAGTGTTGCCACATATTTTTATAAATATTACAATTATAGTAATAGGCATTATACAAATGCATGTGTTCCAATTAGTAATGTAAAATTTGTTTAAATTAATGAGTAGCAGTGTAATTATTTTAATATGGCAATATTTGTTTTAGGGGTAGATGAGACTACCATAATCGATGTCCTCACTAAACGGACATACAGCCAGAGGCGAGATATCGCATTTGCATACGAGAAGAGAGCCAAGAAGGTCAGCATATTGCTGTGTACTTCTGTATATAGAAGTTATAATATCGATCTTTATTCCAGTAATGGTCACTGGTCATATTTCCTCAGGATATGATCACAGCTCTTAAAGCAGCGCTGTCTGGTCCACTAGAGACTGTTATTCTTGGTCTCATGAAGAGCACCTCCCAGTACGACGCCACCGAGATCAAAGCATCCATCAAGGTAAATTTAACATTCAAGACAGAATTGCCCCAAAATTGACCTTTTTATGGGTTTGAGGGTCTTATAAGTGCACATTTATATTGACTTTAAATTTGTATGTGGAGGCAAATCAATTAGTTTATGTTTCATTTTTATTAAAGCCGATATACGTACAAAACGTTTTATTGACGATGTGTGAAAGCTTGTAAAGGGACAAAAAGTCAGTCAATCATTGTCAATTTTGTAACTGTTTTGTTCAAGACGAAGGCTGCAGTTCACCTAATGGCCACTGGTATCGCTAATAACAAGCGTTTCTAAAATCTTCACCTGGCTCATATAATGTAGTAGTGGCTTTGACTCTCCTAAATACATTGGTTGACTATGACTTTGTGTTAGTGTATATATGCAGTCATAAATGAAATCTTGACACAATATTTGGTTGTTATAGGGCCTGGGAACAGATGAGGAGTCTTTAATCGAGATTCTCTGCTCTCGGAGCAATGCTGAGCTCCTTGAGATTAAGAAAGTCTACAAGGAGCGTAAGTACGAAACGTTCAGAGAACTTCAACGCTCCAACAACCATACGTATGTTTGTGATTGAACATGCATTTTTATTTCACAGTGTTCAAGAAGGACCTGGATAAAGATGTGGGTGGAGACACTTCCGGAGATTTCGGGAAACTTCTGCTGGCTCTGGTTTCGGTGAGGTGAACCGTTTTTCTGCTGTGGCTGATTTTGTTTATTTAATGTTCATTACTCTTTAAGCCACCATTTATCCACATTTTTTGTTTAATGTGTTGTTTAACTTTGTTGACCTGTGCTGGAAACCCGATCATGTTCCACATCAGACCAAGAGAGATGAACCCAGCTCAGTTGTGGACTACCAGAAAATCGACGAGGATGCCAGAGTGAGTTTCTGTCGTTCTCTTTCCTTGCTATAACAAAGCAACATCTGGTTTTAATAGACTGGTTAAACTCCACCCAGAAATAGAACACAACACAAAGTTGGCACGTTTTAGCAGCTGAGTAACAAACTAAAAACGTTGTCTTAAGAATGCTGTTAATTTATTAAAGTTTATTACAGCTGAAATAATTTAGTTTATTTTGATCTGTACGAATATCTAAGCATTCTTAAAGGAACAGTTCAGCCAAAAATGAAAATTTGGTCACCATAGTAGGACTTTATTTGATTTTTTATTTCTTTGTTCAACAGTAGATCTGGAAACCAGAAAGGTACAATCAACAGTGAAAGCCGCTTTCTCTCGTGGGTTTAATGTTCGCTACGTCAGAATTTATTAGAAAATTACGTTTTCATCTCTCAATTCACTTAACCTGTTTTAACAATAATGAACATCACCTCAAGCGAGCGCTAAACTTTTCCGAATTCTTTATTTCGGAATTTGGTGTTTCCATTACTCGTTTCTGACGCAAAACTTCAAAATGCGCATAAAACCAGGGTGATGAAAGCCCGGCTTATGGTGGCCGAAAACAGTTTGGTTACAAGCTTTCGTCCAAATATCTTTCTCTGTGTTCATCAGAACAAAAGTGAGTAAATGGTGATAGAATTTTCATTTTTGAGTGAACTGTCCCTTTAAATCAAGTTCACCTGAAATATTCGGTATGTTTTCTGTAAGGAACATCAAAATTGAGTAACAAGACAAATGGTGCAAATGGTGTAAGAAACATACAATCAAATGAATGAGAATTAATATATAAGGTTATATTTCAAATTTCTTTTTCTTACCCCATTGGCAGATATTTTTTTACAAATTTTATTTATTTTTCTTATTATTTGCTTCTAAAGTAATTCTTCTTTATTTAAGAATATTACGATATTTATATGGACAAACATAAAACGTAAAACTGGAATTATAGCAATGCCCTGGCACAAACTTCTGCATGAACACTAGTCACAATTTCTAATCCTTGTCTAATATCTATTTAAAATCTAATATTAGAAACATAACATATTTCTCACAGGCCCTTTATGATGCTGGTGTCAAAATAAAAGGCACTGATGTGAAGACCTGGATCTCCATCATGTCACAGAGAAGTGTTCCCCACCTCCAGAAAGGTTTTAGAGCCCTTGACCCTTATCTTTCCATCTTATAAAATGTTAGCATTTTCAGAAATTAATGCGGGTTGGTCATTCTTTTGACAGTGTTTGAGAGATACAAGAGCTACAGCCCATATGACATGCAGGAGAGCATACGCAAGGAGGTGAAAGGAGATCTGGAGAAGTCTTTCCTCACGTTGGGTAAGGTTTAGTTTTAAATGAAGTACTTCACGTTTGTTTTTGCTTTACTGTTAAAATTATTTTACCACTTGGTATGAACGGGCCGAAAGTTTCTCCAAAGTGACTATTAACCCCAACAGCCATACCTAATCTCTTTGTCCTCTCTTCCTCAGTTCAATGCTTTGAAAACAAACAGCTCTACTTTGCCAACAGACTGCAAGATGCTATGAAGGTAAAACATGTTTCATCCACCAACACTGCTTGAATGGCAAAAAACCTATTCTTTCAAGATTATGAAAGTATTAGAAAGTTCCCTGCTCTGTAATCTATCTGCTGGTGTTGCAGACGGTTTGCGCTAGAATTGCATCAGGCGACGGCGCTACGCTTTTCATAACATCCTTTGTTGCTCATTTCTGTGTTTTAGAGCAAAGGAGCGAAGGAAAAGGTTCTGACCCGGATCATTGTGTCTCGATGTGAGGTGGACTTGAAGAAAATAAGACAAGAGTTTAAGGCTCACCATGGAAAGTCTTTGCATCAGACCATAAATGTATGTTGCAATAATATTTATATCACAGTAACATGCTGTTATTATAAAAAACATTAATTTGTTTACTATTTTATAAACCCCAAGAACTTGAAATATATGTCTGCATCTTTTTTAGGAACACACAAAGGGAGACTACCAGAAGGCCCTTTTGAGTCTCTGTGCGGGAGACGATTAAAATAAATTCCTGCAAACTCCAAGAAGGACCACGAGAATGACTGGAGTTCAGCACGGAAATCCATGTCTTTGACCTTGATATAGTCCCTGCAGCTTTAGAGACTGTGCCGTATTTGTTTAAAGGCTCTTTAGTTATAACAGCTGACTAAAAGTGATCCAATACTGCTGCACTTTTGAAGGTCTTGTTATTGCAATATATATGCATACATGTGCACTTTTCTTGGCAGAAATTAGTACTTTTATCGCATTTTGTATACTAAGAAGTAATAAAGTATAGAAAATAAACTTTTCTGCGTATGATTTTTTTGTCCTGAAGCTACAACCATATTTAGTCTTTGTACAGTTGTGCGATAGATGGAAGGCTAAACTTCAAAACTTGTGCTTATGTCAAGTTTTTATTCACGGGTGAAATCTGAATGTGTGGCCTACTAGTCCACTAAAATGTCAATGGTGCCTTTGAGGGATGCAGTAAAAAAATCCAAAAAAAACCACGGATAATTTCTATAAACTACCGTAAATTTCTATAAACTACCGTAAAAAAAATTCTGTAAAATTATAGGATACAAACATAATTTTAAATAGTTTTCCCCATCTTTCTTGTACATGAAATGAGAATAAATGTTTGATTATATGGTCTTGTTCTGTAATTGTATAGTTTTTGACTGTTTTTCAAAAAATAACTAAAAAATAAATCTTGTTTAAAAAAAAAATTTTCTGGCAGCTGGGACACGTCTGGCCGCATGTGGGGGCGGCAAAAATCCCCTGTAAAATTACACTTTTCTCCTGTTTTTCTTATAAATTTGCGGGTTTTGACCGTATTTCAAAAATACATGACAAGAAAATGACGGAAAAAAATAATGTACAATTACAGTTTTTTTTAAAGTCTGTGCTGAACAGCTCTACTGCTGAAGGCACAAAAGCCATTCGATAGCGTTCACTGTTGTACTGGGGTGAAATCATTCTGCATCTGAAATTAATTCTCAATTCAGCGTGTTATGAAGAGGGTGAGAGGTGTTGTCCAAGACTGTTGAAAGTTTGGACATTATTCTTGTTTCAGCAACCACTTCCAGCCGAACCAGATCCACTCCAATGACAGACCTCGCCTTCTTCATAAGTTTGTTCAGTCTGTTGACATCATCCACTTTCCAATCAGTGCCACAGCACACCACAGCACAGAAGAGGGAACTGGATACCACTGACTGGTAGAGACTTTAATTATTCACATTGTAGGACATCAGTCCCCCCAAAAAGTAGAGTCGACTTTGGCCCTAAATTGCCTCCACGTTTTTTGACCAGTTGAGTTTATTGTAATGTTGACCGCTAGGTTTTTCGTAAGATTCCACAATCGGTCATACAGGCAGGGATGGGTTTTGTTGTTTTCCTCCTGAAGTCAATTACCATTTAGTGGTGGGTGGTTAGCTTCACGCCACTCCACAAAGCTGTTGATCTGTGGCCTGTATTCCATGTCCAGTCCCTTCTCAAATACCCAACAACATCAGAGTCATCAGAAAATTTCTGCAAGCGAGATCTCTGCGTTGAACTAGAAATCAGAAGTGTAGAGGGTGAAAAGAAATGGAGACAGAAGAATTCCCTGTGGAGCACCTGTGCTGCTATTATCACACAGGACACACAGTTTCAAATTCTCACAAGTTCAGGTCTACCTGTAAGATAATCAGTGACCCAGAAGCAGGGCCGTGCAGAGACCCTTTAAGGGGGCAGGTGGAAAAAAGGCTTTAAATAGGGCTGTGCTCAAAACATGTATGATGCACGGATGCTTATGTGTTGATACAGCAGCAAATGCCATGATGCAGTTTTGAGAAAGAAACAGAACAGAAAAGACCACTATAATGTTAAAATTTTAAAAATGTTTTATTTGCACCCAAGTCAACACTTTACACCGTTTGAAAAGCTAAAAATTATGAGAAAATTAAGAGGAATTAAAAAAAATTAAGGTTTATTTTACATTTAGTCCTGTCTGAACAAATTATTTTATGAAGGAAATGTTATCATAAAGTTCACACTGAAGAATAATAAGAGATTTTTTAAAAATAGTCGAGGTCAAAAGTTTACTGATTATTAATACTGATGTTACCTGCACAATCAATGACAGTTTTTATGTTCTGTCTAGTTGGGTTTCTTGTTTGTCCTGCAGTCATTAAACTGTCCGATGATCTTCAGAAAAATTATCTTTGGTTTTTTAGCATTTGTGTTTATTTTACTCATGTCCAGCAGTAACTGTGTGATGTTGAGATTCATCTTTTTACATCGAGGACAATCAAGAGACTGATGCACAAGGTTTATAGAAACATTCAATGATGCTCATGACGGCAACACCATTCATTTAAAGTCAGGTGGGTGTTAACCTCTGAAACAGGTGTAAATTGTTATTGTTTTATTTATATATATTATTTTCATTAAGTAATGTCTTTCAGAAGTTATAAAAATACATATACTTCTCAGGAAATGAAATAACATTTTACACCAAATCATTTTCAGAGGTTTACAACCACCCGAGCTTAAATACAAAAATATTAATTAATATTATTCTCTTCCAACCCTCTTCTGAATATCTTCATTTTTTAAACGATATTGATCATAAAAACAGCATTGATAAGTATAATTCGGAGAATGAGAAAATCAGAATATGCCTGTTTTGACAGTGTTTTAATAACTGTTTTGAAGGCACTCTACTGTATTAAAGTTTACTGAATGCTGTATAATACTTTAAATTATTATTAGTTTTAGTCAGATAACATAAAAAGATTAACCCTCGTCGCCTCTGAAACTTTTTATCCCCCAAACAGCAAAGATCGATCATATGTGCTTGCTTAAACTTGAAGTGATAGTTCACCCCAAAATAAAAATTCTGTCACCTTTTACTCATCCTCAAGTTGTTCCAAATCTATTTTAAATTACTTTGTTGTGATAAACACGAAGAAACATATTTGGAAGGATGCTTGTAATTAAACAGTGCTTGGCTCCCATAGTAACATAGTAGGAAAAATAAGAAGGGTAACAAAAGGGCCCCAGAACGGTTTGCTTTCCTGCATTCTTTTCCAAATATCCCATTTTGTGTTCAACAGAACAAAAAAAATCTACTTTGGTACTGAATGATTTCCCATAACTGAAAATTGAGAACATTTTTCAAAATATCTTTGTGTTCCACAGAACAAAGACATCTATACAGGTTTGGAACAACTGGAGGTTGAGTAAATGAAGACAGACCTTTCGTTTTAGGGTTAACTGTCCCTTTAAAGTAGAGTGCCCTAAAATTACTTTAACACTTAAAAATAAAAATGAATTATAATAAGATTTTGTAAAAGCATTTTTGCATTTACTTTAACAATAGTTTTCAACTGCTCTCATGGTACATTTTTGTTGTTTTATAGTGTCAAATCGTTTTGGGGCCACTGTTATGTACAGGATAACTTGTTTTTACATTTCGTATGTTTATCCAGCAGAGGGCGACAGAGCCAAAGGATCTGTATGTGAATCCTTTAGCGTTATCTATGGGATTACTTTAATGTTTGCGTCTGAGCTTTAATTATTCATTTTTGTTTAATAACAAATACTGAATGTTTAATTGAGAAATTGAAATATTTTGTCAATATATTTCAAAATAAATTAAAAGTTGTAACTTCATAAGTAAAGAGCATTTTCCCTAGACTTTGATCTGCTCGACACAAAGTGTAAGTATGCTTTAAGTCGCAATTTATTTCGAATAAAAGCTTTAGAAAATAAACGTTCTTACTAAATTCTTAAGGGAATCAGGCATGGTATTTTGACACTTAAATCATCCCCAAAGTTTGTCAGTTGTTTCACTATAGGCCTAATAATCTACCACTGGCTCATCATTCACATGAATTTGCTGTATGGTTGCAAAAATGGTTCTCCTGCTCATTCTTATACTTATGTGTTGGTTTGGCGTTATTTTTTATATTAAAATGTTAATTTTAGTTTAGTTTGTGTTCCCTGAAGATCAGTCAATGCATTTATACATAGGACATAGGACTCAGCAGGCCTTCAGAGAGGTTGCAACATAATGAGACAATAGCAAAAAAAGGAAGATGAAAAGGAAGAAAAATATTTATGGAAAGGGCCAAAAGAGCACCCACCTTTATGCTCAGAGATTCTCCAACCTGACAGTTCTGGCGATAATGTAGACAAACAGACCCTTAGTCCTATAAATAAAGCAAAATTGAACAAAACTGTAACTGTAAACTACATAGAAAAACTGTTAAGTACAAAAATTATAAACAAATGTAGCCTACAGCTTATTAAATGAACATAAGACAAAAAAATTCACTGCAATACAATTGTCTGCTTTTATAATACAATGTTAGTAAAAATCCTGTATAAAATGGAATTTTGAAAATCAAAGCATTGTGATATTTAAGTAGATAATATACATCAAATGATTCAGATTCCTTTTATTTCAAAAATATATCATGAGTTTTGATATTGTTAAGAACCTCAGCAGTCCTGTTTCACCCGAGGACGAAATCCTTTCCCCAAGTTTATGCGCCTTCACATTTATCATCATTTTGTGATAATATTGATGAGGACATTTCCCCTTTGTGCTGTTTTATGTTTATTGCCCATAAAAGATAAAATACAGAGTAAAGGAGGTTAAAACAGTATTTTGCAAAGCAAGCCAGATTTACACCCGGCTCCAGTGACAGATTAATTTCTGCATCATAAAGAGGAGAGTACCTCTCATATTTTTCCTTTTTATGTGGATGTACAACATGCTGTTCTTCAGGAAAGCTGGCCCACGGGGACCGGCGCTGAATCCAGTGGGAACGTTCTCCCCGGATTGAAACGACGCAATTTACCGCAGCAAACGCCGGCATTCAATCATTCAGATAAGACCCGGAGCCCATGAATGTCAAAAGGAGGCCACAGCAACGACGAGATGAGCCCTCCGAAGAAACGTGGAGCTAGAAAGCAAATGATTGACATTTTAAATGGCAAGTGGTCAAGTATGTTCAAATATGATTGCGGTAAAGTACGCATTTGGAAAAGGGGATTTTTCCGTTAAAGTCCCAGTGAAATTAAAATGACAATGTTTATTTTTTTCAATAAATACTGCAGCGTTTATTGTAAATAGTTCATCAATGTGGGTCATTCTCTTTTTAAAGTCCGTTTGCCCTCATAATCTTCAGTTCAAATCTGAAAATGTAATGACAATCCATCTTAAAGGACGGGCAGAGCCATTGCGAGAGAGAGCTGCGCCAACCGAAGTTCGTCATTTTCACGTGTCATGTGATTCATGGAGCCTTCAGATAGTTCCAGGAAGGTATGTTTTCTCTTTAAATGCTTTTTCCTTATTTTTTATTCATTTAATGGCTTATGTCTTTAAATGGGATAAACTTTTACCTCGGTCAGTTTAGTTACAGCTTCATGCGTTACTAGCAACTTCTGGGAACTATAGAAGGAATGCAACTGTCTGTTTTTCTATTTTTCTATTTAGATATTCAAATTCACTTGGAAATGCGTCAAAACGATCGCACCTTCCGTTTCACAGGGACTTTAATATTACAATCACAATGCAGTTTCAGCGGCAACAACATAATGTTGTGTGGCCCAAACTTAACTTCTGGTAGACCTCCGCAATTAAATCAATAACTGTTGCGTAGTTCTGTAATTTAATACAATTAATGTAAATTAAATATCTATATAGGCCAAATTAAATACAAGCAAATAATCAAACACAGACCAGAAGTTTACGAGACGGTTTCATCTGAGGCACGCGCCTATCCATTCTGGATATTTAATTATGGACTAAATGGGAAAAATACAGTCATAGAAGGACATGTGTGTATCCTTGTATCTTGTTTGTGTTCCGTTACCATCCTGACATCTTTGGAACTATGGGAAACAGTAGGCTATCTCCACAGGCTAGACCAGAGGATCTTTTCAACCAAAAGCCAGAGATCGATTAATATTTCCTTAATTCTCATTATTTTATATTTGGGAGGTCTCGTGGGTTCATTAGCGGCGTAGTCGGTTGTGCGTATGGTAAACAAGGACCCCAGCCTCAGCTTCTCTACCCTCTGGGCAGACGCGCTGAAGTACTGCCGTGTTGATGGCCCGTCTCCAGCAGGCACTCTCTCTGGATGCAGAGAAGGGTTTGGTGCCTTTGGCGTTGTCATGACAGCTTCCTTTTATGAGGCTCAAACTCACAACAGAGAAATGTCTGCTAAGAGTCATTCTGTCACTGCACAGCAAAGGCTACTAATGATTGCTTGCGTTTGTATTTTTCCTTATTTGCGAAGTAACGCTACATCGTATAAAACTGCCTTTCTAGGTAAAAATACAATGTTTTCTATTCTTTACAGGTATGTTTAAAAAGGGGAAGAGAATGATGTCAACTATATAATTTATTTATCAGTAATGTAAATAATAAAATAAAATGTTAAATATTCTATAATAAATTATTTGAATTATTTTTCTTAGCATGTGTAATACAGTTCAAAGTAGGGAAGGAAGGAGGCAGGAACCGGCGAACATCTAACAAACTTTAATATAAATTAACAAACAAAAACACACAAGTAAAAGACCGGCAGCCACCTCACAGTCGAATGCATGCCACAAGAACATAAATATAAATGTAAACATATGTCCGGGCCCTGTCGCTGGTCCTCTTATGCTCCCGATTTCCTCCGTGATATATGCGGGACCGGTGTGCGCACAGCTGATTCCAACTTTCTCTCACTCCACCAGCCCCGCCCCACGGCTCCCGTCCCGCCTTCCTCACCACAGCATGTTACTAAGCTAGCGATTTAGCTAAGTTGCTAGCTTTGTAAAGTTTTTTTGTATAGTATGTTGAATTTGAAGGTAGACAACTTGGTTTCAGAGGCAACAACATAAACAAACGTTATGAGGCCCAAACTTAACTTCCGAACCGCTGCAAAGATTCAAATAACCGTTAAGTAGATTTAATTTAATCCAATACTATTAAAGGTCCAGTGTTTAATATTTTGAAGGAAATATTAACAGAAATGCAATATAATATCCATAACAGTGTTAAAAGTTGTATAAAGACCTTACATGATGAAGCGTTATGTTTCATTACCTAAGAATGGGCTATTTCTATATACATACACCACCATCTGCTTGCATAAAATGTTGTTGCCATGTAGTTTCTAGCTCTAAACTGAAAAATTGCTCTACAGAACACGTTTCGTAAATACATTAACTTAAAGAAGCGAAAACGTTACGACATCTTAGTCTTCCCCCAGCTTCCATATGGTCTCGAAAAGGAGGGGTGGAGAGAGTCGTTGGTTGCCATTAACAACCGCTTGATGCCGCTAAAAATGATAAAAAATTTGGGCCTGATGCAGTAGTCCGGCGGTTAGAAGACGCGTAGCATGTACTGTAAAATTATTTTGTTGTTAACAGTATAATTTTATATTGACTTGTTTCTCTCATCTAAACATGTATTGAAAAATCTAACTTTACAACTTCAGCCAAAGAAAAATGTTTGGAACAAAAACTTATCTTGATGTGCTGAACAAAGACAGGGGAGGGCGGGTGTGATCAGCAATATGTAATGCTTTAGGCCTGTCTGTTTGAGGGCTGCTACAGGGAGCCCTGTCTCTCCTCTCCCTGTGTGCTGATGCTTTGAGATCTCCCTGTGGCAAAGCCTATAGTTCATCCTCTCTCCTCCTCTAGCTCGCTCTGTTTCAGCCTCTTTTCACGCCCGAAGCGCGATTATAGCTGCATTACTGAATACTGAGGACTGCTTATGCTCCAGAGCTTTCCAAAACAATAAGTCTGTTCTTGACTGGATAAAAATACTTTGCATTTAAAAAATGCTTGGTATCATGTGAAATGCATTGAAATTATTTAAAACATTTATTAAAGCATTTAAAATTCAATTAAATTGTGCTTATTTGAAGCATACTGTAAGAAATGTCTAAGTGGTGCAGCTATCTGACATAAGTGTAAAAAATATTAAAAGTCTTAACAATAAATATTGTGACAAACTATTTAATACATTATTTCATTTACTTCCATATTTCATAATTATTTTATTAAAGATTTGTTTTCCTAATGTTTAGCGGTATCATCAAAACCATTAACTATAACATGTTTTCACTTATAATCTCACACATTATTTGTCAAACAGGTAAAAACATTTCCCCACTTCTTATATTTTTAGGGATCGTGTTAAAACTCTGTGCTGAGGTATAAGTGTGAAATCTTTGGGAGAGTTTCAGTCACCTATCATTAGTAATGATGTAATAATAATCACATGTAGTGAAGAATATAGTACATTCTGACACTGTTGCCTGTGTGCTGGTCATCATGCACAGTCCGTACCGGTTGGTGGAAAGGTGGCCCGAAGCCAACGACGCTAATCATGATTACATGTGAAGTGGCTCTAATCATCTGTGCAACTGCCGCGGCTCTTCGACTTGTTTGTACAAGCCAGTGACTCTGTGATGGTGTGTACAGATGAGATATTTGTCATCGTAACTTCCTGAGAACTGGTTAAGGCAAACATTACGGGAGGTTGCATATTAATACAGCCTTCTTCGCTTTAAACAGATTCTCTTCCTGAATGATTTAACGTTAATGAGGGGAGGCTGAAAATCTCTACATTTATCCAGGAAAATGATCACTACAGGGATGTAACGATTCACTCCGCTCGCGATGTGATTCCCGATACTGATCTCACAATACCTTTTTTTTTTAAATGAGTCAAGACAAATGAGAAATGAAAAGTGCTCTTTTATTATTTTTCAAATGCTGCACATTTCTTTGTAAAATTACAATATATTTTATGTTAAATAACAAATGTTTAAAATCTAATTTTAAAACAAATTACCCAAAAAGAAAAATGTATAAGAAAAAGCACATATAAAGTAGTTTGTTAATATTAAAGATACTTTTTTATAACTTCTATTTTTTTAAGAATTATTAGCATATTCACGTTTTCCAAGTTTGCAGAAAACACAGTGGCCCCTGCTGTTCAAAACATGTATTGCGATTCATTTAACATCTCAACTGACTTCATTTGTCAGATATATTAAAATCACTGTGTGTACTGTTGTCCCAGAAATTAAATTAATATTTAATTAACTAACTCTAGTTTAGGACATTATAAAAAGTAGGCAGTAACTGGCTCACTGTGAATATACATCTCTAATGATCACATTGGTTTTCTCTTTCAACATATTTTATGATATAAGTATAGCTAATATAGCAGAACAGTATTAATAATAATAATAATATTTTTTTTATTTATCGGGCAATACTAATAGAAAAAAGTACATGTTCTCAATTAATTTGCACAAAATGTCATTTTATAACCTATGCTCAACAAGCTAATTTATTTAACAAATCATGCTTTGTATAACATTTATGTTGAGTTAAGTGGTGCCCTATGCATTAATTAAATAATCGAACAAAAAAAATTAAATAAGTTTAAGGACAAAACCCTGACCAGGAATAACATGACATTTTTAAAGAATATGACTTTTCAGTACCAAAATGTCCCCTTGTGTTTCTGCATGTGTGAATTTTACCATCTGCCATTGAACCCCTAACCTGTGAATGCAGTGGGATTGGGCCCAAGTGCTTTTAATACACGATTGTCACGCTACTATAATCCCATCATCTAAAGACCGGCCCGCCCTTGTGAGGCCGTGCGCTACACCGCTGCAGCAACCCCCCCTCACACACAGCAATACCGTCATGCAAAAGATGGAAATCGGCCGCACATCCACTCGAGCATGAACCAAATGTCAGTCACAAGCTAGTACAAGAGAAGAGATGCTCGTATTAATGAGTCCACTAAGAAAATCACCTGTTTAACATACAAACCAAACAACTAGGAGAACTAGGGTGTGATAATGTAATTGACACATCTCATGAGATGTTTTGTGACTCACAAAGTGCCTATGTTGAGAAAAGCGTGTATAGGTTCATTGTGCAAAACATGCAAATTTTCAGTTGAATGTCTAGAAGAAAATCGGTCAAAGTATGAAACGGAAGTTCTGTCTATTATTTGTTTGCACTTATTTCAGAGTGTCTGTTTTTTATTGGATGAGAAATTATTTGTTTTAAAATATTTTTTCACATAACTGGATATTAAAAATGAACAAAGGAAATAAAAACTGGAAAAAAATATCGAGAAATTAACAAAGATTATACCTAAGTATAGGTATAGGTAAGTATTTTAATATTTTTTTAATATTTTGGTAAATGGAATAATGCTCTCAGTTACCAAAGAGTATAACACTCAGTTTTACTAGAAACATTTTACTATGTTACGTTGAATTTGACACATTTTCCTTTAAAATCGATGCAGAAAATGCAACACAAGCCTGTAAATTGCATCAATAAGTGTAAAATATAAAACGTCTGAGAAACTTAGCAATAATTGAACGTAACTGATAAAACACAGTCTTGTTTTTTTTTCTTGTGCAGTCAGGTAGGAAAAGCGTCTAAGTTTGAATCCAAAAATACTCTCTTTTTTCCAAGCACTGTGAATGCAAAGTTTTGAGAAAGTATCTGTTAATTCATCTACTCATAAGGCTTTGAAAAGAACAAGGGGGTTTGGGCGGGAGGAATCCGAGGCTGACAACACGCTTCCCCTGTGACACTTCACCTATGGAGCTTTTGATTCTCTCTGATCACTCAGTGTTTGGTACATGTTAATTAACCCTAGGGCATAGTAGAGAGACGTAGCTTTGAAGGAGGAAATATCATAGACACATCAAGAGGTGAGATTAAAAAGAAACAGACGAAAAATATCTATATCACTTGCTGTTTTTTCATATTCCGCTCACTGTATTCTTGGCTGGTTTGATTTAGCTTCTGGTTTAAGATCTTCAGAATAGGCAGGTAGATGTAGAGATTAAATATTCTATACCAAATATCTATATATAGACTAGAATTAATGCACTGCACTATTACAGATACTGTTATTTTACTTTTTTAATTTGGCAGAATTTTCATGTATTTTAGAAATGCTATCAAATTACAGAAATAGCCAGAAAATGTACAAGTTGAGTGTAGATTAACATGAAAAACATGTAATTTCACTATAAAACAGGACAACAAGACCAAGGTTGAAGTATAATGGCCATATCATAGAGATCACAAATTGTAGAGGCTTAAGTGGCTGTGCATTAGTCTAGTAAACTACAGTGTAACACAATCCAGTAAAATCCTGAAAAACTGACATTTTCTGGCAGCTGGGGTGCTACAGAAATACCGTAAAAAAAACCTTTTTTTTGTTTTTCAGTAATCTTTTGTTTTTTCCCGTATTTCAAAAATATGTGAAAAATCTGTACAAAATAAAAAAACAGTACCATTATTTTGTAAAATTACAGGGTTAACATGATATTTGAAATATCTGTAAAAACTTACGGTTAAATTGTGTAAAATTAACAGTGCAACACCAAAGCTACATGCTAAAAAATGTACGAACACCTTAGAAAACCACATAGCTTTGCGCTTACTGATTTTGCCAAGTGAGAGTAAACCAATCAGATTTGAGGAATAAGTTAACAGTTACCGTGGAATTTAGGCTTAAGTGTTTCAACCCTTTTTTATTAATGATATTATCACTTTTTCAGATTTTAGGGATGTATGCTGCACTGTTTGCATAATCAAATCCCAAAAACACTTTCTCTAGAAGTGTACATTATCTTATAATGAACTTTATAAGCGAATCA
Source organism: Triplophysa tibetana (assembly GCA_008369825.1). NCBI lineage: Eukaryota > Metazoa > Chordata > Actinopteri > Cypriniformes > Nemacheilidae > Triplophysa > Triplophysa tibetana. The sequence goes on from CM017894.1 coordinate 8,981,312, forward strand.
CAAGCCAGCAAGTTTAGTATAAGGAGTTTCGTTTAAAAGCACTCGATTGCAGAGGAAGGTGGGGGTGGGCCACTGAGACCACAACACACGGCATCACCTGCAGGTGAAGTCTGGAGGTATTAGTGATCAAAGCAGTGCCCAGGGATACTAACTGATCCTGAACTAGCACATTTTCAATGGCCAACAGCTCTCCCCTCCCTGGAGAACCTTGAGGAAAAGAAATAAAAACAGATTTCAACGCACGCTTATTCTGTTAGCAAGAGACAGTGCAAAGAAGCTCTACATAAACAGCAGAAGTATGGTGAAGAAAATATTATTTTGAATTGTTTTAGGATTGAAGCTGCGATTCGTAATTTTTTAGGTTAAAAACAAATATCCAATAGAGTACAATCACGAATGGTGAGCTTCTAATGACGATTTATAATTTGTGCTCTCGGATACGATTTTGTGAAATGTCAATCTGACATCACTTGACTTTAACCCATGTAAAGTAAGAAAAGTAACCTAAAAGTGTATGTTTCAAATAGCGATACAGAAGTCAGAGTTAGAAATTAAAGCCTTTAAATATTGCAAAAAGTACAAAACTACATATCATAAACAAGGTAAATATCTCACCTATTGTCACCAAAATATTGTCTTTTAATAGCTAAAACTAATTCATTTTTAGACTTAAAATCATTGTGTTTGTTAGAAGTGTAATAGAGTGGGACCTTTGTTAACTTTAGTCAGAAGTACCTCAAAACAAGAAAAAAACGCACCGACCAGACAATTTAATTGGGTTTTTAATTGTCTTTTTTGCATTACAATGTTTGAAAAAAAAAACGTACACAAGGCGTAAAATACAGGAAGAAAAAAACAGAAACATCACCAGTTTTGTTTTCCTGTCCTGAAGCGGTATGCACAGCTAAACTACTTTATCTGTCAGCACTGCAAATACAAACTACAACAGGGAATTTAAAGGCACGTTAATTAATGCTCTTTGTAAACAATAACAGTCACTATGATATACACACAGAAACTGCGCACACACACACTTTTAAGATTTTTTACTCCTTTGAGGAACGCATACGCATCTCTCGTGTTGTCGCTTCTGTAGGTAAGATGACATTATCACTAGAGGTCATTCTATAACTATATACTGTATGTACAGTAGTGGTCAAAAAGATGTCCAGAGGGCAGGAGGAGGATAAAAATAGTTTTTTGACAAGGATTTGACAAAATGATATGGCACAAAAGGGAACTAAAACGTATCAGGGGATATTTTGTAGATATTAAATATAGAAAAATGCACATGCCCCAGTATCTATTTCATGTTTAAGGTTTAACAATTTTGTTTGTTTGTCAGTAATCATTTACATAGATAATAGCGGCAAAAAACGGATCTATATGCAATGTAGGGCTATATGCATTTTAACCAGTCCGAAAACAGAAATTTGTGCGTACTTTCGCGCACAAATCCATGTCCGCGCACATCGGTGTGTTTCCTTCAAACAACTGCAGCATGCAGCTGCGCAGTGCGCACACAGGCACACAAAGATGATGAGACGCAGCTAAGGGAGCCTAGGAACTAAGTTTCTAAAATAATATTGATCTTTTTATTTTAACCCGATCATAAATAGCCTCTGTATATGGACATCAGAATTTGTTTAAGCAAAACAGGGAAATGGAAGCAGAATGGAGATGAGTTTGAGGGAGATAAGACTTGATAAACAAAGTCTGTAAAATGTCATTGTTGCTTTGGAAAACATGTCTGTACTGTTGTCCCAGAAATTAAATTAATATTTAATTAACTAACTCTAGTTTAGGACATTATAAAAAGTAGGCAGTAACTGGCTGAGATAACTATATGCTATAGGCAGTACAGTTTCATGCAGTAGTTGCTTCAAATTTTTATTGTTATTATTTCCATACAGTGCATGCGAACATGTTAATAAAGTTTATGTTAAGTAGGTTGAAGGTTCTTCAATATTTTCAAATATATAAATGTTTACCTTCCCCCAGTATTGTTGCACGGTATTAAAAGTGGCAAGGGAAGTTTGTATAGTGCATTGTGCTGCATACTTCTGGCACACAGCAGGTTTTTAAGACAAAAAGTGATAAGGGCCTGTGCCCCAGCAGCGCTTTTCGGTCTAGCAACGCCCCTAGCTTAATATGCTATTAACATTTTGTTGATCATCTCGTTTCTGACTATATAAGTAATTCTTTTGGTCCGTTTTGTGTTATCTGTCAAGACTACTTCTCTTCTTCTCAAAGCTGAGCTTCATTTTTTACATTTTAAATACATATTTAATAGTATATTTGAATAAAAGACAAACATGTCCATTTAAAAAAAAGCTCTGCGTGAATGCAATGGGTCATTTCTAGAATATTAAACCATTGGCTTATTATCCGCATTCTTGTTCATTCTCTCTCATCTTCATCTTTTGTACCAATGCTAATGACCTCAGATCCAAGATGTAGGCATTTTTAAAAATGTATCTCTCTTCATCTACCCTGATCCCCCACGATTAATCATGGCCTACACCCTCTCTTCTTTTTTTTGAATATGCTAACTTTTCTAGCCTTTTGTATTTTTTTAAGGCATTGCTGGTCTATGAGACGGAGAGAGAGAGAGAGCAGGAAAAAAGATAAAGCAAATCAGGTGTACTTGGAGCCTGAGGGCACAGGTGGGAGAGGGTCCTGATGAAGGACCTTCATTATAAACATGTTTTAAGTGGACCAGACCTCCGTGGGCTTGTACGGGATACAGGGAAATCAAAAAGAGGCGCTTTTGATATTCCTACATCAAACTTGGCTGCTCATAATGACAGTATGAGTGCTCTATTAAATTTTTTATTGTCTTTTTTATTCTGTTTTATTTCTCCAATTATGAATGAGTATGAATATTTTTGTCAGACAGGTTATACATTTGATAAGATCTAAAAATCTTACTATGGAAGACAGATTCCTGGCAAAAGTCGTGATGCAAGTTTCCTTGCTTTATCTCCAAAAGTTACAAAATTATATTTCAACCAAAAAAAAGACCATAAACACATGTAAAAACAGATATCTATGATCTCAGTTGGCAAATATAGAGATAAATTCATCTCTAGAATCTATCGAAAATCAATATAGGCGACATAACAAAATTCACCCAAATCAAATACACCTTGTATAAAGGATTTATTTGTTAAATTAATTTTTCGTATTTTATTTTGAATTTGAGACATCGTAAAACTAGTGTTGTAGTACTCGAGACCGGTCTCAAGACCATTTTTTGTCTCGGTCTCAACTGTCTTTGGTCTCGGTCAAGACCGCATCTGTGGGAATTACACTAAATTGTTGGTGCATGTCTGATTTATGTGTTAACATCATTCATGTGATTGGATGGAATATTTCTAGCTTTGAAAGCTTTCACCACTTGTTCCTTATTTGATTTTTATGTTGCGTTTGTTACTCTTACTGCTGGTAAGAGAAGAATAGGGGATTGTCTTAAAGAAATCTGTGACAGAAAGGCCTACAATATCGGAGATGTTATTGCAAAAAAGGTACTTGTATGAGATCTTTTTTTTATGATTACATTTTATAACATCTGATGTGATATTGATTTTCTACAATTATAAGAAGTGCTAAAGTGCTTTAAATTTAAGACACAATTATACACTTTTTTGGCTAGTCCCAAACAAATCTAGAACAAATCTGAACTTCTGTGCATTTCTGAGAAACACACAGTTATTTTGCTATTAATTAGATAAAAAAGCAATTAAGTCACTGAATGTTTGTTTTGTTGAAAGTCACAGACTTAAATATATCTTTTCTATTAAATGTATCGTTTTTTTATGTTTAGTTGTTGGAATTTGTACGTGCACAAAGTAATATTTTACAATAGGTGGGATAAAAAATTTAGTATAAAACCTCCCCAAGTATTCTAATGATAATAGAATACTTCTATTATCATTTTATCATGAGTTTTTGGTGTTTTGTTGATCTTTGAATGAATTTTGGGAGTGCTGGTCTTGGTCTCAACTCGGTCTCGGCCTGCCTTGGTCTTAGTCTGTCTTGGTCTTGGTGCCTCAAAGTCTTGATCTCGACACCCTCTGGTCTCGGTCTTGGTCACCGTTTTGGTGGTCTTGACTACAACACCACGTAAAGCCAACTGGGCCAACTGTATGTATTTTGTGAACAGTGAAAATTGTGTTTTATTTTCCGGAAATTTTTGTTTACATTTGTTCAAAAAACAACATGTTTTTGTGTTGGAGGAAACTGATTGTCAATTTTTGTTGTTATGAAACAACATAAGTCAAGAACCTCTGTATTCAATCATAGGCTGTGACTCACAACTATCTTTCAGAGCTCTGCAACAGTCAACATGACAAAGATGTTTAAGAAAGGTTGAGGAAACATTACCACAACTGAGCCTCAGATAATCCAAGCTCCTATTTTCAACCTTTCTCTCTCGAGTGTCACAACGCTTACTAATTCCAGTGCTGAAATGTGTTTTTCCACCAAGGCCTTGAGTCCTTTAAACTAAAAATAAATAAATATATGCTTACATTTCATTTCAAAGCACTCCGCAAAGCCCTTTCTGGCAAGAACTTAGCATATGGAGAGCTTAACTCTAGGATAGGAAACAGATCATTAAAAGCAGAGGGAAAGATTAAAACAGGATCTAAAAGCACGAGGACGTGCCCGCCGTCGGCTACTCAGCAGCTCTTCAAAAAATATCCCCTTCTCAGACCTCTGCACTCCTTCGCTATTTCATTTCTCACTGGCTCAACGCTGAGGCCTAGTGCTGTGGTGTTTTGTTTTGAATAATCGATCAAAAAGAGCTCGGCGACAGTGCACGGCGCTTTCATGTGCAGCCGAAGAAGCTGGTGGATGAAGGAAGAACGCGGCAGTGTGGCGTTTCGCATCATTTCACCATCTGTTGTCCTCTCTTGTCTTATCTGAAGTCCTCACTGTATATCAAGCTGCCATGTTTGGGGCCCAATTATACCAAAAATGCAAATACTTTAGGGAGCGTCTAAAAACCAATGTATGAAGTATGTAGTGTCAATTACCTGATCTTGAGTCTTTGTGGAGTTAGGCTTCTTACAGGTCTGACCAAAGAAAGGGTGAGAGGTAGTCCATTAACACTTTACTGATGGTCTCTCATGGATAATGGAACAAAGTGTTCATTTTAATAATGAACAAAATGACTGCGAGATGACAGGGATCACTCACGCCCAAGCCCCTCCCGACCCCATCCTGCAGGACGGTGCATATGCAAAACACAAGCAAGCCTTTTGGTCTTCAAACCTTTCGTCTTTGTGTCTTGGAGGCATAAAGACTATTACATGTCTACAAAACTACGGCTGCTTCAAAGACGCTCAGGCTAATGCTGGGCAATGGTCTGACCATTGTCTCGACGACACTCAACTTTTTTCTGAAATGTATTTTGATAACCTGCCAACTTACCTCTAGTATGGTGTAACCACTGTCAGATATCAAGGCTACTTTGACGTGTCGTACATATGAATATATAATAAATAATTCAGATTTTCGCACGTTAAACAAATAAATAAATATATCGACGTATGCTTAGCGCGACCTTGTGAAAGCGCAGCGCATCCTGACTTTTTTGTGCTGTGGAATTGCACCTGTAATGCTGTTTACCTCTACTGTTTATTTTGATTTGCGGTGACTTTTAATTCAAAACAAACTGCAGATATTTCTTACTTACGAAAAACACCTTTAGGGTGCCTTGTTTAGGTATGCGCAACTTGCACAACGATGCTATTTCAAGTCACCTCAAATACACAACCCAGCTAACCGAACATCACAGCCTTTGAAGACGCCGTGTTTTGATAGGAAACTAAACAGAATAATGATAAATAAATATATTGGTTAATACATCGTAATATGTGTATGGAAAAATACGATAATTACATACAATCACTGCGAAGGTAGAAGTGACAGAGTGCTGTTGATCCTTCATTATTTTAAGAGCAATTGTTGGGTTTACTTCAAATGAAGTTTCAAGTTTTTCTTTTTCCTCCTGTGTTTTTTCAACGCCTTTTTGAAGATTGCAGAGGTGTTGCAAAAGAAGCTTTGCCTTTTCATCAGGGATGGTTTTCGTTCTCAACAGACAGTCGGGCAGAATACGTCCATACGCTCTTGAATTGAAAATATCAGATATGAAAGTTTCACTTTTAAATGATGTAAAAAGCCTCCTGGTACATGCCAGCTGGGAGTACCTGCTACATGCTCCTGTTTCCCTTTTTTTCCCAATAATGGGATGGTTGGCCTAAGATGCCTTTGGTGAAGTTCTGCAGGAATGGGAATTTAAGCTTTGTCTATCCCAGATGCCAGTCGAGTCACCCTCCCGTGCATGAAAGCAAAAAGAAAAGTCCTTCAGTCACAAATCTCTTGTCATTTACACACGCTTGTAGCTTTTATCAATGTTGACCACCATGGCTTGCACATGTCTTCAGCAGAACCACCATTGGGGCGAGTACCCTCCCGGTTCTTTGCTGACAGGGGTCAATATGCCTGCCAATGTTTTATCCTGAGAAAAGGCTAAGTTAAATGTTCTGAAGGTATGTATGTTTTCACAGCACAGACTGGAATCTGTAGAGCTGGGAACCTTTCTTAATAAACCTGGAGATAAAGAGGTATAGCAAAACTGCAAACACTGCAAAAATGATATTCTTCCGAAGCCTTTTTCTCTTATTTTCTTGTAAAAATATTTAAAACTTCTCAATCCGTGATACATTTACATAAACAAGAGAAGTGACCAACAATTTAATCTTGTTTCATGAAAGAAAATATAAGAAATAGGAAGTTTATGTTTAAAACAAAATTGTAAATTAAATCTACAGTAAGTTACTGGAAAACCTGCTAGAAAACTACAGCAAAGTTTAACAGTGTTCTTTGTGTCCATTAAATATGGCTTCAGACAAGTCAGGTGATAGCCACATTTATGATGTTAATTCTCTGAGGGGTCATCTTTTTGCTATCATTACGGCAAGCAAGCAGCTAAAGTAAAAGACCGTATTTCCCCATCGCTTTCTTTATGCCTGCTTTGTTCCGTCCCCGCATACTGTGATTTGCAAAGACACGTTGCAACTGCATTCAGCACCGCCGAGTCCACCCGGTATCACCATTCGCTGTGGAAATGAACAGCCATTTATAATTCATAGGGTGGCAAGTCCCCAAGTTAATTTCGCCCCGGGCTCTGTTTATTTCTGCTTTGTACTTTGTTTAAAGTCAGTTGTTGACAACTCTTGAGCATGTCAAACTATCACCGCTAATAATTGCTTAAGGAGATGGAACTTTCGCAAATGTTGGTTCCAGCACGAAAACACGTTCTGCTCGCCCCATCTAGAACTCTCTCTGATGATTTTTTGATTCCTCTCGCTTTGACTCTTAACAAAGATTCCTCTGTAATTCAAAGCAATAGCTCTGAGTGAAAGAATAAAAAAGAATAATGTAGCGTTATCCTCAGAACACGGTTTCCTTTAATGTGTGCTGGGAAATTTGTCAAGCGTGGCTCTTTCTCAGTCTCTTTTCACTCGCGCTCGCTTCTTTTTGTATTGACCAAAGCCGCGCTATAGCAAAGGCAGGTGGATCTAATATGCAGCCGCGCTCGCGCGTGAACGCAGCCTACGGCGGTACCTATTTCTGTGGGTCAATGTCACTTCTCTTCTGATCGCGACAGTCACTCAACGCGCCCGGTTGCTTGATTAGTCCCAATTAGACAGCCTGTCACTTTCCCCGTTATGCGGGACCAGGGACCCACCCCGTCTGAATCGGACGTGTGTGATTGCTGTAGGCTTGGGGGATTATTTTGAATGCGCCGAGAAAACAAAAGAATCAAGAGAAGAAGACGCGCAAAGACATGACAATGTGATCTCTCGCATACTTCCGAGACGACTGTGAAAAGAGCGTCAATCCTCCGAATGTCTCCTCGGGGTTCATCCTTCCTCTCACAAACAGCGCCTTCCCACGTCACCTTGTCTCCCGGTGCGCTCGGAAAAAAATATTGCTTCTCATGCTGTGATTCGTCAAACTTTAATTGTTAAGGAAAGTAGATGTCATGAATAATTGATCAAACAGATTTCGTAATCATTAGTTCACTTTCTAATCAATTTTGCGTTATTGACATTACGTCACGTGAAATAGGCGCCAAATCGCGAGCCGCAAAAACGCCGATAAGCTAAGACTGTTTACTCAATAAGGGAAGAGTTTGTTTAGATTTTCTGTTGTTGTTGTTTTATTTTCACATTTATCTATCTTAGTCCTTATAAATCGGTGTTGACTATAAAATGAAGTTTTGGATGTTTTTTATTCGCCTGCACGCGCTCAGAATAGCAGATTCAAACGCGAGGTGTGTTCTTTGAGTAACTGAGGTTAGCTTTTATGTTACTATCTGCAGGGGAGCAAACAGCAGTGCAGAAGCAAAAACAAGTCGCACAGTCTTTATATTTAATTCTGTTAAATATTCATGAGGGTTTCATTGTGTGCGATACGTCAAAGGGTGTTTGTCTATTAGGATGAGGAGGCAAATATTTAAAACAACAAAAATCTTTGGAGTTTAAAGAGAACGTGCAGTGTCATACAAAATACATTGGCCTTAGCAAAAGTGTAGTTTTGTAGGAGAAACAAATTTTTACAAACTCTCTGTGTTGGTCTATCCTTTTTATAATAATTAATCTCTTGGAAAATTGATGCCAGAAAGATGGTAAAATAACCATAGCAAACCCTAAATCTAGAAACTACCCATTACATGAATTTGCTTTTTTATTATTACGGATAACCAAAACAAACCTAAAATTCATTTTAGATAGATTACTATTACGTTCATTTTGCTGTATTTTAGACAGATTTTTCTTAAGGCAATCTCTGTCAGGCCTTTCATGGTGGGAATGGCTGCCCCCACGTGCCCCCGTTCCTGCAGCCCTGGGGAAAATGTCACTACGTGAGGACAGCACGGCGGGTTTTGGTGCTGATAATTGCCATCTATGCCAAATGTGTGCATAATAAAAAAACCTCGCTGAACTCAATTCATACCTTGGAGGCAAAACAACACACTCCATAGGGACGGAATCGTTGTGACTCTGTTTGCGTGCTTTGTGAGTTACGGAGGCCTTGGATGTAAAAACAGGACTATCTGTTTCTTAAAGGGACAGTTCACCCAAAAATGATACTTTTTACTCACCCTCTTGTCATTTCAAACCTTTATGACTCTCTGTCTTCCGCAGAAGACAAAATAAGATATTTTGAAGAAAGTTGGTGACTGACCAGCACTTAGCCCCATTCACAATTATTATATGGACACAAAACCAGTGCAAGTGAACGGGGCCCAACAACATTCTTCAAAATATCTTATTTTGTGTTCTGCGGAAGAAAGAAAGTCATGCAGGTTTGAAATGACAAAAGGGTGAATAAATGATGACATAATTTTTATTTTGGGGTGAACTATCACGTTAAGTTTATTAGGGCTACTGTAAGCAAAAGTTAAATAATGCCACTTTGTAAATACAGCAAATAAAAACTGTATTTTGTTTTCCAAAGGTAAAACAAATACAGGCCCATCTAACATGGTGGTGAAAAATTATAGGCCCTTATCTATAAGTTCTATATAATATTGCATATCATATTATATTCCAGGGTATCATCGGGGGGCCCATTAAGCGCATCCATGGTGTAGCATACTCATTAGCCCCAGGGGCAACAGGGTCCAGCCATAAAAATATTATCCAAGGCATTTCAACGGGGTTCCTAAAGGAATATATAATGATTATTTAAAATAAACCAAAAATGTCCAGCTCACTATATTTATTTATTGTTATAAAATATTTCGTTCACTTTTGCTTAGAATTTTTGATTGAAAGTCTGTCCTGCCATAAAAATTATAGTCTTCAGAATAACCAGAGAAAGCACAAACACAAACAACATGCCATTAGACTGTGAATTACTAGCTAGGTTAATGCATGCAAGTAAAACACATCACACCATTTCCAATTAATGTGTCATGCTGTGCGCACTCCAGTCTGCATCAGCTCACTTGTGCTATTAGCGGATTAATACTCGCGCTCTATAGCATCATAGTCATCTACGCACGGGTTAATTAAACATTTACATACAAACTCTTTTGTCCTCTGCAGTTTATAGGATCTATATGCACTTTTATCTGAACCCAAAGGGGGGGCATATGTTTGCTTCAAACGTACTAATTGGCACCATGCTGACTTGTTAAAAGTGTATTGTGGAGAGGATGAGGACAATGTCTTAATTCACACCCTGTACTAGCGCTTGACAACATATTAAACAAAATGTGACGAACACAAAGGGCATTAAACATGCTTTTCATAAAAACAAACATTTTAAATTGACACAGCGTCTGAAAAATCCGAAACTTGTGCATTTTCTATAAAAACCAGAAATGTTTATAGAACATTATTTAACACATAGCTTTCAAGAAAACACCCTGCATAGCTGACTTCAACACAAACAGTACAGCATCCAACAGAAGCCAAGTTTACAGTAAATAGTCTTAGTTGTTAATGACCTTAAAATATTTCATTAGTACTGTATTTTCCAACCTGATCTCAAGAGAAAACAGTTCTTTTACGAGGTAATTTTAAATGAATTTGTTTGATGAGGATCTTACAAAATGTGCAATAATTTAAAAAAAGCAAGCACCAAGGTTTATCCCAAAATACAGCAGATCCAAAGCCGATAATACAACACCCTACGAATCTACACAGTACAAATCTATACAATTTTAAAAACTTTATTAAATTGACAAACTTGAAAATGTGTAAACTTCCATAAATTCAGTTTTCGACTCATAATTACGAGTTTGATGAACATTAAACAGTTTCAGAAAAGGATGAAATGGATTTGGTCTCAAATAAAGCAAAACTGAGAAACAAGGTAATAAAATATAATAACCACCAAAGGACAACATACAATACTTAGACCTTAATGAGGCATTTCGCCCAAAAATGAAAATTCTGTAATAATTTACTCACCCTCGATTGTTTCAACTCTGCACAAATCTCTTTGTTCATAAACAAAGAGAAAGATATTTTGAAAAATACTTGCAACCAAACAGTTCTTGGCCACCGTCTTGGCCAAAATACAATGGTAGTCAAAAGTGCTTTAGAACTTTTGCTTTCCCACATTCTTCAAGATCTCTTCTTTTGTGCATTTATAGAGCAGTTTTCCTACTACGGTAGTCATTGGTTGCCAAAAACTGTTTGGCTACAAGCATTCTTCCAAATATCTTTCTCCCTGTTCATAACAATAAAGATAATATGACATATTTGGAACAACTCGAAGGTGAGTAAATGAAGACTCATTTTCGGGTGAACTATTCCTTCAAATGGTTGGAGAGCAGGGAGATTCTGCAGACATTTTTATTCACACATTTTCTTCTGTCAATAAGAATAAGTCCTTCATGAACACTGTATGATGGCGCCTTTCCCGACGCCTCAGACACGCCAGTCATCGTGTACTCTCACACCCGTCACTACAAGAAACTGGAGAGGCCAAAGCTCAAAGCACCTCAGTATCAAATCTCTTATTTTTCTCAAATTATATGCGGTGGAATGGAATTACATGTATTGTTTTCTTGCAGGTTCTCAGACTTTTGGGAGAGTGGGAGTGATTTTGGCCATTGGCAAAATCTTTTATCTTTTCTACATTGACTTTTAGATTCACCAGAACAAACCAATCACATCAGAGTCGATGATTTTTATGCAGGACACAAAATAAATCAGACTTGTCAAAATGAAAACCGTGTCTCCTGATGTTCATATACCCTTCACTAGGGGCCGCAATACCTTTGAAGCACAAGCTGTTGGGAAGTTTACAAATAATATTTTTCATTACAATATTATAAATATTTGACATTTTTTATTTAAGGAGGCGTGTCTCATTAATGCATCTAAGATGGCCATGAAATGCTGATGGGCAAAAATACCTCATTCTGGAAAAACCTCACTTATGCACACACCTACATAAAGAATAGCATAGATACAAACAAAGCCAACCATCCCAAGTCTTTTTATATCTTTGCCAAGCTCTGGTGTCTAGAGTGAGATTCACAGTCTTTCCAAATCCTAAAGGGCTCTTATTGTGTACCAACAGCAGTGTCTTTCCCTCAAACATGTGGCATCAGTAAACAACATGTTTAAGCCTAGAACAATGTGCGTCCCCCGATGACTGAAATTATTTATGAAATCAAACACAATCCGGCTGTCTGCCACTTGGGGCTTTCCTATCAAAAACTAGATAAGATAGATTGTCATGTGTATTATCTTTAACCAAGTGTGACAGCAGCACATCAGACTATGATTGTCCATTTAGACAAAAACCCATCCGCAGTGGGTTTTTCCACAATATTCACATTTTTACCTCTATTGGAGGAAATGCACGATCATGGCAAACCATCACAATGTTTGGTTGATGTAGATGGATGTGTGACGGAAAAGGTGTTGTGTAGTGCACTACCTTCTAGGGTGCTAGTGGTGGTTCCTTCAATATCGATACAGTACAATTCTTTCTATACAATATCGGCTGGAAACTATGGTTTTGTTAACCTACTTTATCATCCACAAAACAAATGTCCTTAAAATTGTGTAGTCATGACTTTACATTGCAAATAGACATTTATTTAAGAAGCAAAATTAGATATTTACATTTGTTTTCAGAAAAGTATCTTTGAACGGGCGTAAGACACGATGTTTCTGCCAATCTCATATTAATCTTGAGTACCTATAGCGTAGTATAGAATACTTCGTATCTCCGAAGAGTATTTAATTCAAAGAACAATTGTGACCGAGTATGTAAGAGCCATGTCATGTATAATTTGGGGGAAATAATGTTTTCTAGATAAAACGATCGGAAATAATGTTCATTAATTCTGTGATTATCAAAATTTGAAATTAATGTTTGGAAGCCATTGAAAAAATATTAAAAAAAATATATATATATATATAAAACATTGCATTATTACGATCATTAATTTTGGTATATATCATAATACAATTTAAAAACTGTAATTTTACAGAATTATACAGTTTTATTAACATACTTTTGAATGCTGTAAAAATGTTAAATTACTGAAAAATGTATTTTGGCGCCTCAGCTGCCAGCATATTACTGTATTTTATAAGAATTGATTTACAAAGTATAAATTAAAAATATATGATATTCATATACTGTAGATTACCATTTTTTTAAATTTTAATGGCAACGGCTAGTAGACTACTTTGATCCTCCTAATCTCATTCAATTAGATTATGCGATTTAAGGTGGAATTAATATAATAGGTGAAAATTTATATATTAAAGTGAATTCAAGATGTATCGTTTTGCTGTATAATTGTGTTTTAAAGATGTTTAGATGTTTTAATCTAGAAAACACAAACAAACCTATGCATTCGCATTAAAGATGCACCAACAATCGGTATCGTTGATGATCAATCGCAACATATCCTGTCAATCAAAAGAGGACAGGAAATGCAATGAATGTTTACTCTGTATAAAGAAATTATTCATAAACATCACCAGTTTGAAGTTCAATGTTAATAGTAATCATGTGGATTAATAACATTCAGAAAGTAAAGAAATATCAGTTTAATCTTCAGAATTGGTGCAGATATGAATAAACAGTATTGGTGGGGAAATTGAGTATGGTGCATCCCTAATTTGAATTCATTTTAGCAGTGCCGTGATTTAACAGATTGACACAGTAAATAAATACCTGCCCAAAGTTGACATGTCACAGCAACAAATGAAGAAAGTCATCTGCGTGCGTCTCAAATTGGAAGAACACCTAATTGGAACACATGTAGGTCTTTCATGTATTGTGTCTGAGACTGTTCACTTCATAGTGGCTTGTGCAGACTGCTTGAGGTTGAAAGTCCTGAATTATTTAACCTGTGGGACGGCTGGACCCGCTTCACCCCACACATCAGCGCTCGCAGGGTTTGTGTCAGCACAGCCCGCAGGCTCCCAGGGCATTTTCCCTCAGTTAGCAGCTGCTACAGATGGTATGAGCACTTTGTCATCCAGTTTACAGCGCTGTGGCATCACAGGGCAATTAACAAGTCCCCTTTAACAAGATGGAAAACACTCATTTGGCGGCACAGAAAAAAATGAAAGAGAAGTGTTTAAGGGCTTTTATCAACTGCTCTTCAGAACATCTTCATAACATTTTTTAGGCAGCTGACCTCGATGTAACCTGTTGTAGGCCATCCATCAACTGACCAAGTTTCGAGTTGGAATTTTCTCATAATTTTGGACTGTGGCTCAAACGTTGAGGTTAATGGGATAGATTACGCAAAAATGAAAGTTGTGTCATCCTTTTCTCACCCGCAAATTGTTTCAAACCAGTGTAAAATTTATATAATTTTTCTGTTGAACACAAAGGAAGATATTTTGAAGAATGTGAGAAACCAAACAGTTCTAGTAACTACTACAGTTTTTACCCTACTATGTAATCTATAGCGCCCCAGATCTTTTGGTTACAAACATTCTTTAAATGATATGATTGCATCTAGCAGAACATCACACATCCCATTAACTATACTGATAAAAACCTTCCCATTGTAACTCACTTTAATAAAATGAATCTCTATATCCAAATATTAATAATTGTAAACGAAAGCGCATATTATTCATGACAAAATACGGATTTAAACATGGTGAAAAGTGTTGACTACATAACAATGTAACACTTAATGTAATTTTAAGTACATAACACAAACGTGCAAAAACATTCTGCACAAACTACTTCAGTCATTTTTTATTGCTATATTAACCTCATAAAATAATTTATTTCAGTGTTGTTCAACACGTACAATATTCATGTGTTGATACACCTCACTATAAAAGAGCTGCGTGGCTTTTACCTTTACAATATTTTCGTTTTTTTTTTATATTTTTGACCTTTTAACATTCTTATGGCCTTTTGGGATAGAAAAGTGTCCATTCGACACACACACATTTTTTGGGCAAAAAGACCATCCAGGCATTTCTTACATACTAAAGTCTCAGACACTTACATACTACTGTACATGAAAGTATGTGATTTTGGACCAAACTTGACCATCAGAATTATTATAATGGTGTTCATTTTACTATGACGCCAGAACTAAAACAAACCGAATGGCAGTGTTAACACATAGAAGGATGTGACTAAAGAAGATTAATAGGATTTAAAGACATATAATCCGGGTTGTTTATCCATGTGTTGTTTACTGTGTCTATCAGTGGTAGGAAGATGATAGGAGGGATAAACTCCCCAGAGAACACATGATGGTACACTGACTAATTCATCTTCCTCCTCAGCCTGGAAAACAGGTTAAACATACCCCGCATAAACAAATCCTCCAGTCTTGTAAATATGATTACAAAACCCAACACGCTGAATAAAATGCCACTCAGACTGTTTTAAAATAAAAGACAAAAAGTGTTTGCTAAGGCCTATGTTCCTGTTTCCATTGTGTAAACTGAGTGCTTAGGATTTTGAATTCCATTCTGCATGGCACCTAAAAATATGACTTAATGTTTCAATGCAACATCCATAGACAACAACCTTTCTCTCTAGAGATCTCATCCTAAAGGTCTAAAAAAAGAACAACAATCTTCTGCTCTTGGGAAGGAACCTCTATTAATAAAACAGAGTCATGCAAACTCCATAAATCATGGGATGAAGATGAATATGGGAGCATGGCTAAATTAAATGGTATTTAGCCCTGTGCAAAGAACCTGCAAAGCAGACATAGATAACTTAGAGAGACCGCTATCCCAGAAGCCTCTGGGCTCTCCACTACGAGAGGTCAAAACTCTTGATGATCTGCCTTAATACAAGGCCAAACGCACCGCACCCGACATAATAGTGCGAAAACTCACACGTCATATTATGCACATTATTTTTCACCTGATTCGCGTGAATGGAGATTTGAGATGGTATTCCTATAGGACGAGAAGGGGACGCTTTGGCAAAGGGGCCTCTAAGCTGCTGTCACACTTGGCTTAATTATGATTAATGATGTACTTAGGAAGACTTCCTCTCCCGTGAGTTTATCTTCTTCAGTTCTTGTTTTACCCTATGAGTTGGTTGAACGTTATTCTACAGTATCTATGTACAGTATCTATCAATCTATGTTTCTATATATCTATGTACCTACCTATCTACCTATCTATCAATCTATGCATCTATCAATCTATGCATCTATCAATCTATGCATCTATCAGTCTATGCATCAATCAGTCTATGCATCAATCAGTCTATGCATCTATCAGTCTATGCATCTATCAGTCTATGCATCTATCTATCTATGCATCTATCTATCTATGCATCTATCTATCTATGCATCTATCTATCTATGCATCTATCTATCTATGCATCTATCTATCTATCCATCCATCCATCCATCCATCCATCCATCCATCCATCCATCCATCCATCCATCCATCTATCTATCCATCTATCTATCCATCTATCTATCTATCCATGCATCTATCTATCCATGCATCTATCTATCCATCTATCTATCTATCTATCTATCTATCTATCTATCTATCTATCTATCTATCTATCTATCTATCTATCTATCTATCTATCTGTGCATCTATTCATCCTTCCTTCCATCCATCCATCCATCAATCAATCTATCTACATCATATATCCACAGTATCATTCCATCCATGAAATCTATCGATCTAAAGTAAAGTATATATCTGTCTGTTTTTCTGTCTAAAGTGTCTATATCTATAGTTAATAGTAAACAGACTGTATACTGTAGTTTGGATGCAAGTTATATGTTGTTCGGAATATGTAAAAATAATTCTGAGATAGAACGTGAGACATAGTATATGTGTAACTTAAAAAACTTACCATGTTAACCATATGTACAGCAGAAATGGTATACAGCAGTTACAGTAGTAAGTTATTGTTAAAATTTACATGATTACTGTAAAACAGAAACCAGGGCTCAATTTTAAATTTACTGGTTACTTCTTAATGTTTTGGCACAACTGCAAATTGTGGCAACAGTTTGTTCCTTAAATTTAGAAAACCTTAATTGAACGATGGAAAATGTAGGTGCAACCATTCACTAGAAATGTTTTGAGTTGAGGCCTGATTTATTTATTGTTTCAAATTAGAGAAATCTGCAAATCGTTTAAGAAATTTAGCAGTTTTATTTTGATGAATGATTTTTTAATAACAGTAATGGTTGTACTATTAGTATCCTATACACTGTAAAAATCCACAAAAATCAATGTAATGAACATAGTTATTTAATGAAGCTTTTTACCTAAAATCTTTAATTCATATTAAATACAGCTAATTTGATTTTACTTAAAAATATAAGGCATTTGAAATTGGGTTTTTTTTTACAGTGTATACTGTATACTAACTATAGAAGATTACCAACGTTCTTCATGTTACATTACACTCTCATAAAGTATGTGTTAAATAAATAAAAGGGACAGCACAAGGTTGAGTTAAAAGTAAAACGAAATGTGTTCTCCTTAACTAATCACACAGATGAGTTCATGCAGATTGTATTGTTTTATCACATTAGTTTAGTTTAGAGTTTATATTCAGAAACATGCGTTCATGGTTCATTAAACCATAAGTACAAACTTGCACACATGCAACACAGATGCAAAAAATATATTTTGCTGCAGTGCTAAGTGTGGCAGTGTTGGAACAAGTTTGCAAAAGTTTTACTCTCAAATGTTTTTTAATGGTCAGCAAAAAGGAGATATTTTGGGGATTGGTCCACAAAGCCCATGACGATGCATGTAGAAGCGCTATAAATGCATATAGGTTAAGTAAGACAGCTCCCATTGGTGCATCATGATGCGGTTTCTACACCTCCAGTGTGGGTTTGACAGGCCTCAGGATGGCCTCTGAAGACTGCAAGCTGATACTCGCACAGAAATAGAGCCAGGCCATTGCCCATCAGCACAAAATCTGCTCAATCAGCAAAATTCTAATTAACAAATGGTATGTCACCTTGTGTTTTTTTAGCACACAACTCCCCCAACAGTTTATAGGAGAATGATCTAAATGCCTACACAAGCTTAGTAAGAAGGGTGGTTTTCTATTACAAGAGGGGAGTCATTTAAGTATGTCAAGTCAAGTGAGACAGAAAAATACCCCAATCTGGGCATTTTTACTTATTTGGTTGCAAAAGCAGCCCGAGCATTTTACAGATAAACCTATTAAATATTAATACAAACTAATGAAGGTCTGTGTAGATATGCACAGGGTTGCAGTTCGAGCCTGGCGGCTTCCAAACCCTCCGCGGTCTATCCCCAACCTCTCTCTGGGCCGTAAATCAGCACGTCTCTTCACATGTGATAATTCTCCAAAGTTAAACAGCCATAAAAGCCTTAGGAACTCTGACCTTCAGCACCTAACTAAGCAAGAGAAGCCAATGATGTGTACCGGTCCACTGTCACGCTGCTTGCGTTATGATAAACTATGGGCTCGCGGTTGCTAAAAAATAACAGTATGTCTTCGCTGACATATATAGGGCCGACAATTCAAAGCCATCCCAATTTATTTAGTACTAAAATATTTTATTGTTGGCTATAAAGCATATGGCAGCAGCGGGGAGAGGGGAAGGACGGTTTCTCTGGGTGTATTGTTCACCTCTGAGGAAAAGCTGTCTGAACTTATAAGCCTCTCATTGTTAGCTGTCAGTTTGTGTGATGGGATGCAGAAGTTTTGGTTTCTCTTTGAAGGAGAGCGTTTCAGTGCGATTCGTGGTTTTATTGGGTGTTGACTTGTGACCAAGATATATCTGTTTTTCATTTGACAAGAAAAGGAAACGTAGAAAAATCGGTTAAGTATAACCAAACAGAACACATTATTTACTTTTCAGGGAGAAAGTTCAAAGGACTTTTAATGCATGAAAAAGTGTCAAAGGTATATTTTAAATGTAGACAACATAAACACTATAAAGGGTGACAATAACATATTTCCAACCTGATTTCAGGACCCCTTCAAAACTATAATTTTACGGAACTTAAATGTTTTATTTTACAGAACTTTCTTGTATTTTTGAAATGCATTAAAAAAACTGAAATAAACTTTAAATTTAAAAGTTGGCTGTAAAATAACATGAAACACAAGTAACTTTACGTCACACAAAATGTTTATGGTTTTCTTCTTTTAACAAGGTAACTATATCATGAGGTGGCATTTTTGTTTGAATTTGTTCTGCGCAAAAATGTATACGATTATAGAAAAAAACGCAAGAATGAAGAACCCACCCCTAAGAAAATGTACATGTATGCTGCCCGTAAAATAGTTACAAATTAGCACCGCATTGAGTTGCATTACAGTTGATAAAGGTTAAAAATATCCTCATAAATGAATACAAAATGATTTTATTTACATGTATGTACAGAAATACTTCACACTAATCAGCATTATTACTTATAACTGTATTTGTGCGTATCATTCTTATGGAGTGGGAATGTAAACACAATCCACTAAACAGTCAGTTATATGATGACTGAGTGCCGAGTCTCCATATTATAGAGCGGGGGTCATTAACAATCCCATAATGCATGCAGACTGAGAGGAAATAAGCCCTGACTGCATCCCCTGCCATCTCTGCCCTTCACAGCTGTCATGGCAGGATCATAAACAGCATTTATAACAATCTGGCTTTGGGGTGAGAGAGAATCCCCATCCCCCACCTCACGCCTGTTCTTTTGCATTAGAGAGCTTCCAAAGATAGATAACAAAAAAACTTAAAAATCTTGGGAACGAAATCTACTAATTATGTTTGTAAAGATTTGAATTATTTTGAGTTACTTTAATTGAACAAAAATATTAAGTAGGTCAAATTAAGTTTACTTATTTATTTTGTGTTGAGACTACATACATCATTTTTGTACATATAACTAACTTGGCAGCTGATCTGTAGTTCCCAGCATGCTTTGTACTTGTGAAAATACTGATGAAGGCACGATAGTAGTCATATTTATATTTAGGCATTTGGCAGACGCTTTTATCCAAAGCGACTTACATTGCTTTATCCTATACATTTTACATAGGTATTTGCAATCCCCTGGGATCCAACCCACAACCTTGCGTTGTTAACGCAATGCTCTTACCAATGAGCTACCGGAAAGCGTGTCGCCATGAAGTGTATCGTTTCACTTATTGAGCAGTAGCTGTGCTCCGCATTGTGTTGTGTGACAACTATTACTTGACCATCTATGTTGTAAAAAAAGTATATTTCAATATGAAAGCAAGTGATCCATTAAATTTGAGTTAGACACATGATTTTTTTCAGTGTCTTTTTTTGTTTGTTTACTGTAAAAAACATCCACTTGATATTTTAACAAAAACTAAATGTATTTCAGAAGTAGAATTTACTTTATTCTGATTAGTAAATTGTACTTGAATTAGCAGCAAAGTTCACAAAAAAAAATGTGCAAATACTTACGAGGATTTTATTAAGTAAATGCTACAAGTTATTTCTTTCAGTATAGATTGATAGAACCTGTAGATCTTTCATGCGACGACTTAAGTAGGGATTGTTTGTCACCATTTTAACTTGAATAAAGAAGAATGAAAAACATTACGAAAGCTAACAAATCTCATATTTTAAAGAAAATAAACATTCGCTTTTGACAACCATGTATTAAATAGATTTCATGGATATGAATAAACACACAGAAAACAAGGTTTCTGAAGAAGCAGGTTCATTGCTGGATCTAGGAAGCCGCAAAAACATCCCAAGAACCATTATTTGTGATATTGTAACGTGCAAAAAGGTGTCAAACTGTTTTTGTTATGAACTGAATAAATCCATCACAGGGACTCAAGCCAAATAGAACATAATTTAAGAAAAACATGGTTTAATTATGGAAATGTTCAATTGGTTTTGTGCCAAAAAAAGTAGTCTTTTCAGATGCCTCCCACAGAATTCTCTCATGTCGGCATAATCAACACAATCTGCATAATTTACATTAGTTGCTTAAAAATGCTATGCTCTGAGTGAAAAAGTAAAGAAGTTTGTTTTTTCATGTTTGTGCCTATTAGCCACAAATTAATTAATCCGCTCTCCCAGAACCCAATTAGGCCACTAGCTATATTAATACATAACAGTTTTCCCAGTATGGAAATAAAGTACATGGGGATGTGCTATTATTTTCACAAACATCTTCATATTTACGGAAGTAGTTGCATGACGTGCATAAGTTGTACTTGTTGACCTGAATTCCTTATTGTTTTATGCATACACAAGTAGATTTTATTTGGAGAGGAAGACACAGGCCAACTTCCGAAGGGGAAATCTTTTGTTTGCCGGGCATTAAACATTCTGGCACTCTACATGTTGCCACAGTTTCCTGCCTGCGTCTCTCTTCAACCACTAGGGGGAGAGTTGTTCACTTTTAGAGCAGACATCCCCACATTACCTCATACTTCTGATATGCATGAAACATATGCTCAAACACAGTCTCAGAATCTATCAGGGACGGGGTCTTTGAAGGAGAATATCAAACAAACCAAACAAGTCTTTGCTTGAGGGAGGTTCCCTCAGCAACAACATTCATGATTAAACTTAGCTGCTTCATTTTCCCCTTGAGCTTAATTGTCTTTTTCTCTATTTTCTCTCGCCACATTTTTTTCTCCATCCATCATGATGTTTTAAAATACTTAAGTTCTTTCTTTGGGGAATTGTTTGTTTTGTTGTTTGTAAACATGACGGTGGAGATGTGCTTTTCTAAAGCCGTATGTTAAAGAGGCACCACGAAGGAGAATATACACAGGGTTGCCATGGCGCCCATTGATGTGCAAATGTCTTCATTTAAATATTTTTAAGAGGATCAGGTCAGATTACGCCAAAGTTTGACAGAGATAATTCGATGGCTTGTGTAACAGCTTTGTTCGCCGGGACGATCATTCATGGCACGTCAAACCACCTCAACAGCCCCAATATTTAATTAAGTTTACTTTGAGAAATGGAGTCTTATGAGTATCCCTAGAATTAGGCGCACAATGAGGAAACCATAGATGTAATCTTGGCAACACTTGGCAAATGAGATCACATTGCTAATCTGTTTTACTTTAGATTTAAATCTTTAGAGCGAGTTCTGAACCAAAGACGTAAATGGCTTAAAACCATGTTTGTATTTGGTGTGACCCAAAAAATGATTTTCCACATTTATCTTGCATTATATTTTCGATTGTTTTCTCACATTTCACAAGTTAAATCTTAAAAATTCTCTGAAAATCTTGCAATCTGTTACGTGTGGCCATGCTGTCTCTCTCCATGCATTCATATTTGCTCTCAAATTCACATTATGTCCAAACAAGGCATGGAGGACCCCCTAGTATTCCGGACAAGCCGGGAGCGTTTAAATATTTATGCCCGAACGTCTTGAGGCCCACTGTTAGCCATGAGATGTTTCACTTTCTCCAACTGTCACAGTACTGCGGCGACCATTAACGGGGCTGACGGAGACCCCTGGGTCAAACATTTTGAGGCGACAAAAGGCCCTGCTGGAATCACTCGGCGAGACCCAAATTACTTCTGTGTCATTGCTGAACAATATTTCCCCCCGAAAGCATCCCACCCTCTGTTAATGCCGTGACCCTTTTCACTGCATATGGAAATGATTATTTGTATATTGCACTAGGGTACGGAGATACCGAAGGGTTCACGGACAATGTTGTGGTCGATGTCAGACCCTGACGGGGAAGATCTCAACCCTCCCCCTGTTTTGTTGGGCTTTGTGAAAAGCGTTGATAAAAACAGGTCGTGAATGCAGACGGGGAGTTGGGGACAAATGCGGTAGGGTGGAGCGCTGGATTTGGAAATCCAAACATACAAGACCTCACAGAGTATTACATAAAGCAAAGTTGGGAGAATGGAAATTGCTGGGAAAGCTGTGGATAAACTAACTGCAAAGAAATAATGTGTTAAAAAGAACATGTAAAATGTTGAATGCTTCTATTGCACTTCTAACACAAGTTGTAAGTGCTAATAACGCTAATGTTAAGCTAAAAAGGAACCCAAATTCCCAGCCAATCACTTTTGATGTCTGCAAAAATCTACGATTGATGCCGATTAATCGCAATTAATCAATTAAAATAATCCTTTTTAAATCTATGTTTAAATCTATGTTACAATTATTTCTTAAATATATACATGTATGTGTGTATTATACATATATATAATATATATACACAGCACACACACACATAATATTATATAAACAAAAACCTTAATTGTGAAATCGATTAATCGTGATTAACAGACAGCCCTAGTACAAATTAAATGAATTAAAAAATAAAGTTTATGTCAAGGTTTGGATTAACAGTCACTACTGACTTGGTTAAAGCATATGCATGAACGTCTCTTGCAAATTCTTAAAATCAACATGAATCTTGACTTCATCTTATCTCCAGGTTCATCTGATTCGGACCTCTCTCCACACTTATCCACATGAACACTCATTCTTTTTCATCCATTGAGCGAATATTTTTAAAACGGCAGCTTAGCCGCAGGACGTTGAGGAGCAAAGAAGGGAAAGAACCACAACACAATCGGGTGAACAGCAAACAGCATCCAAAAAGGGGCTCAAGCCCACCACAGGCACGGAAGCTTCAAATCCCCTCTCCAGCCTAAGTGGGTGGTCCTTTCACTGCAAGGTTGCCGAGTGGACGACAGGCATTCTGGGAGGGCCGTGACGCCTCGCTCTTCAAACCCACGGCTCAACGAGGCAGCTCATGCAGCCACAGAATGATATTCACGCTACGCTGGTTTTATTCTGAGGCCGATCGCTGGCACCGGCCGGCGAAATGACAGCCAGAGTTTTAGCCCTCCTGAGGATTAAAATTATTCAAGAGAGAATGACTCGAGAAAGAGCGATTCACGAGAGTTCTCAGGGATTTGCTTTGAAACATGAACTGAAAGTGCAACAGCAGATGAACTGACGTGAATGGGACGTAAAGCCCATCCAAGAGTTGTCATGTTTTAAATGCGCCTGAAAAAGTGCACGAATCTGAGAAATGCACCTCCATCTTTTGTGATATCCACCAGAATATTCCCCACATTCTCGTTTCTTCAACCTGGATCCATTATAAGGCTGTAACATGGATGAGTAACCCAGTATAAGGCAGATTTACAACACACTGTCACACCCGACAGACCTTGCCATGACAAATAAAAGTCTTTCAAAGAGGAAGGCAGAAAAGAGATGGGAAGAGATTGACAGCTCACAGCTCTGTGCTGATGTGAGAACAGCTCGGCTTTCCAACGTAAGGTTGAAGTTCAAACAGATCTTGATCTGCGACTGAGGTGAACGGTGAAAAAAAACGTGACTTTTCTAAATCTGATTAATTTTATATACTGTATGTACGCTTGGATTCGTACAATCCACTGCATATAACCCTGAAATGGTCTCTTTACGATAATAGCACATCAAAGTACATTTAATATAAAAACATTTTTAAAGCATCTTTGTGTTTTTAAAGCATGTTTAACAAGGTAAGTGAATTGCCACATCCATAACCAAATTGTCACATCCATAACAGTCCATAGTCCTCATAAATAAATATTATGAAAATTTGCATAAACATTTAAATAAAACAACTTTTTTTCTCACATCCATAACGCATACATGTTTCTCATACTTAGACTGACATTTTTCTGATGTCTTGAATCTATCATCAGGGTTTTAGTAAAATATATACAGATGATTCAATATATTGGTTAAGGTTTAGCTAAAGTTGCTATGTCATGTTTTTAGTATTTAAAGCTGGAGTCTGTACGTTTTGCCTCTATACTGTTATCTATGCATGAAACATATGATTGCAGGTTTCTTCATCTTTAATTATCTTTAATAAAACCTTTTTTAAACTTTTTGTAAATAAAGTTACAAATTGCATCCACTACACCATTTTGTGCACAAAAATAAGTTTCGATATGGACTCTAAAGTAAATATTTGCAAATACATGCTTGCTAAAAACATAAGTTGCCTCCCATAAAGCAGTGGTAAGTGTAAGAAAGCATTTAACAAAACAAATGACAATGAAAAAGTAAAATCCTTGCGCTCTATCGCTATGAAAAGAATCCAGGGAATTTTACAATACTGTAATATTTTTAGTTAAATGTCATTAACACGTCTCTACAATAAGAGTTTTCTTCACATCTAATTGCAAGTATTATGTAGTGTTTACAGCACCAGCCAACGCAGCCTGCATTGTGCCAATCCTTGATAGCTTTTTTATTCAGAGAGCGCATCACTAAGACCCCTTCAAAATGCCACAGTGTCAGAATGAGGAAATAATGGGCAGTGAGCACCTACCAGCAAAGCACATTAGAACTGTTTAAATTGTCCCTCACAAAGTCACACATTTCAATTATTTCAAAGCGCTCCCCAATTAAAAGCTGCAAACGTGCCTTTTGAATGCAAACTAACACAATTAAAAGTGTTTCAGGAGTGTATTAGAGGAATCAGTTCTGAATTAGTTCTCTGAATACACAAGCCCCCCTCCGATTTCATCTCCTGCCCCTTTCACTCTCTTAAAAAGAGAGAGAGTTCTTTTTGAAGTCCAAGGGGTTTTCTTTTTTCTCGTCTTCCCTCTTTCCCTCTCTCTCTCGGTCTCTCTCCCTCGCCCTAGTCTTCAGAAGGAAAGAAGATTGAGTCAGCCTAATCTGCTACTTGTACATTTGAATGTGTGGTGAGAGGAGATGATCCCGGTCGCCTGATAATGGCCCAGGTGCAAAGACACTGGCCGTGGCTAACTTGTTCTCGGCGGGGGCCGTATATCACACAGGGGCAGCCCACCCTTTGAAGATGCATGCCTGCTTTCAGGACCTGATTTGTGGCCTGCGGAGGCCAGCGCTTTACAGCCCCTCCGGAGCGGAGCTCAAAAGAGTGAGCGGCCCCCCTCCCGGGGACATGGTGTTAGAGGGGCCAGCCCAAGGGCCCCCTGTGCACGCTCAAGAGCCCTTCTTCAAATCGCTGTGGTCTCTGTCGTGGTGATGAGTTTTAAAGGTCAGGAGGAAATGAAAGAAATGGGGACAAATTTCAACGAGAGAGTTTGACGAAACTGTCATTTGGGTTAACTTATAGGGTTAAACTTGGTTTTGGTTTAGCCGTTTTTCCTCTATTGACCCACTTGCCCCATAACGGAACCATTGGCATTGTTTGCAGAAGTCATCGCTGGGGGCAAGAGAGTTGACTCTGTTTGACATTTTTTTTGACCCGGGAGACAAAACAACAGACCTCTCTCTCTCCCACTTTGCTTCAGTGATTTATTTGTCCTGTGCAGTGGCACCTAATGAAGCCAAAGAAAAGAAATTAGCAGAGAGTTCCATTGGCCCCATTGACAATGTCATTAAAGCGGCCCGGTACTAACGCATTGGCTCCCGCATTTCTCTGTTTGTTATTGAGATGGTTATTTACACTGTTCATACACAGAGCTAACTGGCTAACGGACAAGAGCCACAATGGTGCCATACTCGCTTGGCTATGTGTCAACTGGCTGTGTGGAAAGCCTTGGATCGCTGTTGAGACAACTTATAAAAAAATGAATTGTTCTGGTAACCATAGTAAGACCCTTTGTATATACATTGTGTATGGATTTGAGTTTTTTTCTTCGACCAAATAATAGAGAAAAGCAGCCAATAAGAGTTCAGAATAGACTCCTGAAAGACATCTCAGTGTGATTTTATGAAGCTGGTCGATAAAATGCCAGGAGTATTTTTTTGAAACTCAACAAGGGGTGTCTACCAAAATATAGTTGATGCCAAAATAAAAATTTAGTTTACATGATCTTAAGTCACAACATAATACTACAATCTACACAGCCTGTTGATATCCCAGCTTTCTAATAATGTCTACTGTGGAAAAAATATGAATACGTGACCGTAAACTTTTAAATGGTTTTTTATATGTGTATATTACAAAGGATATTTCAGCTTTTAAAAATATGAAGGTATGAGTCTAATGCAATAGGTATATGAAATCCGAAGCATCACAACAATTTCATTTGTGTCCGATTTCACAGACAAGGCTTAAAACTAGTCCCAGACTACAATAAAAGTTTGAACGGTCTTAACTGAAAATAAATGGCCCTGCCATATCTTTAAATATGTCATTGCCATTGTTTTGTCTCAAGATCCACACCAGTAATGTTTTTATCTAAGGCATTTCATTAAAAAGCGATTTTTATATCCTAAATAACAAACGCATAGACCTGGTTTAAGCTAAGCCTTGTCTGTAAAACCAGGGGCTGAATTTTTTTAAGGAAACATGATTGAAAATTAAGTAGATCACCTTACTATCCTTTTACTTGTTTGAGGGCAATGAGGCATAATACTGCATTTCCATTATTTGGTACTTATTTATAGAGGGTCTAAAAACAACAACAATAAACGTTACTGTGCATGCATGCTTTTATGGCCTAAACTTAACTAATCGGTACACAGCTGTAAAGAAGAGAGTTTCTGTAGTTTATTTCTGATAACAAGCAAAAGAAATACATTATCTAGCATGTAAGCGAGTATTATTTTCGGTTGCCAGTATACTGTAACTTGGCTAGACTTAAAAGCAATAAAGTTACACGGACCATTCAACAAATTTGTTGTTAATCTAAGTTACATGACAATTGAAGATCGGATCAGTGTTTGATCTCTTTTTAGAAACACAAAAACTATGAAACAGAAGCTGAAATGAGTACCAGCAGTACTTGATCAGTTATTCAGACAGCTGAGGTCCACACAAAGTTATTGCTTCTGGAAATACATTTCTTGTAATGGTTTATTAAAACCATACGATTTTTCTTCATTTCATCTTGTTTCATCATCTAATGTATTTCTCAGTTAATTAAAACGACCTAAATTCTTTGTACGATTGGGCTAAGAAAACGCTCCTTGGAGAACTTTTGGGATTGCGTTGGAAGCGGAAAGCTGTTGACTTCAAAAATGCGCCATTTCTTGTGTATTAACGTTTCATTAGCATCTACATGTGTAAACAGATACAAGGACTAACACACATCACCCTGAGGGCCACGGTCATGTGACTTGAAATTCAAGAATGCAAAAAAAATAAAAACAATGCATGACATCTTTACAGACATGTTATTAGAATTACTCAAACTTCACTTTGTTATCTGCGTTAACTTGGGCAGAATCATGAAAAAATTGTTTAGTTATCTTCCGAGCTAAAAAACCTTCAAACAAATATAACAACTACCGGCAATTTTCTCCGACCTAAACAGCACTTCCCAAACTTCAGAACACTGTAGCACTTCATTGTCCAGAATAATGCAGTTTCCTAGAGGAAAGAAAGCTTGTGTTAAAAACGTTTGCCACTGATCCAAGGACAGCCATTGAGTTCCTCGGAAACCGAATTAATTACTTTGCACGAGAAACTGGGCTGTGAGTGGAGATCCTTAGAAGTCTGGTCTTTCTTCCCAAACTGCCCCATGGACTTGCAGATGGTTTCGGTGCGCGGTTCTTTTCCATTGGGAATGATCTCACCGGAGACTATGGTACTGCACCGATACAGTCTCCATTCGCAGACGTTTCAAAACAGCCATGGGGGAGGTTGGTGACTTAACATAAATTAGACCACCAGGGAATGTGAAGATCTTGCTCTAAAGAAGGGTAATATTGAGAAAGAATGTGACAGGCGGAAAGCTTTGCATCCGGGTGAGTCGGGCAAAACTGAACTGAGAACTCTGATATGAACAGGCTAAATGATAGAAGGACCTATAAGTTTATATCACAAATATTATATATAGTCATGTAATGAATTTACGACATCCAATCAGAATTGAGAACCGAAGCAAATCTCTTGCATATGGAGATCATGTAACCACTCCAGATCAAATATTTATTTAATTTTATTGTATCATTTTATTAATTTAGTATGCAGTTTCATTTATTATTTTGATTATTATTTTATTTAATTTATTATTAAAAACTTTTTATTTATTTTTTTCATCGATTTTTATTAGGTTTTAATTTGATTTATATTTCTAAACAGAGTGCTAAAAATTCCAGTCTGTTGTACAAGACTGTGTGTAAGGTATTTAACACTAATTGTTTTTTAGTACATTACTATGTTCCTACAGTGTTCTGGGTGGTTGCTAGGGTGTCTGCTGGTTTTCGATTCCAGGATCTCTTTCTGGTTCCAACTTCTCTTGGATCCATCTTTCATTTTAAATCTGTAGATTCTACTGTAAGCCAAGACCATGAATGAAATGAATAAAAGCCTGTGCCAAATGCGTACAAGCATCACTATCAAACATCCAGACAACAAAGTCAAACTGGGCCTTTGGCCCTGCTTCAAAATTATTGAAAGATGGGAAACTTTCAATGGCTTCACCACTGAAGTTCAATCATACTGTACTACATCACTACAGCTTTGATTCTGTCGTCTCCTTAAAACGGGATTACAAACGCTCTGTTTGTTATTTTGTTTGTTTGTGAAGAGCTGGACCTCGGCCGCATTCGCAGCGAGCCGCTGATGAGAGTGGCTAACTAAGACGAGGATCCTTCACGTGTGATTAAGAGCGGAGGAACGGCGAGAGCTGCGGCGGCTGCTAATTAACCCGGCATTGTGCTCGGCCGACAAAGACACAAAAGAACAAAGTCGAATTTGAATGCGGCAGATTATCACGATAACAAAAGACAAAGTAGTGGATCGTGGTCTTGACGGAGAATTTTCACACTGATCGTCACAACATGGGATTGGATCAAAGACCGATGGAGTTACATTAGCGGGACAATGGGGCCTTGTTATTCGACAACAAGAGGCGTCCATCTGCATGTCACAGGGGCCCATTCTAGTCAACTATCAGCTTCCTCTGCCATTCAAGACAATGTGGTGGATTTCAAGTGCACCGCGATGAAGCCCAGGGGTTTATGGATGTTGATCTCATGATATTTTACCACTGGGTTTGCATGGGGGCCGAGCACAGGCGACCCAACACAATAGTGCAACTGTAGAAAAGTAAAACAAAATGGCCTAGAAGGGATAGTTCACCCAGAAATGAATATTCTGTTATAATTTACTCGCCCTCTTGTTTCAAACTTGTGTGACTTTCTTTCCTCTACAGAACACAAAAGAAGATATTTTGAAGAATGTTGGTAATCGATTAATGCCGGAACCTGTTGACTTTGCATTTGTTTTGTATTCATACAAAGGAAGTCAATGGGCATCTCATTCTTCAAAATATACACTTTTGTGTTCTACGCAAAAAAGTTTTGAAATTACAAGATGTGAGTAAACAATGATAGAATTAAAATTTTTGGGTGAACTATCTAACTTTTTTTTTTATGTATATTCCAATACTCCAATGTCATTAACATGACATTTTTTACAATGTTTTTATAAATGATGCTGTCAGAAGCCAACAATTCACCTCATAAAAACCTTGTCGTTCATGTGAAACCATAGTGTATTTATATGTCTTATGTCCTGACCCCTTTAGAGGTAATTTTTTTCACTATATAATCCAATAGCTCTTTTTTTTAAACTCTGAGTAGCAATTACTGCTGACATTCTATGTGTGTAATAAATTGCTTGGGCTCTGCTGGTGCCGTGACACGGCAATATTTAAAAGAGACAAAAGTACCAAGATACACAGAAAAAAGATCCTAACGAGACAGCTGCTGTCAGTGCAAACACCTCAAACCCACTCCCCACCCACAGGGCTCCTTCTCCGGCCGTAATATTCTCCAACCCACCCCACCCAATCCCCCTGTAGTGGATCCCTCCTAACACCACTAATCAGCATCATCCCTTCTCACCCCTGGATGTAGCCTTCAACTCTCACAGCCTCCCTCCAGCACCTATGCCGCCCCACTGGCCTTTGAAGTGACGGCGAGGGGTGTTAGTTTCCACGGCCAAATCAGAGATAAGATCTACGGTGATAGATTAGCTTGTCGCAGCAGGGGAAATAACACGGATAGTAAAAAATCCACAGAGGCTGTTACTGTCCTAACATATTTAACGCCTCCCAGCGAAGACCCTTTAGCTCCCAAACACCCTGGTGCCAAATCTGTTAGGTCTCATCATTAAAAGGAGATGTTTATGTTTCCGGTTAAATGAGCTTTGACAGAAAAGAGAGCGAGAGAGAGAGAGAGAGAGAGGGATGTATTCTAGACATTTTACATCTTTAGACATTTTTACTTATGAACACCTTTTATTTGTTTACATATTTACACATTTACAAATTACCCTATAGCAATTGAAAAAATATAATGTAAGATTTATTTATATTTTATTTAAGATTAATAGATGTGTAAAAAATCGATTGACCTGGTTAATGCAACTTTAAATCCTTAAGCACTCTTTCCAACATGTACCATTGTCTGTTTTTCTTTTCATACATTGAGGAAATCGTTTCCCTAACACTAATATAACTGATAATATTACAAATTTAAAAACACACCATCAAGTAAAAATCTAAACAACAGAACAAATTAGCATTTCAGTTAAGACAAAATGCAAATGATGAATTGTATAAAATTGCAACATTACAACTTGCCTGGAATCCATGTTACAAGTTGCCCAAACCTGAAATTTTTCACATAAAACTTTGTTCTGAGAACATAATTGCACTCAATTAAGATTTCAGTTAAAATGGACCTTTATTAAATAGCCAAACCCTCCCTTGATATATTACAGCTTTATTGCGTTCCCATGCTATATCACAAAAATACAATTTCACCTGGAATTTAGTTTTGAATGATAAAATCCAAATCTACGCAGCTTTTAATGCTGTTTTAAATGAGCTGTATACCCAGCCCAACTATGTTTGATGTAATAGAGGACACACCACACAGACATGCTCGGAACTGCAATAACTTGGAATTTCGCCAAACGGCTATTGTCCTCCAAAACAAACAACGTGTGTACGATTAACCTCCGTACACATTAATTCTCTCATTTACGTCACAACACAGCAATCGAATATTTAACATATTGGGCTGTCGGCCAGGCTCAGTAGAGATGTCGGGAACAACGTTTTGAAAACGTAAGTTGAAAGCACTCCGGTTTGCGATTGGTGCTGTGGCGCGCTGAGGTCCCGCCTGACAGAGCCAGAGCCTAAAGCGTGATGAATAGAAGTGGGAAAAACTCACACTGGGTTCTGTCTAAACACGTGCAGGCCTGCAGATGCTGAAGGGTTCAGCGTGCCTTCAGTCTGTAATGGAGGCTTGGCTTGCTGTTAGATGTTCCTGCATGCTAGTGTCAGAACACGTGTTAATTTATGGCTTCTCTTATTGAACATCGAAACAACAAATCATCCAAAACCATCTGGAGACTTAAAATGGAATAAACTCGAATACTTAAACATTTATAAATAAGTGAGCTGACATGCTCGTAGGTGTCTGCAGCACAGTGATAAATTAGGCGCAAAGTTGTGAAGTCAAACATTTGGGCTTTGAGACTGCTGTTCAGTTGACCTCATGAACTGGTATGACAGGACAGCCTCAGCTCAGGTGAAAGTAGAGACCTTTAAAAACTAAGATCCCAGCTAATGGTTCCTGTTATCGCCTTCCTGAGACAATACACATCCTTATCTTGAATAACAATTAGGGACTCTTTTACTGCCCTGCTATGCTAAGTCAGCCCCATTAACACTAACAGAGAGGAAATGCCTTTAACATCTTAATAAGCTAAGAGACCAGGTGCACCAAAATGGAGGAAGCTCTCAACATCATCTGTCATCATTCTCAAAAGTTAGCTCATGATGGTTAGTTTTATTAATAATAATATTTTTTCAACTTTGTGGCATTCTGACAATATTTACTCTGTTTGGGTGTTTCACCCTGCTACAATGAATAGAAACTTTTATATGATGTGAGATGAGTAATGAGAGAGACAGCAGAGCAAATACGTAGCTATCAGTGCTAAACAGTATTAAAGAAAAAAATTATAAACTATAACTTAGAGATACACCGATATATCGGGCAATAATCGGTTTTGGCTGGTAAAAGTATTTTTTCACACTAAATAAATAGTCATTGTACAAATTCCAAACATTCAGAAAGTTAAGAAATATAAATTTAATCTTCAGATTTTAGTAAATGCAAGTTAACCAATATACTATGGGTATCGGCAGTCATCACTCTGAATAATCGCTATCGGTCTCGGTGGAGAAATTTAGCATTGATGATATGCAATATGTGATATAAGTTTATAAAATTAATAATAAACTAATTTAAAATAAATAAATCTTCAAATTTATTTTTATAAAATGTATTCAATGTTTTATTTATATGTATTTATATTTAAATAAAGTTGGAATTAAAATAATATAATAAGTATGTTTCACACACTTTCTGGGAAAGAAAACATCCCTCTGTCTCACTAATCGGTCTATATTCTATCTGCATGGAGCTAAAACTTTTAGTATCATAATTTATCTATTTCTCATACACTCACACAAATGCATATACACACAATTCATAATTTCAATAATAGTAATAGTTTATCTAAAATGAGCATAATTTTAAGAAAGAAACACTTGAATTGTGCTACTGTTTAAATCTGGATTAGTTCAGTATCATTCAAAATATTACAGATTTTTCTTTCTCTGCATTTTTACAAGAATCCAGTCTCGCCCCACATTCAACTCCAGAGGCGAAAATGGCAGACGCCTCCCACTGACATAATTTGTTTCACAGTCACTGCTCACTAGCATGAATCAGATGTTGACATTCTAATTTCATGCACACATGGGTGTTCGGCCCAGTCGTTCTCTGTCTCGGGCCCAACCCCAATGATGTCCAACGTACCTGGAAACAAGCTTCAGAGATAAGCCGGATCTCCACTGACTCTCGAAATCTCTTACACAACCTTAATGAGAGATTTTACATACCTATCAAAAATATAAACATATTAATGGTTGTTTTATGTTCAGAGACCTGTTATCAAACAATTGTAAATGTATTTCCTGCACTTCTTTACAAGAATCAAGTATCACTGAATTATCAAGTCTTTTATAAATGGTTTCATTTATAGCTCTCAGCATCTTACACTTGCCTACATGAAAAGTATTGAGCTGAAAGTATAGCATGCACTACACAACTGTAGCCTATACGTATTTGTTTATCCCAGCTGTTTTTAGTAAAAATCAACATCTGGCTAAAAAGAAAAATAGCCATCAGCA
The DNA here is from genome assembly GCA_008369825.1 of Triplophysa tibetana. Taxonomy (NCBI): domain Eukaryota; kingdom Metazoa; phylum Chordata; class Actinopteri; order Cypriniformes; family Nemacheilidae; genus Triplophysa; species Triplophysa tibetana. The sequence continues at coordinate 9,015,468 of CM017894.1, forward strand.
AAAGCATTAACACATCACGTCTTCCTTAAGCAGTGCAGATTGTCACATTTGCAGAGTAAACTGGATGCAGCTTTTGCTTAGCGTCCATTAATTTTTACGCTTTTACAAACAGTATTTTGACAGCCCATAATATGAGTAGAAACATGAGGAGTGGGGAGAGAACAACAACATCGGCCTTATTCTGTCAGTGCAGACCCTCAGAGATCTCCAGGTACGATGCTAATGAGACTTGCTTAAATTGTTGTAAGAAAAAGCAAGATGGAATTTACAACCAACACAATGCAAGAAACGAACAATGTTGAGAAGACCATCTCAATCATTTTCAAAAAAGTTGAAAGTTAAAAGTTGTAATGTGTCTGTGGGTTAACAGTTGGGAGGGGGGTTTACACCTTAGTCCCAAATCTGCATACCTATACAACAAAACCATGTTTAATGTGTTTGCTGATTGAGCCCAAGTTCACAAGCAAGCTCTCTCTCTCTCTGTCTCTCTCTCTCTGCAAAAACAAACCGAGCCTTTCCGGGTTCAGAAAAAGCCAAGTATCAACCAAAGTTCTATCAAACGTCCCTCCTCACGTTTGACTTATCGCTCGACAATAAACACCTTATAAATAACCGTCCACTGTCCATTTCATCTCTTTCCGCTGGAGGTTAAGTCGAGTTTATTACTGACGCCTCTGCCGGCATGCATTAAGCAAATCATAAATTATGCATGCTAATTACCTTGGGCTCCCACTATAGTGAATTCTTTTAATTAAACTACCACATTGGGGTTTTGCGTGGCATGCTCTATATTTTATCCCCTGCCTAGGATGACCTTCTTCGTCGTGGGAGTGGATCATGTAGTGGGTGGGTGGGGGGCATCATTTTGTCTTTGCTTACACAACAGAGTTCACGTCGGTGTTAATGAACAGAGAAAGCCCACTCGAAGACAACAGAGGCCCTCGGTTATCACGAGCCCTGGAATCACAACAAGATAATACTTCTGCTCTTCAGTTTACTGTGGAGACCAGAGAGACGGAAAGTGTATGGACAGACAGTCTTGATTTGAAGAGGGCAGATATTCAACATAAGATCAGAATTGTGTTCTATAAATTGAAATGTTGTAATTGAATAGATGTAATGTCTCTTTCTAGACAAGAATTTCAATGATCACATTTTCCACAAATAGTTATATATGATAGTTTTTCATGTTTAAGGAATTAGTAAATGAATAAACAAATAATAAGTAAAATATATATATATATATCCTGTGTATTTTTTATCCCGGTGGGGACCTTAACCTGAATGCACATCAACTCATGGGGACTGATGTCACCATGGGGACCAAAATTGAGGTCCTCATGCAGAAAAGATTTTAAATCGTCCTTACTATATTTTTGTGAATCTAAAAATTCAAAACGTTTTCTATGATCTTTAGGTTTAGGGGATGAAACATTTTATAATTTTTATACTTATATATAGTATAAAAATAATTACACCTATGGACTGTCCCCACAGAGATAATAAACCAGACATGTGCGGTATATGGACTAAATATGTGGTTCCAAAATGGAAATCATGTTTTTTATTATCTTATCGTGTTTTATATTGTTTATCGTGTTAGCTGTATTTGTTTAGTTATTATGGCTTAAATCAAAAGAAACCAAGAGCAGTTTTTTTTCTTCTCATTTTGGAACCAAACTCTTCATATGTATAATGTCCATGTACTGTATACATACGGTATAATATACGACAAAGTCGCGTGTGAATAGACAATTTAAAATGTATTATTTTAATTTAAATACGGATATGGATGACATTATTAGAAAAATGCCACAAATTATTTAGTAGTACTGTTATGTGTTTTTTTTTAATAAAATGGCTGAATAACTTAAAATGTAAACTTGCTAATAATATTTGTGGACATAGTTGTATTTGTTTGATGTTCGCAAACCATGCATATTAGTTTTTTTATCATGCTTTTTTATTTTTTAATGCTTAAAAACGGGAAATAAATGCTTCTCCACGCGATCACCTTTTTTCTTTCACCTCAAATATATGCTTGTATGATAAGTTTGATAACCTAGAGTAAACAACAATTCAACACAATGTCAAAGAAAGTAAATAAAAAGAAGAGGAAAGCAAAAAGGAGGAGAGTGGAAAAAAACTTGCAGTGTTGTGCAAACAGTCTCTCAGGGGGAGGGGCTGGATTTAAATTCCAAAAGGGTCTCAGAACTCGTTTCCTAGTCCCCCAGTCAGCTATGTGTTTGTGAGAAATCGGCCTTTTTGTCTTTCTGAAAAAAGACTAAATCTACATCGGTGGCCCAGTCTAAGTTAGCAATTCTTTGCACTTTCTATTCAAGTGAATGAGGGTGAATGAAGTGGCCAGGGACCCTTTATTTGATCAGCTCAATTGCATAAAGTGACGGAATTCTAATGTATTTGCTTAATATCCCGGAGAAGGCTGTTGCTCTCTATGCAGGACGCAAACAATGCACCTGTTTCCCGCATTCTGACCGCGACATATCCTTTATGAATGGACCCCCCATTAAATTTGAGAGTATAAAGGAGGATAAAATGTTGAAAAGGAGTTGAAAATGAGTTGAATAAAAGTGAGAAAATCGCAAGCAAAATATAATTTAAAAAAGGCATTAAAATAAAAACATCTAGAATTTACAGTACATGGAAATGTTTCTTGTTTGTAGCTATTTAAAAGTTTAATTTAATCATGCTAAATTCAACCTGCCTTAATATATATAGAACTTCAATTCGTTTTTAAAAACAAACAAAAAAATATTAAGAAATTTGTTTAGAAGTAAATGCGTAAAATCAAGCCGCCCTCCCGAAAATCGCGCTTTCCCCCCCAATATTTTTCGATCAAATTTAAATCAAATCTTTAAAATACGACGTGCCAAAGTCTTGTAAAGCTTAAAGTAAATAGCTGCTCTGATGAATGAGTCTGGTTGTATGCGCTGTGACTGTGGCGTAGTAACTTCATGCATCCTAATCAAGCGCTTCATTCATTTATTTCTCGGGGTCGGCTGTGGTTATTCTCGAGGAGCTCGTGCTTTTTTGTATCGGTGGACAAGTTATTTTACCTCCCTAATCTACCTGAATTTTATATCGCTTCATACACTGAGACAACACAAACGTATACTGTAGGCCTACTTTAAATAAAATGCTAATTTTAAAATATAGATTTTTTTTTAAATAACACTGCCGGATATTGTTTAACTATATCATAAGTTCGAGAGAAAGAGCAGATATGCCATTATGCTATTACTTAAAATGATAATATGAATAATACTTAACACTTATAAAATTAAAATTGTCCATTTTTATAAGTGTCTGAAAGGGAAAAATATATGAGCCTAATAAAAAAGAACACCAGAATACATTTTACACAATTTTAATGAAAAAATAGTTTGATGACCAAGTTTATAATTTAATGCAGACGTTTTGCACACCTTTTAAAAGCACGCATGCTTGCAGCAAAACAACACAAAGTCTGGAAAAGGCATGCTTCATATCTGAACAAAAAGTACAAATGTACGGCATTTAATACAAATGGTCACCACGGCTTTAAATTAAATGCTCACAAAACATTTCCTGGAAAATATAATGCAAAACATCTAACTAAAAAGTGCATTTTACACAATTCAATATCACTTATTTGCAATTATTCACATATTTACTTCGCCATTAAAGCGACGACCCTATTACTTACATCTATTTTCTTGCTCAAGTTAGACATTGAAGCAAATACTGTACGTGTGTGTGTGTGTGGGGGGGGGGGGGGGGGGTGTTTTCGATCAAGTTGACGTGTATATTTGGTATGCAGTCTGAAATGAGTATAGCTGTCGATGTTAGTAGCATAACTACTAACAAAACATATATCAGCATTTCAAGCCGAACATTGTCTGAATTAGATTACGAATGCTGTCGACTGAGAGAATAAACATTTAATAGAATTCAGCACAATTTTTGAAAATATTAATCTTCTTTAAATTTGAAGACCAAAATGATTGACGAAAGACTAACCTAAATTGTCTGTATATGCTTTGTGAATCGAGTAGCACTTGTGCAATCCAAACACAAAGCAGAGTGCAGTGCTTGAAATATGTCAACAGTCAACTTATAAAATAAGCACATAAATTCTGAATATTTAAAATGTAGAAACTCTCCGATATTTTGGAAAAGAAAAACAATGACAATTTTACAATATTATATCCGCGTTAGATCCATGTGATCAACATTTAAACTGGAAACACATACACTTAAATAAACATCACTGCAACATAGATAGCTCTTGCCTTGATTGTGTAGCGAGAATTTTTCGGCATACGTTTTCAAGGACCATAATTAAAATTCAGCTTTGGAATAGGTGCAGACCACGAGGCCCAGTTCTCAGGTAACGACACCTGTTGTGTCAGTGCACAGCGACCGACTGGAGTGTCGAGGGACTCGTCAGAGTCTCGCTCGGGGTGGCGGGGCTGCTTTGGCTGGTGGCTGTCTGCGGGGACGTCGGACTCAGAGACTGTGGAGAGTTCGACAGGAACGCAGGAATGTGATGAGGCAAAGCCGATAGGCCGAGCACCGACGCCGGAGTCGGTTTGATGGGGACGGGGATAGTCGGTAAGGTCTGTCCCCCGTGGCAGAAAGACTTGATGGGCACGCCGTATGCACTGTAATCACTACTGGACATCGAGAGGGGGGCCGCGCTGTCGATCACACTGGTGCTGTACATATGGGGCCAAGATGTGGTGAGCTGGTTATGCAGAGGATACCCGGCGGACATGGACTGCATGGTAGAGAACGCCAGTCCTCCTGGCACTTTGTACTCTCGGGCGATGATGTTCTCGATGGCGAAGGGATGCTTGAACGTGGACGGCTGGGACACTCCCAAGTTGTAGCTGGACATCTGGGGGAGATGGGTGCCCGTTGCTGCCAGGGCGCTAAGCCTGAGCTTGGCGTGCTGCTGGAGGTAGTGGGCTGCCTCCGAGGTCTTGCTGGGTGCCAAGTGATCGGATGTCATCATCACCTTGAAGCGTTTGCGGCGTCTTAGGAAACTTCCGTTCTCAAACATGTCGCCGCAGCTGGGATGGAGTGCCCAGAAGCTGCCTTTGCCGGGCTGGTCCGGGCGCCGGGGGATTTTAATGAAACAGTCGTTGAAAGACAGGTTGTGGCGCAGGGAGTTTTGCCAGCGCTGAGTGTTCTCTCGGTAGTACGGAAAACGATCCATAATAAACTTGTAAATTTCGCTAAGGGGGAGCATCTTCTCCGGACAGCCCTGGATAGCCATGGCGGTGAGAGAAATGTAGGAGTACGGAGGTTTCTGGTCGCTGTAAGTGTTTCTTCCGGGTCTAGGCATCCTTACAAAATTGCGTTGCGCAAGAATTTCAGTAGAAAGTCAACCTGTGTGTCCGTAAGATATTTCACAAGTCTTCAAAGGAGCAGAGAACGAAATGCAAGCAAGCTACGATGAGTTTACCGTAGATGCAGCCCGTCCAAGTTTTAGTGGATAAAAGTTAGACGTGATGCACGATCCGCAGTATACGCCAAGACACGTCGTATAAAAACAAGTTCACTTCTTGGAGGAGCTCTGATCTCGAGAAAGCAAAGCTTCCTTCTTCCCAGGCCAGCTTGAATGGACTAGGTCCTCTCTCTCTCCTTCTTTCCTGATAAGACGAGCTAAGTGGCTGCATCCATGTCCTTCCTCTAACCATCTGATAGTTTTATGTGGCGACATGGGCAGAAAAGACCCCTGTAGAGGCGCTTCATTAATGTGCCACTTCTTTGCTATCACATGACAATCGCCTTGGGAGGAGGGGGGCTGGGAGAAAGGCATAATCTGGTTTCATTTACACCTATTTACATGGACACCTTGGGCCAATAGAAATCATTTCCATTTGAAGACAGAGCAAAGGGGTGAAAAGGCTCGGCAACCGGAATTGAACTGCGATGGCACCCGGTAACAGTGTGTGAAGGTATGTGTGTGAACCTTTCTGTGTGCTTCGCAGGGTGCTTGGTCTACAATTCACACGTACAAATGGAGCTACTGAGCAATGGGATGTTTGACATGGAAATTGACTGGAACTTACTTGCAGTATGCATTGTATGGTCACAGTTACTTTTTTTGTTGTTTTCCTGTCATGACACAACGCATATGACTTTGCACGCTTTTGTTGCGGCTCTTTAGAGCAAAAACGTCAATTGCATCCCAACGTAAACATGTGGACAGCAAATTAAAGCGTGTAACAACACATTTTTGGTCGATTTCCACATGACTAACCTGAGCGCTTCGTTATCTAATGAGCCAAGGGAGCCATATGCCTGTTCGATGTCATTTATTCCAAGCATATGTTTATTAGCAACACGGAAATGATCTAGCTGTCAGTGCTAATGTTTTAGGAAGTAAATTACACAATCAGGGAATAGATTTATATAAAATAAAATCGTTAACACTTTGCATTACGGTGGATGTTATGTCACGTCACTGTATATTTTTTTATAGTAATAGAAATGATTGATAATGTTTAGCCTACTTTGAAGCGTCTTTACCAAATAATTACACATTAATTAGGTATAGTTCATTAGTATTACACGGTACTTGCTTATGCAAATACGCATTAACGCGAACACTAATGTGTGAGCAAATTTTGGGAACGACTAATATTCGCCTAATTTAAAAATGTAGCCAAATCTGTTGAGAGACTCATTATTGCGGTTTTAAATGCGGAGGCACAGCCTTCAATATTAACAGCAATACTTGAGAAACCTCTTCACGGATGAAGAGAAAAAGATAGTACCGTGTGTACAAACACTATATTAACGCGGTCTCCATTTGTCAATATCGAATAATTTAGGAAAGTGTATTTTTCTTGATAAACGTACAATATTTTTTTATAATGCTTGAAACTGTTACAAGAATTACACTGCGTCTTCTTAAAAAAAGAAGACAAATGACGTGACCCGAAGGGTGCATAAGAAAATGCGCAAACATTTAAACAAAACGAACAAAAAAAACTTCTTGAAATGAAACTTCATGATGCCAGGCGGCCTTTTGTGGTCATGTAAAGCAAACTGAAAAGTACTTCAGATATGCAAATAAAGCCTTCAGAGTGGCGTTGTGAAAACTGTATAAAATATCCATAAGTCAATTATATGAATGTGAAAACCAAATGGAAGCCTATTTTGAGCAATGGCCATTCAAGCTTTTTTTCAAGGCTCACCAAGGGCCACCTTTCCGCTTGGTGAGTTTGCAATGCGATGGACCACACACGCGCTCGCGGATTTGCTCATAATTTATGCAAATTTTCCACCATAAATCCACCAATGAGACCCCTGACTGCTCTGACGGATCACGAAGAGAATCGACCATACAAGCGATTAGAGGCAATATGCATTGTTTATTCTGATGCCTTTTTGGAAGATGTTGGAGGGAAAATCTGGACCTAAACCGAGGGTAGCCTGAGAAGAGAGGGAGAGAAGAAAAAACTTTTACCAGGCAGCTAATATTTACAAAACAGGAGGAAAGTACCAAGCAAAGCCTTATAGTTTCCTTGGTTGCCACACAATCACCGTCTCACAAACACTTTTTCTCCAAGGAAGTCATGCAGTTCCACGCTGCGTCTTCAACACGGCCCTTTTTATGTAGCAATTTTTTTCTCCTTGCACCATGAAGTACTTCTTTTAACATGTCATTCCTCTGTTTGTGTATTGACAGAAAAGGGCCAAACGATTTTCCAGCCTTTTTTCACATGAGTTTTCCTGAGTTCTTCTGAGGATATCTTTGGGAAGCAACGTCGATCAAGCCGAGGTTTTGTGACAGAGCAAGTATTCTTCAATAAATCTGCCATTCTAGTGTGTGACAAAGTATTCGACACCTTCAGTGTGTGAGAAAAAAAGAGGGAGAGAGTGTGTGCGTGCGCGAAAGTACTACTCATAAAAAGTGTTTATTTCTCTGCCCAAATGTTTACCCAGACAAGAAACAATAGAAAAACAACTATGTGACTTTCTAGTGTTCAGGGGAAAAAGCACCCGAAAACAGGTCATAAAAATATCTGCAGACAGGAAAACAGATCACACTTCATTGTTTATGTTTTCTAAATGTAATAAATGAAATGAACAGCACATAATATATTGTGAATTGCTTTTAGATTGATTTGCAGATGTATCATTACAAATCTATAATTCCACGTTTTTTATATAAGCTACTGTAACAAATCGTTTCCGAATATTTTATTTATACCAAAAACGCAATTTTGTGCAAATAACCCCACGTGCCCGCGCGCTCCTCGGCCGATCCAATACAGGCATGCAGGCAAATGTTTTCACAGTTAATCATGCGCACAATAGCACAGTATCAACCTGTGATGAGGGACCACCCAACTCATTGAACATTTTCCATTTTTTGCGGGAAGATTTTCCGGCAGCTGTCATGGAAATCAGCTTTGTCCTTAACTTAGCGGTTAACCAATGTGACGAAGACGATCCGTGCGTATTTATCCACTAAAGATTTGTTGCTTTTTTCTCTCCCCAGCTCTATACGCTATGGATGTGCATGCTCGAATGGCCAACTGAAAATGCCACCAGGATTCTTGAATGGCTTCTGAGTCCCTGCAGCAGTAGATCAACTGTATAATGTGCGAGTGAGTTTGGTCATTTGTACAAGCTGAACAAAGGTTGGTCTAAGCCAAATTGCATTGCACTTGTGAACCGGGGGCTCTGGTCTTAAGTATCTTTTACAGCTGGGGGGACCGAGAACAATTTTGTGTGCGTCTGAAAAAGGCAGATAAACAAAGCCACTTTTTGAAGCATCTAAAAGTAGAGTAGCGAGGCGTGACATTCCCAGGGCGATGGGACACAAAAGCTGAGGTCACGCGGATGAAAAAGAGAATCAAACAGCCACTTTCACACGTCTGCCCTCCGCCATACAATAGGAAACAAATGTTGTTAAAAGAGGATCGATGCCATTCATTGTGAGGCAGCGAATGATAGCAAAACAATATTGTCAAACTGAGTCAACTTTGGAATATGCTGCCACCCAGGAAAAAAAGAGGAACAGATGAAAATTCGATCTGCGTAACGCGTAAGGAACAGTCAATGGCGGTATACTGTTTTGGAATAAACATCATTTAAACACCAAATCATCATATTAATTATAATATACAAAAATAAATGAACACCAAATAAAATCCGAATATATTCTACCACAAATGCGGATATAAAACAATTATTGTATATGGGAATATTTAAAATCAAGTTGTTATTATTACTTTAGCAGCTTATTATTTGTAGAAGCTAAGCATCCTTGTTACTCTGTAAAGTGCATGTCAAACCTGCTGTCGAGCCAGACCCCGCTGAGCTCTCGGCAAATTCAATGTGTAGGCTATTTTATCGCATTATTAGTCTCGTGTTTCTGCAGGCAATGTAGATTTACCGAAGAACAAACGAATAAACAAACTGCAATTGCTGGCGGTGTAACTGAAACTGTTAATACAAACATGCAATCCAAGTAAAGAGTTTACATCATTTACATTCACTTTTTTCAACTAGATCCACATTGTTAAAGCGGTCACAGTGTGTCATTTGAGTAAACAAAATTCGATCATTAAAAACCAATGCGTTGTTTGAAACCATTATATATTTATTATTTTCAGAAGAATAGGATATCATTAGATACTGGCTTTTACAATTGGAGAGGTAACGTGTCGGACAGCACACCTTTACTTGAGTCATGGTCCCTTTCTGAGTCCGATCAGCGTCGTTTTAATGAAGTCTGCGTCGATCTCTATCCCCCGAGATGTTTTACTGCGCAATTAAGCGCGTGTTTGTGATGCGGAGAATGAATATTCAGGAGAATGTCAATTAATTAGCAGACAGAGGGCTCTCATTATGATGCTCAAAACCCTTTTAGTGGCGAGGAAACTAGAGGAGGGGTAGTGCGCAAATCCAGTTAAACGCTATTATCTCACGCTGCCCTCATTTGCTTGATGGACTTTGTCTTAATTATAGGCTTATGGTTTGTTAGCGGTATCGCACGGCATAACTTAAAGGAACCCGTGTCATTGTATGTTGACTTAAGAGAAACGGAGCTGATGGACTTGGGGCCTAAATAAGACATTAACATGTGATGAAAATACAATAAAAAATACGTATGCGTCACATTCGTGGAAAGTTCTGTTTTATAAACGACGCGAAGCGCAGTGAAAATAGACGATATTTTTATGGTAGTATTTATGTGTAGTAACCATGCTTTTTATGGCAGGATGATGGCACCTTTTGTACTAACATAACTACAAATGGTTAAACATGTGGTTAAATTACGATGAAGAAATACTTTTCTTATAAGTGCGCCGAACTGTAAAAATGTGTGTAATTTAGATCACATTATTACTATTAATTTAAGCAATGTGTACCATTGTCATTGTCAAATAGCCAATTCAACAGAATTCAAAATATAAAATAAATCTGCTTCGAAAATGAAATAAGTCTTGTGATAGACCAATTATGATCAACACTGTCGTTATTATTCGCAATATTCCCATAAAGGTTAGAGAGATAAATACAAAGGCTGTCCGCTAAACAGAGTCCCACATCCGTATGCATGTAAAATTAATTAGCTGCTTCTCAGTGACATCAAAAAGAAGTACCTGGGAGGACGACGCCTTTAGGGCATGCCGAACATATGCTGGGATTACAGTTAATGGACTCATTACATAAATTAAGCATTCATTATACGGCACATCAGGTGTGGAGAATGTCTCAATTGAGCGGAGCAAGGGACGTTGAGGGAATCAAAAGGGGTTTTACTAAAAGGCCGGTCAAGACTCATTTGTCTTCGCCAGATTTTTTCCCTTAAAAAAATAAGGTGGGAAAAAAGCAGCCAAACATAGACAAAGCAGTTTGAATCATAAGCTGCATGCATGTACAAAAAAATAGAGGCAGTTGCTTTATTTGGCCATCAGGTGGGGCAGGCATACATAGAGGGCGAGAAATGGGTCTGGAAAGAACTGAATTTACAGATATAAACCATTTCACCATTATTCAATATAATAACATTTATATTCATTTGTTTGTGTATTTATTTATCATATACACATTATCTAGTACATGGTATTTATTTTATTGTTATTTGTCACATACAGTTTTAAAGGCATCATGTACAACATGCATTGAAATGTTAAAGACTTCAAATGCAAACACCTCTAAGTGCCATTTGATGTTTATATTACAAGTTATTTAATTTTAATGGCACAGGGACATATTCATTGCCATTCAAGTAAATTCACACAACATAGGAGCCTGATATCGTTTAAGAAATATCAAACTGCACTGTGAGGAATTTGCATTTAAAGTCTTTGCTTTTTCTGGTAAACTCTGTAGAGTTTAAGCCAGGACTAACCCTTCGTTAAATTAGGATATTCAAGTTGCCCTAGTTAAAAACATTGCTGGTGTGATCTTAAGACGAAACAATGGCACTGAGATTTTTTAAGGTATTTTAGGGGGAGTGGTTTTAAGTTAAGACAGCTCAGACTTTTATTTAGTCTGGGAATAGCCTTTAACCTTGTCTGTGAAACCGGGCATAAAACTAATAAATAAATAAATAGTATAAAGTCAAGCTAACATTTATTCAGACACCTTCAACATTTCTCCCACTATCAGAGTTTATTTGCTATAGTTTGAAAAATGGTAATAAAACATGACAAGAACTCAGAGCTAAACTGGGTCAGAACAAAGTCATCCTGATAATGTCAGATTAAATTGAGAAACTATGTGATGTATTAGGCTAAAAAGCTGCCAGCTGTTAAATTTAAGTACACAGTTTGATAATACCAATTTACGGCAACCAATTACCAAGCAATGCTTAATTTTATGTCCAGTGTTTATGTTATGTTTATTTTGTTCCGTCTGTGGTTTAAAAAGGTAAAATTCGCAAATAAAGAAACACTTAACCAAGGTCAGGTCAAAATGTCTGCATTATAATGGTTGTGAAGCTCACTGGTAGTTCACTGTATGTAGAATTTTAGCCTATAATATCTCACAGTTTACTTAAATGAGTCGTTCACTTTAAAATAAGTCAATGGGGGCTGATTTAAATGTGAACTACTACTTTCCTTTTGCAATCCACACTTACATAAAGGTGGTCCTGCGGCCACTAGTAAAAAAATATATAAGAATTATATATGGTGCCTGAATTTTTGGTTCAACCGTATAAGCGTATAGTAAATATATACAAACAATAAGATTAAAGAAAAAATGTGCAGGGTTAATACCACAATAAAGTGGAGATTTATCTACATCCAAGAAGTCAGATGGCCTGAAGCAGTTTTAGAATCCAATTTGCAATACATTTAAGCGAAATCTGATTAATCATTTGTTATTCATGTGTAAAATTTTCCCCAGTAAGCTGCAGTCCAAGCTTTCAGGCATTACAAGTGAATACACTGCATGACTAACATTTGCATACTCAGATAGAGATATACAGCAGAAGACGTTTCAGCACCACGGAGAGCTCCGGCACACAGCACAGGCCCAATGCTCTAAATACTCTTATGATTTCATATTGCCTGGATAGACATGAACAGATGCCATGCATCCCATCATTATAGCGGTGTATGCAGGAATGTGTCTGATTATGTGTTTCTAAGTGAGGGAGAGAAAGAAATGGCGCTAACAGAGGGATTATGTAAAACCCTCCACCCGCATCTGACGGACAGCTGGCACGTTTGCTAGACACAACCGGGCACACAGCTGGTGACTGCTGCTAAAATGAACGACACCTTCTGTTAATATCCCCGCGTGTGCGAGCGATGGTACCGTGCGTGTGGAGGGTCTCATCTCTCCCCAGTTCATTGGGTCCATATGGAGAATACCAGCAGGAGTGATGAGCGCTCTACCTGAGGCCCATGCTTATGCTATTGACTGTGACCAAGAATGTGTGGGTTAGAAACCTCTACATAATAATTTATTACAGACGCAGGGCCGTCTTGTGCCAGTTTGCTCAGATTGTTAATTAATAGCGGACAACTACAAAAACATTCTGGGTTAAAACTACACTGGTTTATAACAAACTCTTACAAGTATCATTTATCTACAAACCTTAAAAAAAAACACAACCTAACTGGGGAAAGATTAATCCAATGATGAAATGAACCAGGATCACAAGTACTTTGTGAAGAGGAAATCTACACAATGAGAATCGACGCCTATGAGCGGTGTGTGTGATGTGGACTTAGAAACATATGAGAAGACCACTGTAATTTCACACACAATCTATAAACATGACATGAATCAATATTTCTGGTCAAATAAAATGAACTGTAACACTCAAAACTGGCCTAAGGGTCCCCGGAGTGCACTTAACCTTTGACCCCCATAGACTTTAAGTCGCATATAGCCAAGTCCAACACATTGTATCACATGAAACACGATGAAGTCATGTCAGTCAGCCTTCATTAAACTTTAAACACAGACTAAAGCATCACCAAAGATTCCTTTCTTATGTCTTTATGTAAAATCTCTAAGAAACTGAGCTGTAGTGATCAAAGGACAATAAAAATCAAAACCAGATTGAAATATTTCCAAATCCATTTAGTATATCTCCCCTTTCATTTCATCACTGAATAAAAAGAAAAACATGCCAAAGACAAAGTGTTAAAAATCTGTTTTGAAACTAACAAATTCATCATAAAATCTATGAAAATGCAGCTTAAAGGGCAAATTCACCCAAAAATGAAAATCCTCCAATCATTTTCTCACCCTCATGTCATTTCAAACATATATGACTTTAGATATTTTGAAGAATGTTGGTACATAACTACACGTAACCTTATTGAGTTCCATTGTATGAACACAAAACCACCGAGACATTTCTCAAAATATCATAGTTCACAGAAGAAAGTGTAACAGACATGTTTTGAATAACATGCGGGTGAATCAATGATGACAGAATTGTTATTTGCTAGCCCAAATATCCCTTTAAGGCCCATTCACACCAAGAAAGATAACCGATAAAATAACTAGTGACCAAACAAATAGCCATTTATATAATATAACATTGTGTGCTGAAGTTTCACATATTTAAATTCACTTGTCCTTTGAATTTGAAGGTATTTTAATAATGCTATAAATGTTTCATCGTTTATCAGCTGGTAAAAATGGCAGTGACTGTAATCCTTAATGATATCAATATTAATTCTTTGTATCCTTATCAATATCATTGTAGTTTATACACCCCTATTCCCTTAAATTTAAAACGATTTTGACAACTTGTTTAATATTCATAATTAAAGTTATCGACCTTGGTGTGAACGCACCTTTACCCTGTAAAGAAAAGATTCCCAATGTTTTCCAAGAATTACACACTATTCAGATATCAATGTACCCTCGAATCACCAAAAAAAAATCACAATTTACAAGTTAAGGTTAACGACATACACCAGTGACCTTCCCTCATCTGTTAACCATTCAACCTCACACACCTCCTCAATATCACTTACTATCTTACAGGGCACTCTGGTAAACAGCATGCCGTCATCGCATGAGCTCTCCTTTTAATATGATCAGGAGATGCTGGGCGGCTCGGCGCGGCCCACGTTCATAGAGACCTTGATAATGAGCGAGAAGCACTTAGCCAACTGGGACCAGGCGAAGGGGCATTGCGTCTATCTTTCATCTAACGCGTCTGGGGACGCTTGGTCTCCCAGGACGCCACTAATACCACTAAAGATCACAGCCGCATGCCACACACCCCAGCCTAAATTAGTGTTTACCACGCTGATAAACAACAACACCTTTTTTTAATGTCAGGACAATGTGGAGTCTAACCTAAGGGCAGGTAATGGAATAATGAGGAGTGGATCCATATTTTAGCGGCCCGAGACTTTCTTTGTCCTGAAGTTAGGAATAAAGTGTTTCACAAGAAAGGAACACGGGGCCGGTCATCCAGGAGACCTTGGCTGTGCCACAATAACGCGATTGTAGGCTTCTTCCCTGATGGACATGACATCTCGGCTATCAGGCGTCGTAAAAATTCAATAGGCAGAGACGCATATTTTTTCCCTTTCATTAGCATTGTGTTAATGAGGTTAGCCACTTAACACACAATAGGCTTTATATTTAAGACGTGGTGTTCTCCCGCTCGCTAACTCATGCTGGACCACCCTCTGTTGTCCCTGCCCACCCCGCGTCTTTGTTTATGGCCGAGTATCATTTTAGGCAGTTAGGGCCTGTCACAGACATCCAAATACTTTAATTGGGCCTGATTTACACCGGCCTGAATTAACAGCATCTCCATTGTCGAGCACAAACAAGGGCCCCCCCAGTAAATCATGGTGCTGTTAATAGGGCCAGGCAAACAGTCAACTGAGCATGGCAGAGCTTTCCTGAGCTCCTCGGGTGTTGACCGGCCTCGGTTGCCTCCCGCTGCAAAGTAATATGCATGACACATTTCCAGGCACTAATTCATTTGTTTAATAATACGACGTGATAACCTGAGCCGAAAACAGTGCGCGCATGGAGGAAGCCGGAATGGGACTATTAATCCATAGCTAATCAAAGGGCAAGAGAAACCGTGGAATTTGCCGTACTGGAATATTTGGCTTGCTGCTAAAGAATGCTAATGGAAAATGCGTATTATGCCGATGAAGACCTGTGGGTACTTTTGTGTAACGGCGAGCTGCAGACCCTTGGACTGACCAAAGAAAAGTTCTGTAATGCATATATAATGTCTGGAGGTGCTGTCAATTTGTTTCTTAAAGAAAACTGTTGCTCGAGAGCTCTCCATCGATAAGCGAGGCTGAAAAGTGTTTAATGAAGAACAGCGGGATTTTGGGTAATCGGAACTGTAGGGTGACGGTCGTGGCTCCCACATCAGGGTGCACCATTTTCATAAAAAAATTTTGTCTGTCATAGTTTCTTGTAAATAAAACAAAACAGTTATTGAGCAAGTTCATAAAAAAACTTGTTCAAAATGGCGGTAAGCTTACATTTAAAATAATCATTTATAATTTGTTGGGTCAGATTTAAGCATTTTAAGATGCAATTTAGTTTTATATAGATATGACAAGGCAGAAGTTATAAATTGCAGATTTAAATAAACTTCATTAAAATGAACAAAGGAGTACTAAACATCCAAATAAATGTACAAAAGAAATGTCCAATGTAGCCCCATGTGTTAAAATAGCCTGAGAGGACTATGATTAAGACATCAGCCAGACCACTAAGCTCATGTGTTATAAATAATACAAGAGATGCTTTATTCTATGTGTCCAGAGAGAGTAGCCCTGCATTAAAACCTCCATAGGGAACAATAGAAAAGAGTCCGTCCCAGGACAAATCATACAACCGTACTTCTGAATAAGCAACTGTTTTGCCAGACAGTTGACATGACCGACATTATTACACTGAAACAATAGTATCTGTGATAAAATAACTGGTGGGACTTTACAATAAGGTTGTATTTGTTAACACTTATAAATGGATTAAAGATCCAGTTTATGAAAATAAGCAGCATCTATCGGTCAGTTTTGTGTTTCGCAACCAAGGGCTCCCACCAGCCCTCCCTTTTGAAGCACTAGGATGGCTGACAAAGTACTGAGATATCATCACATTTTCGCTTCTTGCCGAAGGACATAAAGTATTAACGAAACACGTTCTGTAGAGCAGTTTGTCCATTTAGGGCTACTGTAGAAACAACATGGTGAATTCCATGCAAGGGGACCCGCGGTTTAGAAAGAAAGAGCTCATTGTAAGGTAATAAAAGTATAACGCTTCATTATGTGAGGTCTTTATAAACCTCTGAACACATTTATGTATATAATATTGCATTTCTGTCATATTGCATATCGTTTCTTTGACTAACATGAGCCAAGCATTTATTATTCTTTGTAAATGTTAGTCAAATGTCAATACAATTATTTATTTTAGTCTATTGTGCATAAAAGTTTAAAGAAGTTAAAAGTATTTCAAAATGTTTTAGTAATACGTTACATAAGTTGACAAAGTAAGATCGATAAATGTGGTTGAAGTATTTTTCTTCGTAACTTCATGTCAACTAACGCATTTACTAAGGTTACAAATACAACCTTTATTTTGAGAATTATAGCTTGCAGTAATATCTCAAAGCTATAGGACATTTGAATATGAAAGTATAGACCTTCCAGATAAACAATTTTCCATTAAATATCAATAACATAAGTTGCAAGAAACAAAAAACACAGTTTTTCTTACTTCGTTGGATCTATATGATTTTTTGTAATTTTCCAATTTTAACGCATTTACCTCCACATTACTCATTTTATGAACCAGAACTGTTTTCGTGTTTTTAGTGAACGGTGCTTTTATTCTATCGAGAGGCTATTAAATGCCTTGTGTCGCAACTCTGGTAATAAAAGCAACATTAAAACGACACTAATGCAAAACAACTACATCGGATATACGGTTCTAAAGGTCAAACCTCCTCTATTTACGGTTTATGTGCAATACAATCACAGATTATGGTTCAATGGATTTACTCTCTTTTAAATATAATCATGACGTATGGTCGCTTCGTCTAATTACATTCCTTATAATGACATTCTAAGGAGGGGACGTCTGGTAAGCCAATGGTAAACCGGTGAGGAACAAATCAGCCTCCTTCAAAGATTAGGAATTAATGGCACAAGCAGAATTCACCAGGTTAAATCCTATAAGAAACACTGTACAGATGAAACGCATCACAAAAGAGGATTATCGTCATGAAGGAACATGAAAATCAGCCGGTGAACTGGCAATACTGTGATTTCCTAACATCTTCCAGTCAATCTAACAGTGCATCAAACTCACCTAATCTGCAATTTTGTTCATAATATAGTTTGAAGAAATCAATTCAACCTGAATAAAATGTTTTCCAATAACTGCAGAGGGAAAAACTTCTCACACTTTAACATCAACTTTCAACATCAATGTTAAGCCTTAAAAATAGCTATACACCATTCTAAAGATCAACCTTGAAAATAGACCTCAATCCTTTACACGACACAAACAATTTAGCCTGACAACGTCTCAAAATCTGCAGTTCATTTACCATCTGAAAAGATTCCCCGTCGTGCAGTCACCCCATCTTTCAGACCTCAAGGTAACCCACCTTTGCGATCCAGTTTCAATTGCTTTCTAATCATGTTCTAATTTTGAACGTGGCCTTGTTATGCAAAAGAAATGTTGAAACTAATCACATCCTCTCTGTCAGAGCGGGCAAAGACGGGCATCGGGGGAGCGTGCCGTACTGGGGTTATAACAGAAAAACCACGGCGAGCGTATCTGAGAAATGTCAAGTACCACTGGATGGTAGGAATCTGTTATTTCATGTGTATGACTTTTGCACCATTGTAGCTTTAAGGGCCTAACTCATATAGTTAGGGAAATGTCCAATTCCCCCGTCTGGGCAAAAACCATTAAAATCCCAAATAATTGACTTTCAAAAATCTGTTTCCTTAGCAACAGAGAAAGAAACAGAACATAGAGATTTGTGGCATTGGACGTACAAAAAAAATGTACCTTTATAACGGTTATTGGGGTCGGATCAAAGTTGACTGGTGGTCAGGTTTTGAAAGATGTGTAACGTTGTCCCTTTTATGGTCTATGGTCATCAGGCTTGGACAAGCAACATAAATTCCCGGTTTCTATCATGTGTCTCAGGGCCACGATGAATCCATATCTAAAATGGCAAAAACTGAATTTACACAATTATACAGAGCACTGTTATCAAGTCAATAAAAAGTGACATTTCACCAAATGAGGGCCGAGCACAAAATGAAGAATCAATTTTTAGGATGATCAAAATGTCTCCCGTTTCTGTAATGTTAGAACAGACAAGTGTGGTGAACTGTGCAAACTAATCCATAGGATAAGATCTGAATCACATATCAACAGCAACAAATGTTGATTCCCATCAATATATGTATCAATGTCTGATCTCTTACATATTAAATAGGGCTGAAACATATTGTTCTCTATTGGCTAAAATCAGGAAGAGATTTTAACTACATTAAATGTGATTTTTAGTGATGCACACAGCCTCTGTAACCAGCACTGGTAACAAGGATTGGCTCAATATCACCTAAAGCCCATTTCCCAGCATAATATTAGTTATGACATTGGCTGAACTTTGACCCCAGTTAATGGACTCAATAGATATCCACTTAAATGTATGAAATAGTGTGATTTAATAGAGAGAAGACTGCAGATGCCATGACACCATTAATGGGCAGGGTCTTTAAGAAAATATGAAATACTTTTGTAGTGAATGTTAATATTGAATAGTAGGTCACATAAACTAATCAAAATTTGGCAACTTACTTGTTATCTTACTCAATAGAAACACTCTCATTGTAAATAACATCTATTACCATGAGGCACGGATATAAGCACTAATGTGCAGCTTGCATACAATGACACGCATATTTCGAGCTCTGAATATTACAGTCAGATCAAAAATCCACAGACAATTATTCTTACAGTGTTGATCATTTATCTTTTGATGGTCTTTAATAGACTCTCACTAATACTGTGTACTGTGTATTATATACAAATATTTTCCCAGTTTCTATATGTATTAAGATTTCTATTTTCGTTCCTGTTTTTCTGCTTTGAAACAATGTGGGGATGTCAACAATTATTTCTGACTAATCAGATTAGTATTCAAAATAAACGTTTTTGTTTACATAATATGTGTAGGTACTGTGTATAATAATCATATAAATACATAGACGCATGTATATATTTAGAAAATACACATTTTATCTGATTTTACATTAATTGTGTTTATTTATTTAGTATATAAACATATTCAATATATTAATATATAATTTTGTTAAATGGATACACAAATACATATATATACTGTATACACAAATATAAAAAATTACTTTTTATTTTTCGCAAATAATCGTTTTACAGCCCTAAAGCGAAATAAAGCAAAACAAACTTGACTAAATATGTGCTTTCAATGCTTTATAGGGTTGGGCGATGTCTACTGTGAAACATCCCGATGGACGATGACATCGCCGTCGTCTTTAAACATGCTGTAGCTTTATAAAGTCCGGGTCTTTCATTACTACAGTGCAAGCTTCACAGTTATAAACTCAGTCGCGTGTGTCTTCTTTATACAACACAAACTGCTAAGACACACGTCTTTATACACAGTGATAAAGTGATGCTCTGCATAAGCTCAGCGTCATCTTTATACAGAGAAAGCTCATCCACATCGGATCTGTACAGTGCAAGATTAAATGCCCCTATAGCCTTGTTCATATTTGTTAACAAAGCGATTTGCAGCACAGAGCAGCAAGAGTCATGTGACCCAAGCTCAACATTTGTTGGAATCACGATGCAAGCTCAACATCATGATGTCTGTCTATCGGCCCAACCTTTATGCTTAATAAAACATCTATACTAGAAAAAATTAATGTGCTCATCATACGTTTTAAAATATGGGATTAAATATTACACTAAACTAAAGAAATAGTTACCTCGCTTGTTACCATTTTTGCAACGTCCACTTTAAACATTAAAACAAAAAACCTGCACAAGCATCCCATAGCATTAACAATTAGAAACTGTTACAATGTCGCTAGCATATAGAAAACACTTGCTGCATCTCAATTCGGCTACTTATACTATGCCTTGTTATGGAAATATATATGCATTTTAGGACATGGCAAAACTGTTTTCTCGCACTGGGACATACAAACGCAAAACGCAAAGTGGCCGTTGTTTCTTGGACGACCGTGATCCTTAACTGTTACGATTATTGTTACGTAGTGATTTGTGGGTGATATCAGCCGTAAAGTGTCCATGGATTCGCCTTTTCACCGGAAACAGTAGACCATCCGGGCACTTTGATAATACTCATTTCTGCACACAGTGATTTGGTACATACTAATTCTATTTTCGAGTTAGGACGTAGGACGAATAGTATGCGAATTGGGACGCAGTTTCTGCTTACTCTTTTTCAGTGTTACCTGGACCGAGAAATGCACGTTTCTTTGTCCGTAGAAGTCCATCGAGTGACACAAAATGCCTCAAAAGACTTTGCAGAGAAATGCAGGTTTATTTTTCAGCAAAAGACCTGAATTACCAAAACTATTTAATCTGATTAAGTATAAATTGACAGTTACCTCAGCAAAACTGATTTTAACCCATTTTATAAGTAAGAAATAATAAATAAACGTAATAAAGCAATTTTGTGCCTGAACTTGATCATAGTCTATTTTTAAAATTCAGCTTTAACGGAATAGTATTTGTACAAAAGGGTACACCAGAGTTCAAAAAGTACTGCATAGCAATAATGAATTCATACAGTACATGGACAAAATTAACAAAGCAAGCTAAATATGCTAACATCAGTAGCAGCAGGTCTTCACTTCTCTCTCTTGTGGTCAATAGTTATGCGTATGCAGTCGGGGGGGCAAAGTGGATTTCAGCAGATATCAGTCATGCTCTTTGTAGCAATTAGCCTAGCGTTATAACAGCGTCCCAATATCTGCTGAGACAGGCGCTAAAACTCAGGCTGACACAGACCAGCTGATTAGCCAAGCTTAATTAGCCACGCTGCCTTTTAAATGGGCAAATCTGAGTCTGCCTTTAAACCTCAATTGGGACCAACGACTGCGAAGATGTGAGGACCATTTTAGCACTTTAATGATGTTAAAATGGAGCGCTTCACACCACAGAGAGAGATCAAGAGCGGCCGCATGTTGCGGATAATAACCAATTCGAAAAGGTCAAAAACAACATAGGCCTACTGTTAAACAAGCCGTTTGCGAATTTCGGTTAAATAAATGCCGAGTGAATTCGAGAGGCTGAAAGGCTAATGCTATATGTTTAAAAGCTAACGCGAAGGTTTATACTTTTCAAGTTCACATTTTGATGGACTTTTGAAAACTTTCTGGCCAACAAAACGATATAACGCTAATCTGCTCATCGTCGATGCCAAGCTCGATATTATTTCTCCAGCAACATTCAACATCGACGCTGGTTTGTTTATGTACTTTGACCTCCGTAATGAATCTCAACAGGAGCTAAACCAACTCAGGTACAGCTCGGTAAAGCGGGCCAACAGAAGGCGTTTCGTCCGATATGTCAACATGATTAATCGTGCACTAAAAAAGGATCCGGGACCTCAGAGTGGATGCGGTGACCAAGATGACGATTTACATCTTGGCGTAAGCAGATACAAGACAAGCAGTTAACTGAGCCGGTCCACGCAACAGTATGAATTTTTAATTAATAATTAGTCATGTAATTCCTCCTCAGGAATTATTATCCCTAGAACTGGTTTGTGAATTTAATTATTAGAAGCCTTTTTGTTTCTGTGTCCCCCTCATTACTGTCAGGATTGATGTAACACAAACTTCATTAAAAATTAAAGCGGGAGTCTTAATTACAAGGCTAGCCTGAGTGAAGTTAGAATTAGCCAACTCAGTGATGTGCAAATGAGAGCATTATTTAAGAAACATGCTAGAAGTAGTTATGCTAATTTGCAAGGTTCACAGTCACAGACCTTTTCACTAGCGGTTGCATATTCATTAAATACACTATGCAAATTTAATGTAGCAGTCGTAGTAATGCCTTGTTAATTTATTCAGATTTATTGAGTACGACTTGTAAAAAGAAGCAATTTAATTACTCGATCTCCTTGGGAAGGAAGCGGGATGTGGCGGAGGTTTTTAAACTGTGTAAATCAGGATTACTGTGCTTTGATAGAAAAGGGGTGGGCGAACTAAAGGACACTGTTTTTAATAACTGGGCTTGAGAGACGTATTTGATTTACTTAAGCCGCACGCAAAGAGAAAATCACTTAAGTCATCCTAATGGAGAGCAGAAACGGCCAGAGATGTTGTGCTTGTTTGACCGAATTAGAATAGATGCTGAGTCCACAGCAGTTGGTTGGAATGGGACCACTGAGACCAGTAAAATATAAATGGAGATCTTGGAGAGCGTGTTAGGACCCCCAGGATGTATTTATGTATTTCCTTGCTTTACACAGAGGACCAGACCAACGTCTGTAAGAGACCAACCCTTATTTAGTTGTCATCGCATTTTAGTTTCAAATCTAGGTATTTATATATTTATTTATTTTTCTAAAAAATGAAAAAATAGAGTTGGAGCTGTCGTTTAGTGGTTGGCACCAACTCTAAAAAATATTCACTCAAAGTTAACATTTACAGTATTTTTATTACAGGATCTTCCCACATTTTTGAAATATGGTAAAAAATGTCAAAGGATAGAAATAGACTGCAACACTTACAATAAGGAGGTAAAATAGCATTAAAAACATGTTTTTTTCCTTCTCAAATTGACAATATTTTTTTGGCATCCCATTTGCTGTAATATTGACGTTTTTCACAGGATTTTTTACAGTGTATGATATATTGAGCTGTGGTGCTCATTTAGGCTTCCAAGTTTAAGTCTGCCTTTTTATTTTATGTTTTTTTATGTCACTATTTTACTTGATTTAACTCAAGAGACATTGATTTTTTGGCTAAGTCGGTCTGGTTCATTAATTTACTAATTTACTATTAAATATTACCACATGAAGCATTTTATTTTTACGTTGCCCCAAAACTATAACTAAGGCACTACGAATATGGATTATGAATCTAAAAGAATCCACAGCTGCAGTACAAATGTCTTTTCTTCTGTAAACTAAACCAAAACCCATACGTATAGTTACCAAAACTGTGTATCAAGCATCTACCACAAGTTTGCAAACTCAGGTACATATTTCTTTTTCCCTTGACATTTCCCATTGATTTTCATTTCTGAACAAACATCCCTTGGGAGACAAAAAATAATAATCTAAGTTAGTAAGTCTTACCGCCCATGGCGGCTGGCTTCTGAACTTGCTTTTTAGCTTTGAGGCTTCATAGAGCTACAAATGAAAAAGCATCTTTCCAAAACCAAACTTTCATCTCCCTTCCACTCAAACAAAAGAATCAGACCTTTGACCCGTCGACTTGTTATTGCGTACATCTACACTACATACCAGACACCGCTCTGTTTTTACATTTGCTCCAAGATCTGAATGTGTTGAACTTGTTCTCTTAGATCTGGGCAACATGGCCAGTTGTTAATGACTGGATGCCAGTCTCGAGGGAAGGCTCTGGTCCGCAGGCGGTCATACTGGAAAACATCCTAAGGACCGTGGGCCACAGAAGCTCAAAGAGACAGCTAACACGGCCTGGAGTGGATCTACAGAGCCAAGGACTCGACGCTGGTCATGTCTGAGAGATCTGCACTCACCCCAGGATCTAATTACTTACTCCTATCTCCCCCATCATCTCCTGCTTCCTCCAAGAGAAACCCCATGGGTCTCTTCAGCCCTGCCCCTCACATCATACACTGACATGTGGAAACATCCCACCCGCTGTCCATGACAACAGCTGTAATCCATAAGAAAAGAATGATATAGATTTGCCGATTTGACAACAAGCATTCGTTTTTTTTTTATTTAAGTGAGAAGTAAAATAAGTTAAAATAATATCAGATATTTAGAGGTATTTAAGTTTTAATTGTATACCTCTACAATGACTTAAATCCATCTTTATGCAAAACAAACGTCACAAATTCAGTTTGCATGAAAGTGTAAATAACATGGCAAATAAAATATCAGCAACCAAGTATCTGTAAGATGCACACTTCAACCATTTTATATAGTTTTTTGCAATGATATATTAATTGCAAAATATAATATTAATATAATTGTATTATATTTTATCTGTGAAATTTTTTTTTATTTAATTTCGTATGTATTTAATGTGTTTGTTTATCTCTTTGCAGAGATATTGTATGTGATTTTATAAGTTTTTAAAGTGCTTTACACTAGATAATATTATAGATTGATTGATTGATTGATTTAAAGATAATACAGATGTCTAACTTCTATTGTGATGCCATTTAAGATTATTTTATAAATAAATGTGGTAATTCAGATTTATAATCTTAAAAGACTGGACATTTGTCTTCTAGCAAATAAAAAACATGTTAAAATATATCATTTATTTGTCAATTAAATTATGTAAAAATAAACAACATGAACTAAACAACTTGATCAAATGAATGAATAAATAAATAAAAACAAATAGATGTGCATGATTTACACCCCATGCCATTTTCTTAATAAACTAATACAAATCGATAATCACAAATAAATGTAATTTTATAATGATTTTTTATTTTTTCATTTAGAGTTGCACATATACGCAGTTTTATTTTCTAAAAACACGGCCGCATATGAATATGCATGTTATTTTATCAGATAAATTATCTCTTGTGGTCCTCAGAGGCTACAGCGCCGTAAATAATTCAGATCCTCCCACATACCATAAATCTTCCCTGCCTATCCACTTTTACAGTATTTGTTTAATATACTATCTAATAAAATTAAACTACAGATTTCCTAATGTCTTGGCATTGACATTTTTTAGACAAGAAAAACCGGCCTGACATGATAGACAGCTTTAGTCAACTTGAACTGCAGAGCACAAGTGCTCTTCATCTTGATTAATTCATCACAGTGAATTTGTCGAGCTGTGTGTGAGAGAGAGAGAGACAGACTTCAATAGATAGTGAGCCCCATAGTGAGCCTCACTATGGTTCTGTATTGTGTACTCATTGGAGGAAGAAAGGAGGTGCCCAGCACATGATAACCCACCGGCTATTGTGAATTTAAGCAGCGAGCGGTACTTGCTGGCTGGTGGCCTGAAGGTATGAGAGCTTAAAAGACCAGGGGTCTCATCACCGTACCCCCACCTTCCGCTCACTGCCTGGATGGCTGTAATTACCCCTAGGCCCATGAATAATGGCGGGTATGGCATCTTGCGCTGCTTTGATAGAGATGGGATTAGTTTATTCAAGTCCATGGGTTGGGCAAGCCTCTGAATCTCATCACCATGCCCCTTCACTCACCCGTCTCGACAGCATCAACCCATCTGCCATCCCGGGCAATGACTATTCACCGGCTTGCTAGCATTGCACGCTAGTCACGCTAAGGGTCTAACTTGCTAGAGTTAAGTTAGCTTGACTTGTTAATTGTTTGCAGTAAAAACTACACAGTTTAAGTCTCACCGATGGCCTTTAACCTTTAAAACGGCAAGGGTTTTTGGATCAGGCTAATGTGTGGGAAAGATGTGATATTTGGCACACTGAATCAGATAATGCCAGAAACAATAACTCACCCACCCACACGCGTGCGTGTACAAAAGGAGTGTAAATTTCCATATGCTCAAATTAGCATCACATTGGACGGATCAAAGCGGGTATCAAAGCGCAAGTGTTGCTTCTCTATTGCGCTATGATACTGCAGACGGGGCGAAACGTTCCCTCAGGGTCCGCCAGTTAAACTAGGGGATTAGAGGGGGCCCATTAAAGATTAAAGAGGTGGGTTTTACTTTATTATCCCAAACCAACAACTGTCAGTGTCATGGATATTCCCATCCCTCATTCGGCACAACAGATTGTCAATAATTTGAGCAGAAAAGTATTTTACAGGGAGATTAATAATGTGTGTGTGGTATTTTTAATTGTGTGAGTGTTATTGTTTGCGTTTGTTTCTACGTTTGTATTCCTTAGAGACACCGTAACAAAAGATGAATGAAAGAAGTGTTTATGGTTATTTGAATTGTACGATACATTTACAAGCACATTTAACTAGATGACACTGTTTGTAATGACTTTGTTTAGGGATAAACAAGAAACAGAAGCAAGCATTGAACTAGCTGAGAAGCAGCGTTAGTAGTGCAGCAGTAGGATTTCAAATTCATCCGTGTCAGTATGAGACGAGAAAAAAGGGAATTCTGGTTTGTGCCACGTCATTTTGATGTACTAAAAAACGTAAACTAATTTTTATTTGAAGTCTCTTAAGATGCTTGCCCTATAAACATATATTCCCAGAAGACAAAATGATGACCTAAAGTTAGTTTTTGATTGCCATTTGGTTGTTTTTTTAACTAGGTTAACGTTCCTATTAGGTTTTATATTTCAACTATAAAATAACTTGCTAGAACGTTAGTCTTTGTCAAAAACAAAAACAAACCTTAAAAAATAATGTTATGGGAACCAAGTTAGCTGACTGTTTCTTTATTATAATAAACACAATTTGAGCTTATTCGGACAAAATTTAAAGTTGTATTACAACTATTGCGTGTTAATCGACAAACATAGAGGCAGACAAAACAGCTTGAGGGATAGATCACCGCAAAATAAAAAGTTCTGTCATCATTTATCTACCCTGTTGTTGTTCAAAATAGAAAACATATCAAGTAAAATGTCTTGGTGTTTTTGCGTCCATACAATGGAAGGCAATGGGTGCCAATGTTGTTTGGTTATCAACCTTTCTCAAAATATCTTCTTTTGTGTTCTGGAGAAGAAAGTCATACAGGTTTGGATTGACACAAGGTTGAGTAAAATTTGAGTACAATCCCCGTAACTTGTATTGAACACTGTAGATCAACTTGTAGATCATGAAAAAACGAACTCCAAGGTCATGGTTTCAGAAATAAACAGAACTACTGAATTTAAGTTCAGTAAACAGAACTTAAAATGGTCTACAAATGTTATTTTTGGGATTTAGCATGTTTTAAAGGTAATTAACCAAAGAACAACCATTCATTATTATGACCTTGCTATACCGATGGCTTTACACACACTGTAAAGTCAACTTCAACGTGTCCCAAATGTGTAACTAGGGTAGTATGTTTAAAATCATTTAAGCACCTCTCATTAGATAGATCAACATTAGATTACTCACGCTAATGTGTTTACCCCCTGAGGCTTGCCGCTTTTTCTTTACAGACAACAAATCATTTTTTGTCAAAACTGAGTAGCACAGCATGAGGTGGGAGAAAGGTCCGTGCTTGCATACATCCTGTGAATGTGTGTGTGTGTGTGTGTGTTGGGCGGCAACGTGGAGGAACTTTGCAAACAAAGCCCAGAGTGAGAGCGATTCCACATTTTGACTTTCACACAGTCTCTGTCAACACTAGAGGCTCTGAGCTCAGAGATACCGCACCATTACGGCCGTATTTGGGAGCCATTCATCAAATCAGACATGAGATTAATTAAGCCGACGGTGTGAATTACCCTCAGTCTATTGTCATGAAGGTGTATCTTCAGCCCCGAGTGGGGCGTGAAGGATATAAGGGGTCTCTGAAGGAAAAGGGGGTGGTGGGGTATAGAAGAATATCTACCTTACAGATGTAGACACAAGGATGTAAAATAAAGTTAACAGCGCAGCGTGGAACACTGTTTATATGTTCATGCGACCTTTTACTTGACTGATCCAGAGCACCGATCGCAGTTAATGAAGGCTGGATGAATTTCACAGAGACAGTCAGAAATATATGCAGCTCATAATTAAAAGAGATTATGCACAATAAATATGTGTTTTTGTTCTCATAAAAATGTTCTACTTATTTGACAATGTTTGTGACAATTAAGCAAAACAAATAAACAAAATATTTATACATTGTATGTTGTACTGCCCATCTTCTGTTATTTATTTATTTATTTATCTTTACTTCTTTTAATTAATAGATGTGTTCTATAATTCAATGAGAATGACAAAAAACACCCACCAAGTTAAACATTGCAGCACCAAAAAATGAAGCGTTTATCAAATCTTAAAAAAATATCATGAAAAATAAATCATTAAATCAAATATTGGAAAAAAATCTGTAACACTTTATAATATTACTTACTGTTCACGCACGCATTAGCTAACATGAACTTATAATACGAGTGAGGAAGTTTTCAGCATTTATTAATCTTTGCTTATGTTAGTTAATAATGCAAATTGTTGATGTTAGCACATTCTGAATTAAGTGATGTTAACAGTGACGACTTTTAATATACAAATGTATAAATTAATGCTGAAATATAACAAAGTTTAAAATTAATAAATGCTGAAAAGAACATGAAGATTTATAAAAAAATAGTATTGTTGATTGTTAGTTCATGTTAAATTTAAATTATTTTAATAAATTATTAAATTGGGGGGTATACAATATAAAAACAATTATACGTGTTTTTGTCTTAGTTTTTTTATTGATAGTTTAAGGATAAACATTAGGTTTGATGTAAACAAATCTCTCACACAAATATATTGTCACTACAATAAGCCAAACATGAAGGATCTAAATGTACAATATGTACAGTACTTGTACACATGTGTGTTTTATTCTGAAGGCATGGGCCAATTCTCAAATGATGAATCTGAATCTGGAAAAATTCTTCATCATAGTCAGTTTTCTTGGCATATAAACACATCGCAGACATACATCACGGCTCTAAACAGCTATCATATCTGTAAAGATGGATGCGTGCAGTCTAAACTGTTAGGTGGGGCTAATGGTTTTACATCCTCGGCCCATTTTTCCACCACGAGCGTCCCTTTTATACACACTAACATATACGTTAAAAACACACTCGGACACGAGTGTCCGCCTACTCGCGGACACACACACATATTTTAATGAGTTCATTAGCCCATTGTATCCTCTGCTTCATCCGCACGGTCATATCTTGATGAATGGCGTGTGCGGTGTCTTGCTCGGGGGTAGGATTTCATAGGAGAGACGGAGGATGTGGATGGAGCTAAAAAATAAGAACGATCGTGAGGGATGAAAAAAGAGGGACAAGGTGTTTGGACCACCAGAGACGGTCCCTCCCGCATGAACACAGCATCAACGCAGGCATTAGGAATCTAATGTGCTATTATTCTCCACTGCGCCCCTAAGCTTTAAACATCTGTCCTGTGGGTGCCTGCCGTAATAGGCATGGGCTTTAGGACCCGTTTCCAAGACTAGACACCGGCACTTACGAGGGCCCTTGACACGCCGGCGACTTAATCTGCAACTCCTTCCACAAAATTGACATTGTCTAGAGAGTAAAGCAATCACCAGAACCTGTATTACAGAGCATTTACGTTTAAGCTGGGCTTCCAAACAGCAAATCTTGACCTTTTCGAGGCACCCCGCCGCCCGGGTCTATTTTCCTACCCGAGTCTTTCCAAACTTCGTTGAAGAATTATGTTTGTCATTGGACTCGGCTCTCCTCGAGGTGGTCTGTGGGTTTAAATGCACGGCGAGCAATCTGTTTCACCTAATACCGCGGTGGATTTGGGACCGGAGAGAGAGAACGGAAGGATGAAAAGTAGAAAAGGCTAGAGAAGAGGATATATTTCTGCACTTGAATGATGGAAGGAGATCTTTGGACAGCTCTGATGTATCACAGAGTTATTTAGGTATTTGGACCTGAGCTCTCCGGGCAGACTATTATGACATGTGACCACTGTCAGACAAACAGGCCGAAGGGACAAAGACGGTCACAAACAGAAAGATTGCAAGTTTGACCATAACACAAGCACATTTCCCCTTTGGATACACGTCGTGAGCAAATATTTAAAGAAATGGAAACAAAACAGTAGTTTTGGGCCTGTCTATGAAACAGCCCAGCTAACAATTTTTGGTTCTCAGAACATTACCAGAACGTTATTTTTTAACAGGGTTTGTTTTTGTTATGGAAAGTTTCTTTTTAGTTCCTAGAACAATCCGCTAACCTTACTAGAACGTTCCTAATGTTCTATAAACCTCACTTCATTGTATTCCACTATTCAAGCAACATTAATAATTCGAAAATGATTCATAATAAATAACAGTGTAGACTTCAAGAAGACGAACTAAATAGCATATTTTTAAAACATTGCCAACTGCTTGGAAAAAAATATCTGGTTACACTTACCTTGAAGCATGTATGTACAATGCATTATAAAGAGTTATTAAAGGTTAAAATGCATTATAAGTAATTTTCATAATGCATGTTGTAATGCATTATATGTAGTTTATAAATTATAACCAATTTAAAATGTGTAGTGTAACAATGAATTGCTAAGTGTTATAAATAACTGTTATTGCAGTTCATACATTATAAGATATTACAATGCATTAAAAGGTGCATTACAATGCTTTAAAACTACTTACTTATATTGCATTATACATAAATGCTTCAAAGAAAGTGTTACCAAATATCTTAATAAAAATACCTGTAAAAATGAGGAGCTCAAATCAAATCTAATCCGCAAACGGAAGTCATTTACACAATTCAAGTAAACAGTGAGTTGCATATATTTTCACAAACACAAAAATGTAAGATTTGACCCTGTGTTGGTATCCCCCGTCCCAACTTCAAAAACACACGTCAACAGAGAAAAAAACAGTCCTAATAAAAGCAATTCATGGTCTGTATAACCATAAACTTTTTGCCTTTGGTTTTCTCCGCGAGCCAAAACATAATAAGCCACTTTAATATATTAACCTGGTCCCTTTAGGACATTAGGTGTACTCAGATATTCCCCCTTTGACCTGCAACGGTTTATCATTAACAGCTCTACGATATAATGAGGTCCTGTCTGGCTTCATCGTCGAGCTTTGTAGTGTCATTGTCACTTACGTCCCCCACGTTTGAATGCTTCATCACGAGCACGCAGAGTGACCACCGGGGATTTGAGGCGGGCCGGGCCGAGCCCACATTCATATTTATAATTCAGGCAATCTGAGTGATAAAGGAGGACGGACATTAACGCTGTCAAATGAAGCAATTTTCGCCAAACAGTCTTAAAAGGATAAATGCGCCGTTTGCGTTATCACTTAACCTTTTGATCTGTTGTGTATTACTCAAACATTACAG
This sequence comes from Triplophysa tibetana, assembly GCA_008369825.1. Lineage (NCBI taxonomy): Eukaryota > Metazoa > Chordata > Actinopteri > Cypriniformes > Nemacheilidae > Triplophysa > Triplophysa tibetana. The sequence continues at coordinate 9,047,175 of CM017894.1, forward strand.
CAGTTCCTCAAAGTGGTCATTAAACCGCTCTGATTTGTTTCGTTTAATAGCCGACTGGCATCAATCTCAACACATAAAGAAAATGTTGTAAATGGCATTATGAGGATTAAGAATGTGCCAATGATTTTTGTAGTACGACCTCATAATGCCAAACATAACATCCTTTTCAGCAGTGCAGCATTTTAATTGTACACTCCTGTTTGGTCGACTGCGTCTGCATTTCATTCTTTATTGGGGATCTCTTATGAAAAGTTTACTATTGTATCGGATTGTGGAGCAAAAAATATGGTTGACAAAAATATGACGGACTGGTCAACACTTTTAAATATAAAGGTGCTATATAATGACATACAAAAACAGTTTTTTGCTTTATGATTCCATATGAGAAAAGCTATAGAACTTTTCTTTTATTGTTATGAATAAATATTATATCTTTATAACGACAAAGGTTCTACAGATTATAAAATGCTAAGAAAAAAATGCTTATTTCGAAACCCTTTGACTTTTAATGTTTGTACTACAGTAGCGTGAACCAGCATGGCCGCCGAAGAGCTGCTTGTTAAAGAGGTAGATCTCTCAAAAATAAAAATTCTATCATTGTTAATTCACCCTCATGTCGTTCAAAACATGTATAAGATTCATCTGTGGATTTCAAAGGAAGATATTTTGAGAAATGTTTACCGTCCACACAATGGAAGTCAATGGGGTCCAATGTTATTTGGTTACAGTGTTTCTTTAGAAAATTCTGCGTTTGTATTCTGCAGAAGAAAGAAAGTCATACATACAGATTTGGAATTACATGAGGGTGAGTAAATAATGCAAGAATTTTCGCTTTTCTCCCTTTAAGCTAGTTAAGAAGTGTGCTAGCGTTCATCTACAGTACATAAAAGCCTATTCTTTCATCAATAATGAGCATTGGATATCTTTCCGGGGAAAAATACGTCAACTTTTTGACTTGTAACAAAAATAGAACACAATATTGGGCTGCTGGTTAATTGGCTCCAAACTGGCGGATAGAAATGAAAAATTCATGAACACTATGCCGCTCAACAAAGAGAACAAGAAATCTATAACTGTGGTCTCTCACCGTTAATTGAATTAAATTCAGTCCGATGACAGTTAAATCTTGCTTAAAGGCACCACAATCCCTCCAGGCCCTAATTAAATATACAGTCTTTTAAACACGAAAATAATCATTTGATTCTTGAAATATTAATAAGATAATGGAAGCCGCGCTCTTGAGTGCAACACCACTCCTATTGCATTTGTTTTACAGTGTTTTCACTTCTCCGACAACACAGTTTACAACAAACAACTCGTCACTGGTGTAACCCAAATAATCATTGTTTCCTCCGCAGAAAGCGTTTGCTGAAGAAAAAAACGTAGCAACCCTCTGCTCTTGTTTTTGCAAAAACAACACCTCCTCTTTGCTCACAGAGGACGATGGCGTGTATATCTAAACACTTAACAGATGGCTCAAGCCCGTGTCTTTGAGCGGTGTTTTTCCGCAATTAAAAGTTTCCGCGTGTTATTTTGCTCCCCGAGTGCAGATTGCAAACACACACGAGGTCAAATACCTGGAAGGGAAAGGAGGGACTGTAACAACTGTTCCACGGAGCCGCGTCGGTCTCATCTGGCGCTGCGCGGGACACGCGTTCACCTGAACGAGCGTTCGTAATCACCCGGCACCTATGTGAATAATTAGTACAATAATTACCAGGCTTAAAACAAGGGTCTGCGCTGCCCTCTCGCACGACGCCACCAAGGATAACAGGTGTTGCTGGTGCCTGGAAGGGACAGAGATTAAAGATTATTTCACTGTCTGGTCTTTCCTTCAGGCCAGAGAATCTCCCCCGCTCTTCTGTCAGGCGTGGCGAGGGGTCTGTGCGGGGGGTTCGTTTTCCTCTGGCTTGGCGGTTTTGGGAATGAGATGTTTGTCAGAGACTGAATATTGTTTAATCTGGGAGAGCTGATGTGTCCTTGAGATTTCGGGACACTCAGTGTTCACATAACATAGAGCTGTGTGGAGGTTATCTTTCTCTTTGGCTTGGCGTGGTAGAAATGATGAGATTTCTATACTGTACAGTAAGCCTGTAATATTTTGATTTATATTTATTTTTATCACAATTCATTTCCTTCAAAGCTCTGTGGAACACAAAGGAGATCTTTTGAGAAATGTCTCATTGTTTTTGTGTCCGAATTGAAGTCAATGGGGGTCAATGTTGATTGTTTATCAACGATCTTCAAAGTATCAAAATATAAAGTCCTACAAGATTTGCAAGGACATGATGGTGAGTAAATGAAAAAAATCCCTTTTAAGGGTAAATATTTCAAGGAAACCTTAACCCAAATACAAAAACCCAAAACCAACCATTAAGACTTAAATAGGAACTCCATCCAAATTTGCAATACTTTTAAACATACATTTTGTGTTTATCGTGACAGCTCTGATCAAATTAAGACTTTCCACATTTTCATCAATACAGAAAACCAAAGAGACCCAAAATGAACTTTACGATTTTTGAGTATGTTATAAAGCGGCATAAGAACTGAATAGAAGTTGAATTTCTCTATACATCATGGTTCCTTTATCTCGACACGCACTAAGTGTGCCGCTCTCATCAAGCCGTGTGAGAATTTCCTCTCAACAACTTAAGCAATGAAGCCAGGAAGCCCCGGGGTGTTTGTTCTTGAAGGAATTACTTAAAGACTTGTCAAGATGCCACCGTCGCTCCTTGCATTCTCCGGCTTATTTTCTGTTTGTTCTCACTTGTGTGTTTTTGAAATTACCACAACAGGTGCGACAGATTTGTAAAACAGCAGTCTCGGATGTTTGGTTGCAAATGAGACGAAAGAGCTACTTGGCTGCTAATTAAAGTCGTTTGTTGATAATATTGCATGCCTTTCAAATACGGTCCTTACACTATAAATTGAGCATTTACAATAGGGCTGTGAATCTAAAAAAAATCATATTAAAACCCAATTTGCAAAATATCTAAATAATAGAACATGTTTGTGACACCAATTGCAATTTAAAGATATTATTTTACTTGTCAGATGACAGAATAAATATATTGTCCTAAATTAACTACTGAATTTCCATTAGGGTGTCAAAATATACTGGTTATTGACAATCAATGTTATTAATAAGTGATAATACCAATGTGATGATATTGATATTCTGTCAATACTACACAAACGATGATGTTAATAATTAAGTACTAGTATCTGGTTGAAATTTTCAACTTGGTAACCATTTTGTTGACCATAGTTCACACAAAAATTCATGTCTTTTAAAACGTATTAAAATTTATTTTAAGCACAAAAAAAAGTTATTTTGATAAATGTATCAGTGGTTTTGTTTTCATACAATGGATGTCAATGGGGGTCTAACGTTGTTTGCCTACCAACATTCTTCAAAATATCTTCTTTCTTTTTAATCCGAAAAAAGAGAGTCAAACTGGAATAAAATTGGGGTAAAAATGATGATTTATTCATTATTTTTATTTTTGGGTGAACTATCTCTTTTAAGAGGCAAAATAAATGTGATAAATTCAGGGGCCATTATCGTTTTACATCCAAATTAAGTTATGTGTTCTGTTCTATTATGTTACGTGGCATCAAATACATGTATGAAAAAAAAGGTCAATTGATTGAGCAATAGTTTTATAAAAAACTATAAAGCGTCAAAAATTGCAACAGCAACAAAAGCTTTAAATGGCGAGATGTTCTTTAATTCAGTTGAATGATACAGTCACGCGAGCATATGTCTGCCTTCTCGTGCTCTCTCACTCTACATGAGCTCAAAGCAGCTGAGAGATCTTTTGTCATGATTATATCTTTCCATTCTTCATCCGGCCGCACAACAAAGAACCCCGCCATGTACAATTTAAATAAAGCTTTGTGTGACACTCTTGTGGACAAGCTGATACATCCATTCAAGAGGCGGCGGAATATGTGCATGTCTATGCAAAATCAAGATGAATGCTAGGCGAGACAGACAGCGGGTGATTAAGATGCGCGAGATTGCGCCCGATCTGTCATGCTATTCGTTGTCTTATGATACCTTATCATTCGTTTCCCTGACAATGATTTAGCAGTCGGTATGCCCCCTCATTGCCTCGCGTTGTGTTTAAACGTAACCTTCTTACAAAATCGCCTCCCATCCGTCACTTTTGACCCGTCGAGAGGAGGCCCGCTCAATAAAATTGGACACTTCCAACCATGGTCCTGATGCGAGTGGGCAGGTATGCAAAAGCTCAATGGAGGACGGGGCGGTATGCATCCATAACGTTTAAGCATTCGCAGAGTGTCGCCTCTGAAAGATCACTGCCCCTAATTTCTTTGGGGAGGATGGGACACTTGCTCTCCTGCCAAGTCTGTTTTTTAGTTTTGCTCTTTTTTCAGGCTTTTTTTTAGGTTGTGGCCTTCTGACTGTTAAATAACAACCAGGGGCAGGTCAGCTTGCAGGCCAAGGAACGTTGGCGAGCAAGCCCACCGGTCCTTCCCTCTGGTGGCCAACAGTTGATGCAGAAAGCCGCCATCTATCTCTGGCAGGATGCTAATGATGCATTATTTTTGGAGGAGAGGGTTGCGCTCGAAGACCTAGTTTGCTGGTAATTCTCTGTTGATTTGCGCCTCTTGTTTAGAGTTACACCACCTCTAAAATCAATGATGGCAAAATGCACCACAGGAAACGGGCCGCTGGATCCACCTGAACACAATAAAGAGGCACTTGATGACATTGGTTGGGTTCTCTAAGGTGTGTTTTCGGAAAAATAGCCTCCATTAAGATGAAATCTTTTTTATAGATGGAGAACTTCTTTCAGACACACATTGTGAATAATTCAACGCCATCAGATTATCCACCAATGCCTCCTGATGATTCCAAATCGGCAAATGATGGTTTAGCCTGGCTGGCGTCCATGTATAAACAGTAGTTTGGGCAGGTGGAAAACTGGCCCTCAGAAACACAAAGATCTAATTCATGAGACTTTTGTGACATTTCCAGGATGAGCATGTGTTGTCAATAGTAAAGGTGTAAATAATTATGTACTAACGATAGTTGTTCTTCTCCTCTGGGTGATCTGGAAAATCTGGCAGGATAACTTGAAATAATTAAAATCATACAAATGATCTAGACTTTTGGACAAATAACTTGGAAAAGTCACTTTACTGCTACTAAAATTACAATGTGTTTGTATGTGTAGATCCACCATTAAAGACTTAAGACTTTGCATATAGGGATGAACCAAAATCATCTTTATATATCTATAATCATAAAATATATTAAATCCATATAATAAAGCAATAAGCCCCAAGAAGCTGTGGGTTACAGTGCATTTTATAACAGCTAAGGGGCGTTGTTAGGCACGACGCGAAGCGGAGTTCCTAAACCCCCTTAGCTGTTATAAAATGCGCTGTTACCCACGGCTTCGCGGGGCTTGTTGCTTTTATAAAACAGTTACTCCATATGCTTAGCAAGGTTTCATTAAATAAAGTAAATAAAAAGATATTTAGGCAATTCGGTGTGGTCAGCCATTATATATATCGGGGTATTTTATAACGGCTTAGAACTCCGCTCAGCCAATCAGAATCAAGGACCAGAAATGACCGTTTTATAAAATAATGTAAATTGTAACTTCCATTCTTTCCAAGCATATTTACAAAGAGCAGGTATTGCAATCCATTATTTAAGTTGCTGTTTTTTAATGTGTGTTGCACAACAAAAAGTGTGTATGCAGGGTCATACAAAAGCCTTCGGATTATTGAATTATTATTGATGGAAATATTAAAAACAGCACAAGAAGGAAAAATCTTTGAAAATGCTATTTGTATTTAAAAAAATTAAGCATTTCAGACAGTTAGCACAACTATCTATTCACTGAAATTCACTTCTTTAGGGATAAGGGTAAAAAATAACCAACCGTACCTTTATTTTCCTCTACTTGTACAGCACACTAAAAAAACACTGAAAGATTAATCAATCGTAAATCTGACAATCTCTCAATGTCATTATTCTATAGCTGTGCGAGCTGGTTCTGCCTCAGGTAAAACCATCAGCTACAGCAAACGGCAGTCCCGAATCACGCCTGAGCAAATTTGTCACCGTGAAGATGTAATATGTTTGTATTTCGATTCAATTAGCTCACAAAAGACCTTAAAGTGATGCAATCAATTATGGTATGACGTTTTTTTAAATCCACGTTACGCTGCCTTCAAGTCATTTCAGCATGACTGTACTTGTGAAATAAAGTCACATGCGCGCCAATACACATTCACTTTAACAGTAAAAGCCTCTAAACTCTTATGGGGGTGTCGATTGCAAACTGAAGCCAAATAACAGTTATTATTGATCATCATAAGGTTGTTTTAATTAGGGGAATTTTGACTTAAGTAAAACTTTCACAATTGTGTGCACTGCTGATAAAATGTATATTATTTAATACTAAAATATATCACTTACTGTAAAAGATAACATTGTCCTAATAGAATTTCCTATGGTTACTTATAGTACATAGTTTGAGTTTTACTATAGCACTGTAGTTTTAACACAAATACCACAATAAAATCATAGTAAATTTAGGGCAGCTATGCTTTTTTTGTGAGTGAAAAAATTACATCGTTCTAAAAACTGTTATTTTTCAGAATTTTACGGTATTTTATGTATTTTTTAAATATGGTTAAAAATATCAACTTGCAGATAAAGACTGGAAAAAATGGGGTGTAAAATAACATGGAAAATTACTACAAGTACTTGCATGTAATTCTACTTCACAAAAATATTTGTTACACATTACTTTTCTGGCACCCAGATTATTCGTGTTTTACAGGATTTGGATACAATAGTTAACAAATATGGCTACAATTGATGAAACAAGGTTGTTTTTCAGGACACAAAATATTTCCCGATATTCTCTGAGCCAAAAGCTTTTGTTTTTATTCACTAATCCACTTCCCTGCACCAATACTGGCACCCTGAATGCTAATATAATGTTGCCCAATGATAAACACTTGAAATTCAGCGATCTAAACTTTGAGGTTTGTTATCAATGAGAATCAAGTCACGCAACCTGCTTTTAAACAACCCACAGCCATATCCAAACATGTCACTTTTTTTACGGAAACAAACAAAAACCAATCACGACAAGCAGGAGATCAAGATATTACACCTTCCTTAACATCTACTCATAGAGCTGGTGACCACTAATGGTCTCCTCTTTGTAACCATGTGTTCTATCATTTGATCTCATTTGGCTAACAATAAAAGAGCCAATTAAAGCATAACCACATTACTTTGTTAATAAAGCAGACAGATTGACTCAAGGGAACATTTCATTGGCAGTTAATTATGCACAGTGGTAGTCTCGAACCCACTGAGCCAATGTGAAGCAATAAAAGCCGTTATACCGCTGCCAATTCCCACTCACAGCTGCATTCAGCGCCAAAACCAATGGATTCTTGCCTTGCTATAGAGCCGGACAGACTCTCTGAAGTGAAATAGAGAGATCTGCAATTCTGCAGCTACCTCAGAGAGTTGGGAAAGGTCCGATTTTAATGAACAATGGAACAATGAAATAGCTGAGAGAACTGCCGTCGTATAAAGGAGGCGCTGTGAAAACGAAAAGGTCAACTTAAGGTCAACGCCGGTTTGCCGAAAGCCTACGATTCTTGAAATTCGGCAAATGTGGGAAACAATGCGGATATTTAAGGGAATTTGGTGTTTTGTTCTCAAGAAAAATAGTTATGCAGATAACCACTACAAATATACATCAAGTTTTAATACATAAAGTTCACCACTCGTTTCATGAAAAACAGTGATCATTATAAAATGTACACTAATAAAATCTCTTCTAAATACAATCCCGATAAACAAATTAAAAAATGGATGTAAAGTCTAGCTACACAACGCAACTGTTTAGCAAATTCAAGTCAGCGTAACACTATTTCACTTCACAAATGAATCAACGCGACCCAAGCCTGTCACGAAATAGCTTGACCTTGAGTAATAAACTTGTGCGTCTATCTTCATAGCCTATATCCTCAACTAGGAGGGAAGTGTATAAGCAAAGACTGAGCACTAGACAGATATATCTGACATTTTGTCAATACTGTATTGGCATTCCACTTAACCCTGGAGACAGAGGGATTATGATGTTGTTGTAGGGCAGTAAATGGGTTGTTGAGCTGTTATTTTGCTGGAAGGTTTATTCGCTCGCACCCCGTCTGGCGTTATTTATGTCTCCTATGTGCTTCACTAATTTAATTGACTGCTATGGTGCTTCAGTGATCTTATAAACCCAATGATTTCCACTAGCGTATGTTGACACATCCTTAATTCAACAGAATTTTGCGGATATATCTATATCAAGTAAGAAACGTTGCAACATTAAAACAAATAAACCATGAGAATTCATTTCCGAATGTAATTAGATAAGTTTTGCAATAAAATGCATCATGAAGACCAGGCTGTGATGTGCAAAACAACATTTAACATTAATGCAGGGTTGCGGTTTAGCGATAGCAGGTCTGAATTGTTATGCATAACATTTTGACAGCTTATAACTCTTTATAATTAGTAAGTAGAGCAATAAAAGGGATGTTTATTGATAGTGCCCAACGTTTAAATATTCATTCATATATGGCAAGGCCGTATTTATGTTTTGCGATCATTTAAATGATTGAAAAGTGTTATGCCAATAACTTTTGCACATTTTGACTAACATTTGTTTTTAAAAACTGATAGTGGAAGAGTGTTTATAGATATAATGCTTCTATTATCAGACAACATGTATACATCTTGAAAGTGATGTAATGGTTTGCACAGCATATTTATTAAACAAATGCAAATTAGATAGCAAGTAATAATAATAAAATCGATTGACATCAACATTCATAATTTAAAAACTGTTCATACCGTCATACAACCATGAAGTGTCTAGTTATGAAGATCAGTTATATCTTCACATCACACCGCGCGACCGTCCGGCCGGTTGTGACAAATGATGCTTGAAAAGCACTTAGATCAGTCAGCGTTAAAAATCTGGCTGGCACAACTTCATTTCCAAGGGTTAATATAACATAGCCTCTCCCAAAACAATGAGAGTTTAAGCACATATACCTGTCACTCCAGAGCCTTGGCTCTTTGATAAAGTGATGGATGGGCAGGGTCGATGCAGATATGTTATACGGACACATACATCTTGATGTGATTATTTTTGTGGCCCCATAATTCAACGAGAGCATGTCATCTATTTAGGTTTTTCCCAAGATACCGTCTGTAAGTCATTCAATGGCATCAGGCTCAAGCATTGCTCATAATACAATCCATTATGTGTTGAGGACTGTGAAGAGGTAATTGGTTACTCACGCTCATGTCATTCTGAACCAATAGGATTTAACGTATTTTCTGTACAAATCATAATAGTTTTTTATCTTAATGCATTTTTAAGCCTAAAACAAATACATTCATAAACGTATATTCCGTAGTAATTTTTTATGATTTTTGGGAACCAAGTGTAGTTACTATAAACTGTCATTGTAAATAAAAGGTATTTACATTTTTTTTTAAAGGCTAACATTAAATAATGACCGAATATTTCTTTGTTGGGTGAAATATCCCTTTACTCACTCTCTTGTCATTTCAAACCGCTTTGAGTTTCTATCTTCTGCAGAACACAAAAGAAGATATTTTGAGGAATGTTGTTAAATGGAAATTGGCAGTACCCATTCACTTCCTTTGTATGGACCAAAAAACAATCCAAGTCAATAGGTACCACCATTGTTCGGTTACCAACATTCTTCAAAATATCTTCTTTTGTGTTCTGCAGAAGAAACAAAGTCATACAGGTTTGAAAAGACAATAGGGTGAATAAATGATAACAGAATTTTCATTTGGATAAACTATACCTTTAAAAACAAATTATAGCAAAATTATCAAAATAATGGATATTTTGTGGTAAACCATTACTTTAATATATGAATGCTGTTAATTTTGGCAATTCAGAAATAAAAATGACTTTATATTATCAAAACAACCTATGAATAAAAGCTATATGTACACACCTCAACCAACTGTAGCAAACACAAGTTAATATGTGACTTTTTGGAGACTGTTCGTCCAATTCTCTTTTTTTCAGATAATCCCTGCCTAGAGCTGAAAGGAAAGTGTCTGGAGAAAGTATATCCTCGACGATAAAGGAGAAATATTGTCTTTTAACAGCCACATGAAAGGAGTGATGCTGTGAGCCACTTCAACACGACAGAACGGCCTGCAGGGATTTAAACAGAAGGAGAACCATCTCAGGCAGATGTCACGTACACCGTGCAAACTCACCGTTTATGTGGGAATTATAAGCAAATAGTTATTATTTTCATGAAATGGAGCATTTCCATTCTAACTAGGGCTAGGGATGGAAAAATATTGAAAAAGCTATTAAACATTAAATGTTGAATGCTCGCTACGTCTGCCTCCATCTAATTGAGTTGCTACCAAGAATGTTAGGACTCGGGAGGATAATTTGTCGGTGCGAAAACATCGAATGGTCCAATTTATTGCTTGCTGCAGGCGGCGGGGTTCCAACAGGCTTTGATCAAACTTTTTAGGTCAGTATCACTTGAAATACAGAAAGAGGTCTCAGTAACCAGAGAGAAAATATTTCATCTTCTTCTGCCTTTAAAGAAAGAAAGGGGTAAGTATTTTTGTAGTCGTTTTCGGGTTGGTTATGAAGGATTTGATGAATTCTTTATGGGACCTGAAAAAAACAGGATGGAGAGGTAGTCGTGCATTCACCATCGATGTTTATTTGCCGTCACGAAACTAATCGGTTAAACATTTATGATGCGGACGGCAGCAAACGCAATTATAAGTTACGCCATCGGGTTGAGTCCCCTGCTAAAGATGAATGGGTTGATGGTTGACAATAGGCTTTACCCACACGGATCAGCTCAAACGGAGCTTGCGCTTGTATCCTGAGAAATTTGAAGTCAAAGCAAGGAAACTTCAAACGGAAGGCACTGACAGCATGCTTGTCAAGCCTACAAAAACGTCCGGAGCTGTGTTTCTGAGAGACAAACCGCTGAGATGGAAAGGAACAAACGTTGCTTTTCTCTTGTTTTTTTACAAATCTTGTTCACAGAGGGCTTTGTTCATTTCAGATTTATTTATATTCAGATTTACATTCAATTTTGCATTGCATTTGCCGCGTCGATTCGCTAAAATAACTACAATTTATGATGAGCCAATATTATGAGGGGAATATTCCACTGACAATAAACATCAGTGATCATCACACTGGTCCCATAAATCAAAATAATACAAAGCATATTTATGTATAGCCAAATATAAATCTGACAAATATCAAAATGTCTTGTATGACTAAAATGGGCATGATGCTAAGTGGTAAATAAATACATTAGGGTTGTCAAGTTGTGCAAATGTTTATTTTTTATTAATTAATCTTAATCGAACAGTTCATCCAAAAAATAAAATTCTGTCTTCTTTTACTCACCCTTGAGTTGTTTCCAATATAAATGTCTTGTTGTGATGTAAAGCGAGAAAGATATTTGGAAGAAAACTTGTTGCCAAACAATGCCTGGCCACCATTGACCAACATAGCATGATCAAATGCTGTAAACATTTTTTTATTCTTTCAAACACACTAGAAGATATTTTGAAGAATGTAGGTAGGCAAACAGTTCTGGGGCACTTTTGATACCATTATCATTTTTTCTACAATTTTAGCCAACAACTGTTTGGTTACAAGCATTTGTCCAAATATCTTCCTCTGTGTTTATCAGAACAAAGAAATGTATAGATCTGGAAGAACTCGAGGATGAGTAAATGATGACAGAATTTTTACTTTTGGGGGAACTGTCCCTTTAAATGTTATATTTCTAATCAGTCAATAAACTCATGCGCACAACTACATCAACAGATTAAATCATTAAAGTTGTTCAAGAACTTTCTTTTACTTTTTACAACTGCAAATTTATGACACACTAGTTGTTATATCTTTACGGACTCTATTATCAAGGCACTTATTTTTATGCTAGAAAATCTCATTCATTCATCATTTTATAAGGAACAAGACACAGCCCATTGTTCTCTATGCTGACCATCCTCTATCAGCTTAACCTTGAAGGTATCAGTATGCCATCTTCCCCAAGTTTCTGCCCTGATCCCATTTATTATCCCTGGCAATGATCCTTTGGGTCACAGGACCAGAAATTTTAATCATTGGCTCGTAAATGGATGAATTAAACAGGGTGAAAACGCTGAATGTGTGAAATTAAGATTTTTGGACAGCTGGTTTGGGGTGGTCCCCTCTGGCCATTATCCTTAAAACTGTGAAGCTGGGGTATCTACAGTTACTGGGTTGAGTGCGGCTGTCTTTCAGTGGCAAACATTACTATTATTTTGCTTTATGGGCTCATCTGAAAGTACTACACAGTCGCTGGAAGCGTATCATGCAATGCCACAGTTCACCTTAGTAGTAAAACCTGACTTATGGTTGAAATCCAGCCTGGGGTTTAAATTACAGTAAGACTCGCCTTATTTTGCATTCAGTGTCATTTCAAGATGAACGATTGGTGCTGTGCCACTGCGAGATCACCGCAGAACAGCTGCCCAATCCTGTTTGAGAAACAACAGGTGACACATTTAGCTATTTTATTTTGCAGTTATATTTACAAACAGTTGCAGATTTACAAAATGAGGTATAAATTGCTTAAATCACACTCGAGCCATAACCTACGGTATAACAGTAAAGTCCAAACTTTTGAAAACCAATAAAGAAAATATTAAACGGCTTATCTAAATTCAAGCATCTTCTGTATATGGTTTTTCACAAAAGAAGCAGAAGAATATTGCGATTGAGCATATCATAGAGCAGGGATTCCCAAAGTAGAACAGAAGAGAAGATATTTTGAAGAACGTTGGTAACCAAACAATGTTAGTACTTATTTACTTCTACTGTACCGACACAAAACCAATGCAGTCAGGAAGTGAATAATGACCATTTTAATTTTGGGGTGAGCTATCTGTTTTACATTTAAAATGAAATAAAAACATGCCTTTTCTGGTAAGATGTAAAATAAGTAGTATAATGAAAAGTCTTACACTTATAACAAAAATACAATTATTTAACAAAACAGTTTTTTGTCAATGACTGCCCAACTCAATTTTATCTCTACAATCTTTTGTTTTTGTATAAAGAGAACAAAAATAGAGGACAACACGTCCATTCTTTCACAAAATAAAGCACAGCATACACAGATGAATGATCCGACAAATAAGGATGGAGGATGAGGCGGGTTTTTACGCGAGAGCCATGACCACGTTAACTGAACGTGAAGGGCCGCATCTCCTCCTCACAGGGCCAAAGCACCCGCCCCCGAACGGGGAAATAAACACGTTCACTCTGATCTGCTCCACATATCAGTCACGGGGGTAATGATCTCCGACCACGGACAGGGTTACAGTGACGGCTCCTATCGCTCTGGCTCACAGCCCCACCGGCAACTCGGTCCCCCCGATACAGTACGCTGTCAGGAGAGACGCGCTATGATGTATGGGCTGTGTAGGTCAGTGCGATTAGTGTCCCAACCTTTCTGTAAGCGTTATAATAGCGTTTAACACGGGTATCATTGCATTACTTTTGTCGAGTCCACAATGTAACGTGCAATGATTAAAGTAAACAGAAAATCAATCCAGGTCTCGAGGACGACCTGCAAAATTTCAGCTTCTAAAAGGGGAGATAAGCGGCAACTACTTTGTAAATAGTTCATATAAAAATTACAGTTTTACTTTTACTTATAGGGAGGCTCAGAGATGACATTTTTGTATGCAAAACCAATAGGCAATTAGCATTTTAGGACTTACGGTTCCATCGCTCCAAAGTCTTTGTTTTTTTTTATGTTTTGGTAAATCGCCAGAATTAAGGTCTGTGGTAAACTAATCTCTAAATATAATTACATTTTTTTCCATGACATAAAACACACCAATTATAACCCGCTTGTGATTTTCTAAAGCCTTATAATATACGCCGATTGGCTAACAAGTGGCTAATAGTCACTTTCTCCTTTGGCAGGGATGTTAGACGTCATCGCGCATACTCACAAATAATGCAACAGGGACACAAATCTCTTAAAAATTAGACACGGATTCATCCACGGAGTAATTACTAACCAGGGAACACATTTTTAATAAAGTTTGAAAGAGTTGTTGGAGGCTTGAAAGTCTATGGGAACCACTGCAGCGCTTCCTTCCGGGTAACCTTATGAAAATAAGAAATCTCTGAGGTACTGGATTAGGGCTGTCAAACGATTAATCGTGATTAATTGCAGAATAAAAGTTTGTGCTTACATAATATAAGCCTGTGTACTGTGCATTTTTATTTTGTACTTACAAACACATTCACATACATGCATGCATATATTTATTCATAAAAAAACACATACATGCATGCATATTATTTATGCATATAAAAATTCAGAAACGTTTATATAGAATTTATATTATTGGTAAATATAAATAAATACATCCTAATATATAAACATGTATGTGTATGTTTTTGTGTTTATAAATACAAAATGAATATGCACAGTACACGGGCGTATATTATGTAAACACAAACTTTTATTCTGGATGCGATTGATCGCTTGTTAGGATTTATATGTCCCTCTTTTACACCTGGTATAGCTTTCAAACATAAAAAGGACGCTAAAGCATGAAGAAGTATCATGAAAGCAGTCCTATGTTGTGTCCTAGGTTCCAAGTTTTCTGAAGATATACAATATACATTCATTAACAATATTGAGAACAATCCTATCTTTCCAAATCTGGGAGAAATCTATCCATCTAGATCTATTTTTTGAATAAATCAGATCTGAAACTGGTGATCTAAGAATTATTTATTGATTCATGTGGGAAGAATATCTAAACTTTTTTCATAAGGTTTTTATGGTGCTTTTATCCATCCCCATTTGTTATTGCATGGACAAGAGCGAGCACTCTCTTTATCATTACATCTACTTTTGTGCTAAAAGAAAGTTATGCAGGTTTGAAACATGACACAATTAAAACATTTTTGATTAATTATATTCATGTAATATGTACTCAAAACTACTAATGATCCTACTGTACACACAATGCTGGCGTAGTCTTTTTATAAGCACACATGCATACACACTCACAGACACACATGCGCGAAACACAAACATGCACGCACTAACAAAGAGCTCATCCACTCAATTATTTTGTAGTATGATAATTAACCAATTCACTGTGCACGGCCAATTCTCAAAGGCGTCTTTGAACTAATTGTTCTCATTGACTCAATTAATTATTTGTTTGCTGATTTAATTATTTTCAGATCTGGAAAATGGAAATTAAACAAGAGGCAGATGACTGGTGCCAGAAAACTCAAATCACACTTGTATATTATCTACTTACTGTCATGGAACAGTTCCTAAATAGGAAAAAGAATTAAAGTTGTAGATTATTGTAATGTTATTGTTTGGCCAATATCTTTAATTACAGAATGTATCGCCAAATTATTTGGTTAAAGGGTATGGAAATGTTATTTTGTCAAATTGAGAAAAATGTGTAAATCTTGAACTCTAAATCATAAGTTAACTTTTTTGTACATTTTGTGTACATATTGTTGACACATCAACAACATAGGCCAGTCTGATCTGATTTACAAAAATGTTTTATGTAAAATCATTTGATTATATTCAAATTACGTTCAATATGTTCTCCAAACAGAAAATGATATAAGCAATGTTCATAGTCTTATACATATATAGTCTTTTTTTACAGTTCCAGTATACTGTAAATAACTGTAATTTTGCTGTTTTATGTAACAGAATATTGTTACTTTGAATACTGTAAAATAAATTACAAGTTAGGTGTAAAGTGAATTATTTAATTCACAAATAAAACTTATTTTTCGTTTTTTCTGGTGCCCCAGCTGACGTAATACCTTTTTTTGCAAACTTGACAATGTTATTTCAAACATCTGCAATATTCCTATCACAATAACTTTAATATATTGTGAAGCCCTGTGCAAAAGATTAGAGCGACAAAGAAGCAAGCCAGTTAACTGAATCCCAATAGCCTACTGTTCTTGGTTTTTATATGTCCTCTGCGGATGTAGGCCGGTTCCCTGGCATAAAACATCATCTTGTCAATGCCAATGTCCTGCCCTCTACTTGTACCAGACCAGTCAAGGCATTAAATTCTGACTAGCCCATGGCATCCATCCAAAACCCTCTCAACAAAAACCTAATATTCCCCCACAACATGCCAGGCCTCATACTGCCCGTGCCCCTGTAACGACCAGCATATGGAAAACAAATTGCCAGGGCCGGGATCAGACAGCAGCGCAAGCGTGGCACGAATTTTTAAGGCCTTGTGGCAACCGCTTCCACCCAACATTGCAGACGTAGTTTTCCTTACAACTCTCGCTATTATTTATCATGCTGTTTTAAATGTTATTCTCATTTGTTTCCCCTAAATATTTCATTTTCTCTTAAATATTCATTTAACTTCTGCTCTTAAATTTTTTAGCAGTTTCTCCTCCTTTCCACGCGCTTCTTTCTTAGGCTCTGCAATCATAAATGATTATTCATGCGCTCGTAGAATCAGACTGCATAAATCATGCACGTCAATTCTTTTTCGTCTTTTCTCATTAAGACGTGTACTTCAGCTATAGCCTAAATACTTCCCACTGCCCCACTTGTGGAAATTGGATATTCTATTCCGCGATATTACACCTTAAATTGGTTATAGCCTCTTGGTTCTGCAGTGAAAGGGAAAAAAACGAGTTGCCTTTTAATTCCTTTTGTACCTTTATATGGAATAATGGGTCATTTGTAAGCTGGGTGCATTTGTGGGCTGAATGATGCTTTGTTAGTGTAACTGTTAGTGCAATTTAAACTCTTGCTATGAGTAACTTGTAAACATTTAGGCAATTATCTTTTTGAAAGCCAAAGTGTCTGCTTTCTTGCCCTCAGTGGCTCTTTCATGCCAGCCGAAGCAGGGAAATATGTTTGCTTAATAGCTTCCTTGTTATATCCTCATAAATTAAGAACTCGCTTCATCTCGCCGCGCTGCACAAGAGGAAAACATCAAACATCTTGTGCCCTGACTCAAGGAAAGAAAGTTTGCTTTTGAAACATTTATAAGCCTGAGTGAGTGAAAAGGGATCCAGAGATCGCTCCGGTTGTCAACTGTATCAAATCCCATTGAAGAACTCACACACAAGTTTCCAAATGTTTGAGAAGAGTGTTTTCATGGGGCAGTCGTCTGTGAGGAGTGAGAAGATTGTAGTTTAGTTATTCATCGGCGTACAAGCAAATTAATCTTTTATTGTTCCCTGCAGTCTCTGTTATATGTATTTAATAATTTCATGCCACATCAGGTCTAAAAGCAATTTTAATAATGGCATAACATCAAACACATTTTAAATAAAAAATGCATACTGTATGTTGTCGTTTTAATATAATTTGTTAACCTGTCTTAAAATCAAGCCTTTAATATTTTGATAACAAACATTCAATATGGAAGGCATGCAAATATTTCAGGATATCATCAGGGAGAACATTTTTTTCCAACATCAGACTACAAAACACTACAAATAAAAAATAAGATGAAAGAAGATAAAAGTATAGAAAGAGAAAACATTATGTTTGCAAAATGTAATGTACTGTTAAGCAAATTTGTTCTAGTTAATGAGAAATGTAGGGATGATCAGCAAATGCGTGGGACGATTCTGACTGCACAAATGCGCACGTTTGTCGACATCAAAGTCGGCATCTGGTCTTTATTTGTGAATAAGGCTGCATGAAGCCTCTGCAAACATCTTTGCAAGCGGAAATAAAAAGGTACTGTAAACTTTGAATATTGTGGGATTATAGGTTACTTAATGAGGCCGTCCCATCAGACAGAGCAAATAGCAGTGGTTAATTAGTGATTATACACAATGATCCTGTGCACACAGTTGAGATATCTGTGGTATTACGGGGCATGTTCACATTGATCAAAAAAGTCTCTTAGCAATCAAGATATTACAATATCAGTGTACAAATAAACCAACAAATCCACCTTAATACAGGCGCAATGAATATGTGCAACATGCAGAACCCAAGAGCGTAATTATTTGTAATGCTGTGGTTTTAATCATAGAGTCTTATTCTTGTTTACTGTTTTACCCTTTTATTAGACAGTGGGCTGCAGTCAGTAACCTATAGAAGCTCAGTAAATCTTTCTTTGTTCTGTCACAAAATTACCGAAAGCGTGGAGTCCTCTCTAATTTGCATACACTAATTGCTGGTTCTCATCATGCAGTATGAAGTAACCTCATTTGATAATAAGACAAGACCAATTAATCATAGACTTCATCATTAAATGTATTACATCCTGGGGGAATATTGATTGTTTTATCTAATTGTTTACGTTTTTTTTTAAAGTGAAATATTTATACACATAAAATTTGAAGTCATCAATATTCCTCATTATTAGAAAACACATCTTTAAATAGTATGTTTATGTAAAATCTTGATTTTAAAAATATTATTTTTAAGAGCGTAAAATATTGACATTTAAGATGTGTATAACGTTTTTGCTTTTAAAAATAGTTAAGAAACAAATGTAGAGCATATAGTGCTGCAAATGTTCCTCTGATGGTTAAAGTGATGGTAAAATATAACCGTTTTAGAGTGTTCATGTTATGTGTCCATATAGCTTACAAAATCACAGAATTTAGTTTACAACTAATTATACAAAATGTGCCTAAAAAATGTTTTGGCTAAATATTTAGGATGGTAACTGTAGGCCAACCTGTGTTGCATTTTGAAAATCCCAAGTCAGAATAAAATATAGTCTAATGACATGATGTCCAGCATTGGGGCCTTTCGACAATATTTACTTTACAATATAATGTTTAACATTATTAATTTAGAATTAATTTAGATAATGAATTTAGAAAACGGCTGAAAAAAACGAACACAATTTACAGGCCTTTGTATATGACATATACATATAAGCATATAAAAGGGGGTAAATATACAGTTCTAATAAATGCTATTTTTATGTTGACACTGAAAAGTATTGAATAATATATTCAAAGATTACTTACATATAGTCAGTTACTGCATCGGTCTCTCCGGCTCGTTTATGCTGATGTTCTGTCGCCATCTACAGTTCAACACCCTCAACATTTCATTATTTTCAGCCTTCTGGTGATCTACAACAAACCGGAAGTCTTTTATTTTCAACGAAGAGTCTTTATTGTGTGATACATTACGTTTTGGGGCTGGGATACACATAAGACTTTTAAAATCTGAACAGATATTTTAAAAACAAGACATCATGCACTTGCAGACTTTTTGAAAGTTTCAGATTAAAACACATTAAGTGATCATATCTGAAGAAAGGCACAGACTTTCTGCAACAAACCAGACTGAAAATCTGCACAAACTCTTAGCAAAAGTCTTGTAGTGTATTTTAGCATTTGCATGTTTTAAATTGCCAAGTGTACATATACTTTTATGAGGAATTAAATGGTTGGGTGGTCCTTATACAATTATTTCGTGTATTGTTTATATAAAACACAGACCATATCACTATGTTAAAGACTAAAATAGCCGAATCCTTAATTTCTCAAATACCGAGGTTTGCTGAAATAGATTTTAGTATAGCGCGCTGTCAATCACTTTGCGCGTTACAACGTTTTAGTTCATATGTGGAAGCGAGGAGTGTCAGATAGTTAGTCGTGCGAAAACTATGTTCTCACGGTTACTTTTGACAACTTGTCATATGTACAAATAATTAAGATATGTGCACTTTTGTGTGTTTTTAACTCTTTTCTTACCTGTAATATTGAAATGACACGCACAATCACATGGAGTCTGCGCCGCGCGTGCTCGTCTTCTGAGGGAAATGGCGTTTACTCTTCAAGTCTCAATTTAGTCTGGACACATTCTGCAAAGGCCAACATCAATTACAGCACCTCTCAATTTTTACTATAAGTATCAGATTAAACAAACTATGGTCAAGCAACTTACGTTAAAATATGTGGTGCTTCATTGGCATTCCTAAGGGGTTCACATATTCAGTTTTTGTAGTTGATTTACGACAAACGGGTTGAAATCAACGTGCCAACATACGCATCCGCCATTAAAACATGTGTAGTAGAAATCTAGTGATGTCAATTAAATCTTATAATTGAAGTATGTGCCTTTAAGTGAGCGCTGGAAGTTCTGAGCTCAAGACTTCTTATGAGACTTCGGCCGTGTCCGAAATCGCCCACTATACCCTGATCATGGTTCCCTACATTAGTTCACTTATATAGTCCACTTTAAGGAGAGGGTGAAAACGAATGAGTAAATTCGGACAACCGGTTCATTGGAAATGCTGCGGTCGTCATCTTCTGCCGAGAGGCGGGAATTCATCCATAGGTTGTACACTACACTCTTTATTATGATGCATCATGGGATTGAATGAGTGCACTCAATAATGTCCACTATGAATTCCGACACCATTAAAAATGGATGTCACCCTAAGATAATGCAGTATAATAGGGTATCATGGCCATTTTGCCCACAACCTTCTTAAAGAAAGAAACCCGGGGGACTTTTACTTTGAAAGTAAATGTGGACGGATGTTACGTGTGTTATTAAGTCAGCCTTGATCTCAATTCACCCAAGACTTCCAAATGAAGAATGACGCCCGGCTAAAGGAACACTAAAGATGGGTCTGTGGAGTTTGTCAGCTATTAAAACTACCCCCTTGACCAGGCGTCTGAAGTGATATTTCCACGGATTTTGACTCGATCGATACTTTTATCACCGTTATCTTTGTTTAACTAACAGCAGTTATAGGAAGGAAACAGCAGAGGAAAAGGCACCGACTGCGCACTGATGGCCCACTAAACGCGACACTCATCGGGAAGATCAACGTTACTTAAAGGGGCACGATTGTTTTGCAAACTCGTTAATTGCAGCACAAATGCTTGTATTTTAAATATATACCTTTTATATAAGCACTTAGATTAATGAAATATGTCCAAGACTACGTGAAGTCCCGATAGGTTGAATATCAGGGGGTGTTTTGCGTTTCTTTATTGGGCTAAGAGTTGTTTTGCTCGTGCTGATCGACCATACGTATCCCTGACGTGATCGATCATGGCCACAGACGTGATGGTGTCCGAAGACGTGTCAAACCAGAGAGATTTAAGTGATATGAACGCCAACAAGACTAACCCCGAATTCGACACACCCAATCGGACGTTCGAGACGCTGGAGAATAGAAATATAAGTAGCCCTTCATCATCATCTGTTTATTCTGGTGAGGAAATATCTGAGAATTACATAGCAGGGGATTCGGAGCAGAATGGAGACAGTCCGATCCAAACCGGAGATCCGCCACAGGAAGTAGCAGCTCCAGACAATGGACAAAAACAAGGGGTTAGGACGTCAACTCCAGTCCGACCGCAGACGATCTTTTCATCAGCTGAGCACAATGGAAGGTAATGTTGTAGTTTGCAGTATTATGATAAATTGATCTTTCTACCCAGAAGGCAGTTATAATTCACTAAATTATGCACCACCTCTGCCCAAACTTGTCAGTAAGGGCACGCGGCCATTGGCTGTCAATCACGCCAATGCTGCTATTGTCAGTCACCTTTTTATGAAGGGTGTGGACCAAAATCCAAAAGGTTTGCCTGCGGGCTATGTATATACTTTTACTGTATTCCTGCATAAGTATATTGAATCAGAATCAGATATATTAAACCGTGTTCTCAATTATTGCAAAGCCTTCTTTCAAGTGTGTGAATAAGTTCACGGGACAAAATAAGACTTAAAATAAGTCTGTGGTTTCCTTTCAGACTGCCTGGCTAAAATATACAAATGCAGGTGTTCATAAAGTATGTTTTTGAAAGAACGTGTAATTTCCTTGTCATTTTTCATTTGATTTCTCATTTGATTTATTGTCATTCATTATTGTTGCATTGATCTACTTTAGCAAATTAATGTAATGTAGAAAAGCTGTAATAAGCTTGTTTTTTTGTTTAGAACTTGTTTCTGTGGGACCATGGTAAATTTGTTTACTGTAGTTTTACTGCATAAAAAACCAAACGAACAAAAGCAATGGTTACTATAGTCAAACCATGGTTAACCGTCCAGTGAATGAAAACTAGCGGCATCTTGCGGTGAGATTATGAATTGCAACCAACAGCTCACTCCTACCGCTCGCCTTCTCCTTTCGAAGCTCAACGGTGGCTGACACAGGACTAAGATGTCATCATGTTTTCGCTTCTTTGCCGAAGGAGAAACGTATTTACAAAACTCGCTCTGTAGAGGAGTATGTCCTTGTAGAAACAACTCAATGAATTCTAGCTAAGGGAACCGACCCACACTGTATATAGATTGAAATAGCTAATTCTAAGGTTACGCTTCGTTATGTGTGGTCTTTATGCTACACTGAAGACATAGCCTAGTTATGTAAAATATATTGCATTTCTATCAATAGATCATTCAATAAATTACACACTGGACCTTTAGGTATGGTAAGGGTTATAATTGTAATCAATGACGATGATGTCACGCTGGCCTTAGCCTGGTTTGCTGCTTACGTTTTCTGTCGTGCAAGCTCCGGTATTTCCTTCAGGAAGTGTGAATCTAGTCATATCTAAGTTTCACCTAAATCTGGATTATGAAATCTTTGCGAGGACATAATGTAACACTTACAATAGGAATTAAGCCAGTGACGTGCGAGAACATGCCCTGATGTGTCCCATGACACAGTCTTTTCCAAACAGTTCATTGCGAATCGCAGCTTGACTCAATTCTCAGATCTCATAGGGAGGGTGGCTAAAAGAGCAGCTTACATCCCCTATGAAGGAGTATGACGACTACCACATGGATGGCATGGCAATTAGCTCCCTGCCACAGTTAACCAGTATGAACGTCCCCCCCCCCACATTTGAATGTCAGCCTCGCTTTGAAATGGCTAAACAGCTGGTAAATGAATGACTCCTTTACTGAAGCTAATTCGTTTAAATCAGCCTTGTGTTGCAACAATAAACAAACAGGCCAACTTGTGATTAAAGGGATTGTTGGGCTTGTACTGTGTTGCACAAAAACTGTGGCTGTGTTTCTTACGGTAAGTATACTGTGAACAGTATGCACACTTTCTGTATGCATGGGATACTGAATGATCTTTTTTAGGGAATATTTAGATGTATTTATTGATGTTTACCAGTATTTGGAATTGATTTTATATTTTTCTTATATTTTTGCGTGTATGTGTCTCTTAATATGGACTGTGCACAGACAAATATTAGCCTATGTAAACACAAACTTGTGTTCTGGATGTGATGTATCACGATTGATCATTTGACAGCCGTACATGCAGCCACCCTGAGCTTTTGCTTTCAGCGTGGCTAATAGTCTATTTTTATTGTTTCATCCTTTGTTATTTTTTATGACCGAGAGATATGATCATTTCCCACTAAATTGTAATAAAAATGCAAAAAATAGAGATTATAACTGTACACTAAATTAACCATAAAACCAAACCATCATCTGACACAGATGCACACTACTGTATGAATTTCTTGTTGCATACTTTTGTGTCTGTGGTTTGTGCTGTTTGCTGTAGACTCAATTATAAACACATTATCTACCATAACAGCAACGCATCCAGTGTTTCGATGATTATTTTTTGGATTTGTTATCTTGATCTCGCTGTGAAATCACTTTAGTTCTAGCGAGAAAGGCACCCTTGTTTTGTTGGTCCGTACGACAAAAAGCTGATTTTTGAACATGGTCCAGGAATTTATAACCTTTTCAGGGTCATTCATAATCTTTTCTCAAAGAAGGTGAACAGTCTTTGGGCCAGTTTGATTTGTAAAAGAGCTTATGGCATATGTAACAGAATTCGGTGTGCATGAAATTCTTATGACGTTTAAATGCCTTTGTGTTTGAGATTAGCACACTTAAGAGATGCCGCATACTGCGTGAGTTCACAACTATTTGACTGTTTATATGCCACAATACTCAATGTCCTAAAAGTCTTGTTTGTCAGATCAAACTTTCTTTCAACCATTTCTCATTTTTTGAATGTGTGAATGAGTACCAGCTAATATCCATTTTGGACTTTTTTTTTAGCAAGTTCATCACAAGCTATATTTCTGGTGCTAAGTGTATGTGTTTGAAGGCCAAACGGGTTGCCTAATCGATCATTTTTCCCCATCAGTTTTGAGCATCAGGAGTCGGTCGCTACAACAGAGGCGAGGCTGAGAATGGAAGGAGTGGAGCTTAAAGAGGAGTGGCAGGATGAAGATTTTCCAAGGTAGGCTGTGACATAATATGGCTATGTTTGTGTAGATGTATATTATGTCACAGCAGGGCTGAGTGTGTTTATTTGGGTTGCCAGGCCACTTCCAGAGGAGGAAGATATTCAGCTTGACGGGGAGCTTTTCACCGGTTCCTCTGGAGACGGAGCACCTGGTAAACTACAAGTGTACAGTGAATCCGAAATGTATTTTTGAGCCCCCAAATAAGCCACATAAATCTCTCATAAGTCGTTCATTATCATAAATAACACTTTGTTTCATATTTTGTTAAAGTATAATATTATACTTTTTATCAAACATGATCATACTTATCATACTTTTTACTCCACTACATTTGCTAATTTAATTTTTTTAACTTTTAATATTTAAGAACATCAATAATCTAATACTTCATTACTTTCCGGTTTGATATTTATTGGAATGCCCAATAAAAACGTATCTTTTTTGTAAATTAATTCTTCACTTGTTGAATTAGTGATTTAGTTTATATTTTTTCATCTTAATTTGAATACGGCAATAATTATATATTAAAATATTTTATTTGAATATGACTACATTTTTCTTTTAAGATCTTATTTAAATATGTCAGCATGAGACTACATTCTATAATATTTTTATAATTAAATTAGTTCCATCCTCTATCAGCCAACCACTGTGGTTATGGTCCGTA
Source organism: Triplophysa tibetana (assembly GCA_008369825.1). Taxonomy (NCBI): domain Eukaryota; kingdom Metazoa; phylum Chordata; class Actinopteri; order Cypriniformes; family Nemacheilidae; genus Triplophysa; species Triplophysa tibetana. The sequence goes on from CM017894.1 coordinate 9,072,210, forward strand.
AGCTTGCTGACATCATCCATAGCAACGAAGTCAACCCGGCCCTTTTTCTTTTTTACGATTTTTTCTGTTCCTTTGTAAATGTTGCTCTCAGCCAAAGTATAAACACTGAGAAAGTAATAATACTTGAAAAATCTACTTGAGAGTAAAAATACTCAACTACTTTCCACCTCTGAAAGAAAATGGCACCTTCAAGCAAAAGGCTCTTACATAATGATATACAGTATATGTACAGGTTTTTAAAGAATACAAATACACCATTTTAGATTTAGATTGTTTTAGACACTCTTCGGTTTTGCCATTGCAGCTCCGCAATCTTATGGACTGAACAGTGCAAAGAAAACCAAAAAGAAGCTTTTGGCTCCAGACATCAGTTTGAATCTGGACCGCAGTGAGGGCTCGGTCCTGTCGGATGAGCTGGATGAGAGTACAGAACTGGACTTGGATGGGATCGACACGCCCTCCGACAACAGCAACGAGTTTGAGTGGGAAGGTATACTAATAGTTACTGAAATACAGCTTTTATTTTTATTTCTTATGTTTTAAATGTTAAAAATCCTGATTGACAACCTGACTAAAAAATGAAGTAACTGAGCCTTTCTGCAGTCATTTAAACTCCTCACCCTCAGATACTAACATTACATTCTTGGTTCTTAGACGGATGATGTGAAGTTCCACTTAGTTAAATAGTGTTGTGTGTTCTTGTTTTTCTGTCCTTCTGCTCTCCTCTGTCTGTACCGGAAGGATTGTTTCTTCTCATTGGTTTGCGACAGGCCTCAGGCCTGCGGTTTGTGGTAAGGTTACATGGATTGTCTCTTATTTGAAAGCTGATCAAATTCAACCAAACTTGTTTTGTTATTTTATTTCATGTGGAAATGTCACTTTGTTAATGTATGGAATGGCACTTTAAATCAAGTTTTATCCATTTATTATTTTTGTGGTGGAAAATGTTGGATTTTGATTTGTGCATGGGTTTTTCTCCAATCTCATCAGTTCTGATTCTTTAGATCAAGCTCATTTTGATTTGGTTTGCTGATCAACATTGCTGCTTTTGTTAAAGTCAAAAGAGTTTGAGAGAGTTTTTCTTTGCATATTTCTTTCTTCATTATTATTATTTAGATTTTTATTTTGATTGATTGATTGATAATGATAATATTTCTAAGTCAAAAAACATTGTGTATTTGGCCATCTTACACTTTCTTAGAACAGATAGTGAAGTCGTTTTTATAAAAAAGTATATATGCGTGTATTTTTTTTAAACCATTTAAACATTCACACGTTGCTTTGACCTTAGTGGCCATTAGTTGTGTACCAAAACTAGTCGTATCTTGGATCAACATTATCACTGAGCATGATGCAGTGCACTCTGGTGATTGTCTGCAGATTACACATGTGATGTCTGCCGAGTTTTGTGCCAAACAAGGTATATAGATGCAGAAATATATTGGCTATTGTGTTAAATGGCCTCTTCATGAGAATCCTTCTTTTTATTTTCCTTAAAAACATCACCTTGATGGTATAAGGCTCTCTTGGTCTTTCTTTTGGAGTCCTGAAGTATTAAAAGCTTGTGGAACCGCCTTGTTTTCTGGTTTTTGAACAGACTTTTATTTTTTCCACTTCCTTTTTCCTGTCCTCAAATTGTGGATAAGTTAAAAACTAATCTACTGTTTTTTTTTACCAAGGCTGGCTTGTCATCTTAACACAAAGTTAAAACGGTTGCGCATACATATTCTTAACCTGTTTGTACAACAGGTAAAATGATAAATCAGATCATGAGGTTTGTTATAGGGAAGTGTGCTAATATTAGTAGTTATGGAAAAAAAATGTGCTGACTGACTTTGAAGGCAGAAAACCTGAGCCGTATATCTGACCCAAGATATCGTAGAGAGTTGAAAAACACTCATGACATATCAATCACATAGCAGAAAGCAACATCATGGCAATAACATCTACATGGAAAAATCTACATGGAAAAAAAGGTTTTATCTAGTTTTGGCATACAAAGGTTTCTTAAACAAGGTTTGCTTTTTGTTTAGTGCTCAAACGAGACTTGACTGGAAATGAAATCGCAAATGACTACATGATAGATATGATTTTACGATCACATTTGACTTTGTAATGTTTGCCTGAGCTACCTCGGAAAACTGTCAAATTTCATATGATAGTGAATCAGAAAGTCAGCATACACAAACAGACACGCATGCAAAAAAGCAAATCGTGAAGTGAATGACCCTTAGTGATTCTTTTGCCAGATGACCTCCCGAAGCCTAAAAACACAGACCTGCTGCGTAAAGGAGTGGAGACGGTGCGGGAGTACTCAGGCACGGAGGAGCGAGAGGAAGGCCGTCGCTGGAGAGTCTTCCGCATCGGAGAACAGGACCACAAGGTGGACATGAAGGCCATTGAGCCCTACAAGAGAGTCATCAGCCATGGAGGTCAGTGACTGCAGTCTGAGCTTATCTAAAATCCTACAGAATCAATACATCGAAGGACGTTTGTTCTTTGCACCATTCAGGAAATGGGTTTCTATTATTGATAATCAAAATGGACTGGTCCTTCCTTTCCATCAGACGCACCAGTCAGATCAATAGAATGGTTGTACTGTATTTTTAAGTTGAACCACTCTAGTTTTATGTATATTAATGAAAGAGTGCATCATGTTGTTCTCAAAGTAATACTGAAGCGTTTATTGTGTTCTTGATAAACCCACCACAGACCTGCCATGAATAATGAAATAAACCTTATAGAACATCCTTCAGCCGCAAGAGACTGAAACCATATGGCTCTCCTCTTTTGTTATCTAGCTTCTGTAGTTTTTATCCAAATGAATCTTGATTTGGATGAGTCATTTTGTTTAATTACTATAATGTGCAAGATAAATATTTATAGCTTTCTGTAGGCAAACGTAGTTTCTCTTTTCACAGGTTACTATGGCGATGGGTTAAACGCCATCATCGTCTTTGCTGTTTGCTTTATGCCTGAGAGCAATCAACCAAACTACAGATACATCATGGACAATCTCTTTAAGTAAGTTGGGTTGTTTTCAAGTTGAGCTGATCTGTCCTTCCTAAATGACTGTATGACCCCTTGCAAAGGGAAATTGCAAATCATCCTCATGTGAAGAACCATGTCTTAAAAATCCATCTATATTTATAAGCACCTGATTTATAAAAAGATCATGATTTGAAAAATTATAAATCTATATATAGTTACTTCTAAGTTGTATATTTATATATGTTTCCTTCTCTTTATTGTAATGTACTATGCACTGTGTATAATGTTTCATGTTTATTTAATTAATTTGATCTTTATATTGATTTTTCTATGTATTTTCTTAATCAAATAAGGATATTTAATATATTAATAGCTATTTTTGCCTAGTTGTAATCACATTTTTTGTTTCAATAGTTTATCTACTGTACTTTACTTTATTTTTCTTATTTTTTTCTTATTAGCAATAGGATTAGTTTAATTTTTATCACAATATGAAATACTTCGATATACTGTTACACCCCTACCACGACCCCTGGTGGCCCTCTGACCCCAGTTTGAATACAGTTTAATTTATTTTAGCCAGGAACCGCCCACTTAAAGGGCCAGTTTGGACCAATAAATAACTATTGACAATCCTGTTTTTTGGTGGTGTTTAATAACAGGTGCAATTTTATATTATTGTCACTGCCGTGCAACATTTGACTTTAGTAGTGCTATCTATGGCGTTTTCGGCTATGACTTAACCTTTTTTATTTTGATATGAAACATGATAACATCAGTTTGTTCTCAAACATCAAAAAGCTCTCAGCAATTGTTTGTGTTGATTTAACTGCAAAGTTGATGTTGACAGGCCTATACCCGCTGATCTATATAAATGACTGGATTGCTCATGACGTCATTAAACTGAACCTACCGCGCCACCACGTTGGTATGCCCAAACGTTCGGTTAAATGAATAGGGAGTTATCACATATTAATGATAAAAAAGTAACTTGCCCGTCCATGTTTTTATATCTAAAGTCTCACAGTACATTCTTACAACGCAAATGTCTTAAGCATGTAAATGGTTGATTATTTAAAGTCGGAAATTTTCCTGTATTACCATTTTTATTACAGTAGCGTACATATCAGATCAACAGACTTACTAGACACCTCAACAAATGACAAATGTGCTTATTCTGAAATCTAAATGCAGATAAATAAAGGGATGTTCTTTAAGTCATGAAGATTTATTTCTAAACATTTACACATGTACCATTACAACAGTGTGCAATACACACTCACCCAGGTACATTGATTTCTATACGTTGCTACATAAACATTGCAAGAAATATTAGAAGTAACAATTCATTTAAATGCACATGTGAACTAAAAATGTATCGCGCACCTAATAAGCTGAAAAACTGTTTATTTTAGATCGTCATTTTGACTGTAAGCCAATGGCACTGTCAGTTGGGCATACCAAGATGGTGGCGTGACCGCTTGCAGCGGCTTCACCTCCTGCCGTTGGTTTAGTGTTCTAGGCACAATCCAGTCATTATGTAGATCAATACCTACACCTCATACCCAGATGTTTGTGAAACTAACTCTTGTGTGTTTGTTTCAGGTATGTCATAGGAACCCTAGAGCTGCTTGTTGCTGAGAACTATATGATTGTATATCTAAATGGAGCCACTTCACGCCGAAAGATGCCCAGTGTGGGTTGGCTTAGAAAGTGCTATCACCAAATAGATAGGAGGTAAATACCCACTTTATCCCACGTGCAGTTGGGAAGTTTTGGTTGTCTTGATTTTTTTAACACTATTCTGTGTCACAGGTTAAGAAAGAATCTGAAGTCCTTGTTAATTGTGCACCCGTCCTGGTTTATTCGCACCCTTCTGGCCCTCACCAGACCATTTATAAGGTCAGTCCTTGTTTCAGTACGTGTCTTAGTATCCGTTCATTTCTAAAACCTGTTTTTATTCAAATCTTTTCATGTTCTAAACTTGCTTTTACAGCACAAAGTTTAGCCAGAAAATCAAATATGTGTTCAGCCTTACCGACCTGGCTGAGCTTGTCCCGATGGAGTATGTGTCCATACCAGACTGTATTAAAGAGTAAGTTCCCCTTTATTATGCACCGCTCCATATTCATTCTTCTATCTAGAAGAGAACCTCTTCCATTTTACTACAGGAAAAGTTTTGTTTCTGCAGTACATACGTTTGAAATGAAACAACAGTTTAACAAAACAGCTGTATCATTCGGTTACGGTACATAAGTTCATAAGATAGTCTTCTGTCTCGGCAGTTTTTAATCTTTTACGTACTGATATAAAGTCCTTTTGCATCCAAGTGCTGCCTCCTTTTGGCTGTAGTTTCTCCAGAAACTCTTTATGCCCTAACTCCTTCTCCCTGCCTTTCCTCTAAGGTTTGACGAAGAAAAAAATAGGAAAAAACTGAAAAGGTATCTGTATTTTCAATCCGGAGATCCCTCCCAGATCTCTGTAGACTTGAACTGCATTGCACCAAACTAACAATCATTTGGTTAATTTATGTTGTGTGCTTATACTTTGGACGAAAAGATTGCTTTGTCATTTCCCTTCTTGATGGTTGTCTAATTTTACACTACGTGCCATATTGTTATCATCATCTATCACAAAGGCAACTGATAAGTTAGACATGCACCATTTCAGCCTTGAAAAGATCCTCAGATTCTTCATAAATTGATTTGGTCAACAACAATGTCTAAAACCAACTTCTTACACATCTGTTATGGATGAACTTTATTCATCATGTTTCTTTGGACAAATGCACTAACTGTGTTTAAAATAAACATCACACAGATTTAGATTCTGACATTCTGTCGGATCGGTACTGCTGTTGTCAGTATGGTATGTATGACTATAACAAAAATTCGGACTTTACGGTGAAGGATTTAAAAATGTAAAGGGGTAGTTCAACCAAATATGAAAATTCTGTCATCATCTACACACCCTCTTGTCATAACAAAATCTGTACGACTTTCCTTTTTCCGCAGAGCACAAACGTAGATCGTTTTAAAAAGGTTGGTAACCAAACAGCGCCGACACCCATTTGTTTCTATTGTATTGAAGCAAAACCAAAGCAAATGAATGGGTACCGCCAACGTTCGGTTAGCAACACTCTTCAAAATATCTTCTTTTGTGTTCTGCAGCCCAAAGAAAGTCATTAAGGTTTGAAATGACAAGAGGGTGAATAAATGATGACAGAATTTTTGGGTGAACTATCACTTTAAGTCAGGGTGGTTCACATCTATTTATACCTCCACATAAGTGTCTTCTTAAATCTGTTTGTGCAAAAGCATGACTGAATAATGCACATTCTCACCGTCCACTGCATGCGTCACCACTGAACATCCTTCCACAAAAACACTTTGGTGCAAGCGTTAAAATGCTGATGTGTTGGCTTGGTTTACGCTAACCCAGCTTTGTGTTGTAAACGGTGTGTTGCAAAACGTTGAGATAAAATGTAAAAAACTGCTCCGTCAAGTAAACCAGAAGTTTTTTTGCATGACAGTCTGACAGGAAGCTATTGAGAATTTACCCACTTGATTTCAATCCGTCATGGCTTTTCAAACACTTATTCTTTTTAATTTTCTTTAGCATCTACTATATAATAAGCATTGAGAGGTGTTATATTGTTGCACTGAATGGGTTTAAGCATTAGTATGACATTTATTTCATTCATTATGTATTTTCACACGTTAGTCAGCAATGTAGATTTGTATACGTCAGAAACTATTTTACAAAAACTTTGTGACAGCGACTTGCACTTAAAACATTTGCACTTAAATACATTTTCAACCCCAGTTTGCATAATAAACAATGCAGAATCAACTGACTTGAGTTCCACATTAATCGATTTAAATATTCGTCCTGCTTGTTGAGTTTGCACAGCAATTTTTTTTTAACCGGAATCAAAGAGACATTTGATGATTAACTAACCCTTTGAGCCACGAGACGTATTTTGTCATAATGTGATCTCTTCCATGTTTTGGATTGTGAAGAAGTTACAAATCGGACGAAGTTATTAGATATTTTGATTATGAGGCTTGTATAGTATCATCATCCATGTTTTTTCACTGTAGGATTGACCAGGACTTCCAAGGAAAAGTGGAGATAGCGACCGCCGCGGTGCCAGAGTAAGCTGAAGGAAACGAGAAGCTGGAAGAACGTGGAATGTTGGATTTCTTTTAACTGGAGAACACAAGATCTTGATGTCAGACACGTGCCTTTATGACTATCACCGCCTGTTACATTATAAAACTGTTTTTGTTCCCGCCCCTTTGCATCTGTTTGCCAAACATCTGTCGGACGGCATTTGTTTTCTGTGCGTCAAGCATTTTAATCTTTTATGTATCATTTCAATATGTAGATACTGTCAACGTTGTTCTAGTATTATATCTCCCTTGTAGTTAAGGCTCCGTTTTGAACTGGTTGATGCATGTTCTACATCACATTCAAATATCTATATTTATATTCGAACGGTGATAAAGGAGAAAGATTAATATATTTTTATGATGGAAACGTTATTTTTAGGGCCTCAGTCCTGCATCACCTGTCATCTGCTTGCTGATCTTCTCGTCGTTTACTGTTGGGTTTTTCGTCTGATTTGTGCACCAGCAGAACGTGCTAAGATGATCAGAAGACTAGGATGATGATATGTGAAAATATGTTGCACCAGTAACGTTTCTTCGGTTCACAATGGTTTGGGAGGGTGGGGTTCTTGTATGTTATGTTGCAAGTAAACTTCCACACAAAAATCACTTTGTCATTATGTTTGAAACAACTGAATGCTGTTCAACACTCACCAACTGCTTTTGTTGTGTCATTGTTTCTTGCAGGATGTGAGAAATCTCTTTTGTATAGGCTGTAGTAGTACAATATAATTTGAGCTAATTTAGAACAAAATTTTGTTTTTGTGTGTTTTATTGATACGTGGTTATGTGGTCCTTCATATGCCACAGCACAAACACTTCTTCTTTCTTTTTGTCACTAGGATGGTTCGCCCCAAAATAAACCTATATTTCTAACGCAGAACACTAAAGAAGATATTTTGAGGAATGCTTGTAACCAAAAACATTAGCTCCCACTGATTCCGAAAACTCTTGACAGATTTAGTATCTTCTTTTGTGTTTTTCAGAAGAAAGCCATAAACGGGTTTGAATAAGGTTTTTATTTGGTCATGGGAAAGCCAACCTTAAAAAAGTAAATTTACTTGTCTAGACTTTCCACTATTGCATTGAAGCCTCCACCATCTGCCATTATTATGTTAGTTTTACACGTTTATGCATCTTGTTTGGGAGACAAGCTAGAGTGATGATGCCCATAGGGCAGATATGCTCAGTCAGCCCCTTCAGCCTTTTGGAAGATATCCGACATATGTGACCATTCCTAGCCAAACCAAATTTCAAGATGAAAAAGTTTTTTTTAATGCTCAGATATTTTCTCTTAAACTGTGTGTGAACCATTATACATTTATATCATTTATATCAGTGTTTTCTTAGGTTCTAAACGTCGGTGTCAAAAGCTATGTCCAATTTCTTTCATGGCTGCTAGTGTTGACAACACTGATGTAAAAACCCGTTTAACTTTTTAAAGACTCACTCAATGTTGCAACTGTCCCCTGTTTTGGGGACTAAATTTCTCTTTCTCCTAAAAACCGTCTCTGAGAAACTGAAGGAAATACAAAAAGTGTTTCAACCGTCCCCAGTCTCCCCTTTATACCCTGAAAAACTATACTCTTCATTAGCTATATATCTCAAATATATGTTTAAAGAGTTTTACATGTTATCCCATTTTATATGTAGTATGTAGCTATTAATTAATAGGCTATCTGTGTCCGCACTAATAGAAGTACAGATAGACTTTGATTTCCTCAAAAATACAGAATGCCAAGAAAACATTAATATACATGTCAAAAGTTTTATAACACGCAATAAATTGATCGAAATCTATTTTTTTAAACCAAGTTTAAAATGATTGTAAAGTGCAGCGTACATTGCATATATCTGTATAAACATTATATTTTCACAGTTAATATGCTGTATCGTTTAGAAAATGGTAATAAAATAAGAATTCTATTCAACTGTTCTGAAAAAAATCATTCATAATGTCAGAGAACTTTGATGAAATGGTATGAGTTGGATTTGGTTGAATAGCTTTCAAAAGTACACATTTAAAATAATTTAAGGCAGCCATTACCAAGAAATGCTTAATCTTGTTTAATCTGTGGTGTATAAAGTTCAAATTTTCAAATAAAGAAGAAAAACACTATGCAAAACATGGTCAGGTCAAAGTGTCTGAATACTTTTGGTCCCAAATTTGAATATAAATGTTACTGTACAAAGAATTTTTGGGTATACTGTGATACAGTATGGCTACTTTATTTTGCTTTCCTCACTTACATAAATTAACTACGCCCTGCACCCGCTTGTAAAAATTGACCTTCTGAAAAATTTAATGTGCTCATGGTTTTTGTTTCCTCTCGTGTAAAGTCGTATGTTAAACATTAATAAAACTAGTTTTTTCCACCTGTTTTCCGTGTCCTTTCTCTGTCACAGCATTTGATGTTTCAAAGAACTGAAATTTCCGTCCAGGAAATGTGGCGTCGGTGGGGCTATAGCCGATCATAATACCATTTATTCTTGATAAAATTTAAAAAAGATTGAAAGTGGCTAGCTTCATATTTCACAATATTAACTACTGCCAACGTAACTGAACAGACCTGGCAGGCATGCTGTCCCCCACCAATGATGAATAGTCCCACTCATATTTTATATAAATATTTTATTTCTTAAATATTATTACTTTATTGTTTTTATATAATTGTAAAAAAGCTGATATCATCCGAAATCAATAAAAATAACGTATTTTTGGAAGTCATATATTGGCATCTGTTATCAAGACTAAGCCTGTGAAGTTTTCCAGTTCTTCAGTGTAATAAAATGTGACTTTCAGATAGCAACGAACCCAATAAAACAATGCTTATAGTAAATCGCATTAACCTGGAAGAGAAGTTCGCCATCTTACAGCAAAGAGAAGAGCATCTTAAGAGTAGCTAAAGCGGATTGTGCCTGCCGTGGCAAATCAGATGTTGTGTTGTTTTTATACGTGAAGTGCGGGTGCTATCTGAGTTTAAGTTATAGTTACAGAATTGTACAAAAAAACAGAGTAGGCTTCAGGCCAATGGAGTATATATTTACAGGGTCATTCTAAAATGTAAAAAAATCTTAACTCATTAACAATAACTATTACGAAGTTCACCATTGGAGAACTGGCTAATGCGCGTCAACAGTATTTTTAAGATGCTGTTTTGTATTTAAACAGAAAAATTGCATGTTGTCTAGCAAGGGAATTTATTAATTAAATAACTGTATTAGCTCACCCTCTGTTAAGCACTCCCAAAAAAACGTCTTGGCGCCGCCCCTGTGTATGTTTATTAAATATTTGTGGTTAATTCCACCACTAGGCCAACCAAGTATGCCTAGGGTGGGTGTAATATTGGGTCGTTTTGTTGGGTTAATTCTGACATATATTGGGATTTTTTCTGTAACAACCCAGCCAGCAGGTTAAAATTGAGCTGTGTGAGATGTTATTTTAAATTATAACACGGCTCGTTGGAATGCTTGATTCTGATTGGCCAGTTGGAACATTTGCAGGTTCTTTATTCCCAGATAACAACATTTTTGACAAATTAAATATAAATATGTCTTCTAATAACATATGTGATATTATATTTATTAATGATTAAACCGCACTAAATGTTCCTGACATTTGAACTTTGCTTCTTAACTTAAAACCGAATGTTAACAGGATGAACGAGGAATGAGTGTTAAAAGTGACAAAAAAAATAGTTCTGAGGAAGAGAGATTTATTGTGTTCTCTTCATCAAATTAAAAAAATTGCAGCAAAATGTAGAAACAGAAAGTGACGAAATTACAAAAAGATAATAAATTGAACAATATCTACAGGCTAGTTCAGCTACACCCCTGTCTGAACAGCATCCGTGAAAACTCTCTGTTATAAGCTCTAGCACACCAAATCAAACACCTACTTCAACCAAGCCAAAATGAGTATTTGGGAGCCATTTTATATTCTAGGCCAAACCCTGGATCGTACCATGTTGGAAGTTAAATAGTAAATAATGTTACATACACAATTCAAAATACCTCTCACCGTTCAACACATACGCTTATAAACAACGAATAATTGAGGCATAAAAATAGTTTTTCAGGAATGAAGGTTGTGACCCTGATGATGTCACATTTAAGATGGCTGCTAGTGTTATATAACAACCCCAGGTTGTGTATTGAATAGGATTGGTTCTGCAAAACTGAAACTGGTGAGTACATGTAATCTATGTTGTTGTATCCTAAATAAATAGTAGTAGATGAAAAAAACATGTGTCATTGGTTGTTTGTATGTGCTATGAGAAAATGCCATGCAATGTGGTTTGAATGGTTTGTACTGAGATGCTAGACAAATACTGAAAGTACGTCAAACAAGTACATTGCAGCATGACGGTAAGTACATGTTTGTTTATGGGTGGACTGTGTGTCACTGTGTGTTAAACCAAATTGAATGTTCCTGACATTTGAACGTCGTTTCTTACCTTCAAACAGTAAATAATAAATAATATAAGTAAATAATTCAAATTCACATTTCATGTCCATTTAATTTTGCATGTGGCAAATATCCATGTAATAAGCAGGATAATGTACCATCAGCCGGCTGTTATCGCGAAATAAACCCCTTAAGTGTTTATTTCTGGGATAACTACCGGCTTTCACTTACTTACAACAGTCGACCGGCCCACTGCTGACAGACAAGAGGTCAGTTAATATTAATAATACATAATACATTAGCGTGTTAACACAAATATGTAATAGAACGTGTACTTAATAATACATTAATATAATCTATGATATGTGTGAGAATCTGGATTTCGTCCTGTCCTCTTTAAATATATCATCTGTGTCTAATAGAACATTTGTCTATCATGTGTATTCATTTAGATTAGTATAAGCTTCCTTCACCCTAATATGTGCCTTACTTTCCTGTTGTTTAGCCTCGTTGAGAGTCGTACTGACCTGAGTGAATATCGGTCTCCATCTCAAGGCTCCTAATGATGTGAACTGATGTGTATTGATGTGTTTTGATGCTTAATACGTACTTTGTAATCATATCTGATTGTTCTCAGGAGGAATAAGAATAAACATCAAGTCTTGTCTTTTTCCACCCCGGTGGTCTTTTATGACACCTCCTTTTAATCTTATAAATACTAGTCCTTATACAAATAAACATTGGACTTTGATAACTTTGTCTCCAGATCTGCAACTCTGTGTGTTCCGTCGACTAGACTTTTCAACCATAGAATAATATTTTGTAGGGGACATTGAGAATATTACATTCCAACAATTGGGGGCTCGTCTATGAGGGGAGGAAGAGGCTCTCTTCTCTCTTAGAACCAGGAGGCCAAAGCATATCTGAGGAAAGCGCACCTGACGATCGGGCACAGACCTACAGGAAAAGGGTGAGTGTTTTTTTCTTCTATACAGTTTTTTTCTGGCTTAGAGAAAGAAAACGCTTACCCTGTAGGATTCTTGTGGTTTAATATTTCGTACAGACGAAATAGGGTTTTTTCAATTCATGTTAGTGGAATTCGCTTTCCCATTGTTGTGACAATGCGGCTGGCAACAGTAATTAGTAAAATAATTATTAACGCAAGAATATGAAAGGTTTTGCAGTACTGATCACACTGTAATTTTGGATCGTGGTGTTGACTTCTCAGAGAAAATGCTTTGTTAACAAGATTTATTAGAGTTTATTCTAAAAAGAATAATTCATTACAGATTTCACTGTTACTGCATGACATTTTGAAATATTGTTGTCAGGAAAAGACGGTGAATTTAATATCCACCTCTGATCACAATATAATACATGCAGTAGTGTTGAAACTTTTGGTCGATTGAACACGAGGGTTTATCTTTGTTTTGTCTGTACTGTCTTTATCACTAACTTGTTTGGAGTGTAAGATGGGGAATTCTGTTTCAAAGCCACTGCCGGGCGAAACGCCTGTCGCATTTATGTACAGAAATAATCAAGGATTTTTTGCCAATCCATATGTTAGCAATCTCGCAGGATGGTCGGAGGGAATAAAACCGCAAATTGATATTCCCTACCCGAGGGAAGGTTCCTTTTCTGATGATTGTATGTTTTTGGCAAAGAGCCTGGTAAAAGAAATGTGGGATTATCCATACATGAATAAAGCTTATGCCGTATGGAAAGAGATGAGGAAGGTTTGGGACCAGGGTCCGGACAAACAAAAAATGGTTGCATATGCAGCAAGTCACAATCTGTGGCCATTAGAAAAGCCGCCTTCATACCAGGCTCCTAGCCAAGGTCAGACTTCACCCTCTGCGCCCACTCTGTCGGTAAAACCAATCATCAGGGGTAATACCGTTTCCGCAAATCTTAACATTACAGGTCAAGAACAAACAGTCGAGGTAAAACCGAAAAAATGCATTGTTAAACCTAACATAATTACAAACCCGAAAAATTCAATGGTTTGGGTACGCGCTGGAAATACGCTAAATTTTAAAATGTAAAAATCTGCCTTCCCCACAGGAAGCGGGAAAATATGTGTAAATTTTGCAAACGCACACAAAATATTCACATTTTACAGGTAGAGATTTTCGTGCGGTGTTGTTAAGAACACTAGAGAAAGATGTAACTGAAGAAATGCTGATTGAAAAATGTCCCACATTATCTATTGACAATGATAAAATCACCAGCAGCGGTAGGGCTGCAAACCCACAACTTCTGCTAATGTTGAAATGTTTTTTACACAGATAAGAGTGTTTCTTGATAAATGTCTAGGGAGTCAACAGGTCTTATCTCTTGCAGAAAGCACCACACAGGCAGCGAGAGAATCAGCTGCTCAACTTTTCGTGTGTTTTTAGAAAAGCATGGATTAAAGATTCTAAATTGCCATTAAATAATGACATAATGAATGCTATGTTTACAGGCTATCCGGAAAAGAGGAACACTGAACAAAGTTCTTTTTATTATTAGAATATCAAACTATTCACTCTGTGGGAATTTCCGGAACTGACATTGCTTGTACGGTCACACCTCCATTACAGGTTAAAGCCTCTGGTATTTAACCATTTTTCCACAAATTCACAATTATTCCAGGTGCTCCACTAAATCTTTTAGGTTGTGATATGATGCATAAATTAGGCATGGACATTAAGTTTACTGATCACAAGGTTGTTTTTTCTTTTCTGTCTAGTCTACAGGCATCCGTCGATCCTTTGCCAACAGGTGGACAGCCAAGCGGTTCACAAGCGCCTGTTTCCGGGTGCAGCATGCTTACACGGGTAGACTCCATGATTAACCGTTTGTTATGGTCTCAGTTCAAAGATGACACTGGTTCCATTGATATGGAACCATACAGGGCAAAACTTAAAACAATCAAGCCTGTCTACATTAAACAATACCCTTTATCTAAAGATAAGGAAGAAGGTATTACGCCTTTAATTGAAAAATTTTGTCAAGCAGGGTGTCCTCGAACACACACACTCACCATACAACACACCAATTAATCCTGTCGTGAAAGCTGATGGGAAAGCGTGGAGATTAACTCAAGATTTAAGAGCAGTAAATCAGTTAATCATACCACTCGCACCAATTGTGCCTGATGTTTTGACTGTTATGAATTCAGTGCCACATTCGCACAAGTATTTCACTGTAATTGATTTGTGTGCAGCCTTTTTCTCTGTACCTGTACACCCAGATACTCAGCCTTTGTTAGTATTGACATTTAAAGGACAGCAATATTCGTGGAAAGGCCTTGCATAGGGCTACGTAGATTCACCCGCTGTCTTTTCTGCGGCAGTGCACAGAACTTTGGCCAAAATGACTGATCTGCCTCCATCAGTTTGTTTTCTTCAGTTTGCAGATGACATCCTCGTGTCGGGGGAGACGGAGGAGGACTGTAAAAAAGCATCTGTAATTGTTTGCCATTTACTTGCTGAAACAATTTTCAAAGCTTTGAAAGAGAAACTGCAATGGGTCAAAACTAAGATGAACATTTCAATGCCTTGAAAGCAGCCATCACAACCGCACCAGCATTGGGCCTGCCAGACTACACCCAGCCTTTTCACTTGCATGTTGGGGAGACAGTGGGTGCAGCTTTGGGGGTCTTATTGCAAGAGCATGGTTCAATATATAGGCCAGTTGCATATCTGTCTCAGAAATTAGATAACATAGTCACAGGTATGCCAGCATGTCTTCGTGCTGTGGCTGCAGCTGTTCTGATTGTACAGGTAGCTGAGAAAACTGTGCTGTCACACCCTTTAACATTGTATGCATCCCATCAAGTAGGTGCAATTTTACACAACATGCAAACACAACACATGACAGCGCAACAACGCTCAGGTTACGAGGCTACTCTGCTGGCAACGAAAAATCTTAGCATTCAAACGACAGCAAACATTAATCCTGCTTTGCTGGGTATTTTGGGTATGGTAGACATGGCAGATTTTGATGTTGAACATGATTGCCTCTTTGAACTGACCACCTCTTACTCTTCTAGGTTCGATCTGTTGGATACGCCCCTAGAGGGGGGAGAACACATTTATGTTGATGG
This sequence comes from Triplophysa tibetana, assembly GCA_008369825.1. Taxonomy (NCBI): domain Eukaryota; kingdom Metazoa; phylum Chordata; class Actinopteri; order Cypriniformes; family Nemacheilidae; genus Triplophysa; species Triplophysa tibetana. The sequence continues at coordinate 9,087,871 of CM017894.1, forward strand.
GTCTTGTTCAAAGCCCTCTGACGGTGTCTACCTCTGTGGCTATGCTGTGATTTCCGATACAGGAGAGGTAAAAGAAGCTTTTGCTCTAGACTAAAATTCGGCACAAGCTGCAGAGTTGATAGCATTAATACAGGCCTGTGAGCTGATGACAGGAAAGAGAGTAACAATTTACACAGACTGTAGGTATGCGTGGAGTTTTTCAAAAATAGCTCATGCAAATCTGATAGGACAGTTAACTGAAGCAGTTCAGCTTCCACTCGAAGTGGCCATCGTAAAGGTCAAGGGTCACGCTTCGGGGGGACGATGAACTGGCTGTAGGCAACAAAAGGGCTGATGAAGCGGCAAGGGTAGCAGCCCAAGCTCAGATTAAATCACCATTTCATCCGAAAGATAAAACACAGATAGCAATGATAGTGCACATAACGAATGTACCTGACATTGATATCAAAATCCTGCAAAGTCAACCATTATTAGATGGGATTATTAGAGATGAACAGGGTAGGATAGCACTACCAAAATTAGGGTTAATTATCCTAATTAGACATTACCATGGGTTATCTGACACCAGTTGTGCAAAAGTAGTTCAAGCAATTAATCAATTGTATTGTATAGCCGATGTTCATAAAACAGCAAAACTTGTTTTGGATGCATGCTTAACATGTGCTCAGGTAAATCCGCACAAATCAGCTAAGCACGATGCATTGACACATCCGGAAGCTCCTTTTCAACATCTACAAATTGATTTTACGCACATGCCGCCGATAGGTAATCTGAAATATATTTTGGTAATTGTTGATCGATTCTGAAAGTGGCCTGAAGGAGATATTAGACCAGTCACCATAGAATCTGACAACGCGACGAGTTTTAAGTCAAAGGTAACACAGCTCTTATCAAAAGCGTTGTCTATTGATTGGCATTTTAATATCCCGTACAGCAGTCGTAAGGGGAAAGAAGCAATCAAACACTCAAAACATGACTAACAAAAGCGGTACTTGAAACAGGAAGAAAGTAGGTTGATTTGTTGCCCGCAGTCTTGGCAGAAATAAGAATGACTCCATCTTCCACGACAAAATTGTCGCCGTTTGAGGTACTAATGGGTAGACCTTTCCCGACCCCGTGGGTCAAAGGCCGCGCAGGCATTTCTTTTTTTTTAGGTGATCTGGAGGTGATCCCGGAGGACTAAGTGACTTCCCTAGTCGAAAAGTTAAATTCTATATGTACTGATGTTTCTTTGTGTCTTGCTCTTCCCTCAGAGCAGCCTACTCATAACTTTGTTCCAGGACAAAAAGTCTTTGTGAGGAGTCTGAAGCCAACAAAGCTTGGAGAAACAAAGTACCACGGACCAGCGACTGTGATTGCAGTCACACGGACAGGAGTTCTGATGGACTACCAGCCACAGTGGATACACGCTTCCAGATTGAAGTTGTGTTCTTCAGGAGAGCAGGCAAGCTCCAATTTAACATAGAATCTCAACAGGGGATTCACCTTACTACACCTCAGGGTGGAGAAAGCACTGACTAAGCTGAGGAAAGAACTACCTTTCATGAGGTGGGGGCCACCCAAAGCATGAAGATAGAAGGCCCATTGAGCCAACAGTGGTGACTCCTTAGCTTCCCCTGATGTGCATTGAGGGCCAAATTCTATTCTAAAGAGGAAAAAATTGTTATCCTAAAAGCAAATTTCCTATGGAATTCTTAGATATCAATTCTTATACTGGGTGCAAAAATTACAGAAGCCCTTATTGTGTTTGGCCAAGATCTTCTTGACTCAGTGAAGACGACAATAGAAGTTACCCACATCCACAATGATAGAACCAATACCGGTGATAGAAGGACCAAGAAATGTTGATGAACGTGACAATGAAATGGAAAGAGATAATGGGTTTGACGATTCGGTAATTGAAATTGGCACGGTAGATGATGAAGAGTAGATATAATTATGTTTATGGTTTTGTTTTTATTGAGGATGATTGATTTTGTTATGTTTTCATTACTAATCACGGTGATTGATCCCTTACCTCAAAGAACAGCTTGCAAACCAGAAAACCACACAAAAATACGCAATTGCAAATATCCTTTTATTAAAGATTTGTATTAACCTTTTTTTCTGCTCTATATTTTGTTCTTTAAAGGGACACAGGACTGCTTGTAAGACTGTTGGTCTGAAAGTGGCCATTGTGAGAATCTGGATTTCGTCCTGTCCTCTTTAAATATATCATCTGTGTCTAATAGAACATTTGTCTATCATATGTATTCATTTAGATAAGTATAAGCTTCCTTCACCCTAATATGGGCCTTACTTTCCTGTTGTTTAGCCTCGTTGAGAGTCGTACTGACCTGAGTGACTATCGGTCTCCATCTCAAGGCTCCTAATGATGTGAACTGATGTGTATTGATGTGTTTTGATGCTTAATACGTACTTTGTAATCATATCTGATTGTTCTCAGGAGGAATAAGACTAAACATCAAGTCTTGTCTTTTTCCACCCCGGTGGTTTTTTATGACACCTCCTTTTAATCTTATAAATACTAGTCCTTATACAAATAAACATTGGACTTTGATTGAAACAAGCACTTGGTGTCTGTGTCAAACTTTGTCTCCAGATCTGCAACTCTGTGTATTCCGTCGACTAGACTTTTCAACCATAGAATAATATTTTGTAGGGGACATTGAGAATATTACATTCCAACAATTGGGGGCTCGTCTATGAGGGGAGGAAGAGGCTCTCTTCTCTCTTAGAACCAGGAGGCCAAAGCATATCTGAGGAAAGCGCACCTGACGATCGGGCACAGACCTACAGGAAAAGGGTGAGTGTTTTTTTCTTCTATACAGTTTTTTTCTGGCTTAGAGAAAGAAAACGCTTACCCTGTAGGATTCTTGTGGTTTAATATTTCGTACAGACGAAATAGGTTTTTTTTCAATTCATGTTAGTGGGAATTCGCTTTCCCATTGTTGTGACAATGCGGCTGGCAACAGTAATTAGTAAAATAATTATTAACGCAAGAATATGAAAGGTTTTGCAGTACTGATCACACTGTAATTTTGGATCGTGCTGGTGACTTCTCAGAGAAAATGCTTTGTTAACAAGATTTATTAGAGTTTATTCTAAAAAGAATAATTTACTACAGATTTCACTGTTACTGCATGACATTTTGAAATATTGTTATCAGGAAAAGACGGTGAATTTAATATCCACCTCTGATCACAATATAATACATGCAGTAGTGTTGAAACTTTTGGTCGATTGAACACGAGGGTTTATCTTTGTTTTGTCTGTACTGTCTTTATCACTAACTTGCTTGGAGTGTAAGATGGGGAATTCTGTTTCAAAGCCACTGCCGGGCGAAACGCCTGTCGCATTTATGTACAGAAATAATCAAGGATTTTATGCCAATCCGTATGTCAGCAATCTCGCAGGATGGTTGGAGGGAATAAAATCGCCAATTGATATTCCCTACCCGAGGGAAGGTTCCTTTTCTGATGATTGTATGTTTTTGGCAAAGAGCCTGGTAAAAGAAGGGTGGGGAGACCCAATGTGGGATTATCCATACATGAATAAAGCTTATGCCGTATGGAAAGAGATTAGGAAGGTTTGGGACCAGGGTCCGGACAAACAAAAAATGGTTGCATATGCAGCAAGTCACAATCTGTGGCCATTAGAAAAGCCGCCTTCATACCAGGCTCCTAGCCAAGGTCAGACTTCAACCTCTGTGCCCACTCTGTCGGTAAAACCAATCATCAGGGGTAATACCGTTTCCGCAAAACTTAACATTACAGGTCAAGAACAAACAGTCGAGGTAAAACCGAAAAAATGCATTGTTAAACCTAACATAATTACAAACCCGAAAAATTCAATGGTTTGGGTACGCGCTGGCTAAATGTTAGACCGCTAAGAATGTCTGATATGGAGGCGATCTGTAAAAGTTTGGAAGCGGGAAGCGGGAAAATATGTGTCAATTTTGCAAATACACACAAAATATTCACATTTTACAGGTAGAGATTTTCGTGCGGTGTTGTTAAGAACACTAGAGAAAGATGTAACTGAAGAAATGCTGATTGAAAAATGTCCCACATTATCTATTGACAATGATAAAATCACCAGCAGCGGTAGGGCTGCAAACCCACAACTTCTGCTAATGTTGAAATGTTTTTTACACAGATAAGAGTGTTTCTTGATAAATGTCTAGGGAGTCAGCAGGTCTTATCTCTTGCAGAAAGCACCACCCAGGCAGCGAGAGAATCAGCTGCTCAACTTTTCGTGTGTCATTAAATAATGACATAATGAATGCTATGTTTACAGGCTATCCGGAAAAGAGGAACACTGAACAAAGTTCTTTTTATTATTAGAATATCAAATTATTCACTCTGTGGGAATTTCCGGAACTGACATTGCTTGTACGGTCACACCTCCATTACAGGTTAAAGCCTCTGGTATTTAACCATTTTTCCACAAATTCACAATTATTCCAGGTGCTCCACTAAATCTTTTAGGTTGTGATATGATGCATAAATTAGGCATGGACATTAAGTTTACTGATCACAAGGTTGTTTTTTCTTTTCTGTCTAGTCTACAGGCATCCGTCGATCCTTTGCCAACAGGTGGACAGCCAAGCGGTTCACAAGCGCCTGTTTCCGGGTGCAGCCTGCTTACACGGGTAGACTCCATGATTAACCGTTTGTTATGGTCTCAGTTCAAAGATGACACTGGTTCCATTGATATGGAACCGTACAGGGCAAAACTTAAAACAATCAAGCCTGTCTACATTAAACAATACCCTTTATCTAAAGATAAGGAAGAAGGTATTACGCCTTTAATTGAAAAATTTTGTCAAGCAGGGTGTCCTCGAACACACACACTCACCATACAACACACCAATTAATCCTGTCGTGAAAGCTGATGGGAAAGCGTGGAGATTAACTCAAGATTTAAGAGCAGTAAATCAGTTAATCATACCACTCGCACCAATTGTGCCTGATGTTTTGACTGTTATGAATTCAGTGCCACATTCGCACAAGTATTTCACTGTAATTGATTTGTGTGCAGCCTTTTTCTCTGTACCTGTACACCCAGATACTCAGCCTTTGTTAGTATTGACATTTAAAGGACAGCAATATTCGTGGAAAGGCCTTGCATAGGGCTACGTAGATTCACCCGCTGTCTTTTCTGCGGCAGTGCACAGAACTTTGGCCAAAATGACTGATCTGCCTTCATCAGTTTGTTTTCTTCAGTTTGCAGATGACATCCTCGTGTCGGGGGAGACGGAGGAGGACTGTAAAAAAGCATCTGTAATTGTTTGCCATTTACTTGCTGAAACAATTTTCAAAGCTTTGAAAGAGAAACTGCAATGGGTCAAAACTAAGATGAACATTTCAATGCCTTGAAAGCAGCCATCACAACCGCACCAGCATTGGGCCTGCCAGACTACACCCAGCCTTTTCACTTGCATGTTGGGGAGACAGTGGGTGCAGCTTTGGGGGTCTTATTGCAAGAGCATGGTTCAATATATAGGCCAGTTGCATATCTGTCTCAGAAATTAGATAACATAGTCACAGGTATGCCAGCATGTCTTCGTGCTGTGGCTGCAGCTGTTCTGATTGTACAGGTAGCTGAGAAAACTGTGCTGTCACACCCTTTAACATTGTATGCATCCCATCAAGTAGGTGCAATTTTACACAACATGCAAACACAACACATGACAGCGCAACAACGCTCAGGTTACGAGGCTACTCTGCTGGCAACGAAAAATCTTAGCATTCAAACGACAGCAAACATTAATCCTGCTTTGCTGGGTATTTTGGGTATGGTAGACATGGCAGATTTTGATGTTGAACATGATTGCCTCTTTGAACTGACCACCTCTTACTCTTCTAGGTTCGATCTGTTGGATACGCCCCTAGAGGGGGGAGAACACATTTATGTTGATGGGTCTTGTTCAAAGCCCTCTGACGGTGTCTACCTCTGTGGCTATGCTGTGATTTCCGATACAGGAGAGGTAAAAGAAGCTTTTGCTCTAGACTAAAATTCGGCACAAGCTGCAGAGTTGATAGCATTAATACAGGCCTGTGAGCTGATGACAGGAAAGAGAGTAACAATTTACACAGACTGTAAGTATGCGTGGAGTTTTTCAAAAAGAGCTCATGCAAATCTGATAGGACAGTTAACTGAAGCAGTTCAGCTTCCACTCGAAGTGGCCATCGTAAAGGTCAAGGGTCACGCTTCGGGGGGACGATGAACTGGCTGTAGGCAACAAAAGGGCTGATGAAGCGGCAAGGGTAGCAGCCCAAGCTCAGATTAAATCACCATTTCATCCGAAAGATAAAACACAGATAGCAATGATAGTGCACATAACGAATGTACCTGACATTGATATCAAAATCCTGCAAAGTCAACCATTATTAGATGGGATTATTAGAGATGAACAGGGTAGGATAGCACTACCAAAATTAGGGTTAATTATCCTAATTAGACATTACCATGGGTTATCTCACACCAGTTGTGCAAAAGTAGTTCAAGCAATTAATCAATTGTATTGTATAGCCGATGTTCATAAAACAGCAAAACTTGTTTTGGATGCATGCTTAACATGTGCTCAGGTAAATCCGCACAAATCAGCTAAGCACGATGCATTGACACATCCGGAAGCTCCTTTTCAACATCTACAAATTGATTTTACGCACATGCCGCCGATAGGTAATCTGAAATATATTTTGGTAATTGTTGATCGATTCTGAAAGTGGCCTGAAGGAGATATTAGACCAGTCACCATAGAATCTGACAACGCGACGAGTTTTAAGTCAAAGGTAACACAGCTCTTATCAAAAGCGTTGTCTATTGATTGGCATTTTAATATCCCGTACAGCAGTCGTAAGGGGAAAGAAGCAATCAAACACTCAAAACATGACTAACAAAAGCGGTACTTGAAACAGGAAGAAAGTGGGTTGATTTGTTGCCCGCAGTCTTGGCAGAAATAAGAATGACTCCATCTTCCACGACAAAATTGTCGCCGTTTGAGGTACTAATGGGTAGACCTTTCCCGACCCCGTGGGTCAAAGGCCGCGCAGGCATTTCTTTTTTTTTAGGTGATCTGGAGGTGATCCCGGAGGACTAAGTGACTTCCCTAGTCGAAAAGTTAAATTCTATATGTACTGATGTTTCTTTGTGTCTTGCTCTTCCCTCAGAGCAGCCTACTCATAACTTTGTTCCAGGACAAAAAGTCTTTGTGAGGAGTCTGAAGCCAACAAAGCTTGGAGAAACAAAGTACAACGGACCAGCGACTGTGATTGCAGTCACACGGACAGGAGTTCTGATGGACTACCAGCCACAGTGGATACACGCTTCCAGATTGAAGTTGTGTTCTTCAGGAGAGCAGGCAAGCTCCAATTTAACATAGAATCTCAACAGGGGATTCACCTTACTACACCTCAGGGTGGAGAAAGCACTGACTAAGCTGAGGAAAGAACTACCTTTCATGAGGTGGGGGCCACCCAAAGCATGAAGATAGAAGACCCATTGAGCCAACAGTCCTGACTCCTTAGCTTCCCCTGATGTGGGCCAAATTCTATTCTAAAAAGGAAAAAATTGTTATCCTAAAAGCAAATTTCCTATGGAATTCTTAGATATCAATTCTTATACTGGGTGCAAAAATTACAGAAGCCCTTATTGTGTTTGGCCAAGATCTTCTTGACTCAGTGAAGACGACAATAGAAGTTACCCACATCCACAATGATAGAACCAATACCGGTGATAGAAGGACCAAAAAATGTTGATGAACGTGACAATGAAATGGAAAGAGATAATGGGTTTGACGATTCGGTAATTGAAATTGGCACGGTAGATGATGAAGAGTAGATATAATTATGTTTATGGTTTTGTTTTTATTGAGGATGATTGATTTTGTTATGTTTTCATTACTAATCACGGTGATTGATCTCTTACCTCAAAGAACAGCTTGCAAACCAGAAAACCACACAAAAATACGCAATTGCAAATATCCTTTTATTAAAGATTTGTATTAACCTTTTTTTCTGCTCTATATTTTGTTCTTTAAAGAGACACAGGACTGCTTGTAAAACTGTTGGTCTGAAAGTGGCCATTGTGAGAATCTGGATTTCGTCCTGTCCTCTTTAAATATATCATCTGTGTCTAATAGAACATTTGTCTATCATATGTATTCATTTAGATTAGTATAAGCTTCCTTCACCCTAATATGGGCCTTACTTTCCTGTTGTTTAGCCTCGTTGAGAGTCGTACTGACCTGAGTGACTATCGGTCTCCATCTCAAGGCTCCTAATGATGTGAATTGATGTGTTTTGATGCTTAGTAGTTGTAATCATATCTGATCGTTCTCAGGAGGAATGAGACTAAACATCAAGTCTTGTCTTTTTCCACCCCGGTGGTTTTTTATGACACCTCCTTTTAATCTTATAAATACTAGTCCTTATACAAATAAACATTGGACTCTGATTGAAACAAGCACTTGGTGTCTGTGTCAAACTTTGTCTCCAGATCTGCAACTCTGTGTTTTCCGTCGACTAGACTTTTCAACCATAGAATAATATTTTGTAGGGGACATTGAGAATATTACATTCCAACAATATGACACATAAAATGAACATTGCTATTTTACACAATTAAAGTCAAATAGGAAAAGTGTGTCCCCTGCGGGTGATCAGGCTAAGATGTAAAGACCTATGAATTCTTTATCACTGAACAGCATTTTTGGCAATACAGTTTAAATTATAAGTAATTATTGTAATAACAATAATAATACTGTGTATGTGTGCATATTTACTAAAGAGAATATCGTTTTATAGGTTGGAACAAACATCATTCACTATTAGGAGGAGCAATGGAGGACCTTCATGTTATGCAGCTTGGAGATAAAACCAGTTCCTATTAAGTCTTCTTTATGGGGGAGGATGATGATGGTGGAAGACCGTCTTTTACAAGCAGTTGATACGTATTGTTTATTTACATTTTGGAGTATGCCAAAACTGGTGATGCTGCAGTTTCGTAGCTTTTGCTTATGATTGTATAAGCTATACTATCCTCTGTTCTGTTCTGTTTATTTATTTATTTGATTCTTGTAAATTGATCCTTAATTGTTAGTAACTTTATGATAAAAGGAAGTACATTAATAAAATAATTGCAACCAAAAAATATTTTATTGGAAACTAAAAATTGTAAAGGTATTTATATGTTGAGCATTGTTTGTTTACACTGCAATAAAATAATAAATAGGATTGCGGAAAATAATAAACAACAAATAAATAGCAATAATAATAAAATAATAGATAACATGTTGGTCGAAATAACCCAACAAATTAGTTATTTCATAACCCAACAGTTGGGTGAAAGTTGAAACCAATATATTGGGTTACAATGGCTATAGTAACCCAGCATCGGGTTATTTGTTGGGTCAATTTTACACAATTGTTTATTGAGCACATATTTCAGTAGGCTAGTATCGAAAATGAGAAAACTTCCGTGGAATTTCATGTTCTTTCTGGTTTCTGAGTGGCACCATCCAGAGCCTTCTGACTGGCTGCATCTCTGTGTGGTATGGCGCCTGCGACGGGTCCTGCCGCAAGACCCTCCAACGCAAAGTGAGAGCAGCTGAGAAGATCATTGGTGTCTCTATCCACCATCCAGGACATTTATGGAACCCGTCTCACCCACAAGTCTTAAGCATTGCAGGTGATCTCATCCACCCGACACACAGCTTCATCAGGGTGCTGCCAGGGCTGGATCTGGCCCTGGCTTTTCCAGCCCCATACGTAAGCGGCCCACTGGGAAAACTCCCTGAACGCAAGATGGCCAGTCCGCCCCTGCCTGCTGCCATCAGGGTGGAGACTTCGGAGTCTCCAGGCTAAGTACCATCAGTCTCAATGAGAGCTTCATCCACCAAGCAGTCAGGAAGCTAAATTCCTTCCCGCGCCTGCCCCCCTCCCCTCTTTTGCCCTATGCACCACTGAACTCAGACCTCATCCAAAGGTCCTTCTCTCCCCAACGAAACCGCATTAGTCACTTTATGCGGCCTTGGACTTCTCACTTCCTCATTCAGCATCAGTCTGCTCCTCTTCAACTACCTCTTCTGACAGGTAAAACAAAGCCTGCTCTCTCTGTCACTTTAAACAGACTAATAAGCTCTTTGCACTGTCTTACATTTGCACTGTTGTATATTTCACTGGCTTGCACTTTATCTGACATTGCCTATCTTTTATCTGTTTTTTTTATTCGGTGTAGTGTTATTTGTGTGCACCATGGGCCTGAGAGTAATGCAATTTCAATCCTCTATACAGTATGTATGTTCTGTCCATATGGCAGATTTGACAATAATACAGACTTTTTGTAACGTTTTCAACATTATTTCCATAGGATTTATCAGTGTTCTATTGGTTCCCATCTAATGGATAACATCCATTAGCCTACGGTTTCTATTTAACCAACCATTATAATAATTAAATCCATTACATTTTTTATTGTGTTTTGGAATACAATATACATATATAAATAATGTCCGATTTTCCTAGACTATATTGAAAATATGCACTTGGTTCAGATATTAACTTGAATTATTTAAAGGACCCATTTTTAGTTGTTTTAGATGCGTTGACTATCTTTTTGGAGTGCTTAACAATGGATGTTCATGTTTCTTATTTCAAAAAACATTCACTCAAATTAAAATAATTCACATATTTCAAGTTTTTTGTTCACTGTCCCTCTTCTCACAAAACGATTGGATTTCTTCCAAAGCTGACCAGGTTTGTCGTGACTGGTTCTCCGCTTAGAGGGTGTGTTAAGATGTCCCAGCCATACCATGTCAGCAAGCTTCTGCTTCTCAAGCTGTTGTGATTGGTCGGTGCCCCTCTCAGCGCACATGTGTTCATAAGCTTTGGCTTTTAGCTTTTTTTTGGCTTTAATAAACAGTTACAATGGCATCCACTTTACCTTAGCAGTTAAAAACATGCGGATCCATCGAAATGTAACGGAGGTCTGCTAGTACATGTGCAAACGTCAATCTTTGTTAGAGATCTCAATGTTTTCCTACTATGGCGAGGGAATGTGATGAAAGTGAAATTAGTTAATCTCGTAGCTCAGTCAAATGTATACAATCTCTGATGACCAAACACTACTCCAGCGGCTCTTCCTCTTCTCTAAGGAAGGCCTCTGGGGGGAGTATTAAAAGCAATCCAAATAGTGACATCATGTACCCGGTAAGCAGAGGGCTGTAGTCCGATTTCATCCGTTCTTTGTAGTCCCTGAAAAGCGAATTCTGTTAACTTTGATCTTTATCATTTTACAGGTATTGTTTATGCTCTAACATCAACATTACACACATCTTAAGGTTGAAAAATGTGATCGCGGCCTTTAACATAGTGCATTATTATAGGCCTATATTAGAGTAGCCCATATTGTTTTGCAACTGCAGTAGGCCTATAGACGTTCTTTATCTGCGTTGCGTGACAGTGGCTATTCCTTTTCAACCTCATCTCAGTCACAAAGCCTTAATGATCAATATTAATGCAGAACGCACCCAGTGCTTATCGAGAGCAACATGATGTGAACAGATATTTCTATAAGCACTAAAGGGAAATAAATCTGAGTGCTTGAATCCAGTTGTATACTCATTGTTTGAGTCAGTAGTCTTGTTTTGTTGTGAGTCAGTAGTTTTGTTTGTTTTTGGATAAAGTTCTCCGTCGAAAACGGATTTCCGTCAATAGCAAGGTTCCATCCTGTCCTTGATGTCTAAGATAAATTTTTCATAATGTTGTTTACCCTTTGACGCCTATGATCACACCGGTTTGATTAAAACAATCTCCTGAACTTGCGTTGTAAAACAACAATATAATGTTAAGCTATAATGAATAAATACATTAAATCCTCTATATTGTGTTGAAGTCTTTGATTATTTATGTCATGTACCACAATATTGATAAAATATCTGATTGTGATGTACAGTGCTGTGTTTTATAATCGTTATACTGTGCTTTACATATTTAAATAGAAATTGCTCCAATTATTCATAAAATTTCATCTTTAACGAGCAGATTAAATCACAAATTAATTTAATCCACCATGTGAGAGATGATAATTGTTTAAATTAAAAAAAAAATTTAACAACGTGACTGTTTGGTCGTTAGGACGTGTTTGTCACGTCCCAGAAACGTTATTTAGTACATCGCTGCGACGAACATGGTATGTCCCAGGTATGTCTTCAGGAGGTAATCACCATGTCCCAACAACGTCCATGTTACTTCGTCAGGAAGAATATGGGAATCACAAAATTACGTCGCTGGATAGTTATTATGGTACGTCGTGGCAACGAATATTGTCCGGTCCTGGTACGTAGTCACAACGTTACTTCGTTAGCTGGGTATGCAGTGCTTTCAATCACATAATGTTTAATTTATGCTTCAAACATATACACTTGCATACAAGCAAAAAAATTAATTTAGACACTGTATCCACCACGCCCGTCTCTGTTTACCGTTAATGCTGACATAAATATCCGGTTGCTAAACATTTTTTATTTATTGCTTGCCTGCAGACGATCTGGTTGGTCTTGGGAGTTTTGTCATGGTTTAACCATGGTTTTACTGTGATCTAAATAACGACGTACTAAATAACGTTTCTGGGACGTGATTTGCACGTCCTAACGTCCAAACAGTCACGTTGTTAAAACTTTTTTTATTTATTTAAACAATTATCATCTCTCACATAAATTAATTTGAGATTTAATCTGTGCATAAAAGATCTAATTTTATGGATAATTTGAGCAATTTCTATTTATATATGTATAAAGCACAGTATAACGATTATTTAACTCAACATGATAAAACCGCATCGGATGTGTTGCTGCTTTATTGGCACGAGACATTACTCTTCCTTTATAAACTGTAGATTTTCCTTTACAAACATACGTTTGTAATATAAAATATACACAATATGTGCAGTGTAAGCGTGTCAGCAGATTATATTGGTTTTTATGATTGTAAACAGGCACATGAATCAGATCACTTAACTTACCTCTCATTCAAACACTACCTTCAGATTTTACAATCTGATTAAATTCAATCCGACGTGTCAATGTAAACGCAACCAGTCGGCTAATTCATGGATAAAAGTATCTGTGACATGTGATAATGTTACAGTCTAGTATAAACTAGTCCATCCTATCCTGACATATCGATTTTGCGGTAACAAAACAGGCTCGTTTCAATCTACCGGTGTTAACATTCTGAAGATTTCTTAATAAATAAATAATAACAATTTATTATGCCAGGCAGGTACAACATCAATTAAAATCATAAAATGTGTATACTGTCATGGTTCCACCTCTCCTTGTCAGGTATTTCTTGGTTTTGAGGTGGAATCATACAGAATCCTCTGTTTCTTGTGGGGAGAGATGGTTGTGACACCTGCGGTCTTCCATATTCTCCCCGAGTCACGTCATTGTTGCCCTACCCTCCTGTTTCCTAGTTTGTGTTAATTACCTTACCTATAAGAGTCCTCATGTTTCTTTGTCTCGTCGCTCGTTCATTGTATGATGTACCTCGTCTACCTTGTTTGCTACTTGCTGTTTTGAGGTTCGTGTCTCGTACCCTGTTTGCTATATGCTATTTTTCACCCGCTATATGCTTTATGCTGTTTGATGATTGTTTGCTGTTCATGTTCCTGTTGCCATTCGTCTTACCTTGTTCCTGTTTCCCGTGTCTAAGTGAGTTTAGTCTAGTGTTTGTTACCAGTGTTTGTTTTAGAGTTTAGTTAGTCAGTGTCCTTGTCATTATTTATATATATATCCCAGTATTGTTTACCCCATCGTGGGTCTTTGTTTTCCCTGTTTTTGTAGTGTTCTTTGTTTAAATAAACCCTGTTAACCCCTTCGTCCGCCTTGCTTGCCTGCACTTGGGTTCTCCCTTGAAATCCCTAACAGAATGAACGAGCCAAAGAGAACCCAGCAGGCAACCGAGGTGAACTGCTTGCGGTCCCGCCAGGCACGCCACCTCTGCGGCATCCGTCAAGGAGACGACGACCTGGGGACCTACGTCGATAGGTTCGTCGATGCCGCAGAGGAGGTAGTCTTTGGGGAGGCGGAGCTGGCGGTATTGTTCAGCCGCGGCCTCAGGGATCCTCTGTCGCCAGCGGAGATGAGGATGCTGAGACCGCTGGACTTCGATGTCGTGTGGCGGTATGCCACGAACAGGTCGGAGTCCAGGGTCCCAGCACATTCCTATTATCCATCTCCGCTGGGCGCTATCCCGGAGGGTCGTACCCTGCAGGTCGGGGTTATGGGCTTTGCCGATCCCTCCGCCTCATCCGCAGCAGCTTCACCTCCACCTACTGGTCGCCGTGGCAAGCGGGGGAGGAGAACGTCTTCGGGGTCATCCTCGGAGGCCTCCAACCCCGAACCAGCTGTGCCCTTCACCTCCTTCCTTCAGCCGACCACCAGACGGGTGGCTCGGCTGAAAAAGAAGAGGCAACGGAGGACAGCCCCGAGTCCTGTGGTCCCGAGTCCTGTGGTCCCGAGTCCTGTGGTCCCGAGTCCTGTGGTCCCGAGTCCTGTGGTCCCGAGTCCTGTGGTCCCGAGTCCTGTGGTCCCGAGTCCTGTGGTCCCGAGTCCTGTGGTCCCGAGTCCTGTGGTCCCGAGTCCTGTGGTCCCGAGTCCGGAGCTTTCCAGCCCCAAATATTTTTTGGGGGGGCGCCGTGAGGGCGGGACGGTCCGAGAGGACACTACGGCCGTAGATTCCTCTGACCAGCCAGCACCCAGCCCGGCCCAGCAGCCGGCACCCAGCCCGGCCCAGCAGCCGGAACCAAGCCCTGTCCAGCCGGCCTTCCGACCGGCGTCAAGCCCTGTCCAGCCGGCCTTCCGACCGGCGTCAAGCCCTGTCCAGCCGGCCTTCCGACCGGCGTCAAGCCGTGTCCAGCCGGCCTTCCGACCGGCGTCAAGCCGTGTCCAGCCGGCCTTCCGACCGGCGTCAAGCCGTGTCCAGCCGGCCTTCCGACCGGCGTCAAGCCGTGTCCAGCCGGCCCTCCGACCGGCGTCAAGCCCTGTCCAGCCGGCCCTCCGACCGGCGTCAAGCCCTGTCCAGCCGGCCCTCCGACCGGCGTCAAGCCCTGTCCAGCCGGCCCTCCGACCGGCGTCAAGCCCTGTCCAGCCGGCCTTCCGACCGGCGCCAAGCCCTGTCAAGCCCCCTGGGGCTCCGCGCTCTGGCGCGTCCCCCTGGGTTTGGACTTCCCCTCCCAGCCCTGCCCCTTCTGGACTGCCTATTTTTCCTTGTTTGCACCCACCCCCCCTCCCTTGTTTGTTATTTTTATTGTGTCACCCTAGTCCCTTGATTGTTCTTGCCTGTCTGCCCCTAGTCGTGTTTTCCATGTTTTGTTTGGTCTTGTCTTTGTCCCAGTCTGCCTTGTCTTGTTCGTGCCTTTAGGAGCATCAGGTTGCTGCTCCTTAAGGCGGGGGTTCTGTCATGGTTCCACCTCTCCTTGTCAGGTATTTCTTGGTTTAGAGGTGGAATCATACAGAATCCTCTGTTTCTTGTGGGGAGAGATGGTTGTGACACCTGCGGTCTTCCATATTCTCCCCGAGTCACGTCATTGTTGCCCTACCCTCCTGTTTCCTAGTTTGTGTTAATTACCTTACCTATAAGAGTCCTCATGTTTCTTTGTCTCGTCGCTCGTTCATTGTATGATGTACCTCGTCTACCTTGTTTGCTACTTGCTGTTTTGAGGTTCGTGTCTCGTACCCTGTTTGCTATATGCTATATGCTACCCGCTATATGCTTTATGCTGTTTGATGATTGTTTGCTGTTCATGTTCCTGTTGCCATTCGTCTTACCTTGTTCCTGTTTCCCGTGTCTAAGTGAGTTTAGTCTAGTGTTTGTTACCAGTGTTTGTTTTAGAGTTTAGTTAGTCAGTGTCCTTGTCATTATTTATATATATATCCCAGTATTGTTTACCCCATCGTGGGTCTTTGTTTTCCCTGTTTTTGTAGTGTTCTTTGTTTAAATAAACCCTGTTAACCCCTTCGTCCGCCTTGCTTGCCTGCACTTGGGTTCTCCCTTGAAATCCCTAACACATACAAAGACAATTCTAACTTAATAAGCAAAGATTATCAACATAGTATAAGAATAAAATAAAAACAAAAAGTTTATCATGCCTGGCAAAATCGAGACACACATTTGAAGTGTCAGAAGTTCTGTTTACAGAGGCTTACCTGAGTCTTTTGCCAATGCACCTTATATACCTTATAAGGTATGTGTTACATTATACCCAAATGTAACAAAGAATCATGAATTCAATGGACATTGTGAAAGAATCATGAATACAATGGTCATTGTGAAATTAAGTTTAACTTGTGGCTGACGAGATCATCAAATAGGATGCCAATTTATCCGCAAACAGGATTCCCCGATAAAGCCATTCCTCTTAGAGGAGTGCAGGTAATGAACTAAAGTTAAAAAAGCTCTAATACACTTTGTGTTAGGTTTGAAGGAACAAGACCATTTTACTAATCGCATCAAGACCTTTAAAACAATACCAATCATGATAATCAAATCATCATAACTTGACAAAACATTATAAACACAATATGGATTGTGTAAGCACTTTTCCAATGATCATGGCCTGAAGAGATGAAGGGGAGGAGAGAGGTGTGATAAGAAGAGCGGTTTAGTTCATGGACCTCAACCCCTGATGGGAGGAAAGGATATCAGTCCTCAGGATCTAGCAACAAAAGGGGTTTTATTGTTTTGTGTCCTAGCATCGCAAACAACCTTAGTTCTTAGCACTTTTCCAGCTGCCTTACAAAAGGAATGTGACTTTGTTTTTAATAGAAGGTCAATTCCAACATTATGGATGCAACATCACAGAATGTATTTATTACCAATATTGTTTTTGAGAGACAGGAATTATATGAATTAAAATGAATAAACCAGAAGCAACAATACCTAACAAATGGACAAAAAAAGAACTTTTGGATGGGACAATTCTAAAAGTGGCATTGACCTCACCATGGAAAATCGCAAAAATGAAAAAACATGGGTACTTAAACCACCAAATGTTGACATCTGTGCTATGGTGAAAACCTTTTGTAAAAACCCTTTTTATGGTAAGCTTGTCATTTGCATTAAATTGCCCAGGAAGCCCAGGTAGGCCTACATACTGTACGATGTCTGAAGATCCCGGAAACAAAGTACAAAGTATGTGTGTTTTATTATTTCCTGAAAAACAGGGAATTTGGATATCCAAAGTAATAGTAATGAACTTCCTCAAGCTAGGCCTATCTCAAATCTGTTTGCATGGTATATTGGCTATGCCTGTATATAAAGTGCCTTTTTTAGTTTAGTCCTTATTTTATCGTATGTATCTATATATCTATACAGTTTATATATATATATACAATTTATATATATATATGTATGAAAATAAATGACTTATATGTTATTTTTAATGTATTACTTTCAATTCAAATTTTCACATCTTAAATACAATATTTACATCTACACAATCATAATATCATATAGCATCATAAAAAAATGTCAGATTTTTGCACTGTTAATAATGAGTGTCCATTAACAGCTTTGTATCTCAAAAAAGCCTCCATGCATTTGATTGCAACGTCGTCTACTTCAGGGTCAAACTTGTTTGCTAAAAGCTGCTTTTGCCTGACAATCCATCTCAAGTCGCCAGCTCCATAGACGCACACTGCCCGTCTGTGTATCCCAGTGCATGGTGGGTAAGGAGCCCCATTTTTCAGATCGCCTTCAAGGTAGCTCCACTTCACCAGACGAGCGAGTGCGTTCATGTCCGACTGCTCGTATTTATTGTTTGGAGGGTTGGATCCGGGCACTGAAGGCATTCTTTGTAACGTAGCCCACATGTGCTCATCCGGGCTGTACGTATCTTTCTCCCACTCCATGAATTCTTGAATCTCCTTGCTTGTGCAAAGATGTTCCACAAATTCTCTTGAAACCACAAAGTAAGCGCTTCCAGAGAACATGGGTGACTTTATTGGCGGGGCCGTCTTTTTAACGTCTGTCCGTCTCACCACATTGGTGACGTTGTATTGATACATCCAACGGGCTTTTTTGTGTTCACTTGTCACCTCGGACTCCATACTGTTCTTCCCGTTGAGATGTTTCATGGAGCGCACCATTTCCGCATTGGTTTTAATAGGAAAATCAGTGCCGCAGGTGTTGAGGAGATATCTCCACCGAACGGGTGATTTAAGTAGATCCTGCATGCAGTTGACATCCGCTTGAACTCGAGACCAGGAGGCGTAGACCACGCTTTCTAGTTTACTAGCCACAAAAACATTGGGCAAACAAGACACGATGGCCTTGACGGCTTCTTTGAAGACCTCCGGAGACTTTTGGTCCACGTGAACACAGTACACATTCTGCGGAGCGTAAAGAGCTCTGAGCAACCTTTCGAACATCTCGATCTTCTCATGGATCACCATGGAGTAAGCAATGGGAAAATCTCTCTCCTCTTCACTGAGAGAAACAGTCATAAATCCACTGTCTCGGATGAACTCCTGACAGTCCCTGGTTGAATTAATATAGAAGGACTCGGACAACAAGGACGTTCTCTTTTTGGACTCCAGGAGCTTTCCTAAGTATCCGCTGTCCATTCCGTCCATGTCTCCTTTGATGATAGCAGAGCAAGCCTGAAGTTCTCCAACATTCTGCTTTAGTAAGTGACTCAGGTCCCGTTTTGCCTTTTCAGAGCATTTGTTCTTCTGAGAATTCAGTAAGAGGAAGGGCACTGTTACAGTCACCAAAAAGATGGAGATTATTTTCAGATACCTTTGCCTGGTAAATCCCATTTTCAGCCGTGGTGTCAGAAAGACAACTGTCAGAAAGTACGTCCCGGAGAAAAGCAATGTGAGTGAGGTATTACAGTGGCTTCTTGTGTTTATATAGCACGAAAATTAGGCAATGCCTCCAGGAAGGCAGTTCGAACACAAAGGGGAAGGGTTACCGCTGTCAAAATGCTTAATAATGATTTAACAGCAGAGGTGTGGCTTTCAACTACCAGCAGATCTGTTTATTAAGGTCAGACAGAGTATTTAGGATAAAAAACTAACTTTTTAAACATTAAAACATTTCTGATAATCATGTAACCAAACACTTAAACTGTCTTACACTGTAAATTGAAACGGTCTTATCTTTATATTTGCAGTTTAGTGGACTATTTTAAAATAATATTGGAAGTGTTAAAGTAGTTGCTCATGGGCTAACAGACCTCTTTTAACAGCAGGTTCTTGTGGTTTTACGTGTTTGCTTAGAACTGCAAACATGGAAATATTTAAAAGAACGTTTTGACAACCCTTCAAAAGACTATAATCCACAACATTTAATGAAACTTTTGTAATTCACACATTGTCTTTTCTTTTATCACGGCAGTATGCATAGCATTTTTTTCACTATGTTTATGGAACAAGATGACTACGATTACCTGCCCCGCATCTCTTTGTACAAGCAGCACAGCTTAAAGAGGGTGTGTCTGAGTTTGCAGATGTATTTCAAGTCTGCCTAAAACAAATACATATATTCCTCATAGAAACTGTATACATTCAGCCACAGAAAAATAGAAGAGACCATTCTAGATGTTTATTTTTCAGCATATCTAGAGGTATCATTCTAGTCCGGAATCTGTTGAATTTCAACAAAATCAAACCTCAGGAGTAAAGTAAAGTCATCCGACTGCAATGTGAAAGACTGACAGCATAAAAAGACACCAGAGTTATTGTAGTTTTGATTTAAGTTTCTTTCATATTTTAAATTAGCTTTCATTTTTTTGTAAATTGTAGTTAAAGTTTGCTCAATTCAAGTATATTCTTTTGTAATTTTATAATTTATTATAATTTTTTTAATGCTGTTATGTAAGATAAATATTTTTTTGTTTGTTTTTGCTATTATAATAATTTTTACTGCTTTAAACTTACTTCAGTTTATTTTTTGTGGAAACATTTCAATTGTTCCTTTATTTAAGTTTTTCAAATATTTGATTTGATTTCAATGAACAGGAACATTTTCAAAGTTTTAATTTTAGTGAGCTAAAATAACCTTGCACATGAAAACTGTGATTGGGGTTATTATCACATGAAAAATATTTTTTAACTTTTTCTAAATACACTACATGCCTAAAAGTGAAAATGAACTACTTTTCTTCAAATAAAGTAAAAAATATATGGAATTTAGGAGACTTCTTGTTAGTAGTTCTCAGAATGAAACAAAAAAAGCATTTTACCTAAACACAAAGCAATAAATCATAATTCCGAAAAAATAGAGTTTGAAATGGTCTTTTTTTTACCGTCTGCTCCCTAAAGGCTCCCTTTGTATGTAGAATGCATCAAATTGGTCACTTTTTTGACCATCATGACTGATTTGAATAGTTCATTCATTGCTGTGAATTTCCAAAGCAATATGTAAAAATGCCAACAAGATCTTTTTTAATAGACTGAATCTTTATTATCAAAATATGCTTGAATCTCTACTTTAAAATATAGTTGAAATGAAAATGAAATAAAAAGTCCACATCATTTATTAACCCTCTTGTCATTTCAAACAGTTATGACTTTCTTCTGCATTGGTTTTGTGTTCATACAATAGAAATGAATACGTACTGCCGCTGTTCAGTTACTAACATTCTTCAAAATATATTTTGTGTTCTACAAAAGAAAGAAAGCCGTACAGGTTTGAATTGACAAGAGGGTGAATAAATGATGATCATTTTTGTGAGAAATGTCCCTTTAAGAACAAACACTTGGTAACACTTTACAAACAAACAGTGTCACATGTGCAGGAACTATGGGTAAAAGGATACATTTCAATATAAAATCATCATTTAAACAGACATTCTGCACAGCCATATAAATATATACAATATAGGAAAAAATAAACATAAAAAAGATGGTGTTTACACAGACTTATCTAGCTTTCACCACCTTCCAATCCAATGGGTTTTACCACAGAAGTGTGCTTGTAAAATATTAGTAAAACTCAGTAGTTTAGTGACTTCATATTAGGCTCTATTGAGATGTGTGTTTTCATTAACCTCATCTTCGTCCTGCTCCTCCTCCGTATCCGGTTCAGGGATAAAACCGTAACGGCGATAGACAGATCCGTCTCGGCTGGTGTAAACCACATCCGCCTCATCTCCGCTGTCGTCTGGTAACGGTACTCCATGAGGCATGGGACGATTGTTAGGCTGTGCGGTGGCCACCCCGCTCAGCCGTTCATAGCTCCGTCTCCAGCAATACCTCTTCTTGGCCCGGGCCTGAATCAGGCCGAACACGACCAGCGCCAGCACCACAGCTAGCAGAAGAGCGGCAGGTAAGGCCGCGGATGTGTGCTGTATTGCTTTAGACCTGTGAACCATCTCATTCTGGTTCTCATTTTGTATGGGGGCCTCAACACACAACGCTGTGAAAAAAGCAAAAGAACGAGGAAAAATGTTCTTAAGTCAAAACGTAAGAATGTTCTTAAGGTAAATGAAAGGAAGATTAATGTTTGGAAATTTCTAAAATAGAGTTTTTATAAGAATAATATTACAGGCTTTTACAGTTATTATACTGTGCTACCCATGAGGTAGCAGTGTCAGTAACAGTAACACTATTTTATTTGAATTGACTTACCATAGTATTAACAGTAAATTATATATAAATATATAATTAAACCCTCATTGTGAGCTAGCATTATAATATTGCAAATATTATCAACTTATTTGTGTTTTATGACATTGTAATGTTTACGACCCTCTCCAAAGTCAAACGTATCACTAATTGTAAATGGCCATTACTTTACACTAAAGCAAAACACCAAAATATGTTCTTACATTACACAATTTGAAGGTTAAATCAGTAAAAGTGCATTACCAGAACCCGAATCGCAGATACAACAGTTCCTCGCTCTCTCCCCAGATGGGCAGCAAGGCAAACAATGACTGTCGCTGACATGCAGAGCGAAACCAGGGTGACATGTGAGACAGCTCTGGGGTCCAGCTCCAGAACAGTGTTTACATGAGTCACCGCAGGGCTCACAAACCCCCTAACAGATCAAGAAACACATGTGCGGTGAAATTATTTATTATTATTGTATATAATATTGCTATATTTGCAAGTAAGGGTGTACTTGAACATGTAGCATCCGTAATTATTGATTATAATAGATTTATACTGTAATTATTAATTTTGAATAAAACACTGATATTTCGATTTGGAAGCTGATGTTGAACAAACATTTGCTTCCAAACATTACTTTTCTGCCTCCACCCTAAACATGTATGTGTACAGGATGTAAAATGCAAACTTAAAATTGGTTCCAGCTAATTCCTTCAGATAAGACAAACAAATGTTTCAAATATTTGTCAAATACTACTTTGTGCAGACCTTGGAAGTAAACAATATAAGTTTCTTAAACAAAACATCTGATGAATGACACAAAGGTGATGTCAACACTAAACACTTAGGGGCAGTTTCCCGGACAGGGATTAGTTTAAACCAGGACTAGGCCTTAGTTTAATCATGATAATTAAGTCATTTTTAAAACCATAATTTACAAAAAGACATTACTGGTGAACATCTCGAGACACAACTATCACAATTTTTACTTTAAGATATGTGATTGCAAGTTGTTTTCGATCAAGAAACTTCTAACATTTAAATTAGTCTGGGACTAGGCTTAAACCCTGTCTGGGGAAACTGCCCCATAAGGCTTTATTTAATTCTTTTCATCTCTGTTTAACACAGCGTCTATATTACAGCTCTATCTTCACGCTTGACATTCTGTTATCCAACTTCAAGCGGCAAATCCTGGGATGCTTTAAATTATATTAATAGAATTTCTATGCTTGCAAGGCAATTGTTGGCAGCAATTTCCTCAACTATCATTTTTAAATATTATTAATAATAATAAGACTGTTTTACAAGCATCGGTAAACTTTTCGTGTCAGGAAACCAAATTTGAAGCGTTGGCCTTTAGGGTTAAATGTTTTTAAAGTGATACTGAAAATTCCGTCATCATTGTCATCAAGAATGTTAATAAATTACATTTTCACTCCATAATAGGAACATTTATTGTATAATTTTTTTTGTTCTGTTGAATGATATTTTGAAGAATGTAGGAAAGCAAACAGTATTGGGGCATCTTTGACTACCTTCAAAATTTTCATACTAGTCAAGATGTCACAGAAATGTGAGTGGGGGGGGGGGGGGGGTTGTAGGGTGAGTAATTCTTAACATAATTTTTAATTGTGGGTAGTGTATCCCTTTAAGATCACAAAATATTGGATTTAATTTTTTCTTTCTTTATCTACCACTGAAAAACAAGATTGAACATTATTCCCTTTTATTTTCAAATATCCAAATTGCAAGCAGTATAAAAATGCTACGTTGCTACAAAGGCTGGGTTATTTTCAACCCATTGAGTCAAAAAGGGACAAACTAATTTAATTTAATTCGGTTTAATTTGGTTAACCGAAAAAAATGGTTCATATTGGAATCAACAATGGGAGAAAAAACAGCACTTTAGGTTGAAACAAAAAACAATCCAGCATTGGTTTATTTATAACCTAATTTATTAATATGGACAATAGGGAGTTTTGATTGAATTTCGAATGAGAAAAAATTGTGGGAGTGTCTTGTTTTTTCAATGCGATTTAATTGGATGTATAAAAACAGTAATTGCATACTTAAAAGAACTTAAAGTAACCTGCAGTTTTATGTTTTAAACAGCAATTGTTATATAGAGACAAATGTTACAGATTGCAGCTTTAATATCCGTTCATTTCTGTTTCTCAGCATTTCTAATGTTACAAAGTGATGTTATAATGATTGTGATAAGGAAAATATGGTATTTGATGAATTTGCAATAATATATCTCATTAATGAAATGTAACAGATTGTAGTAACATGATTAAACATCCATAATCTCCACAACACTTGACGAACAATAAGACGTCATAAAGCATAATCATTAGTGCACCAAATCCCGGACAAACCCCTTCATGAGTACTTACGGCCTGTGAGTAATATCGTCTTTCATCACAGCGAGGGTAACACACCCCGTCCTTCAGGACGCTGCCCCAGTCACATGTCAAACATCCTTGTGGAGTGTTATCTGCAAATAATACACGCACATGTATAAAAGGCCAATGTAGTTTCTTTAATGAGCTAATAGCATGAGGTTATTCCGGACTGCTGTTGAAATAGGGAATAGACCTGTGCAGGACTGGCAGCTGGTGTGGCACTGCGTGCACCTGTGCCCGTTCTCGTAAAAGCGCTGTGGGCATTGTTCAACACACTGTCTGGTGCCCTGCAGGTCCAGCAGAGGAGGTGTGCACACCCTGCAGGTATCCGGTCCTGGACCCGTGCACTGCTCACAGGAACGATCGCACCTCTCACAACGCTCACCAGCGCTGTAATATCTAAAAAAATGAAATTCCGCCTTCATCAAGTTTAACATGTAATGTATCACACAAGCTCAACAAATCTCACCTTTTGAATTTCATCGGTTGTCGCGTGTCTTGTGACCACGAGAACCAATGAGATTCAAGGGGTGAGAACATCGCTGCTTCACGCGTTGATTGTCACGTGTCTTGTTACCCCTAGTACCAATGGGATTTAAAAGTTGAGATTCGTTGAGCTTTCGAGCGGCCATTTTGAGTGAGATTAGTGATAAGCGTGTTCACATCCAAACGTGGCTACATTTCCTTTTTGTAGTGGGTGTCTATTCACTTCCATTACAAAGCCTTAAACAGTGTAGGTCTGATATGAGGGTGAATAATTGATGGCAAAAAACTTTACATGTAACAATGCTGATTCATAGGGTAGATTCAATGTGTGTAAATGGCTGTTATCTGATCTTTTTCTTTGTTCATAAGCGTTATCTATGCTATTCACCCTAACTGTCATTTAAGCAACGCCATGTTTCAACAGTTCAACAGAAATAATTATTTGCTTTTGCCACCCTTTGACGTAAAGAATGCTGTCAAATGTTTGCTCATCATCACAGCTCAATAAATAGCGTGTGTTGGCTTTATAATGTGGCATCGGGATCTATATCAGCATCCTGGTAAGATTCTTGGACTTATCGTACACTCCCATAAAAACACCTCTTTCCAGAAATATCTTTTCCTCGTGAATATCTAGTCTGTCTCAGAAGCAAACAGAGAATGCTTCCATGTAGCCGTTGACCCCATCATTTGGGACAAAGTTTGCGACTGCAGGAAGCGATCTCTTACCCCGTAGGACAGTGGCTCACGCAGAGATGAGAAAGCAGATGAAGGTAGCCCGGCGCGCAGCTCAGGCAGTCTCGGGAAGATGCTCCTGTGCATGATGCGCACACGTGATCGCAGGGCATACAGAAACCCAGCTCTACCCCATCTGCCTCCTCGTGGGCGCTGTAAGTGCTCTCCGGGCACTTGCTCACACACGATCCGTCTGAAACGCAAACACGAACACCACCAGTAAGCCGAATCGGTTACGCAAGCAAAACTTGCACTAAGATCATGTCTTGCACTAAGAGGCAGTAAAGGCAAAGCCCATCTTAAGAACATTTAAACCAAGTATAAAGTCTTCCAACCTTACATATAATGTCTGATTCTCAAAAAAGATTTATACAAAAGGAATGAGTTGGCACTAAGATGAATATATGGCTAAAGGGTCATACTGTGAAGGTAATAGGGTAGGGCACAGGTCTGGCAGTCAAAGGGCCCCGGTCCCTCGCAGGACTGGCAAAGGCTATGGCATGCATGGCATGTGAAGTGGTTGTTTTGAAGAAACGTTTTGAGGGGGCAGTCGGAATCCCCGGTGACCCCGCACATCATGGTGTTGGGGTCCAGCACCAGACCCTTTTCACACTGGAGACACTGGGTGGGCTCAGGACCCTCACAACGGGCACAGGTTTGGTGACACTCTATTTAGCCCAAAGAATAAAGAAAATAAGAAAATAAGAAAAAACAGCAGATAATATATTTACAAAATATTTTTTAATTTAGCATATGCTTTCAGCCAGAAATAGTTTGCGTGTGTGTGTGTAAGATCTATAAGGCACAATTTCCACATTGTTGACCTCGGATAAACGCCACGTTCAGGATTCAGATGATGTGTAACAAGCATTTAACCAACAGCTGGGATGAAATTTCTTATCTTACAAAACTGTTTAACACAAGTAGGCAAACAAGGTAGACTTCCTTCCAGTCAGCCCTATTATTTTTACAAGGCATCTTGTGTGTATTGTGTATTGTTAGTTAGTACATCACCCTGGCATTCCTTATCAGATGTGTGGTAATATGTGCCAGCCAGACATTCCTCCAAACACGTGCCCTCGTAGAGTTTTGGGGTGAGAGGATCGCAGGTCTCGCAGTCGTCTGAGAGAGGTCCAGAGCAGGTGGCGCAGGTGGGATGGCAGTTCACGCAAATCCCCTGATCCAAATCCTCAAAGTAGCCTTTCGGGCAGACGGCCTTACATTCACCGTTAAGAAGCAAATAGAGAAAACTGCATCCTGGAAGCATGATATATTTACATTAGCTGCGGTTCAAGATCATGTGTTAAACAAATTTAATTGGAAGATATTGTACGTTTCTATGATGCAAGCACAAGAAACATTAGTGGAGGAAAATATTTAACTTTGTTCTTTGAAATGCTCCTTGACAAATGTCTTGTGTGGCTATATTTGTTTTCTCTGAAACCAAGCGGAAATTGATACAGTAGACGGTTGTTAAAGATGAAAGACGTCATTTCATTTCTAAACCACTTCCTTAAAGCTGCATAATTTGCACAGCATTTCCTACAAAGGTACCTGACAAGCTTGATAAATCATTCAATAAAGAATTTTTAAATCATAATCATCGATATAGTAGACGGTTTTATAATCTGACGTGCTTGCTTTAAAACTGATCTTGTAACCTTTCCAATAAGGCTGTATTTCTTAAAGTGATAGTTCACTTAAATATTAACATTTTGTCACTATACTACTCACCCTCCTAAATGTATTTGTTTTGCAGAGCATAAAGAAAGAAATTTGGAAAATTGTGAACAAACATTTCTGAGGCACTATCGACATTAATAGTAGGGAAAAAGCTATTATGGTAGTCAATAGCGCCCCAGTACGGTTTTGCTTCCCACATTCTTCAAAATATCTTCTTTTGTGTTCAACCGAACAATGGGGTCCAAGAACTGTTTGGTTACAAGCATTCGTCCAAATATCTTTCTCTGTGTTCATCAGAACAAATAAATGTATGGATCTGAAGGTGAGTTAATGATGACAGCATTTTTATTGTAGGGTAAACTATCCCTTTAATACAGAATTCTGTTATTTATTTCAAAACGTACAGTCTGCAGCTTTAACCAAATGCTGCACAAACACTTGGTTGGAACAACGAATAAAAAAACTCACACCGTTGGTCGTTGTGTTTTTGCTTTGTATTATGAGTCAGGATGTACAGTGTATCAATATGGGATCAGTTTGGAGCAAATCAAGCTATAATCGACTAAATTTCAGTCATTTAAGTTAACATAAAAAATGTATGCACATTATATATATATTTATTGATAATGAGTGAGTTTGTCTATACAACTGACCTTGCAAATACCACAGTACATCTTTCTTTAACCACATCCTAAAATAATGTTGTATGTAAAACTTTGATATACTAAAGTAGCATTAGTAAATAAAAACATAATCGAAAACACGCTAATGACGTAGTACATCTAATCCTTTTTTGATTAAACACACATCAATAACAGTCACTCACTTGTACATGTGTCAGAACTGGCACAAGAATCGCAATGAGGAGCACAACGTTTGCAAGCGCCATCTTCCCCCACGTAACTCATGGGGGCGCAGTTCTGCCTGCACTGCCCGCTGGCCAGATGAAGGCTTTCTCTACATGAAAGACACTGCGTGCTTGTGCCGTCACAGGTCAGACAGAGGCCATCGCAGGCTTCACATGTTCCCAGCTCGCTTTCGAAATAACCACTGAAACAAAATACAACAGACGCAACTTAGATTCAGTATTCCAGCACTGGCTTTCTGAACAATGTGACTGACAGCCTCCAGTCATAGAAAGGTCACCATCAAGTTTGGTTAATCTAGGCAAATGTTGGCTTTGGATATCCCCATCAATTTACTTTTATTGAAGCCTTTTTTATTCTAACAAATCAGCATCAAAGGTTTATTTATTTATTTGAATATCTATCATTTCTAATGTTTATATAGTATGTGGCAGCAGGTTTATATGTTTATAGTATGGAAATGTAAGACAGCAGCACTCACTCTGGACAGTTTGAATAGCAGCCGCCCTGGAACAGATAGAGCTGGTAGGAGGCTGTATTACAGCTCACACACTCGTCTCTGCTCTCACACGCCACACAGTTAGCAGAACATCTCTCACATATCAGACTGCTGCTGTTCCCATAAAAGCCCAGAGGACAGCGGTCCACGCATATTACATCCTGTGCCTCCAACATGTACCCTGCA
The DNA here is from genome assembly GCA_008369825.1 of Triplophysa tibetana. Taxonomy (NCBI): domain Eukaryota; kingdom Metazoa; phylum Chordata; class Actinopteri; order Cypriniformes; family Nemacheilidae; genus Triplophysa; species Triplophysa tibetana. Next base: position 9,116,359 of record CM017894.1, read on the forward strand.
AATAACATCACAAGAAAGAGAGTTTGAGATTTGAGGATAAAGAGATATGCATCATCCATAATAAATCAGCCATATAATACCTGTGACATGTTTAAAAAGCACACAGTTATTAAAAACTGTATTAAACGAGCATTTACATTATTAGCTTGCACGAGGGTTCCCTGATAGCACGCATACATCTGGCTTACGTCTATTTGACGTCTGCATTTACATCTTACAGACATCTACAATACATAGTTTGCTCATCTGCAATACGTCTTGGGGACATCTGCTGTCAGACGTTATATAGACATTTTGAAGACGTCTGTAAGATGTTAAAGATTTAGAATGGATGTAAATCTGCTCATTCTAAGATGTTTAGCAGATGTTTTTACGCAGCAAATCTCAAGATCTTTAGCAGACGTATTACAGACATTCAAATGTCTCCGAGACGTATTGCAGATGAGCAAACTACGTATTGCAGATGTCTGTAAGATGTAAATGGAGATGTCAAATAGACGTAAGCCAGATGGATTGTGCTACTGGGTTTGGATATTGGTCAAATTTAAAAACAATCTACATTGACTCCTCTTCAAATACATAAACGGTCTCCATTTTCATCTCTCACTGCGATCATTTAGATTCAGTCAAATAAAGATGATAAAATAAAATAATGACATGCCAATTGATTTTAGTTTTGAGGGACTTTATTTGGGTAATGTCTCAATGATGTCTTGGATAAAGAGTGTAAGAAATATATGTTTAAAATAGTGGTGGGCCGTTAACGGCGTTAACGCAGTGAGACTCTTATCGCGCGATAAAAAAAATGTCGCTGTTAATCTATTCTCAAAGTTGGGTTGGGAGCTGGGTCTATACTACGCAAGCTATGATGACTTTCGCCTTGATATTTTAGCGCGGATGTATACATAGATTTTTATTACACTGTAGGGGCGAGATTTTTCAACTCGCGTGATTCGCGCCGCATCATCATCTCATAACCAGGGCTTCATTCGCGCGATTTGCGCAGCAAGTAGGTCCATCGCGTCTTTGCATTGACTAAACATGTAAATCACTCGCGCTTGACGCGCCATTCGCGTTTGGTCTGAACGCAACATAACGTTACTGTGAAATGACCACATCAAACGTGACGTGCTAACATGGATGCAGCTATGAAGCCACCGGGTTTGCTTCAGGGAAAATTTATTTTTAAGACGCTTCCCACTGGAAACCTCGACAAGACTAAGGTTGTTTGCACATTGTGCAATGTGGAATTGGTTTACTTACAGTTAGTTTATAAAAAAAAAACTTTCTCTCAACAGGTAGTGGTCTAGCTTTAGTTGAAACCAGTAACTTTGTATTGGCACCTAATGTATTATGGCTCCTGCATGACATATCGCTTGTTGCTCCCTAACTCTTTGTAAGTCGCTTTGGATAAAAGCGTCTGCTAAATGACTAAATTTAAATGTAAATGTACTGTAGGAGCTCTTCCAGTCTCAAGTACCCCCTAAACGCAAAGCATCCCTTAGCTAACGCGGAAGTAAACACAAGTACATCTTATTGAACATAATTTAATTTTCATCACAAATTATCATAGTAGAACAGCTTTCTCAAGTAGTTTGTGATGCATTTTGGAAACAGGAGATGAGTCCCTGGTCTAATGCGCCACCTGGCTTGAGAAACCCGTTCTCAAAGACTTACTTTTAGTCATTATTTGGGTAACACACATATTATGAATGCCTTTGGCAGAATTCAAATGAGCCATTTTAATCTAAATTAATCTAGATTAATTCCAAGATTAATCTAGATTAAAAAAATTAATATATCCCCACCACTAGTTTAAAATAATTCTTGCATCAGCCGAAAAAGCAAAAACTCGATTTAGGTATAAACCTTACCCTCCACAAAGGCAGGACTGGATCGATATTTTGAAGAGTGTACTTATAATGGAAAATAATACATTTTATGTCAATTTCCAAGAGGTATTTCCTTGTCGATTTTTTAACTTAATGTATTTAGTACATAACTCCAATGGAACCTGATATTTTTGTTCTAGAATAATATTTTGTTTAGTTTTTTCCCGAGTGTTGTGACCTTCTTTTGAAAGTAGATTCAGTGTTGAAACGTGAAGAACTCAAAGGGCTCCTAGGATATTATTCTCATAACCGTGTTATTGGCAAATTATTCTGTCATTAAATTGTGTAAAACTGTAAAAATGATGTAGTCATAAATAGATATTGCTTACTGTATATATATTCGATGTATGGATATTGCTGACTGTATCCCTTTTAAATAAAACATTTAAATAATTACATTTACTTTTATGCATTTGGAGATTAAAATGCCTTTATCCAAGCAACTTACAAGTTGTTTATTTTTTAATCGGTTGTGTCTATTAATTTTGTGTTCCCTGATATTCAAAACAGACAACTACCACCATTTGAGTTAAAAAAGTAATAATACTGTACTGTGGAATTCTTTGAAAAACCTTAAAGAAAATGGTGATTTAAGGTCTGTTTATCATGTTTGAGGTAAAGGAAAGCTAACCTATACATTAAAATTTCCATTTAGTCATTTAGCAGACGCTTTTATCCAAAGCGACTTACAAAATATACGTTACCGGTAGCACAGGTGATGCAGTTCTGAGCTCTGGGACCGTAGCATGTCCTGCAGGACGGATCGCAATAAAGGCAGGTACGACTCTCACCTGTGCAAGAAAGATGATGGTATGTTTACTGCACTAACTAAGCATTAGATTAGAGTAGGAATACAATTTAAGGTGTAGTAGTGTCAGGTGTCCAATAGAGGGCAGGATTACATCAATTAACAACAACATACCTTTTAAGAATGCAAATACTTTAAGCTCTATTTACATCATCTGTTTCAACCATAAAAAGCTAATAGCCCACATATATTTATCAAAGTACTTATATGAATTGTTTCAATAAAACGTGTTATTTAAGCAGCACACTCATCCTTTTAGCAGTATGACTGGATGTGCATTACAGGGGTGTAGTAATAAAATATGTCCAGCAGAGGGAAGACTCACATCTCACATCTTGAATTGATGTTTGCCCCAAGATTATAATTCTGTCATCACTTACTCATCCTCTTGTCATTTCAAACCTGCATACCTTTCTATATTCTGCAGAACACAAAAGAAGATACTTTGAAGAAGGTTGGTAGCTGTTACCCATTCACTTGCATTGGTTTTGCTTCCATACAATAGAAGTGAATGCTTGAACGCTTTTCTTTGACCAACTTATCTTAAAATATATCCTTTTGTGTTCTGCGGAATTGAAGAATAAAAGAGTCATAAAGGTTTGAAAGGTTTGAAATGAAGAGAGGGTGCATTATCCCTTTTTTTTGGTGAACTATCCCTTTAACAGCAAACGTAACTTCATAGAAAACGTGAATCAAAGTGTAAGACTCCTTTCATTTTTACCATCAACATATTGTCCCTCGGGGCAGGTGATCACTGGGCACTTTCCATACACCGGACGGCTCCAGCCACTGCATCTGTCACAATCTCTCACTCCAGGTCCATGACATGTCAAACAGGAGCTGTGACAGGGTTGACAGCGCCACGCTCTGGTGTCTTTATATGTGTCTGGTGAGCACTCTTTAACACAGCTGCCATCTGAGGAGTAGAATATGGAAAAAACCTTTAACAGGACTCCCACAGACATATACAAAAATACATTTTATCTGTTTAATAGACGTTTGTATGATAAATATTGCTTTGACAAAGATCGGTTATAAACACTAGTCACAAGTCATAAATGAGTAAAGAAAATGAAAGTTTCGTCCTACTCTAATCCCATATATTAGTGTCTAATATAATACATTTACATTTTACATTTATATAAACCTACAAGTCTATTTTTACTGTGAAGGTCTCCATTTATCTTTCTTTGTGTCTTTTCTACACTCTCTTCACATTCTACATGACTGGCCAGCCATGAAATAATGACCCAGATCATCAGAAACTGGATCCTAAACAATGCTTGGCAATGAGAGCGAGACGCAGAGAAGTGGGAGCCTGAGCTAAAACACAGGAAATATTCCTACATGGAAATATGGTGGAGCATGGAACTAGCAAAGGCAAGGTCATGGGGTTAACTCAGAAAAAGTATAATTCATAGTATTGTATGGCCCCTTTGGTAAAAGTGTCAAGTCCACTATATACAGTACATACAAAATCCTTAAGCACAAATTTGTGTATGCATGCAGAAACTTGACAACACCTGATCTGAGCCGATTGTGCATCAACCATATTTGCATCACATGGCCACTAAGGTAATAATTTCCAATTCAAATAGTTGAGCAAGACAGACCTGCTGTGTACAACAATATCCTTTCTGTAAAGCACTTACTGTAGAGTGGCCGAGCAAAAGCTTTTGGATAAATGTAAGACTTTAATTGAATCAGATAACACAAAACCATTTGGCAAACAAAATGATTCAGCAGTGTCTCCGAATAACCATATGTTCTATAGTTCATCACTTGTATTGAGGACGTTCCAAAAGGTGTCGTTTTTATGAAAGGCCATTGATTTTTTGTTCTTGACATCTATATATTTCTATATGAAGCACAAGTGTCCAAATACTTTTAGGGGCCACAGTATGTTCCTACAGACCTCATGAAGGTTTCACAACCCCCAAATTTCTTTTTATAAATTACAGCATTAAAATCCGAGAAATTAAATATGGCTTTAAAGAGGTTTACATGTTATCTCTAAATACAAAAAAAAACGATGAGAAGCTCCACTGTGAACACTCCAGGCCGTGAATAACTAGTCAGAGGGAAGTCACTAAAACAGCATTGGTTATCTTACAGGAAAATGAGCCAGAACCTTAGTGAGGTGATCAGAGGAAGCAAAGTACACACTGTTCAGGAAGTATCCATGCTGGCATGTGAGACACAAGGCATCGCTCCGACAGTCCAGACATGGCTCTACGCAGCTCATGCACAGTCCTCTACCCCGGTCCTCGTAGGTTCTCTGGGGACAGTGTTGACGACACTGGTGCCTGTATCTTTAAGAGAGATAATGGACAATGGGTTTGTCACATTTTGAGGTTGAACATTCACTTAATGGTTTAAACAGAAAACATAGGTTTTATTTCCACAAATTTCTCGAGGAAAGGACAGTTTTTTTAAATATTCATGCTGAGGTGTTGAAGAAGTAAAAGTAAAAAATTACCAGCTTATTTCTGTAATGACGGGATTAGACTTACTTTGCAATAGCATCTCTGACAGAAGAATTGTAAATATGCATTACTCGGGTCATATAATCATGTAATACCGTATATACGAACACAAAATTACTATTAATGTAATTCCTGAAGACTCTTGGAATGGGACTACTAATGACCCCTGCGGTACACCCTACTCTATTCCTTTTAAAAGTCTACTGCCTTCTTTCCATGAGGGTTGTAGCAAAAATATAGCTACAATTATATTATACTTGTTTATATAACTTTGGAGGAGGTTCAGAACAAGAATTATTTCAGACATTTACTTAATTCTAATACTCACAAACTCCTCCTGTAGGTTAAAGACTAGATTAAAACTTATGACTCTGGTAGCCTGGGGCGGTGAGCTGTCTATGCTTTTGGAGGACATCTGGAGGATGATCAGTAACCAGAGAACTTCATCCACCCCAGAGCAAAAAAAATTAAAAACCACAGCACACCTGCAGCAGTGTCACTGCGGTTATTCATTCATTTACGTTTTGAAGTGACCTGAAACTTCCGTAAGACTCATAAATGAAAGTGAATCTCAGGGCGTTTGAGATCGACATAATTCTATCGCAATAAATTATTTAGATCTAGTCTATACATGTTTAAATTATAAAGAGGAAAGAACAAAACCTACATATATTTACAGTGATCCATAAATCTTACTGGATTAGCTGCACTGCCAGGTGTGTCACCATTATTACAAATGCATTGAAAAACATTTGAATACTTAATCACTCACAGATTTATCACACACTACAAGATAAACACACACACATTTGTGTTTCTCTTCTTTAATATTTAGATCTATTGATTTAATTTGTGTTTAGGCACAGTTGCCACATTCAGGTTCAATTCTGGCCTGCAATGTGTTCCAAAGCTATATTCTTCACCTTTTGTTCCAGAAATGTCCTATCTCACTGTACTTTATCTGTCTTAATAATAATAATTATAAATTAGTATTCTAAAATGTTAAAAAAAAAATAGGTCCGTTTAAACATTTTATTAGTATGTGCATTCAAACAATAACAAAAAATGTAATCAAAACCTATAAATGAATAAAAGTACACCACATATTTGCAATCCATTACAAATATAACAAAAGAAATATATGAAATAATTCTCAAATATCTCAAAGCAATAAACTTGTGTAATAATTGAGACAAGGAATTAAGAATCTGTGGTTCACTTAGTAAATTGTATAAAATATTTAAAAATAAAGTCGTTAAGTAGTTATATAACTGGAATATTATTTGAGATGATTGTACTGAAATAAAATGGAAAATGAAATAGTGCAGTGTGTATAAAAGTTGTTTTAGTACATCTCGTGTCAAATTAATCTGAAGTGTAATGCTTCAAAGCTTTTTTTTTACAAAAAGCTTAAAGGCTTTAATCTACACCTTTTTGGTTAATACCGTATGTACAGTATGTAATTTATCATTTATCAAATTTCCACGAAGACCCAAATACATTTTGTCAAGAGTTGTTTAACACACATCTTACTGTAGTTATGCATCTGATAGGCATGGTCGATCAAGTGTTCTGCGTGAGACACAGAAGTGCCTTTACTTTGAAACTCAACACTTAACCAAGATGTTTGAGCGAGACAACAGACAACAGCTGCCATGGCAACATGCGCAAGCACCATGAAAGCATGAGGAATGTTCGGGGGGGATTAACATTGCTCTTTTCCTCTCTGAGTTCATTACTCAAAAACCCCAAAAACCAACCCCTCGTCCAAGAACGTTCATCAGCTTCAACTGAGCGAGAAGGAGCTCAAATTAGTGAAGAGAGAGAGTGAGAGAGGGTCAATAGAGGACATACTGAGTGAGTTGAGGGGTGAGCTCATAAGAGGTGCCTCTATGTCGAACAGCGTGGATCTCAGGTAACCGGGATTGAGACTTAACTAAAAATGAAATCTGATGCACACCACAGCCTGAGGTGGTATCGCACAATCGTCCCTCTGTTGTCAACACGCTGTCTCTGCGTGAAGCTTCGAAAGATTGCATGAAGCTTAAGAACAAAAAGAGGAACAAACATAGAAACTTACAGGTAGTAGCCATCCATACAGCTGTTGCAAACCTCTGAGTCATCTGTTGTGGGCAGAAAACAAATGATGTCATGCTAACAAGCAAATTAAATGCGATTGCAAGATCTTGATGATAAAGGCATAATCTTGAGAGAATTTTATTACACAATACTGTTTTATTAAATATTATATGTATTTTCAGATAAATAAATCTATTAGATTGCATGAGCTTTAAAGGTGCGTGTTATTTACCTGTAGAGCATGTTTTACAGCCGATACCACAGTCTAAACATTCTCGAGTATCTGGGTCTTGAACCTGACCTGTGATTCAAGCACACTCCACATCATATTAAGAGCATAAAGAAATTCATTTTTTTATGTTTTAATGAATGCTTATTAAAAGTTGCTTAAGTAACATTACATACAATTATGTTATTTGTTAAATATTATGCATTTTTATAAAAACTTGTACTTACCAACTCCACACAGGACTGTCAGACAGACCCCAATTTGAAGCTTGTAGCCTTCCCTGCATTTGGCACACACATTAGTGTCGACACAGATCTCACAGTTGGGCATACATGGAAGGCAGGTGTACTGGTCCCGGTCCGGATAAAATTCGCGTGGGCAGTGGAGTCTGCAGTGACCTTGATATAAGAAGCGCTCCTTGCCATCCTCATCTGGAATCATCAACAAAATCTACTTAAAGAACAGTTTGCCAAGAAATGAAAATTCTGTCTTATTTCCTCACCTTCAAGTTGTTCCAAATTCGATTTTTTTTATTTCTTCTGATAAACACAGAAATATATTGGGAAAAATGCTTGTTACCAGTTCTAGACCACTATTGACTACCATAGTAGGAAAAAGTATGTTATATATTTGTGTTCGGTTGAAACACAAAAGAAGGTATTTTGAAGAATGTAGGAAAGCAAAAAGGTCTGGGGCACTATTCTTTTTTCCTACTACCGTAGTCAATGTGGACAAGAACAGTTTAGTTACAAACATTCGTCAAAATATCTTTCTTTGCGTTCATCACAACAAAAAAATGTATACAGATTTGGACAACTTGGGGGTGAGTAAATGATGACAGAATTTTCATTTTTGGGTGAACTGTCCCTTTAACATACTTAAAATCGAATTTATGCGTCTTTGTTGGTGTACCAAGATGAGGGTTTTATTTATAATATTATCATGTGTTGCATTAACACAATACGAAAATTCACAATTATTGATATGACAGATATAGTTAATATTGCAACACTCCCATATGAGACTATTCTTTATTTTTTATTGATGTCATATTAATGCAAACAATCTAAAAATAAAGTGTTTGATTTGTTTTGATTTTGGGGTAAAATATAACCCATCAATATTTTCCTGACAGGTACCAACTGCATCAAATATGTACTGGAAGGAAGACATAAACAAACTTACAAAACACCAGCAGAAGAAACCAATATCTCCTCATCTGCTTGTGTCTATCACATTCCCTCTTTAAATAGAAACACAAGCGGGGATCTGACAGGTTATGCCAAGTCTGGGACATGTAGACAAGGGCTACAGAGAGTGAATGGGACCTTCTGGCAATGTAGTAGTTATCTCACACTGGTGGAAGCATGAGGTCGACAACCTCCCCCATCAAATCAACTCACAGAGAGAGATTTAAGAGTTACAGCACTTTTTCTTTGAAATGGCTGAAAGGAGGGACGGCAACCATGAATGGCTGCTAAACAGAATTCAAAAGAACAGCTCGGTTTCCTGAAGACATTGTGCCATTATTTACAATCCCTTATACATTAGGCTGCTGTTTCAGTGATCTGTAAAGAAACTATACTGAATCTTATAAAAAACAGTTCATTTTGATTCCTCAATTTAGTATTTTTTATTGATTTGAATCAGTTACTGATTCAGTAACTGAATAACAGCATATTGCTTTTGAACGGCATGAGTGTTCATAATGATTTGACACAATGAAGAATAAAGTGGCAAATTAAGTTAGTAAGTAACTACTGTCAGAAGTATAAGATAACTTGAGTTATTTTTTAACTCTCAAACCTGAACCCTTTTTGAACCTTATCATATTTCACAATGAAGGGAGGGTCTCACCTTTTTCTCTTCTGAGCTTCAAAGGACAAACAACCGTAATAATTAAAAGTACTATTAAAGGTCCAGTGTATGAAATTAAGCGACATCTAGCAGTAAGGTTGCTCCCAACGGCTCACTCCACCCCACCTTTTCGAAGCGCTATGGTGTCTGACACAGAACTAAGATGTCGCAACGTTTTCGCTTCTTTGCTGAAGGAGATATCGTATTGCGAAACGTACTCTGTAGAGCAGTTTGTCCGTTTAGGGCTACTGTAGAAACAACATGGCGGATTCCATGTAAGCAGACCCGCAGTGTATGTTGATGGAAATAGAACATTCAGAGGTAATAAAAACATAACACTTCATTATATTAGGGCTTTATTAACCTCTGAAGATAAAGTATGTTATATTGCATTTCCGTCAATAAATCCTCCAAAGAATTACACATTGGCCCTTTAAATGATCTAAGTATATACAGCGTGGGTCATTCTTGAAGAACAGTGTGACATTGCCTTAAAGCGGCACTAACACACTGGGTTTCTACCAATCTAATATTAATCTTGAGTACCTATAGACTACTGTTGCATACGTTGTATCTTCTTAAGAGTATTTAGTTTGAACAGATTTATAAAAGATAGATACAGCTGTACGATTACCTCCGAAACCATATTGCGCCTGCGGGGGAAGGTAGGCTGAACTAAAGCACATTGTTAACTATGGTTCATGTCCGTCATCTTTTAGCGCTGGGACAGCTTCATATATCAGTTTCAAACAATCCCCAAATCCAGCGTTATATCCACAGTTTACATGACATTCATCAACCAATTGCAGTGAAAAAACAAATACGTGAACTTTGCGAACATATGCTCTCTCTCTCCTGCACACAAGTGAAAGTGTCGCCTGCACATGCTAATTCTCCTGCTCTCCATGCTTCCATTGTCCAATAAGGGACAAAGAAAAATTGTTACAAAACAGTTTTATATGTTCGAAAAAAACTTTCTGAAACCTGTACAATCCCTGGGAGAGAGTTTTGAGCACAGAAATACTACGTAATACACCCAACTCATTTCTTGACAAGCTCACTATGTTAAGGATGAGAAGACAGCACGTTTAACATTGTAAAGAAGTCCAAATGCATTAAACACCGTAGCAGAATCCCTTTAAGTTTTTGCCATAATTAAAAGTATTTAAGACACTTTCATGTTTGGGGTCAATAAACATACTCTCTTTGAGGTAGGGCAATCTTTTGTCACTTTGATAAATAGGCAGAGTTGCTGTATTGTCTCACTGCAGCAGCTGGGCATAGAGAAATGGGAGGTTTGCCTTTACAATTGTCTCCTGGAAAAGCCCTTTGTGAACCTGCACAATGCTACCAGATAGTTGCACCACTCCATGACAAAACCAGCCCAAGCTTAAAAAAAAGAAAAGCACATTTATGCCTATTTTGAAGTCATGTTTTATATGACAACAACACACTAAGGCGGTATCGAGGCAATAAATAATTAATTTTACAGTTCATGTAAAATAACATAGTGTATACTAAAAAATTATTCAAGCATCGCAATAATGCACATGAATGCACATATTATGATTATACGGAGATCATTTTTTATCTACACAAATAATTTAACATGATTTTTTAATCTAGCTTTAGTTTTGAAGTACATCTGAGGTTATCTTGGCACAGAAAATACATACGATCTCTTACTGCGCATGCGCATTGTTAGCGGCTCTCTCTTGAATCAAACTCGCCCAATGGAGGCACCTGTTTGATTCACTAGATATTTAGTATTCAACAGACGTTATCAAATACAGATGAGACATCACTTACCTAAACCACAAGCTGTGCACTCGAATAACTCATGACCATCACACTCCGCGCAGGTGGGATGACATAAAACGCACTGATTTTTCAGCAGGAACTGACCGCTGGGACAGGACGGCGGTGAAGATTTTGAGTAAATAAAACCGAAAGAGCAGAAAACAATAAACAGCGTCAAATCAGCGTTCATCGTTAGCGGTGATGTGAAGCGCGTCTATTCGTAATGCACATAAAGTCCATTCAACGAAGTGGGTCAGTCCTGCGCTGCCAATGACAAAGAGCCGTCTAAATAACAAAACTTGCCCGACAAGTTGCTTATAATGGGATTGGTCAACACTCCTCTGGGGTCCACCCATTTCTGTGGTCTACTTCACATTTGACACAAGAATAAACAAAGAAAACTGTATGCACTAGTAAAATACAACGGTATGCATGAAATTAATAAATATGAGCTGAAGTTTTCAATCTTCATTCAAACATTCTGACATTGTATCACGAAATGGGTTTGTTTGTGTGCAATAAACAAACATAGGCCTATGTGCCAATTTATTAAGTAAAAAACAATATTGGCATCTGATAATAAATTGTGTTTGACCTCTTCTTGTAATAAACTACGAACTGGTGATAAAATCAGTTTCCTTCAATTTCAAATACAGTAGCATCTGCTGTTCAGTTTAAAATTGAACAGTATCCAAATACATATTTTCCTACATTTTAATTTGATGTCTATTTGCATGTATTCAATTGGTTTAAAATTAAAAAATTATAGCTTCTCAGTTCTCACCAAATGGTGAGATTTTGGGTGAAATTGCTCCAGATCCACCTAAACCAATTTTAGCCATTAAGAAAAAATATTTTTGGATTTTTTTTATTAAACCTTCATACAATTATTTTAAACGTATTTGTAGTATTTAAGCTCTACATATAAGGTCTACATATATTGAAAATAATTTTCAAAAATTATGATTTTGCCATGTGAAAGTAAAGTCAATGTAGAAGCTGCAGCGAAATGTAACAAAATGACTGACGTGTTTGAAATCTTGTACAAGTCATTCTCATATTAAATGTATGTTTTTTTTGCTAATCTAAAGTCAACCATAATTTCACCACGAGCGAATATAAGAACGTTTGATGCCAGCACTCAACATATGCTAAAGGACAGTATGACAACATTATGGAAAAGTTAGGAGCAGTGAATGAAGTCTTGCGCCACCCGCTGGACCTCTGATGAAAGCATTTTTCAACCTCAGTCATCCATTCAATTTTGTTATTGGCTTTGCGTTTGTGGCGTTTGTTAAAAGCTTGGCATTAAGCTCTCTACAGGCCCAGCTGATATAAATAAAGACTTTTTGTTTCTTTTTGTGTCTATTTTATAGAGTACTGCTTGGGTCAATGGATAGCATGGATGAGTCACAGTCCTACCCTGTTTGTACCTATAGCTAATTTATATGTTACTCTATATTTTCTAAATTAGGTTTTAAAAGAATGTAATGGCTATTACAAAATAATTGTATCTTTTGTTATATTTAAACTAACATTAAGTATCTTATAACAATATCACCAGCAGATGGCGGTAGAGTATACTGTATGGGGGTAATCTACAGAAAATCCAAACTGGGCCGTCTCTTTAAAATCTTTTAAAAGTGTTTTTCTTATTCTTTCATTCTTTTATATTGATAATATTAAAGGTAAAATAAATGTAAGATATTTATGTGCCCAAAATAATTCAAAAATAGCATTAAAATAACACTATTATGATTTATCATATTAGGATGATAAATTAACTCAACCAACAAAAAAGCAATAAAAGATCACTTGAAGAATATAAAAGATAAATCTCGATTTAAAAATACCTAATTTTAGAGGGAATGTTAAATCAAATGTGTCATGACGTGATGTTAGTGTGTTAAACATGTGAGTGAGCACAAAGCGCCATCTTCTGGTCGTACTCGTAAACATCACCCACCATTGATCAGTTTCTGGCTTTAATCAATAATTTTGATAATGCGCATATTTTCCAGAAAAAAAACTTAAAAAATTATATGATTTTTTCAATTTCTGTCGCATATATATATTTATGAAGAGTTTGGTCCCAACATTTTTAAACCGGAGTTCTCTTATCGAACCATACTCTTTATATGTATATATACGGATACTGTTGACTAACAGCACTGAGCTTTGATGTGTCGTCTCATTTTTTCCAACAATATTGCAGCAGCAGAGAAAAGTTACCTCCGAGGAAAGTGGATAAAACAATGTTTCCAAATTGATTGTTATCTTACCGGAGAGGTTTAGCCAATCAATTTTGTTTACTGCCATTTTGATAAAAGTCCATTGTAATGAAAAGTCTAAGGGAAATCTGAATCAAGTTTTTTTCTGGGAAATTTTGGATGATTTTTTCTGGGAAAATGAATAAAGCATTTTTATTAGACAGGATTATACAATGTTTTTCCATGTAAAAACTTTTTTTGTTTTAGTTTCTGTTTCTTGTTTTAGAATAAGATTTAAGATAAAATTTAGTTCAATACAAATTCAAAAAACAAATCTCTGTATTTTTTTATGTTTAATGCTATCTTAAAATTAAAATCATAGCGCGTAAATGTCACAAGATATGCCAGTATTTTCCAGCGTTTCCAGATGTGGGCGGTGCCTGGAGCGACTTTATTACGTCATTGATAAATGGAAGGCGTGAAACCGATGAATGGGCGGGGTCAGTTGCTCCTTTACGTCATTCGGGAGGGGGAAAGAGATGTGGTGGGCGTGTTTTCGGTAGCACTGCTGCATCAGTGAATGACATGAGGATGTGAAAGAATACAGCGACAGCGAGACGGACGGAGGCTCGTTTTGGGCACATGATTTTAGAGCCGTTCTCCAGCGGACTGATATTTACGATGAGGATTATCATAAGGACTGACTGAGGAACGGTAAGACACGTATTTCGGGTTTTCTCTGGGCAAATAATATGCATATAAGGAGCATCCGTCTGCAAAAAGCGGCAGTAGGAATCACTGCGCACCCGGGGCAGGTGCACCTGTATTCTGTACGTGCCCGGACCGCTATAAAGCGCATCTTGCGGGTACACAGTGTGTTTTAATTCAACGGTGGCCGGGTACCAACGAAAACTCGGGTTAGAAAATGAACCGCCGGTTATATTTGGTGGATATGAGGTGAGGGCGTCTTTCCAGCGCATCATCGACAAATTCTTTGCGTGGATGAAATTGTCTTTGTGTGTAGAGATAATATGACTCTATATCAATATGGGTTGGGACTGTTGCGTAACCGCTGAAAAGAAAAATCCGTTTATGAATGTAAAAACAGGGATGAAATATATTCGATGTTGATGTTAATGATGTTGGATTCATTGGCTCTATACGCATATATCGCATGCCCTGGTTTATGTGTTCCTAGCTAACAGACCACTACTTAGTTTACAAATACCTTTAATTTATGTACGATTTAGGCTTATGTAAGCCGTAGTTACCTGTCAACAGTCCACCTTGGACCCTTACAGACCCCCGAGTTATCAACCAATGGTGAGCTTATAGGCCCACGGTTGGGTTATTTGGCTTTGTATTACTTTACCTTTTATTTGAGGTTAGGGTTAAGTTGATTTAGGTGATATTGTGGCTTTGCTCTGCCTTGAGTAATGCTGTTTGTTCCAGGCCAAAACACCCAAAGAGTTTGTAAGATATGACTGTGATCTAATACATTGTCATTGATCTAATACTAATACAGAATGTATTTCGTCTTTAAAATAGATGCTTGGGTAGATGCATGATGACTTTCTTCCTTTTGTCGTCATTATCACTCATCTACCAAACCCATTTTATTATTATTTTTAGGTTAACTGTTATTCACTGTAGGTCAAAATGAGGTTGATTGAATCATCTCTGTTGTTAACAGTTTCTACTGCTGCTTTAAAGGTGCTGAACAGTGTTAGGTAAGTTACTATGAAAAAGTAATTAATTACTAGTTACTCATTACACATTCAGTAGTGTAATTAGATTACTGTATAAAATTACTCTGTCCAAAAAGTATTTAGTTACTCATTACTAATTACTTTCTATATCTTACATCAACCTTGATTAGTTAAGTGATTCAGGATAGACATGAAACGGCTTATTTAATTAATTCAAATAAATAATATTATTAACTGACCAAAGTATTACAAATGTGAGAATTATACATTAAAGCACAGATTTTAAAGTAAGACTTTGATTTTTTTTGAAGGGAAAAGTTTTTAAATTACAGTGACTAATTACTTAGTAACTAGTTACACCCAACACTGGTGCTGAAAGGGCCAAATACTAAATAGTTACCATCTTAACCTCCACAGTTCTAAAAATGTATGCAGAATGGTTTTAAAGTAATAAACAACCCAAATTAAGATCTGTTACTCCAACTAAACTGAATAGAAATAGCTGAATATCTTGTTTTGATTCAAATGGCAGAAATGAAAGCACACATGGGGTACGTACAAAAATAATGACTGAACTTTCATTTTGTGAGCTGTTTCTTTAAAGGGACAGTTCACCCAAAAATGAAAATTCTGCCTTTATTTACTCACCCTAAGGTTGTTTCAAATCTGTATACATTCATTTGTTCTGTTGAACACAAAGAAAGATATTTGGAAGAATGTTAGCAATTTTCAGTTCTGTGACATCATCCCCTACCACAGAATGATTTTTGAAATATTCTTGTTCTGTTAAACATTTTTTGAAGAATTTAGGAAAACAAATATTTTTGTGGCACCATTAACTATCATATAATCTTTCCCTCTTTGGTAGTCAATGAAGTTCCAGAACTGAAAATTGTTAACACTCTTCCAAACATCTTCTCTGGGTTTTTCAGAACAAAGTAATTTATACAGGCATGAAATCACATGAGGGTGAGTAAATGATGACAGAATTTAAATTTTTGTGTTAATTATCCCTTTAAGACTACCTGTCAGACTAAGAAGTTATTACACACAGTATAAATTCAATCCTGATATGACGCATTTGTGTAATTGTTCTAGCATCGGACTGCACCCACATGATCATTCAACCCAGGCTCACGGCAGTTTGTGGCAAAGCCAGGAAATTTGGAATCTATTCATTTGTGTTCATGGACACGAATATCCCTATTTTTTTCGTATCACTGAGCACAACCTCTTTTTTAATGTCACTCAGCACCTCTTTCTTGTCATGTCACTCAGCCCGACTTTCAAAACACAGACTAGGTGTGTATTTACATTTATATATTTATAACCTGATACCAAAGAAGTCATACATATTTTAGGATGTGACTGACCAACACCTTACTTTACCCCAGCCCTAAAATCACAGCCGCAAAGGCTAATTTTGTATTAAAATACATTCGATTAAAAGTCGTGCTGACTGACACGAACATTACAGTTCGTGACAATGTCCCGGATTCCCGTGATACCTCCAGCACTTGACTCACTTAAAATTTGTTTTCTCATTTCCCTTTTTTATTTAATGTTATCATCAACTGTTTGTCTCAGTGAAGATGTTTGCAGATAAAATGTCTAATACAATGCAATTTAAGTCGCTTTCCATAAATCTGCCAAATGCATAAAAAGGTAAAAAAATGTCATATTAATTTCTAATACAGCAATAACAATTATGTCCCTTTAAATTTTGACTTACAACTTCCTCTGACAGCCGTAAATTGTTCTGGGGAGTGGAAGAATTGATGAAGAGACAGACAGAGACGGAGAGATATTTTATTGATCCCTGAGGGGAAATTAAGAAAAGACCAAACAGATCCCACTGTGATGCTAGAAACGAAACGGCACGTTGCCTCACAAACATGAAACTGCATTCCGCTTCAATGGCAGCGCACAAGCCTCCCTCCTCCTGAGGCAGAAGAGGTTGTGTCATCTTATTAAATCTTTCACCATAGTAGGTGACGTGATTTATTTCTAAAACAGAATAATTTAGAGACAGATGGAATGACCACTGAGGGCTCCTGTGCGGCAGCGCACCAGGTGACAATGTTTGGCAACTGATCTGTTGCAAGATGGAATTCTGTCCATGTCACAAGCACTTTTCTATCAGAAAGACTGAGAGGCGCTTGTCTGTCTGATCATCTCCACATCTTGAAATAAAACCATATACGCCGATTATTTGCTAAAAGTAATCAGAAACTCAATATTGAGGCTTTAGGCCTGGTTTCACAGACAAGGCCCAGACTAAAATGTGTGTGTCTGGGCTGTCTTTACGGAAAACAACATGCACTGACATATCTGAAAATATATCATTAGCGACGTTGAATTGAAAAACACAAATAAAACACATCCTACTTTACCTAGGGCCTAGTCCTTAGCCCTGTTGGTGAAACCAGGCCTTCAGCTTTTGAATACAGAAGCATGCAAATATTTTCTGATTCTGGGTCAGGGACTGCAAAAAATAACAATAGTCACATTCATGTCAGATCATTTCAGGAACGAAGTTCCAAATAGCCAGTAAAGAGGGCGGTCATTCACAAACTATTGTACGTTTTTCCTCAGCCCATTTTCCTACTTGTATTCTCACTGGTATTAGGACCTCTGAAGTGATGTAAACCCGCTAACAGGGCAGCGATTAAGAAACAAAAAAATGGAGGATGCAGCGTTCGAAATTGGGTTTTTGTTGTCTATGTATGGTTTGGTAAAAACTGAGGTGTAAATCGAGATTGAAAAAGCAAGAAGGAGGGCCAAGAGACAAAATCTATTACTACAATTGAATAGACAACATCAAGACATTAGCATGAGCTAAACCAAATGCAACTTAACTTAGCTTTTTGTGTACAGTATATGTCACCTAACCGTTTAAAACGCTGTTCTGTGATATACAGTATGTTCAGACAATCAATAGGTTTGCGTTGCTATGGCCTCCTACCTTTCAGAGAAGGAACAAATTTTGTCCCTCTAGAAGGCATTTCTGAAGTTAAATTCTTTCCGGTTTCCGCGGTGCGAACTCGACAAAGAGTGAGTACTTATGACGAATAGTTCCGGAACTACAAAATGTTCCTCAGTGCAAAAAGCCTCAATGATTAATGCTACTTATTATGGGTTTGTTAGCATAATGGATAATTAGACTTATCAACTTTTAAAAGGGAGAGAAAGTTTTGTTCCAAAATTTTTATCATTAAATTTGGGCCATTCATAAAAATACAAATTGCTGTTTTATTTTATAAACATTAAATTACTTTTGTACTACAAATAATTTTGCAACTGTGTTTCAATGGTAATCTACCTTGTGGAAAAAACCAGCATATACTGGGTTAGGTATGTTTTGATGCTGGTTTGACCACTTTAAACCAGCTAAGGACCAGCACATGACCAGCTAAAACCAGCACAATCCAGCAAACCAGCATCAAAACATAACAAACCAGCACATGCTGTTTTTTCAACAGGGTAGCTTGCACAAAAAGTCAGAAGGGGAAAAAATTAAGAGACCTTTAAAAAAAAAATCTGTTTTCTTAATTGACTA
This sequence comes from Triplophysa tibetana, assembly GCA_008369825.1. NCBI lineage: Eukaryota > Metazoa > Chordata > Actinopteri > Cypriniformes > Nemacheilidae > Triplophysa > Triplophysa tibetana. The sequence continues at coordinate 9,134,988 of CM017894.1, forward strand.
TTTATAGATATGTTTAGGTCAAATTATCTTTTTTGTTTCATCCTGTGAACTATTGAGAAAATTCCTCCTAAATTACAAATATATTATTCTATTCAAATTAATTTTATAAAATGAAAACTGGAGGAACAGTTAAAAATAACCGAAAATACGCTATTTATTTTTTCAGACCTCAAAAACTGCATAGAAATCAGGTTAATTCTTAATTTAAAGCAATACAACAGTTATATTTGTACTATTTAAGAAAAGTCCAAAAATTATTTTCTTTTTGTGATGTTTTGTCACAGTTTCCATAAGTCTTGTCATGCTGTCAGTATTTCACATTGCTGTTGCATGACTTTATGTCACTCCTGAGGTTTGATTTTGTTGAAATTCAACAGACACTGGACAGAAAAGGCAACAATAGAAATACTGGTTAAATATTGAACGCTCTCTTTCCACGGCAGTAAATTATGAAATGCCCCATATTTTGCAGTCCACACAACATTTTGTGCGCTCTAAATTCTCTACTGCAGTTCAGTAGCTAGCTTTGAAAAAAAAAAATGAAACTCAAGTAATTATTTGCTGACAATCTTCCTCTATGCAGCATTTTTTACATTTACATTTTACATTTACATTTAGTCATTTGGCAGACGCTTTTATCCAAAGCGATTTACAGTGCACTTATTACAGGGACAATCCCCCTGGAGCAACATGGAGTAAAGTGTCTTGCTCAAGGACACACTGGTGGTGGCTGCTGGGATCGAACCAGCAACCTTCTGATTACCAGTTCAGTGGTTTAACCCACTAGACCACCATCTCCAAACATATCTTTTAAATCACATATGTGCCTATGCATATGAAAATCTTGCACGACCGTTTTCATTTTGATTGAAATACAAATTGCTGCAAACAAGACGTAATTCTAGAAAGCAAAACAACCTCCACATTTCCTAAGCGCTTTATTTAGACTGGGTTATATTTAGAGTGTTAAAAATGAAAGTGGTTTAAATATACCAATTTGAGAACGGTTGTAGATATTCTCCATTTAACTTGTGGACAACTTTGCGCTATTTTGTGGTGGCGTAAAGGTTGCAAGACTGTTCCAGTGTTACATAAAATGGGCTCAAAAGAGAAGCAAAGGAAACTCATCCCATCGAGGGCAAAAGCTGCTTGTTTTTCCTATAGCATTCCATCTGCCTCCCACCTAATTCTCCAGGAGTTTTAGTCCCTGAGATGAGATGAAATGAGTCAAGTGGCCCACAGCAATCAGAGCTCAATCACCGCACGGCTTCGTTGAAGTGCCACCCGCTCCCTCCGCGGCCCCACAGGTGGGGAAGCAATGTTAAGTGGTCTGTCCACAGGCGGCGGGAGGTCACCCAGAGGGCGCAAGGGATTCTGGGGTGGAGCGGTCCAGAAAGAGAAAGCACAGGGAGGAGTTTGTTAGTGGTTATCCGGGGGCCTAGGGTCAGCGTGTAATGATTTAAATTTTCTGTGATCTTGCTTGTTGGTGTTCTTGATCAGAGGGGTCTGCATCTCATCTCAGTGCTGACGTCTGTACTGATCGTCATGCTACACATGGTCAGATTCCAGATAAATCGCTCGCTTTGAATGCAACAGTAATGGGAGGGCAGGATGTTTTTTTGACAAATCAAGCCATCTTTAAACCACACAGGCACTTCAGTAGTTCATGTAGTTTGTGTATTTTCAGGGATTGGTACCTTGGGGGTTGTGGGAATTGTTCTGACAATGAGAACTCAATGCAATTTTGTATGCATTATCCAGTTGATTAGTCAATATTTAGTGTTTTATAACAATAAATATTAAATATTATCGACAAATATTCAGTCTTTTTTCCAGTTACATGTGTGCTTTCTAATATCTATGATACACTTTTCCCCGTCTGCCAATATTGACATAGGGAAAATTTACTGGCTATTTGTTTATTTGTCCAAGACCATAAACTATATAGCATTATTTTTAATAAACAATATATATATTTGATCTTTTTCACAGTGTTGACAAATTGATGGATCTTGATTAATAATAATATATAATAATAATGTGTGTGTGGACTGTATATACAGTATGTGTATGTATATATTTAAAGTAAGTGTATTATATATTTACATTTATACATAATATAAATCACATATATTTATGTAAATATTTGTTATATACTTGTGTGTATGTGCATTTATATATACACAACACATTTTAAATAAAAACAAACATTTATTTTGGAATCTATTAAACACAATTAATCGCTTTGAGAACACTAGTTCCTTATTATAAAAATTCGGAAAAGATAAAAAAAGTCCTAGTGAAATTACATTAATAAAACTAGTGGAGTGATTGAAGATCCCAGATCAGGTCATCAGCTGCACATTAGGAACCATCATAAGAGTTTAAGGTTATGTTGTTGGTTAGGCTAAACTCTATATGGTCAGTGACCAGGGGATCTATCCATGTACGTTTTTGTATGATTCACATCATACAAATTCATACGAATTAGCCTCCTTATAAAATAGTTATGAATTCCTACTCAGGTTGGTAAAGAACTACATTCAAGATGGATCTACGTTTGTTTTCTTTTCTCGTTCTTTCTGCGGCTGGAAATGTGGCATACCAACATGATCCCTGCACTCATGTTATGATAGATTAACTGCTGGCTACTGTGTGATAAATGCTTGTACTCAAGGATTTGTTCATTTAAATTAATGTGTGAAACGGTCAAACATATGTTCACATTGTTGAATGAATGGTTTGCAATGGCCACTAGCCAGTCCTGTGTTTAAGTTTTTTTTGTCGTGGAATTTTGTTGATACTTTCCATAGAAGCACTTCAGATGAAAGCAGAGCTGAGAGAAGAAAATGTTGAGTCAAGCAGCTTGTTGAGTGACCGTGTTTCAGGAATGAGACTGAATTTACTGCTTCTGAGGCACTTTCCTTCTTTCTTTAAGCAGCATATTTGCTGACCTGTGATCTGTGATTTTATGTAGTTGCTAAAGACGTTATTATGCTAAGGTTACACGGCGGAGTACACAACATCACTGTTGTTCATGTCTCTATTGAATTTGGCTATACTAACGTATGATAAGCCTTTATATTAATGTGTAGCGCATTTATCTTTTCTGCTGGTCAGCCTTTGCCAAACAGCTTTTATTCTTTGAATTCTTTGACTTTTCCAAGCGAAAGTTATACAGCTGCTATAGTATCACTGGGAAACTGACTTGATGATGCAAGAAATTTGGAAGTGAATTTGTTCATCCTGTGGAGGTGAAATTGAAGAGTTGTGGTGAAGAACATGCCAAGGGATTCTCATGACACACACAGTATAGCTTGAATGTACTGGACGTCATGACAAATGCATGAAAGCATCAGAAGAAGGAGATTTTAGATGGGGAGGCGTGAAGGTGTCCTCAAGAAATATCTGAAATATCAGGTTGTCCTTATAAGCCTAATTGAGGTCATCATCTTTTGATTGACAGTCTGTGGAGATGCTCAAAGTGAGGCGAGGAATCTGGCTGACAGCTCCGAGACTGAACCAGGAACAGCCGTTCCCGGGCTGAGACCCTGACAGGTGTGCTATGACATTGAATCTGACAGATGTGAGGTCAGTTCAGGGCTCTGTGGTGTGAGGCTGAAGATCATTCTGGAGGTGGACAGGCTGGAGACAGGCTTGTGATGGAGGCCTGAGGGCAGAGCTCTGGAAGGTTTCATTCAGGAGTGCGTAGATCTACAGACAAACAACTTGAGAGAGTTGAACACATTTGCTGATCTAAGATCAGATTTGTGTTCCACTTTATGGCAGAGATGTTAGTGTTAGATGAAACTGGCCAATGTTCAGCACATAAAGGCAACTGTTATTTACAGCTTTTGATGTTTGTTGCTTGTGTTTGAATGTATACGCAAAGGTTAATATTTGGCAGCTTGGGCACCCAGAAAATAAAACATAAAATAACTCTTTCTAAAGTGAAATTACATGTGTTTCATGTTAGTTTATACACAACTTTATTTCTGTAATATTTTTTTACTACATTTCAAACGTACATAATAATCTTTTAGATAAAACTGTAAAATGACAGTTTTGTAGTGTAATTTTAAGAAGAATTGTGATATAGATACAAAAATTGGCTTAACAATTATATTTTGATCATGCTATCATAAACAGGCTATATCTACCAATAGGATCACAGAGCTTAATTAGGTAGAATTCCCAGGTTTTCCTTCAAAATATGCATAATATTGTTAAATAATATACAATCTTTGTTGGCGCGGAAATAAATTGCAAACTAAATGCAAAATGCGTTATAATGCTATTGTTGTATAAAAGAGCTGAGACAATTAAAGACAGTTTAAAAAAAACACTGATGCATTTACAGGAATCTACAAGACGTCTATATGGGAGTAGACAGTGGGAAATAAATTAGTCATTGTGTTATCTGCCGTTTGGGAACTGATGCAAAATCTGAATGGACTTATTACGCACCAGAATGATTGTTAACCTTTCTGTTGCTTACTTCAAAGGGGTTAGGTGTGAATGCATGTTTTTCTTTATCTTTATCTTTGGTGTGTTATAAGTTGCCCATGCATGTATTAGATATGTAAAATTGCAAAAATTAAAGTGCCGGAACAAAAGATGCATTCTATCTAAAAGCAAATGCTCATCCAGACCTGCCTGAAACGCCTCGTGTAACCACACCCCCACAAATATCAGTTTGTGGTATGATTTGACTAAGACTGCCCAACTGTGTACGCAAATAAGGTGGGCGTACCTGTCAGTACAATTGCTTTGAACCTGATGTTCCAAATATGGTAAGAGGCGTCACATTTCCATCACATGCTTGCAGTATTTGACCAATCACTATGCACTGGTTAACTGGCCAATCATAGCACACCTCACTTTTCAGAGCGATGAGCTTTGTAAAAAATCTGCACGTTTCAGAGAGCCTGGGCAAAGAGGAGATACAAACATGCATTTATGTGGAAAATACAGCGTTTTTTAACCTTAAATCATGTATACACACATTACATTACATTTTAAACAAACCTCATATTCGTTTTAACCGTGTCATATGACCCATTTAAATACCTTTTTTCAACTGAACGTTGTTATACAATATTATTAGATTTTTCTTATTGTTTCTTATCAATACATTCTCTATAAATAAAATAATTATTATAGTTAACACCCATTTACCTGTATTTGAGCTAGTATTTCAGGGGGAACGTTATACCACCTAATTTATATTCATGAGCCAAACTGACAATGTTTATAATCAGTCGCCCCCCCAATATTTGAGATTTTTCCCAGCTTGAATCAAGCCAAGCACATAGTAAACAGCAGTCTCCTGGGAGGGTGCTGATTTGAAACAACGGCTCAGCAGAGCTTTGGTTTAGATGACGTCTGTCAAACGTGCTTCGCCTGCTGTGTGTAACTGTGTTTGGGTTGGCATTTTCTTGCACGCTTCCCCTCAACTCAAGGTAGACGCCACAACACAGTTGTCATCACTTTGCGTGTCCAGTGCAATGAATTTTCAGCGTTTCATTTACTCTTCCACATACGATAAACAACAACTGGTCCAAACATCAGTGTACATTTCTTTACCTCCATTTAATACTCCTACTGTATACTGTTTGGCATCCCCTTACACTGGTGGTCACATTAGATTATCTTAAGTTATGTCCTACTTCTGCCTTGTTGAAGCATGTAGAAATTCACCAAATACGATGGAACGCCCCAGTTTGTTTCTGGAGATATAGAAAGAATATGAATGCTCGTGAATACTTTAAGAAAAAAGGCAAGCATCCTTTGTTGAAAGTTCATAGAGTACTAAATTATAGTCATTCATGCAACAATATGAGGGTCATTCATTTCTTCTTATAGTATTGTTCGACGTTACACATATCTTAAGTCTGATAAATAATGGTTTGGACATTGAAGAATTTTAAAGGGATAGTTCCATCTTCTTTTTTTACCCTCATGTGGTTCTAAACCTTTATATGACTATGAATATGATATTTTGAGAAATGTGTAAGTGGTTTTGTGTTGATACAACGGAAGTGAATGCCGTCCAATGTTTTTGAATACCAACATTTTTGAAATGTCTTCTTTTTTGTTCTGCATAAGAAAGCCCTGAAAGACGTTGTGATCCTGCATGACATGCTCGCTCTGAATTAAAGTTTTAGTCTGCTGTCACCATCATTTTATATGCGAATGGGCTTCTCATGGCGCTCTTTAACAACACTCTGACATAGTTTGAAGTAGAAATAGGTCACTGGTTGTCTTTATGGCCTGACATCTTACACGATACTGAAATATCTGAAGTCTAACATTTTAAGGTTCATGTACGTATGTGAAATAGCAAATCCTTACTTCAGTTTAGTTGTCATAATCAAGTGTTAAAATTGAAATATAAAACATTTGCCGGTGTACTCATATTGTGCTATTATATTTAAAGTAGGTGTGTATTCTAACACAGTGTTGACTACACCAGACTATACCGGCGCGACGTGACATGACATGACAAATGGCTTGTTTAGATTAAAGGGTCTTGAAAGGTTTAGATGACGGCATTATATTTATTTCCCCTTTACAAAATATTCTACTTGCAAGTCATTTTTTTTGCGATTGAGAGAAGATCCACACCCTCAGAAAAGGTTGAGAACGAAACCAAACATCTTGGATTGTTCTGGACTGTTTTAGATTTGTAAATGTGACTCCATTTGGTTGTAATGTAATGTTTGGAAAACCTCATTACTCCTTTCAGGTATTCAAGTCTTGTTCGTGAAATACAGCGCATTTCAAAAAGAAAAGGTCAAGCGATGTGATCTGACTGAGGTAAAAAGCCAAGCCCTTATCAGACAAGCGCACAGCACTTGTCCACAAAAGCAGCATTTATATTCTTCTGTTTGTCATGTACACCTACAGGGATTGACTTGAGCTATTACTGGCGATGGTGATTTAAGGGAAATATAACATAAATAACAACTCTTCAGCTAAATTTAAACCTTTATGTTTGCATCTAATGTGTCTTATTTAAAGAATCCTAGAAGAAAAGACTGACAATTAGAAAGCACTGACAATGGCTTCGGTAGCACATGTATGCTGATATCAGGATTTAAAAAGCAATCGGATTTTTATGCATGTGAACGCAGCCTTCTCCACATTTTTGAGCTTGTGCTTATCATCAAATTATCTCTAAACTGTTCCTTATCAGATGTGACCACTACATTTTTTTTTTTTAATTATTAACATTAATATTAAATACTATTCATTAACAATATGATCAGTTTTTTTCTAATAATAAAATGATCAATTAACTTATTCATATATTTATCCTATTATTAATTGTTATAAAACGATCGGTTCTGGTCCTTAATTCTGATTGGATGAGGCGAGTACTAAGCCGTTATAAAATACCCCGGTAACCCACTGCTTCTTAAGGTTTATTGCTTTAACAACACATATATATTTGACTTAAAATGTATTCAGAGATATTTATTCAATGTGAACAAACGTCTTTCAGAACAGCATGTTACACTTTGCAAATATTATTATTTCATATATTTCTCATATATTCATATTCATATATTCTCCTTAAGATAAAGCTTTTTCTTACAAAGATATAAAAGGATGTGTTTTAAGACATTTATCTTTACTCCACCGGGATGTTATGTTATACCTTTTGTAACATATTATGTTAAAGGTCTACTGTATGAAATTTAGAGTCAAGTAGCGGTGTGGTTGAAAATTGCAACCTACGGCTCACTCCACTATTCACCCCTTCCTTTTGAAGCGCTACGGTGGCTAACACAGGACCAAGATGTTGTCACTTTTTTGTTTCTTTGCTGAAGGAGATTACGAATTTATGAAACGCGCTCTGTAGACCAGGTTGTCCATTTAGGGCAACTGTAGAAACAACATGGAGAATTCCATGTTAGGTGTATGTAGAAAGAAATAGCTCATTCTAAGAGAATAAAACATTACACTTCATTATGTAAGGGGTCTATACACCTCTGAAACTATAGTTATACACAGGCCCTTTTTGCATTTCTGTCAGTAGGTCCTCCAACAAAAATGTACACACACTCATGATATTGTTTTTCTACTGTAGCTATTTCCATTTCTGCATCCCTCATGATGAAAGAAAGTGTAGAAGTTGAAAGCTTTACAGACTTTTCTGAATGTGATTTAAATGGTCAGGTTTCAGTGGCATACAGATAAATGTTGTTAATGCAACATTTCCATTTTGAGATTGCATTGGATGTTTTACAGATGCGTTGGTGTTGACTTGATCTTACTACATTTTCTAACATGTTAGAATTTGTCTTTTAATCACAATGAGACATTTAAAACCCACAACTGTTTTACCCCATAAAATGCAATGATATCTATAAAGGATTTTTTCTAAAATCTCATTTGCACCAGTAGTCGCTTTTTCTCCGCAGACAACCTGGCACCTCCGAGACAACTCCTTTCTCCCAGCACTTTGCTCCAGCAGGCACTCTATAACAAATTATGTCTCACTTAGGGAAATCAATTGCTTCTACTCTTCAGAAATGTATTAATGTACAGCACCTGATAGACCCTCGTAGATTTGGGTCATCTCATGTTGTATTAGCTGAGCTCCTGTTTGAATGCCTGGAAACTAGGACAGAAGCAAAAGAGAAAGACACAATGAAGGAAAGACCTGGTTCCGCTGACTGTTCCTTTGCCAATTAATGGGGAGCTCAGACCCAAACACAGAACAGCATCTGACAAAAGGTATTAAGATGCTAAAGCTAAAAGAGCTACTCAATTCCATATTTTGTCTTAATGCTGATTTGTATGGAATTGCATCGTGTTACATGCAGGGTATGATGTAATTCTGGATAGTTTTTGCTACTTAATTTAATTCAGTTTGAGTCTGTTTGAGTAATTTGACCACTGCTAAGTGATGCAGAGCTTCCCTTTGACACTTAGCGCATGGAAATGACAATGAATGTGTTTTGAATATTAGAGAGTTGTTTCAGATAAGTGTTTGAAAATGAATATTATGAATTTAAATTTTTTAGATATTGTATTTGTCCAGTGACTGTTTTTTATTATTATTTGACCTCTATCAGTAGCCTATGCCAGTTTTACACTGACTACTGAAAGGGGCTGTAGTATAATGTGGTCACATGCCATTTATGGCTCAGGTGATTGGCTAAAATGGTACAGTTAATTAGAGTAACAAATGGCTCTCTCAAGGTATATTACACATCTTTCCCTTAAAGGCGTGAGTTTTCAAACTACCAATATTTCTCTGAGAATATAACATTGATTCAACATTAAATCAATTATCCTTGTTATCTGGAAATGAACAATTGGGTTGTTTAGGGGGTTTACAAAGATCAAAAGACGTACACGGTTGGACAGTGAATCAAAGCAAGAAAAGCTGTTTTACAGTTCATTCTCTCACGTTTGCATCTTTTACGCCTCTTTTTAAGGGTGCCTAACACCCAGGAGAACTTTATGTTTGAGCTGTCTGTCAGATGACAAACACTCACACACCCAAACCGGTCTGACCAGAGGCGGCAGACGTTCTGAGATGCCGTCACGCGCCAGGTCACCAGCCGAAGCATCTGGGAAGAGTGTACTGTTCATTTCCATCCGAAAGATTGTAAAGCACGCCGTGCTGTTGACCTCACTGATCTCGGGCAGTATTTGCGTAGAGCTGCACATAGCGTGTCAGACAAACGAATAAACCCATCTAAAATGAATGAAGCCATTTCCTCAAATGGCACAGTGCTGAAAAGAAATCAAATATGCAGATAGATGTTTTCTCAACTGGCAGGGCTAATCATTCGTTTTGAAGTTGCTATTATTTATTTTTCAGTAGGTTAGTAAAAAAGGAATATGCTGGGTTAGGTATGTTTTGATGCTGGTTTGTGCTGGTTTAAGATGGTCACTTGCTGGTTTAACCTGGTCATGTGCTGCTCCTTAGCGGGTCATGTGCTGGTCTTAGCTGGTCATGTGCTGGTGTAAGCTGGTCATGTGCTGGTTCCTCACCAGCTTAAACCAGCTCAGGACCAGATTAAACCAGCACATGACCAGCAGCTAAGGACCAGCAGATCACCAGCTTAAACCAGCACAAACCAGCATCAAAACATACCTAACCCAGCATATGCTGTATTTTTCAACAGGGTTAAACGCTCGGTTATGTTTTAATTATTATTATCTAGCTGGTTAAAAGAATCCTTATGTCTAGAAAATAGTGGAGTGCTTGAATCAGTTGTGTATGTTGTGTGGTCAGCGCTGAAGATGGTGCTCCTGGTACGATTCGAGTATGATTAGCGAACACATTGAATTGCTCTCGGTAATGCTCGAGTTCGTAACAGATCCGGTGTGTATCCACTTTCCCATACTTCCGTCCGGCTTTTGCAAACATACCAACACACACACACCAGCAACACAGGCTTACCATTGTAGCAGGAGGAGGGGAGATGGAAATTGAGTGATTGATTCACAGTCTGAATGCCCTGAGTTTTTTTTTTCCTGCATTGAAATTCAGTCACTGAGTCTGGTGCTTTAGTGCAGTTCCGGACAGCAGAAGCACTTCCTGTGATTGCGGTCTGTGTCCAGCGTGACTGCGTACCTTTACCGTACTGCTCGATGTGTGTTACGATCTATATTATAATAAACATTGTGTGGTTCTGTTGTGTTGTGATATTTATTGATAATTAGTAGTTTGGCTTTAAAGGGATAGTTCATCAAATAATGAAAATTCTGTCATAATTGACTCACTTACCAAATGACCATATGCGCAGTACACAGACATATTATTGACGATTATTGACCAGCATTCCATTTCGCAAGAATCTAGAAGTGCAACATTTTATTTGTTTATCAATTTTTATGCTTCTTCAAAAGTTTAATGATCACAGTTTTGGGCAAAATAATCTTTATTATGGATAAGGGATGTAACGATTTCAAAATCTCTCTGTACTGTAATACCTCGGTATAACGTTCATGGTACGGTATTATTGCGCTATTTTGAATGTTTAAATGTGACTTGGTAACGTGCCATAAGCATTCTCTTTTCTTTATCCTCTAATCATAACTGTTGCTTAGAGGTGTGAATTAAAGTATGAGATTGACCTAAAAATCCCTTTATATATTTAAATAATTGCACCAGATGGACCTTGATAAAGGTAACATGTATTTTTTTTTCTAACATTCTCTATGTTAGGTCTGGAAGAATTATTGTTTCATACAATCATGTGCCCGTGATAATATTGAGACAATTTTGTAATTGCGATAACTCGATATCGATAATATTGTTAAATCCCTATGATTTTTTCATAATCAAGCATCGCTTATTTAAACCATTATTCCTTCTGGCTTCTTTATGGATGTATGTTGTTTCTGTGACCTACTTTATTTCTTTTAGTCTAGTTTTAGATGTCACCGTTCAAAATCTATTACTCACTTTTGCAGAAAGTGTATGGGTGCCAAGTTTGGTCAGACCTCATCTTGATTGGTCCAGAATGTTTCTCTTCCATTACCCACATAGCGATTCCAGATTGTCTGTGAACAAACACAAACATGGCTTTATCTCTGATCAAGCACATTTCTCAGAGACCAAACGAAGGGCAAAAAAATCTTTCCTTAAGAGATGTGTCTACTGTCTAACACTGCTGGGATGCTGAAGCATAGATTTAAGACACACATACATTTTTATCTCAAATGAAATGAGTGGGATGGGATGTAAGTGTGTGGTTTACATCACAGCCCTCTAAAACCGTGATTTGCTACTTGATACTTGATATTTCAAATTTAGGGGGGTGGACGTCATTATTCCAGAAAGCCTTTGAGAACACACTGAGTCATCAATATTATTAGACAATTTTCCGCAGAGAAATAACACGATTGTACATTTCAAAAGCCTGTTTTTCTTTTATAAATGATTTAAAAATAATAATCACCACTCATGGTGCATTTATCACATTTATGTTTTTCATACATCGCAGAAGTATTAGTGCTGTTTTTATGACACATAAGTTTTTTTTTAACTTGTATTTATATTTTTAATCGATATGATTCTGAAATTCAGCTTTTATTGACTTTTAAATCAGTCTTTGCAATCCGAAATTATTGCAGCGTTGTTTTGTACAGGAAAAAGAGATGGTTGTTTTACAGCTGAATACATTATGATAATTTATCTGGTTTGCCAAATGTAGCTCCTTCATAAGCCTCTTACCTCATCAGACATGTGAAGTGGAAATGGGTGGTAAGGCCAGACGTCAGGATATTAGGCTGGAACATGATGTGACATCTCAATCTTTCTATCCACACCTAACACACACACACACGTGACTCACTGGTTTCACAGCCCAAAACAGTTATAACAAATGGATGATTTCATCACGGTCCATTAACAACCAGAGACCCTAGCAGCATGCCTATTGGCTGAATTGATGTTGTGATTCACATTGGATACTGAAATGTCTTTTGTTGAGTCAGTCACTATACAAAATGTGACTTGAATGCACAGATTTTTTTAGAAACTATATAATGTTAAATAGAAATATTATGCTTGCAGGTTAAGTGAATAAAACCTCCTATTTTGTCATGACACATGCACTTATGAGTTAAACCACATGACAGATGTGTTAATGAATGTGATATCAGCGCAAATCTGACTATATGAGCAATCTGTTTCTGAGAACACAAGGACACACCAAAAAATGTCATAGTGACAAAATGGCTCATTCATAGCTGTGTTTAATTTTACGTGGCTATCATTATCATTTCCATAGAAATGTCATCATGCAAACATCTGGTGTCTTGAGACCAGTCTAGCTGCTCCCTAAAATAATAGTGTCCCTCCCGCTAAAACCAAGTTGGCGAAAGATTCATTTTCAGTGATGATTTCAGTAGGCTTCAAGCGGGTTAACCACATAGAGATGAGAATGTTACATAACCTGCAATTTCATGTTTTAAACAGAGATGGCGATAGAGAGAAAGAAGCCATTTAAAAAAACTATTAAATATTTTCTAATTTGAATCCTGAACAAATTGATTTCAAATTTTTTTTATTTATGTTTTTATTTTGGCTATGAGAATAATTGAAATTATGTCACATGATGAAAATCATGATGTCATACTTTTCCGAATCGAAACCAAGAATAGCATTAGCAGTAAGTAATGAAAATATTATGTCATCACTCTTATTAGATTGCACATTAGAGTCCAATTTCAGAAGCTGGCATCAAACTGAAGCTGGCAGAGGGGTGTGGCACAGCCTGTTAGATTCTCCATCTGCTGTGCCTGGCATCCGGTGGGCACTAGCCTTGATACAGCACAGTATGTCTGCTCAGTCCCACCCATTACAGCATATTGGCATGTTTTATAACACAGAACACATGCCTACGCAGGTACTGGAGCTATATAATAGAAGTCGTTATTTCAGGTAGACTTGAATATGGGATTGGTTGCGAAATTTGCATAGTGATGATTAGTTAGTTAGGTTCCCATTGACTTCCATTGTATAGGCACAAAATGGGTCATGAATCTTTTCTCAAAATATTTTCTTTTCTGTTCCACAGAAGAAAGAAATGGTATAGAGGTTTCGAATGAAAGGGAATAAATGTTGACATCATTTTTATTTTTTGCGTGAACTGTCCCTTTAAAGCAGCTCGAAGGAATTGTGTGTCGCTTTTTAACACGTACATCCAGAATGCACAAACAGATAACAGAAGATTTTTTTCAGGAACAAAAGACCATCTGTGTACTAGTGAGAAAAATATTGTGTATAGTGTTGTCGACACATTGAAATACTGCCTTGTGCAGCTGGGTTGTCCACCGATGTTACTCAGCACAAAAAAGAAACAAACATATACCTCCCAGGTGTGCAGGTGCGGAGCTGGTTACCTTGTTTCACAGACCTCAAGGGGTCATGTGAACCCATGAGACCCTTGTCCTTAGAGACAGACTTTGATTCACATCTTAGGCCACCTGCAACCTGCAGTTTAACAAGATATGGATAGTGCTCTAGTCTTGCAGAGTTCGCCAGTTTAAGTATAATATGGCATCTTTTAGGGTCATTGTGCAGATAAACAAGAAAAATCAGAGTGTTATTTTTTGAATGTATTTCATTGTACTTTATTGTCTGCCATTTGCCAATTTTGTCCAAACGGATTGTCTTTGATTTAAGTGACACATTCCCTCACGTATGTCTTTAATTTTATTCTCTCGCTATGACCTGGCAAAGATACAAAAGTGCAGGTTGTTACAGCATTATCTGAAATCCGGCCTTTTTAATGCCGTCACTCATCTTTAGTGAAAGGCTGGTGGTCTGCCCAGACTGCTGTCAGTCTAAATGGGGATTGATGTCACCAAGATTGGAACCAGGACAACACCAAACTCATAGCTGATTCATTACACTCTGCTCAGGCAGCCAAATATCTGTTGGGCATACATTTATTTTTTTCACATCGGTATCGGCCGATAAATGCTCATTTTTAATGTTATAGGAATCTGTCAGGGATATACATTTACATTTAGTCATTTAGCAGACGCTTTTATCCAAAGCGACTAACATAGAGTTACGAAGCAACAAGCAACAAGCGATATGTCATACAGGAACCATAATACATTAGGTCCCAATACAAAGTTACTAGTTTCAACAAAAGCTAGACCACTGGATATGGCAGAAGGACCCGGTGCAGACAGCCAGGTTGAAAACAAACACAACTTCAATAAACTAAAACCCACGGTGGGGGAAAAAACCTAAATTAAACAAGAGTCAAAACAAATACTTCCCACGAGGAGGCAAACAAACAAAGTTCAAACGAATACCAATATAATCTAAAGGCAAGGCAAGGCTGGAACAGGGTAATTGCTGGGACTGGGAACAAAACATTAACAATGACATTAGATGTAAAGAACTGACACGTGACAGAGAATACAAGGGATTTAAGAGGGGAACACTAATGAGGGAAGTTAACAATTGGCAGGTGTGGGGAATCAAACAATAATGGGAAGCTAAAGGGAAGATTACACTGGGCAGGTGAGGGGAATGAAACACTTATCGGACGATAAAGGGGGAAACAAGTGGAGGGGCCAAGGCATGTGACAGGAGAAGGCATGGCCATCATAAACAAACAAGGACCATTCGCTTCCACACAAACACGTGGGACTGTCATGATCCTGCCACAGGCATCAAGGAAGTGTCAGTTTAGTGTTTGTCTCGAGTGTTTGTTTTAAGTCTTTGTTAGTAACAGTCTAGTTAGTCAGTGTCCTTGTTTGTTGTTGAAGTTTATATATTATCCATTCCTGTCTTCCCCTCATGGGTTTTTCTTTTGCCTTTTGTTAAGTGTTTATTTGTAAATAAATACCCTGTTAACCCCTTCACCTCCTGTCTGCCTGCAATTGGGTTCTACCATGTCATATCATGACAGGTGCATCCCCTTATTTTTTGGAGAGACGTAAGTCATCAGTCTTTATCTGTTATTATCCCTGATAGCACACATGCATATGGGAGACGTCTATTTGATCTCTGCTTTTACATCTGCAAGACGTCCTGTCAGATGTCATGTAGACATCTTGAAGATGTCTATAAAATGTTTATGATTTAGAAGTTATGTAAAACAGTTGTTTTTACACAGCAGTTGTTTTTAGATCTTTAGCAGATCTTACAGATGAAAGGAATCTATTTGAGATCTTGTTTAAAAGCCAGCTTTGACCAGCATTCATTTTCTTGGTTCAGACTGGTGTATGCTGGATTGTGCTGGTTTAGTGGTTAGTTTGCATTAAACGGAGTCTGTTTTTCTCAAACTAGGGCTGAGTGTTCTCCGGCTTGTTGCTAAATATAAAGTGAGGATTCACAGGAGGGATGCTGATTCTTTCAAATCCCTGTACACCTCAGTGTTTTCTGATTCGCCGCCCAGAACCGATGAACACGGTTAAAGTAGGTTCTCGTAATTAGCGTCATTTTGAAATTTGTAACCTATTAGGTATGGCAACAGGCATCATCATTTATCTACTGACACCGCCCGCTAAATATTACAGGATGTAAACATTAAGAGCAATGCAACCTAAATCCAAAATGGAATCCCAGTTCTGTCCATTAGTGTGTATTACCTTGTATATTGCCTTTATCATTGCTGTCTATGCTTCTGGATATAAACAAGACTCATCCTTTCATGTGTTTCATTAAATGTCTTATAACTCCAGAACTGCACTATTCCTCGGTCACTTTGATTATTATTCTTCTTTATATGAGATCCTCTATCACTGCCTGTATCCTCCAGTTGGCTCATTAGGAGGCCACACCTCTCTCTTCATGAATATTCATGAGTAGGTGGTGTATTGAACCAGGCAAATGTTAAGAGATAATGTTTGATGGAAATAGTGCTGTGTGAGCACATTCGTCTGTGCTTAATTCTCACTTGTCAGCAGTGCAAACACCGTATGCCGTCATACACAATGTGCACAGCCAGTCTTGCAGCCTGTTTGCATTCCCTGAGGGATTCAAGTCAGTTGTTAATTCTTGCTATGCGCTTACTAGGGTGTTCTGGATGGTTGCTATATAACTGTGCTATCTGGGAGGTGTGTTCAATTCAGAGCCTGTGACGTGATATGATATAGCCTTAGGATAATTAACTAGGGTTTTATTATAGTAAAAGTAAAGATGTTACATGATAGCTTTTGTTAGCAGTCGAGCACACATTTGGCTTTCCTTCTTCTCTTATTGATTGAGGGTGTAAGTCAGCTCTTGTGTGGTTAAATGCAATGAGGTGAGACTGATGTTAACACCTATAATCTTGCGTAATGAGCAGGTTGTGTTTCTTGAGGAATGTGGAGAGCACATTTTAACAATGTTTGATTAGGTCTGATTACTCACCGGGGATTGGCCGGATCTTTAAACAAACTAGACCTCAGGGGTTGAACAATTGCGCAAAGTCCCTAAATACGGATCTAGGGGCGGTTCTCAAAAACATTACATGTATGAGAAGTGAATTTCTGGCCAACGTTATAACCGTTCAAAAGTTTAGAGTCACTTTGAGAATGAACTAATTTAAACAATTTGATTTTGCTCCACAAAACTGTATTTGGATTCTTTAGACACAAAGTGTAAGGCTGCAATGCACAGTAATATCAATCCAGATGACATCTGCAAAAGGATGTAAATGATGCAGAAGTTATATTCAGAAAGCTTTTAATATAATAATTCCCTTCCCACACACGTCTTGTTCAGCAGGAATTGAAACCAAACATTTCCACCAGAAATTTTTGTTTTCATTTTAAACTAACAGTTTTTAAAATACTTCTTATGAAACGTTCTCATGAAATATCTCCTAGTCCTTCTTGTTTTCTTGTATAAAAAATATACAGTGATACAGAAATTTAGTTGTCATTTCAATATAGATTTTAAATCAAAAACTAAAGAAAAGGAAAAATAATACATAATCAATAAAACATATTTCTAATTAAATGTTCTGTTGAAATTTCTGCTGTTGCTGCCTGTATTTCATTACATGAAAAATATATACTATATAGAGTTTATAAATATTAGACTCAGTTGAAATACAATATATACCAGTTTATTTAATGTAATGTAATAAAAACCATAACAAATGAAAATAATAATAATTAAATAAGATACATTTAATAATATAAAATAAAATATCAATTAAAGGCCTAAGTGTGTATTTGGTGTTAAAATACTTTTTGGCTTTTTAGCTTAACCCGATTAATAAAAAATTATAATGACTAGAAACTAGAAATGAGTCGTTGAGTTTGAATATCTCCTTGTTTGCTGTGCAAAGCAAGAAGCACGGAGAGGCTCTTGTAAGAAACGCTTCACAGTTTTGTAAACTATGTGAGTCTGGCATTGTTAAAGCACCCATGGATGAATGAGCACGGCATGACAGGTCCTTAACTTTCATCAATGGGCTTGTATCCCAGAATTCCATGGGGCTGCTAGACCTGCAGCTGTCTCTCTCCATGTCCTTAAAATAATGGTAGAAAGCATCTGCATTTTGCAGACTCAGTGTGGTGGAACACGTGTGTGTATGTGTATTGTATGTGTACCTGCGAGGCACCAGTGGAAGTAGTTAGGAAGGCTTGAATAACACAAACACACAGATGTCGTGTAAGGATGGAGTGTCGGCTGTGTCGTTATTGGCAGGCATGATGGATGTTACTCATTATGTATCGGACTGTCATGGATACTGCTTAACAGATCTTCACCTGAGCTTTACTGATCAATTGATTTGTGTATGCGTGCCATGTTTTATAGACAGCAGTTTTGAAGAGACGGGAAAGTGCCACTTGCGTTTTTTTATAAAATGTACAAATCTTGTCATGCATAATTGTTGTAATATTAATGTCCTAAAGGCAAACTCAAAATATTATCATGACAAGGTCAATTTAGCAGCGACATAACATAAGATGTATCCATTAGAAAATCTAATATGGTGAAGTGAAATATTAAAAATTGGTCACGATTAATAATTATGATTAAACTTTTGATTAAAATAACCTCAATCATTTTACCTATTATCATGCTCTCCTTGCTTTTATAGAGATCCATGCAAATAACAGAACATTACACAATTATCCAAATGTAAGCACATAAAAACAATTTGTGATTCAAAAGTAATACATTTTTCTCGATTTTTCTTTTTCCAACCCGTTTTATTACAACACAAGTACGCTTACTAAACATAGTGCTATGAGGAAATGTTAAATAATTGCCGGCCATTCTTGCGCTCGCTTTGCATATCAGATGATTGTGATGGCACATTTTTCCACCTCTGCCAGAAGTCTGACACTCTGAAAATAAACCTCGCAGCCTTTGAGCGCAATAATGAAGGTAACTGTGTTAAATTTAGCTGTGGAAACATTGATCATCAGCGGAAGAACTGTGGTGAACGGATGCGTGGCTGTTGTTGACGGTGACAATGCTTTCTCAGTTGACTGCGAGTGATGTGGGAGAGGAAGCCTGGTGAGATGGCCACCCTCATCAGTTCAGTTTGTAGGTGTGAGTGTGAACGAGGGTCTCTGTGATATGTACTTCTCTCACAGTTGCTCTGTGTATGTTTTCTGGCTAGTTAAATCAAGCTCTTAAATAAAAAGAAACCTTCAAGGCTCTTGTGCAGACAGGTCAATGTTTCCTTTTTTCCAGTGCGTGTGTGTTTTGCGAATGCTTGCGTGGGTTTTAATGTGTTAAGTGGAAACAGTTTCACTGACCCAAATGATGTTTTTCTTCTCTTTTTTCCTTCCTCCGAACCTTGAAATTTAAGTAACAATACCAAATTTAGACTTGTGCAAATCTATGACAAATACTGGCCCATAAATCCGTCAAATGCGTCGTCTGCTCTTCACTTTTTCCGTTTCGTGCAGGAAAAGGTTATCGGTGTCGATCTCTAAAAGTAGAAGCAGGTTTGACACATTTTAACTACCGAGTTAAGAGAAATCCTGTCAGATGGTGTCTAGAGAATAACTCTTGGTCTTTAAACCGTCTTGCTATACGTTCCATCTGACCCCAGCTGCAAATGTGAATCTCTTGAGAGTTTTGTAGAAACAATGTTTACCGTTTTGACACATTTTTACCCCCTTAGACACTTAAACAAATACTCTTCATGATAAATTAAATGCATAAGTATTATTATTATTAATAAGGCTACAAATTATTATAGTAAAGCATACCTTACTCTATACCATATGATATTTTGTGTATTGACATTTTTATGCACGTATAGATTTGATAGGGAGCAAACGATTTCTGGTCTTTCCTTTCTTCTCATAACACTTGACCTTGACTATTTTAACCTTTCATTTAGAGGTCTCTTTGAATGAGAGTCAGACATTTTGTCAATGGCTAGATTGCAGGCAAAACGCACGATGTGCACGAACGTAGCAATGTGTAATTTAGTTGTGAATTATGCTGTCGGGGGTATATTTCTGGTTCTGGTTTGTTTCTTGACGTTATAGCCACAACTCAAACTGCTGCTGCGTAAGACCATTTGAGCTGCTGAGGCATCAGATATAGCGTGTGTGTTTTTATGTCATGTTGTTTTGTGCAAAGTTGGATTCAGACTGCCTTCAGAATAACCTCAAGACTGATAGGACACTATAAGTAAACACACTCACAACACATAAAAATGATATTATGGTAGCTGCCACAATACTGTAGTTATTACAGATATTGTTACTGTAAAACCATCACAATGGGGTATATGCACATAGCAGCGATGATGATGTATGTCTGCTAAAATCTCAGCCAGCTCTTTTACATCCGGCGCATGAAGCGTCCGTTGGAAAGGCGTTTTTCACTCGGTCGCTTTAAGAAACATAAAAGATTACGGTCAATGACGTGAGTCAAATTATCCAAACACTACTTCATACAATGACAACCAAAACGGGTTGTTTTAAGCTACATTCACAAAAATGAAAAAAAGGCACGATGCTCAATGCATGATGACAAAGCCATATAACAATGTTTAGCTGTAGTGTTGTCGGTTTGTTGAAATGTGAAGGTTTTCTTAGGAAACACATCGTAATCATCACATGATGAAAAATGACCTCAGCGCAATGAGAACGGATGTGGCTTAGCTGGTCGAGATTTTAGCAGAGTTCCCTGTATGCTCATATACCCTTTTTATAGGCATTTTATTTACACAATGCTTGTAAAGGACAGTTCCTGGTATATGAGAAATGAGAGATAGCACATGTAACACATTACATCATTAAACCATTGTGATCTTCTGTCTGAAATGTTATCTGTTTAGCCAATCTGTGTGAAGTGAAATTGTATCACCATAGCGTAACCGTCGTATGCATTCATTGTCAGGCCCTGATCGTAAATGTGTTTATACGTCTGTCTTTGTGTATCTACCTGCGATACTGTCTCTTCGCCTCTCGAGTCTAAATACGGGCTTATTGAAGAGCCTCCAGTCACTGTTTGGACATATTAGTGACCGTGAAATGGCAATATTTAGCTTTCACTCAAATGGTAATGTAAACACTCTAAAGTTTGTTATTTTACTTTCCATTAGCTGTTTGGGAAGAATGAAACAAACTACAGATCGCCCATGTCTTAAATACTCTGTTTATACAGGAATTATTTGAACAAACAATAGCAATATTAAAATGTAGGGGCGTGTTTTAGTGGGTTATTTTAGCATAAGGTGAGAGAATAAAAACGATATACCTAAAAGTAGCTAAACGTACGTTCAAATATGTCGTATTAGGTTGCACATTAGCACGTTGTGTGACAGCACACTTTATTTGTTAGTTTGTTTGTTTACTAGATTTTTAAAGCACATTTATAATACAACCTGGATATCACACTTATTTATTTGTTAACGTTTTTTCTCTTTCTAGGACTGAATTTGTGCCTGAAGTCTTCCTCAACCGCCAGCCATGGACTAGAGAAGAGGACTTTGGGATTTTGGACATAACCATGGCGGTGAGGTGGCTCATCTCCCATTGAGAACACAAAAAGTAAGATTTCGAATTTGAATGATTATTCATGTCTCTTAGTCACATATTTAGCTGTTTTCAGCGGAACATGACGAGACCCACACGGACACAACAGCTCTTTCAGAACGCCCATCAAATGACATTCATTTATAAAAGATATACTCATGCCCCAGCATCCCTTCCAAACATTCATTCCAGACCTGCCTTTATGAAGACATTAGCCAGAAATATGTGATCCTGATGTGGCTGACACATACAGACATTTTACCGTCAAGCAACTGCATGCAATAGTTTCAAACATTAACTGCTCGTCATTTGGTGGAATCGAATCATCAACATTTTCCAGTTTATTCTGTCGGAACTCAGATGGGTTCAGATTGTAACCCAGTTATGATTACTCGCAGTAAGCATTTCTGTTTTAAAATAAAGAAACCACAGTAATGTCTCTCGTAAATCTCATTCAATCCAACGACTTGCCATTTTAAAAAGGACATCTCCAAAAGGAAAATTGGCCCAAAACTCACGATCTTAGGGGTTTTTAGGTCATAACTTTTGGCATATTTATGTTTGGGTTTAAGTTGGAGAAGACCATTCGCTGTTAAATAGTACAGAACAGGTCAGGTGGTGGACAGCAGATCCGCAACTTTTATTTGGGTGAGGTACTTTACAAACATAAGTACGTTCCAGTTAAATGCGGTTTAAATATGGACTCACTGGGAATTTTGATTGAATGGTTTTCGCTAACTGTGTGGCGCAACACATACCACACTATGCAAAGGGGAGGATGTATCTGAGACAGCTAAGATAAAGTATTCAAAAAACCTAAAACAAGGGTTTCCTGTTTTGATATAAGGAAGATATTTATTTGGGTTAAAAAAAACATATAGGCAAATTTCAAGTAACATTTACAGTCATTCGTTTGGCAGTCGCTTTTATCCAAAGCGACTTACAAGTAGGAGAGCATATAAACTTCTCTATAAAATCTCTCTCTCTCTCTCTATATAAATATATATATTCTTTGTATATATATATATTATAGATTGCTGTCAAATTGATTTATCAATTCCAAAACAAATGTTTGTGTTTACTGCTTTTATCATATATGTGCGTGGCGTATATATATATATGTAAATATGAATGCGCACATATGTAAAATATAAATATATTAATAAAAATTTAGTTTACATTAAGTATGAATATAAACATATAACTCAGAATTCTTAAATATTTACGTGTTTGTGTATTTATATATGAATACTTAAATACACGCCACACAAACACATTTATATCATATGAACACACACATTTACTTTGACATCAGTTTTATCGCGATTAATCTATTTGACATCACAATTGTTGTAATCTATATATTTTATAAAATATTGTTTTATACATTTTTTGCAAAACCCTTTCCGCTGATGTAATTGTTCCCAAAGGGGCATGGAAAATAATGTTAACTAATTCAAGTTCCGTAACACACTGTAGCTGTCCAATAGCAACCTAGTCAAATCTGATGTATCTCCCTACAATGATTTACATAAAATATTCTCCAGTTTATGAGCTTTTTATCACATCAATATTATATTTTATTACGTCAATAAAACATTAGAAATGTTTCATATATGTTATCTCCCACAATAACCACATTGACTGAAGGTCAACAGACCCTGAGTTATGTCATTCTGTCGTCTGGTGGAACCTTAGAGCATCTGGCTTTCAGATGTGAAACCCCAAAACCAATAAACCAAACCACCTGCTGGGAAAAGTCATCAAATAAGTACCGTTAATGTACTTTCTCACTTGCACGGTACATTATCTAATCTTGGTTGGGCTATTGCAGAATGTAATTGCAGCAGATTTGTCTAATCTAATTTAAAGTGCAGTGGATTCAATGGGCTCGATGCATGCGGGACTTCCGCGTTTCACGGTCCTAAACCTCTACATTTTCCAGTTGGGGAGACTTAAAGCAGAGGGAAAGGGAAATATGATCAAACTGTTAGATTTTGCAGATGCTGTACATTGCGGCACAGTTTGACCCATACAATGTTTTTTTGTCTTTTACTAAAAATGTTCCCCTCGCTACTTAAGACTGGTTTTGTGGTCCGGGGTCGCATATACCACTGCTTTGTGCTGCACTGTACAGCATCTGCTTAATTTAACTCTTAAATTTAAACCATTTTAACAAATTGCTGTTTACAATAAAAGCATTACACCCAATGTTGCACAAAATCAAACTTATGTAGCTTTAAGCATCTGCATTCACGATTTGTGTTAAGCTTGAGTTGAGTGAAAGTGGAAAGTCATTTTTATCCACCGTGGGCAGCTTTGCATTCTTTTAATTTTTGTGTCACACGCCGCACATGGTGCAGAAGCTACCGGTCAGCCGTCCGACCAACTGGCACACCGCACACGCATTGTATATACAGTTCTATGTTATTGCAGCTAACCCGTAGGTGTTACCCCCACTGCCCAGCATAGCTTGGTTTAGGCGCTGATCTCATCGACATCGAACAACGCTGCATTTCATAGACCAATGACAAAAAGGCTTTGAGCAGAATGTCACAGCCAGCGTGGACCGGCTTATGAATGCCACACGCTGTGTGAATACTGACATCAGAGCGACGGAAAGCAGCAACTTCAGCCGGAACGCAAACACGCTGTAATAGGTTTTAGAGAACATCACACCAGCGTGTCCGGTGTCCAGCGGTCTGACTCATTTATATGGTGGTGTGACAGCTCATGCACACCCGTAAGCACTCATACGCATGCAAGCACTTGCGCCATTGACTTTACATGTATAACGCAACTGGTTATTGACTTTCATTTCAATGATGGATGCAAAACAGTCATTAAAATGCAAAAGTACCTTTAGACTTTTTCCAAAGTGTTTTATGTCAGCCACCCTGAAGACAGCTGTGCTTTGGTGGAACCATGTACCGTCTAAGAGTTTGTCATTATTACTACAACAGCACATTTGTGTTAATCATATTTAGGTGTCGCACAGTCAGCTGTTCTGAAATCAGCGTTCAGACACTCCTCATATCATTCATTCCTCTTAATTCATTGTGAGATTAAAGGGATAGTTCACCCAAATATTACAATTCTGTCATGAATTACTCACTCTCTAATTGCTCCCAATCTGCAAAAATGTCTATGTGCTTAAACCAAACAGTTCTTGGACCCCGTTACCATAGTAGGAAAAATGACTTCCAATTTTTTTAGTTCTGTTAAACACAAAAGATGATATTTTGAACAATGTACAACAGCAAACAATTCTGGTGCACTTTTGACTATTTTGTAATTTTTCTTAGTCAATGGGGTTAAAGAACTGTTTGGTTATAAGCATTCTTCTAAATATCTTTCTCCGTGTTCATCAGAACAAAGAAAGGAATACAGATTTGGAACAACTCGAAGTTGAGTAAATGATGAAAGAATTTTCATTTTTGTCTGAACTTTCCCGTTGATCTAAATGTGATCAAAATGAGTTTCTAATAACATGAAGTACCACCAGTTTCTCATTCTGTTCCCTCTCTCTTACATTCTGTTTTTAATGTATTTGTTTTCTCTGCATATTGTATTTTATATTAATGTTATATTTATGCAGATGAGACTGTGAAGCTGCAGTGCAGGCAGCGCAGCCACATGTTTCGATGACTCTGGACATGGATGCGGTCCTGTCAGACTTTGTTCGGTCCACGGGGGCAGAACCGGGTCTGGCACGAGACCTGCTGGAAGGTAAGACACCCGATCTTCTTCATTTTTTAAGTTAATTTGGCGTTACTTTTGCTACAATGTCTATAGAATATATCGTCGATGTCCTTCTGAAAACTCGCATGTCATAATTCACACTTTTTCAGGAAATGGAAAAAACACTGGACTTTTTAAATGATTACATAATGTGTTATCAATGTTGACAAGCACTTTTTAGTGTTTATATATTTGCAAAACCCAGTGACAAACATAAAGGGTGACTAATAATAATGATTTATGGCAAAACAATAAAAATTAGGAAACCATGGAGATACAAGGTTTTGGAAGGAAAGCAGCAATATATTAGTGTATTGTGTATATTTAACAATACATTATTCAAATTTCGCAAAGCATACTTTAATTATTGTCGTTGCTGTTATATAAGCCCATTATAGAAATTTAAGTTACATTTAAAGGCATACAGTATAATTATTATGAATATATGCAGTGTTTTTGTGTAACTGGAGTTTTTTGGAGCGCTTTTCAAAATTTGCATTAAAAGCAGCTGTATGAATAAGTATACAGGAAATAAATTAAACACAAAATAAAAAAAAATATAATCTTAAATGTAAATAGACTAATGAAATATAAAGTACTATATAACTGAATATAGATTTTATAAGAATTAGCTTAGTTTTGCTTTCATTTTCATAGTTTCAACCGTATCTTTGATTTATAACCCCCATGCTGAGTTTACTGTAAATCATTAAATCAATAAGTGCAGGAAATGTTACATGAGCCACGTACGATAAATTATGCAGCGTTGCACTTTCAATCGGGAAAATACGCATTTCTTGTAAGGCCACTTTAAGATGTCATTTTAACCTCATTATGTCAGGCGTTTTCTGTTTTTTTATCGTGGTGGCGATTGGAGTTTTAAATTAGTGAAGATTTCTAGCCGTACAGTAAAGTTTTATAAATATTGTACCCTTTTTGTACTTTTTGGGCTGTTATCACCATGAGATTAGCTTTTCTTTAATAAGGACGGCCTCTGGTGTCTGTTTTGATGTGTTTTAATAGTCTCTGCTGCAGGGATATTGCTGTAAAATTGTCTTCTCATCTGTTTGTACGCCGTTTCTACGTCTGTGCTTGATGTTTGCCCTGTGTGTGTTACGTTGGGTTTATGGTTCAGTCAAGAGCAAAATGCTCTGTCAAATCTTATGTGGCTCTGTGTACGTTATTTATAGTAGTATACTTTATTTTCTAGCAAGATCGTTTTATCATCTCCATTAATAACTGTTCAGCGGGTCAAATAGTAGCCGTGTGTCATGTTGTTTATTAACTGTAGCGCTTATGGCGTGTACAGTAGCAGTTCCACTCTTTTGAGGGTCTCATGGGTTTTGGTTTTCTGTTGTGATAAGGGCTTTGTGTCGGTCTACTTTCTGCTCTGATTGGCAGCTGGGATGGCCTGTCGTAGTGGGCAGATTTAGGGCCTCGTGCAACGGTTTTACGAGCAGGGTCCCCAGGAGACCTTTGTGCCCATTGAGTGGAACTCATCGGGGGTGAAGGACCACACTCACTAGCACAGACGTTCAGTCTGTCCAGAGGACACAGGCCAGAGAGAGAATGCGCGAGACATATCGACAAACAGGAAAGCAAGATATATCCCATCTGTAAAAAAATACAGAACTGGCAGACGAATAGAACGGCACTCTTTTGAGACACAGCGTAACGGAACAACAGAGATGAGCATATCCCTCAGTAAAGGAGACGAGAGAATAAACCGCATGGGTCTGGTCCTAATCCCAGTGAGCTGCCTTGTTAGACAGAATGTATAGACATTGTGGACATGCTTCTTTTGAGATGGGAAATTAAGACACCAAATTTTGGCCTAAATTTAAGCGGATGTACAAAAATTCCTTCAGTTCCTTCTTGCAGAATGCCTGTATAATGTAATTCAATTTAGACAGTTCAGTTTCAGAACTGAACAAAATAAGTATAACATTTTCCTTTAGTTACGTATTAATCATATTCCGGACTGTATTATTTATTACAATGTTGTTATGGCACTTAGATGCTATTGGGTGAATATAAGTAAGTACACATATTCACCCAAACTCACACCTGCTTTGACTTAAGACTTGTTCGGCATCAGCTAGACGGCTCTCCAGGTGCAAGCTTTGTCCTCACCTGCCTGGCCAAGGCCACCACGATCACTCGGCGGCCCAGAACAGATGTACCACACGTCACAGCATACTGAAACGTGAAATGAACCATTTATTTGAGACCAATATTCCTGTTTTACGCTGTATTGCTCCCTGAACTCTCTGTAAGTCGCTTTGGATAAAAGCGCCGGCAAAATGTAAATTCCGGTAGACCTTTGCAAAGAATCAATAACTGTTTAGTAGTTTTAATAAAAGTGTATATAATTAATATACAATAAAACAGAACTATAAATAACATATTAAATAAATTGCACAGACTGGAAGTTAACTTCAGACCAGGTGCGTACGTCCGATGAAACCGTTACCGTACAGTATATAACGTTAAAATAAACAACCTCAAATACAGTTTGTGATGTTTTTTATGGGTATTTATCAATTCTAATAATTTGTAGTTAATTTTAGTAGCAATTATTGTAATTAAAATAATTTGTATACTCAAATTATATTTTTATTGAATTAGCATCAAAATTAAACTTAATTAAAATCAAAACAATGTCACCAAAATGTCAAGAAAATTGACAAGAAACAAAATATTAAAACAAGTGACATTTATTTTTAATTGTCAAAGAAGCGATGATAAAATTCAAATGATAAAACATTATAAATATTTTCATTTAAGACTTTTATTTGACTTTATATTGCTTCTTGGTAGGTGTGTTTGTAGATTAAGCAGTCAGCTCCTTGTTTTGTCTAATCCAGCATTTTTCTTGCCTTCATAAATCATGTCGTTCATCACTGAATCTACCGAACCAGCTATTCTAGATGTTGCGTAAGCAATTTTACGATCTTTGTGCTATCGTGCATTTAAACCCCTCTCTGAGGATTGTGTTAATAGATAGCTGTTAAATGCTTTTAGCCGATGTATCCTCAGACACAGATCTAGGATCAGCACCTCCCTGCTCAAACGTTTACCCATCTATCTCTGCAAACATGCAAAACTGCTCTCAGATCACTTCCAATGAAACGACGTGCTGTTAAAACAGAAAACCTTGTTATTCAGAATTAGCATTTTGCTAATGCTCTTTTAATGGGCTCACTGCTGACATTTCACTCCAAAAAACAATCTTGCCTCTAACAAGCCGTGATTATGAATGAAAAGGGTATTAACCGCCTCTGGTTCTCCCAGCAAGAGACGAAATAAACGGCCGCCGCTTCAGTCAAGCACAACACGCTTTGTTGGAAAAAATTGTTGGAAAACAAGCCCAGTCTTTTACATGTTTATAGCTTATTAGGCCTGAAAGTAAAATTATGATTGTCCCACTGCTCTAATATGCAATCCATTGTGTCCTACGGAGCTTATAACCGCAGGGCTGAGCCGATTCCCAGAAATCAAAAGGCTGGAATATGCTCTGAAGTCTGCGGAAGAGGAAAACATGGTTAACACCTGGAGTCGCACTGTAGAAAAATCTTCCTCCATGCATTTGTGCAAGACTTTTGAGATGTGTGGAAATATTAAACGGAGCCATAATGAGACAGAGAGATAGATATATAGTGAGCTTATTAGCCTACGGCTGGCAGGGATACAGGGCTTTACGACAGGGGTCGACCCTGCCAGCTGTCTGCAGCCTCCCAGCCATCCCACAAACACTGGCAAAGCGCAGGATGGCTCATGATATTTACATAACACCTACGTGCACTCATCACTTCTCTACGTGTTGTGTTATTGTGCTCGCAGATAGAAGCTGTTCTTGAAAGCTAGTATGTCCCCTACATGGGTAGCAGCCTTCTAAGACAGCATGTTATCCAATGCACAAGCAGCAGAATTTGACTCTTCATACTGGATGGTGGATCAATCTTTGTTAGGCCGTCCGTAATTCATGTTGCACTTCCCGTATACATAGTGATCCCACCTCATCATCTTTATAACACCTATAGTCTTAGGGTGCATGGCTTTCCCTTCATATGCAAGTGATCCAGCATTAAAGGGATAGTTCACCCAAATTTAAAATTCTGTCATCACCCTCAGATTGTTCCAAACCTGTGTACATTTCTTGGTTCTGCTGAACACAAAGGAAGATATTTGGAAGAATGTCAGTAACCAAACAGATTTCATCCCCCATTTATTGCCATACTAGGAATATAGATATTATGGTAGTCAAAGGGGGAAGAGATCTGTTTGGTTACTGACATTCATCCAAATATCTTCCAAATGATTTTCAGCAGAACAAAGACATTATACGGGTAAATGAAGACAGAATTTTCATTTTTGGACGAACTGTCCCTCCAAATTTTTGTCAAAAACGAAGTATTTGTTGAAACAGACCCCTTAAAATGCTGCCTTTGTAGTCAACTCACTAGATTAGATTAGATTAGATGATTAGATTAGATTCAACTTTATTGTCATTACACATATACAAGTACAGTGTAACGAAATGTAGTTTAGGTCTAACCAGAAGTGCAATTAGCAAGTGCAGGATATACAGTGTGAATAAATACAGAATTGTGGAATAGAACAGCTGTGTGTTATTGTTAGGGTGAGTGTGACTCTGCAGGTGTACGTCTGCGTAAAGATGACTGCAGTGAATGCTGGACACCCCACCAAGCACAAATCAAGAGCACTGATTTAGAGATAGCTCGCCCCCACTTCACCTTCAGTGAATTTTCAAGGTCAACTGTTCGATTGAAACGGTGTCTTGAAGAAAAATCTCAGTTGCTTCGTGCATTTTATAAATTATTTTATTTTAGATAAATCTGTCTAAATGCTTGAATTCAGTATACAACATGTAGTATTTTTTCACGTGAGCATTTTTGTCAGTTAGTGCAGTCCCATTTTCTGTTCATTTGATGTGAAATATGGTGTCTAGACTCATTTTTAAAGAGACAACTCACCCTAAAATCTAAATTCTTAGCTCGACTATTCACCCTCATGTCATTCAAAACCTGTTTCTTCAGTGGAACAAAAAAGAAGATATTTTGATGAATCTCCCAGTGGTTTTGTGTTCGTACAATGGAAGTCAATGGAGGCCAATGATGTTAGATTATCAACGTTCCTCAAAATATCTTATTTTCAGTTTAGAAGAAAGAAATGAATCAATGATGAAAACTACAATTTGGGATGAACTATCCCTTTAAGGTCTATTATGGCATGTAAGGGATCTTTGCATGCGTGGGTATTTTAATGAAAAAACTAAAGACTGATATAGTTTTAGATTTGCCTGAACTGTTCACCGTGACGTTTCAGGACATACTGTAGCGCTCTACCCTCCTAATAACCTGGTGTGAGATGCCTCATGTTGCCTGTATGACTGAAAGAACTCGTACAAAGCAGTGTTGTTCAAGAGTGACCAGGTTTTGGGTATTTCAACTGATATTTCTATAGTACACAATAGACATTTCCTCTTTACATACCTAAGTTAACATTTTGTTAGAAACTTGCAAATATGGGACTTTACACTGACACCTACTGGCGTGGATGTATTATGATGCACAAGCTTTCTATGAGATTGTATAAATCTTAACATGACCTTGACAGGAGACCACAACATGTCAAATAAATAACTTGATATGAGTTGGTATGGATGTTTATGAAATGCACATATTAGAACATATTTGTCCAATACAGTTTCTTTCTTGAGGTTTAAAGTACAAGCTTTGTGGACAGCTTTGAAGAAATCCATATGTTCCACATATTATATTTTGTATTCATTTTGACAGGACAAACCACATTAGGTCACAGATTTGCCACAGAGTTTAGATTAGCCTCTGGTCTGGTTTAGGATTGCTTGGACTGATTGTATTTTAGAAAGTCTGTCTGGTTGTCAGTACATCAGTAGTACATCACCTAACCTGGCTGTTCTTTCTCTGCTGCCCGCCCTCATCTGTTTCCCTGTGGAACAGACATTATAGATAGAGTTGTGGAAAGCTATTTTCCATCACGGACCCACGGCTCTGCCATCACACCCTTGCAGCACAGGCCTCGTGTGCGTATGGTGGTGTTCTGGGAAACATGACTCAGCCATCACTGGCAGATGTTTTGTACAACTAGCTGTGGATTTGGGAGACATTGTTGTTTTAAAGAGTCAGAAATCTGTATGATGAAGGTTTTCGGTTAATCTTTGGAAGATTCAATGGATTAAAGAGCACTTTATAAAAGAAACAGTTGTGGCTTGTGAGGGGTGTGCTGTCTCCATCTAAAGGACTGACAAGGTACAGCAACCTTTCCAGGAATGCCAACATTGGGAATAAAATACTGCTAGTCCTGTTTTGATGTATTCTGTTTATAGTGTGCAAATTTTTAGCGATGGATATTTGATTTGATCTTTATTATGATAAATGAGTGACAATTTATATGCATCAGCTGATATGTTTAAGATTACGTTTAGCTTACTTCTCAGAAATATATATTATGTGCTTCTCAGTTGTAAACGAGTTGTGTACTCAAAGTTTACCCCTGTTACACTTAAAAGACAGTTTAGTCCCAAGTAGTAATAAAACCCCCCAGGCATACTGGTATTAGTAGCTACTTACTACATAAAGGACCGGTTTCAAAAACATGGCTAAGCTTAAGCCAAGACTATGCCTTGATTCAATTGGGATATTCAAGTTACTTTTATAAAATACCTAAGGAAAAACCTTACTGGTGTGCATCTTGTGACAAAACAGTGGCACTGATATAAAAATTCAGGGCAACTCGGTTAAGACTGCTCAAACATTCATTTTAGTCTAGGACTAACCTTAAGCCTTGTCTGTGAGACCGGTCCAACGTGTAAATAATAATACATCCGCTTGAAAAAAAATATATATTTATTTACTATTTATAGATAGGCTTTGTGTTTTAGGTAAAAAAACATTTTTTTTATTTCTGTTAACTGATAACAATATTTCTCCCAAATGTCAAATATAAAAATAGTTTCTATTTGCACAAAATGAATAAATAAAGAGAAAACATGCTCTGAATTTTTTCAGACCTCAAATACAGCAAAGAAAACAAGTTCATATTCACTTTTAAGCAATACAGCAGCAACATGTGCACATGTTTTTATAGGAAAAGTTTTTATGTGATAACCTGGATTTTTATCACAGTTTCCATGTGTTTTGTCATGCTGTCCGTTTTTCACATAGCTGTTGAATGACTTTATCTCACTCCTGAGGTTTAAATTTGTTGAAATACAACAGGCATTGGACTGGAATGTATACAACACAGATGGAAATGCTGAATAAATAAACATTTTGGAATAATATATTAATTTCTTCCAAGGCTGTTTTTTTTTTTACTTTGCTTAAGTATTTGTAATAAAATAATCTTAAAGTACATTTCTTTTTTATAGGGTGGTGAGTTCAAAACATTTGCATTTTGTGTCCCACTCTTTGACATGCAAATGTTTCAAATACAATTATTAAAACCTAGTACGCAGTATTCAAATATGTACTAAACTTATAATAACAGTTTCTATTGTTATGATGTATATGTGCTCCATTCACACACTATCCTGGCACAAATACAGCAGTTTTTCTGTTGCTTCACATGTTCTGAACAGCTTGTGTCATCCGCTTATATCAAATCTGTCATTTGCACGTTGACACTAGACTACATTAAGTTTTTCCTCCATTGTAGATAAGTCATATGTCTGGTTAATGGGAAATGCAAAGGTTAATTACTCTAACAAGGCTTTGTGAATGTGTTCATTCATTAGCTGAGACACAGCTGAGCACTAAATTAAACTTGTTCAGTTGTTCAGCTCCTTTCTTCCTTCAGTCATTTAGTAGCACAAAATATACAGCCACATACAATATAGTTCACAGATGTATTGATTTTACAATCACAAGACTCTTAACGTTTGGCTGAAACCCTTTCAAAAGTCTTGTATTTGTAAGTTTC
This sequence comes from Triplophysa tibetana, assembly GCA_008369825.1. Classification (NCBI taxonomy): domain Eukaryota; kingdom Metazoa; phylum Chordata; class Actinopteri; order Cypriniformes; family Nemacheilidae; genus Triplophysa; species Triplophysa tibetana. The sequence continues at coordinate 9,168,159 of CM017894.1, forward strand.
GTGGATCAAATCTTTCAATAGATTTCTTGTGCAGATACACTGGAATCAGTACATATATCAAATATTGTTAGAGCATAACTCACCAACGTTTGTTGATTTGAAGTTATTATTAAAAATAGTTTTTCTTTCATACCCGGTAAACAGATTTGCTTTGCTTGTCCCAGTGGGCGTTTATTATCAGATGTGTTTGATCAAAGACTGGAAGCTGAAAACTCATCCAGCACCAGAATTTAAAAGCACTGACCTGAGATAAAATCAATTTCCTCCTTGTAAATTATTGAAATGTTCTTCCTTAAATGGTCAAACTGAATCCACAATATGTGATAATGTGTTCAAAACCCAATTGTAGATGTGAAGGACAGACAGTGAAAGATCTTTGACAGGAAGTTGCTGTCTGCCGCCTTCTGTGCATTGATGGATACCCATAATCTTTGGCAAACTACACGTGTGCGTTTGTCAGAGGCTCTTAGTGGTCATTCGATTAAACCTTAAAGTGTCTTTTAAAATCTCTGGCTGGCTAAAGGATGCACAAATCCATAAACTGCGATGAGATTTGTATTGACGTGGCTTTTGATGCTATACAACAGGCTATGTGGTTTTTCCAGATTGCTGCTAGTTAGAGAGTGAGAATAAATTACTTTTATAACATAGTAGACACATTCAAACATTACTGTGTGTAACAGTCGGGATGTATCTTTTGACTTCTGTTGTTTTATTCTGAGCATACTACTGTATGTGTTTATTTCATAAACCTAAGCCTCACATCTTTCTTCATTTTTACATTTTCAATAACCATTTGATTCCCAGAGGTTACTAAAATCAATCACTTGCTTATTATATGAAACTATTTTGGAGGACTATAGTTTTGAACAGCTTTTAACTATTTATGCTGTTTGTTAACTATTCATATTTAACTTGATGTTTCCTCTTAAAATGTTTATATTTATAAATTCGAAAATTGTGATAGAAAGTGTGTGTAAATATGTTTTATGTTATTAAACAAAAAAGTTAAACGTTGGGGAATGTTTTTTCTTTCTTTTTCTCTCTTTTCCCTGGTTAGTCTTTGTAATATCCTTTTAATTATCAAAAGCCAGTTCTACAATGACAGCTCCTGCCAGGAAGTAACATCATTACAACATCAGAAATAGATTTTATTATTTTTGTGATGCAAGTGATTATTTTTAAATCCTTTTACATAATGTCATAGAAATCATCATGATCAAGTAAGATCGCAAATTTTAGTTTACAGTTACCTTCATCATGTCACATTGATGTTGTAAACTCATTTACATCCCTCTCTGAATGTGAGCTCTACATTTTCATTCTTAGTCCTCGATATAAACTTTCTTACTCTCTCAAAACCGAAATGTAATTGGAAGCTTGATCGATCGAAGTGTTTAAAGTCTATTATCAGATTTGATGTGCCGTGGAACTGAATTGTTTAGAGTTTGATGTGAAGCGTGACTGTTTTGTGGCTCTTGCGTTGGCAGCCGCTGTAATTGGGATTAGATTAAAAAGCCTTACGGGCGTAGGCAGGTTTAGTCAAACAGTGGCCTGGTAAAATGAAAGAGGAAGTCAGGGCCATGTTTATTTACTATGACCTCACATTTAGTGACTGTGGAAAGATTGATCCAGATTTTTTCTCCAACTCTTAATTTGCATTTACACATTTGACAGATGCTTTTATCCAAAGCATCCTGCAGTGCATTAAAACTATACTATTTTATTAATATGGGTTCCCTTGGGTTCGAACACTGTAATCTTTATGTTGATAACACAATTCTCTACCAATTTAGAGTACATGCATACTTATTTAAGTTTGGAAAATACCAATAAACGAAGATGATTGTGAACCGACAGAGATGCCATATTTTTTCTTCTTTGTTAATTGCATATTTTTATAGTGAGACACAATATATTGATTTATGTATTCATACTCTGCTGAAAAAAACATGGACACTCAATAGAAACCATCACAGAAATGATAAAGGTTTCCATTACAACTAAAACCATTACAAAATGCCTTTTTGTAGTGTGTTTTGGGCATTCTTCCAGTGGGCCCTGCTGAAAAAAATAATACAACCCCAACAGTAAACATAACAGAACTATTACATTGAATGCATACTTATAATGTTACAATAAAATACCATAATCAACCATTTGCCATTAAAACCCTTACAAAATGCCTTTTTGTAGTGTTTCAGGCATTATTCCAGAAGGATTTAACATCCCACCAATGGAATCCTTCACATACTAGTAGAACCATTACAGGTTCCATTAAAACCAATACAAATCCCTTTAAAACCATTACAACTTCTTTAATGGTTTATGTTTTTTTTTGCAGCATGCTGGAGTAATGCCCAAAACACTGTTCAAAAAGAAATTTTGTAATGATTTTATTAGGAAAAAGCTATTTTAATAGGAACCATTAGATTTAATGTGATGGTTTCTATTGGGTTTCTATGTTCTTTTCAGCAGGGCCGTGTTATTTGCAACAGGATTTTGAGCTTGTTCGATTAGATGTATTTGCATTTATGTACTTGTATTTAAAATCTTTCTGCCTGAATAAATTATACTAAATTATTAGGAATATATAGCTCTTCAGTATCTCCTGCTGAAAAACAATTGAAACACAATAGAAACCATCCCAGAAATTCAAATGGTTTCTATTAAAATACCATTATGACACAATAGCTTTGTACAATAAAAAACAAAATTATTTTTTCCGCAGTATGTTTTGGGCATCATTCCAGATTAATCGGCCAGATAACATTATACCAATAAAATGTATCACATATCACTAGACTCCATTATAGTTTCCATTAAATTCAATACAATTCTCATTATAATCATTAAATCCATTACATTTTCTATTGTGTCTTGGGCAGAATACCACACTGATACTAGCTTGAGAAAACGTTGTTTTTATATTTAATGTGTGTTTGTTTGGTGAATGTAGGTAAAAACTGGGACCTGAGCGCTGCTCTGAATGACTATGAGCAGCTCCGGCAAGTCCACACTGCCAACCTGCCCCACGTCTTCAATGAGGGCCGTTACTTCAAGCAGCCTGAGCGAAGCGGCACCCCGCAGCACATCAGCAAACCTGAGCAATGCCTCCAGAAACAGGAGGACAACACTCAGGGTGAGTGTCATGGCTGTGTTTTTCCTTATTAATCTTGTCTGCTATTCCAACTTCATGTGCAGGGACAACTGAATCTGCACTAAAAAAAAACACAAATTGAATAGCTCACATCGTCAGAGACATGGTTTAATATAGATGCAGATCAGTAGTTACCTTCTCTCTGTCCTCTCTCACTTCCAGAGAAGCGTCTGTCTCGGGGTATCTCCCATGCCAGCTCGGCCATCATGTCTCTGGCCCGACTGCAGGTCACGGGGGATTGTGCCAGGGAGCAGTTCCCCCTGGAGATGCCAATCTACACATTCCAGCTGCCCGACCTGAGCGTGTACAGCGAGGACTTCCGCAGCTTCATCGAGCGTGACCTCATCGAGCAATCCACCATGGTGGCTCTAGAGCAGGCCGGTGAGAAACCAATGCTGTTCTCAGATCAGTTCCAGATGAAATGGAATCGCTAGTCATTACAGAAAAGTATTAAAGTCATCTTAGATTGTGTACATTGGCTTTTTTTAACGTTTTTTTCTTAGGTCGTTTGAACTGGTGGTCCACGATGTGCATCAGCTGTAAGAAGCTACTTCCACTAGCCACAACTGGAGACGGAAACTGCCTTCTGCATGCGGCCTCGTTAGGTAACACTGTTTCTGGTTTGAGGAATAAAAAAAAACATCAAGTCAGCGATTGGTCAAGATGTCGGTAACATGCATTTCACGACTGTAACATCATTGATCAATGGATCAAAACAGTTAGACATGTTTTATTTAAAATAAATAATTGTTATCCAGTCCAAAGGCTTCATGGTAATGATGTTTCAACTCGATGTGGATTTCAGGAATGTGGGGTTTCCATGACAGAGATCTGGTGTTGAGAAAGAGTCTGTATGCCATGATGAAGAACGGGGCGGAGAGAGGAGCTCTGAAAAGAAGATGGAGATGGCAACAGACTCAACAGAACAAAGAGGTACTAGCAATTCAGGAAACAAACATTTTGAAACTTGCTATATATATATTGAAAGAACAATTTTTTTGTCCATCATTTTATTAAAGCTCTGGTTACAGCATAACTAGCCTGCTGTGAACTGGGTCCTCAAAGTACTATTTTGACACAATTTATAAGCTTATCCTAAAAGATGTTGATTCATTTATTGAACTTTGAGCTCTCGCTTTACGCCTGTGCACTTGGCCCTACGATATAACTGTCAAATTCAATTTTTTTGGCCAACAATATGTCTAACGTATTGGCTTGAAACAGTTCTTATAAGCATTGAACCATATGTTTCAGTCTGGCCGAGGTGACCTGCCATCACTAATAATAATACAAATCAAACCAACCTCATATTGCACTTGTTTTTGCACTGTTAGTGGTTTGGTGTACACATTGCCACCCTCAACAGCCTGTTTTGTTTTACCGCTCGATTTGTTTCCTTGCGTCCTGCTTAGTTACTTACAAACACAATAAAGGCACTTCTCGCAAGCAGCACTGGTTAGGAGGGATTTGCCAAGAGTGTAATTGTAAAATGTTAACGTCACTGTGCAGTTCCTGTCTGCTCTGTAATGACTCTCCCCATAAACACATCTGCACGTTTCCCCCACAGCTTTTAGCGTAAGAGCTTATTGCTGTAACAGCATAACACAGGGCAGGGAATCAGCCGTTTGATCGATGCCAAATCCTTGAATTCTCGATTAGCCACTGTCCTTCTCAAACCTTGTATCTCCATATTTCGTTAATTACATTTTTTATGATAAATCATTAATATTCGTGGACCTTTATGTTTCTCACTTTTACGTTTGTCACCTTTATGGATTTGGCAGATATCTTACCAATAAAAAGTATTATACCATGATCTGTTTGTATACTCCATTGGCTGGAATGTGTGAATTAAACCTGTTTAATGCACGGGTAGGTCCAGTCAGTTTAATCAATGTTTAAAATTAACTGGAGAAAATAACTTTTCACCTGAATGATAAAAAATGACACTGTAGACATCAAAAACAGATTTAACTCTGCAAATTGTGGAAATGCGGCTAATACACGAAGCGGACTGGAGTCAATTATTTCGCTCATAACACAGTTACCACATCACAGGACAATGTTCAAATGTATAATTTCAAAGTTTGTCACGTAATCCAGCTTGAGCCACGTAGTGTTTGTGAGAGAGAGCAAGAGATAGCGTGCACACCTGCGTGTTTGCGGTAATGTGACAGAAAAGCCAGTGAAAATAATTGATTTAATCCTCGTATTGTTTCTATCTTAAGGAGTATAAAAATTACGCAAACATTTGAAAAAATATATTTGGTATCGGTTATAAGCAGCATGAAGAAGAAAACGATCCAGTAGGCTAACAGTGTATATAAATGCATTTTGTTTTTCTATTTAGTTATTTTATTTATTCGATTTCAGTAAATGTATTTCTTGTTTTTGAAACGCTTTCTTTATTGGAACAAAACCGCACACGTTTCCATTAACAGTATAGTTTGACAATATAAACGTAAGATCGAGAGCAGGCTACAACCTTTCTTTTGGAGCTGTAATGAGGTCACCAGACATGGAACACCTTCATAGGTGTGTGATTTACTGAAAGTTAATGCTTAAAAATAGAATGTTGTCAACCAATCAGATTGAAGCATTCAACAGCCTTGTGGTATTAAGAACTTTGATGCGCTTCTGAAGCGCAACCACCATCTGCGCCTCCAAGTCGTGCATTAAAATATTTTAATGCATGGCTAGTAATGCACCGTATTTGATAATTTCAAAAGTACAGTGTTTTTCCATTTCCTAAATAACTGTGAATCTGGACATTACAAAATACAATATTTTGTTTTTGGAACACACAATGAACAAAATATTGTATTGTGGAATAAAGTCTGTCTATACATGTTTGAAACAAGTAAAAATTACAGTGTATTTGGTTAGTGAATTCTTCCTTTAGAGTCATTTTAAATAAGTGGGTGTGAGGTGTTGTGGATGGAGTGGAAATGTTTGTGAGGGTATGAGAGGATGGAGAAGATAAAACGTGTGGGTGTGTTTCCTTAGAATATGTGCATACTGATTCTCTCTCTCTATCTCTCTCTCTGTTTCTCTCTCACTCCCTCTCACTCCCTCTCTCTCTCTCTCTCTCTCTCTCTCTCTCTCTCTCTAGTCGGGGCTGGTGTATACCGAGGAGGAATGGGAGAGAGAGTGGAATGAACTGCTGAAGCTGGCCTCCAGTGAGCCACGTACACATTTCAGCAAGAACGGCAACTCCAGTGGAGGGTAACTCACCCACACATATAGAAACACAGATACAGATTATCATGTGATATTGGATTTTCTTTCCATACCCACCTACTCTACACATCCTCTTATGCAAAGTGTGCAGCCATTTAAAACAAAAACATGTGCATCAAATGTAAACGGTTTGCTATTAAAACATCCCCATGGAAAAGCACAAAGTTTCTAAGCTTTCAAGGAGAGAATTCACAAACAAACTCAGTTGCCTCTCAGACAAAAGGAGAAAAGTAATCTCACACGCCTCCTTTGAAAATTTCAAGAGAGCTTTAGACATTCTAGCATAGTCTCAAACTGTGCCCAGATTTACCAAGAGGAGAGATGCTCTCAAAATACGCTCAAACATCTGAGACAAACGCTTTCTAGTTTTATAGCAAGCGTTGTGCTTTCCTAACCGTTCAAAGACACCTACTCACAAACACACACATGCAAACTAGAGATTCGCTCTCCACCAGCCACAGTTAATACATGACCTTTAGTAGACACAAATCCATGACACAATATAAAGCACCAGTGAACATCTAAAGAGTCTTCTTTAAATGGAAGAACCAACTGTCCCCTCATTGTAATCGAGATGGAGCTTGTAAATAAATGTAGTGTGTGACACTGCCACCTGGTGGTCACATTTTCAATTTTAAACCATAGCTATGTTTGGAATAGTGTACTCCTAGTAATATTTTTGCAGTATGTATTGAATGCTCAATTGAACCACTTTCAACATTTTCTAAAATGTGCTTTATAAAGCGCGCTGCGTGAATTTTGTAGGTAGAGTTTATCTTGGGTCACAGGTTACAGCGTGATGGAAACTTTCTGTACCTGCAGACAGCACTTTGGTCGGTTTTTTCACTCAGTTTTGTTAACTAAAGCGTTGTGGTTGGCGCAGTTTCGACCAAACTTTGCTTCAAGAGGAAACTTACCCTTAATCTATCATCTCTCTTGAACGTGACATTAAACACAGTTGTGGTGCCTCGAAATCTTGATTAGGAAAGTATTGTACAGAATCAACTTCCTGTTTTTGTCAACTCTACAAATGCTAGACCACTACCTGTTGAAAGTTTTTTTTCATTTGTCTCTCAAGTATGCATTACTTTTTAAAGGCAGTTTCGGTTCAAGATTGTGTGAGTCTGAGGTGGGACTATCTTTATAATGAAAAATCGAAACCCTTATTTTTTCACCTTAGCTTGGTGCAGCTTATGGTGGAGAAATGACACGCTGCTCCTTTAAAACAAGCTTCCATCTTGGTTGTATAAAGTCTAAACATCTTTCAATGCGTATTCTTTTATACATAAATGCATAATACTAATACATACATATAAGTATTCCACTTCATTGCTGTTAACATGTTGTTTGTTTTGATAAAAGTAGTAATAAAAATTGTTTTGTATTAATCATAGGCCTGTTGGGTTTTTGATGAAATTGCAGGAAGATAATTATGAGTCACTTGTGTTTGGTATCGCTTCTGTCTGGTTTCTGTAAAGATGAATGGTTTTGTGACAACTGTATGCATCACATGGCCTCATGCAGGTGTGTGTTGTGTGTGTCTTAAAGAGTGGACAATTCAGAAGACCCGGTTTATGAAAGCTTGGAGGAGTTCCACGTCTTCGTCCTGGCCCACGTTCTGAGAAGACCTATTGTGGTGATAGCAGACACCATGCTCAGAGACTCTGGAGGAGAAGGTATAACACCTGAACTTCCCAACTCTGACCACTAGAGGTCTCCATAACATTTTCTTTTTAAGCAAACCTTTTGAAATTGCTGAATACAAACTACTGTTATCAATGGTTATTAAAAATGTGATAACATAGCTATGGGTGACTGTAATTGCATTACGCTTGAAAGCTTTTGAAATGAATTCCTTTGGTGGAAAAGAGAAATTCAAATACATTTAGTAGCTTATGCTGTAGAGTGAATGAGTAGAATTTCAATGTTTAAGACAATCTGCTTTCTAAACATTTTTGTTGTTGTCTTGTAGCTTTCGCTCCCATTCCTTTTGGAGGGCTGTACCTGCCTTTGGAGGTGCCTCCTAACCGCTGTCACTGTTCCCCGTTGGTGCTGGCTTACGACCAGGCCCACTTCTCCGCCCTGGTGTCCATGGAGCAGAGAGATCAGCAGAGAGAGCAAGGTACACATTACATCATTACATCAACCAATCACAGCAGTGGAGACCATCAAACCATGATGTTGCATTGATCCAATCCGACAGCAGTGCACCATTTCTTATAGACTAAGTAGGCGTGTCCAGTTATGATGAAAGTATATAAAAATTGCCCAATGTTTTATGGTTAACCAGTTTATTCATTTATTTTAAATATTTGTTTATTAATTTCAAATATTTTTCTTAAATAATTGTATGTATGTGTATGCTTTTATGCATACAAAAGTAAAATGCACAGTACACCGACATATATTATGTAAACACAAACTTTTATTCAGGATGGGATTAATCGTTTGACAGCCCTAAAAAATATGAAAATATTAGCATGTATGCAATACTCAGATTAAACCCTTTCATGTATAGAGATCACTACAGTGTCAACAAGTGGACATCTGAAAATCTCCTAAAAAAATGTCATCATAAATTCATGCATGAAAGGGTTAAATCAGTACAACTGCTCGAAACATTTAATAAGCATTTAGTTATTAAAAGCAGCTATTTTGCACTTTTCAATGAAATTAAAAACTAAGATCATAATAATCACAGCCCAATGCATTGTGGGATTTTGTGTGAACACTGTGGCACATTTTGCCTAATGCAGTAGATCACCAAAAATAGATTTAAATAGAACCTTAATTAAATGAATCCAACCATAAAATCAACGAGATTTCTAATTATTTTATTTGTCTCCTTCCAAGAATTATAGTTCCTTGATGTTTTGCACCATCTCCCATTGAATGAATAATGCAAACCTGAAACCATATTACATTTGATCAATTATTAAAAGGACATGTCATGGACTCCAGTCGGTCAGAAGTGAGAAATGGAAAAAACGGAGAAAGTGAGACTGCGAGAGACAGATAAATATGGATAATTATGCTATTCAACATGTTTATTGAACTACAGTGACTCTGAAAGGGTGTCGAGACGTAAGCTGTCTAATAAATTACAGTATCTGTTTTGGGCCTTTTTTAGCTTGTTATGCACACAATGTAATGCAAATTTAGAAACATCTGTTGCACTAACAGTTTCATATGAGCAACAGTACAAAGGGTGCATGACTTCACGAATGCAACTTATTATCTCTACATGCATTTCCCATCGGAAGTCTTGTTTGTATACGGCAGTAGTGCCGATTGGAGTTCACAGGCTGTTGTTGTCTATGGCTGAATGGCAAAGCTATTTATGCGGGCAACACATGTCTCTCTCTCTCTCTCTCTCTCTCTCTCTCTCTCTCCTGCACACTTGCTCTCCAACCAATCTCTTTTCACTGACACACTGATGCTGTCAGTACCGTACAAACTGTTCTCTTCACTGAAGCTCGCTCTCACAGTTAAGATATCCCACCCAAAACCTGCAAATACCACAATGTTACTCTCATAGGAAATAAAAATGACAAATGATTGCTTTCTTGTGCACTAGTGAGGTTAAATTGAGACTTTTGTTCTCCTGTTATATCTTTAAGGAGACATATGAGCTCACTGGGTCCTTCAAAGTCTACCTTCAAAATCAAAGGGATACCACATATTTACAGGAAAAAAGTCTCATTAAAGTCTCATTAAAAAAAAAAAAATGATCTTTTCACTATAATTCATGTTTTAGTTGATTGATTTTATAGTTTTAATATCAATTGATAATTCTGAATTGTTACTTAAATACATTGTTTGATGTGTCTTATGCTGCAGATGTTTTTATCACACCACAACCGCACATAGACAGCATTGTCTGTAGTTTATGTAAATAATCTACTTGTTTGGGGGGTTCATAAGAGAACACGTTCAGAAGTCTTCAGGCCACTAGATGGCGTTCTTTCTGTTCACCACGAGAGACCTCCTAGCATAGGCTGGCGTACCCGCTGACCCCACGGGCATGTGGTCGATGTGAAGCAGCGGTTGACAGATTAGAGGCTTCTTTCTCTAGTCATGTTTCTTCAGAATATGAGTGACTGACTCCTATAAAAAACAAAAATCTTACCAACTATGTGTTTTATGTGTGGAGGGAATTTGTGAGTTCTGATGTAAAGAAGGTGTGAGATATATTGAAGAGTTAATCTTGTTCTTTGAAGAAGCATTTGAGCTGAATTAGGTCATCTGTTGCTGTGCGTATGGATGCAGTTAAAGCCCAGAGGCCTCGGGAACACGTTTGCCACCCCTTTAGAAAAATACACGCGTGAATGTTTATTTAGATATCTCAATACTGACACCATTGACTTCTATTGTTCTGACAAACCCTTACCGAATATATATTGTATTTGTACCAAAATGATTTTGTTAGATTGTGTTTTTTTGTGGGGACACAAATTTCCAAATTAAAGCTTCTGTTTCAAAAAACATTAAAAATAGACTCATGTATTTATATAATACTATGGATTTATTTTTGGACCTATGCTGAGTTCACACCAAACACGAAGCATCGCATTCCTCGCTCCTTATAACGCTCGGGAATAATTCATTTTTTCATAAAACATCGCGTGTCGGGTAGTGAATTTTTCATTCGAGTCAAAATTTCGTCACGCAGGAGTTTAATTTACTCGCGCAAATCGCGTAATTCACTTTTGGTGTTCCTTTAAGGTTTTACAAAATGTCCACAAGTGTCCTCAAAGCAAGGGTTTGGCAGAATTTGTTTAGTTCTGTAAACCAATGTCTCCTTAAATTTTTATAAAGTAAACCCAGACATTTACGTCCATTATTTTTCATTCAGTTTTTTATATCTTCTATCCCCTTCACACGAAACTCTTTTTGCATTTCATAATTTATGAAACTATTTTCCTTGTGGGGTCTTTCTCCTCTCCCCACACACATACTCGTCAGTAATAAACACTGACTCATTTCCCCTGACTCTATTCTTGTCTTTTTTCTGTCTGTCTCTCTCGCTCCCTTCAAAAGAACTACTTTTCCTCTTAGGATCAGCTCAATCCAAACCAAATTGCACTACGTTTAGTCTAGGCCTTAATCTCCTCCTCCCGCATCCCCACCTCCCTCCCTTCACACTTCCCAACGGAGGAGGGTCTGTCTGTCTGTGTGGCTGAGCACCCCACCCCCTCTTCCTACCCCCCTCATCCCCCCGGATCTTCCGCTTTGGTTTGCCAGGGAGTGCCTGTCTGCCCTGTGTGTTCAGGTGCCAGCGGTTTCTTGAGAACACTGAGACACTTGTGTGTGTGTGGCTGTGTGTGAAAGTGAGAGTCAGAAATGAGATAGTGTTTATGTTAGATTATGGTGGGAGCCCTCTATTAACATGTTGTTTTCGTATTAAATTAAAGCAACACTAGGGAGTTTTTCAACCTTAAAATAATCTCTCAAAAAGTATTTTCTCAAACTCTTAACTGGATGTATTTAACTGCCGCTGCTACCTAAGCAGCCCTCTATCGGCTAAAATCACACTTGTAACTTTGGTGTGCGGGTAGGTTCACAAGCTCCGCCCATCACCTGCTTTACGGCATACGTCATGTTTGACTCGTAGCCTGGCTGAAGTTAGCCAACAGCTAGCAAAAAGACGAAACGATCTAGATCAATGCAACCAATGTCTTCAAACCATCACCATGGCAGAGCCAGCAAAAAACAGAAAAAATGGAAAATAGAGAGAGTGATCGGACACAAGCCGAACGCGAATCAATATCTGACGGACTCGGTTGCACGAGCTGCAAAAGGGGTGCAAAACGGATGGGGAACTAGCCTTCCTCCTAATGGATTTGAAAGTCTTATATTTACATTTTTTCTTACTGTCCTGTACTTTTCAGCGTATTATTATTATTATATTTATATTGCTTATTGTTATTAGGCTGTGCTCAGGTTTGTTAGTGCACTAACATTACTGATTCACAATTTATTGCTGTAAGGTAGACTAGAGATAATGCAATGTTGCCATGTCTCAAAAGCCTACGTAGCGTGATTGTGCCTTGTCGCGAATTTAGTGTTATGTTTGCAAACGATTACTACCAAACCTCAATAAATGTTTAATCGTTAAATTTAGCTGATTCCTTAGTTCATGCATGTAGACTAATGTTATCGGTATCTATAGTTACTATGTTAGGCACTATTCCCATAGCGAGTTGAGTGTAAGTTAGTGATTGCACCTATTACACAAAGCGCAACGCCTGGTCGCGAGTGTGTTTCCGAAAATACACTAAACTCATTCACGTCCATGCATTGTGTTTAACCGCGTTAGCTGCTTGCATGCTTTGAGCTAAGGGCTAACAAGAAGCTGCTTTCTCAGAATCTAGTTTGAACTATTAGCATAGCCCTGTATACCCTGCGGGAGCCAAAAGAGTGCATTAGTACATGCACAGTTTATGGAGTGACATGATGTAACAGCTGTTTCTGCTTAGTCAACAAATTCACGTGTATTGCGCTTCCCACGAGGAAGCTTATACAGCCACAATATTTACGACATTGATAACAGACAATTGTGCTTATTATCCACATGGGGGAACCATAAGCAAAAGTTATCTAATGTTGCTTTAATTGTATTTGCTATAACTGAACCGACATCTACTGTGTTTTAACCAGGGTGATTGTCAAAAACTTGGTATCGGGTTTGGTGGTGTTTTGTTGGGTGGCTCCCACATCGATTTTCATTGGTCCCAAATCTCCCTTCACATATGGCTTTGTAATAAATCGTGACTGTCCTTCCGAAACCTCAGATGTCCATGGAATGGAAAAACACTGTACTTTTAAAATTATCAAATACTGTTTTGTCAAAGTTGACAAGCACTTTTTAAGGGTTTTTATTGGTTATATATTCGCCAAACCCAACTTTCACTTTTAATGTAAACAGACAAATTACTCCATGCTTTGTAAGGACGCAATGTTACAAAAACTTTTTTTGATTTCTAGATATGTACATATGTACACATACCTTTCTTTTTCTATTCTTTTATTTGTGATACGCCATTTTTATTCGGAGTTTATACTTTTCCGTTGATTTAAAGGCTTTAAAGTCTGCTGCAGACATATTCAATGTTTGTTCTGTGTAATGCCTTGCCAGTATGACTTTAATGTACCTTCATTTTTCCTCTGTGGTTACACTTCATATGAAAGTAGTCAGCCAATAGGAACCGTGCATTGCTATTTTAAGATGTGCCTGTGCTTTTTTAAGTTTTCTTTGGCATGTGACAGCCCGCTTTTAAAGTTTGGTTTTATAAAAGTGAAAAGCTTCTTGTGTCATGATCAGCAGCCCACGCTCGGTGAACAGTTTTACATGTTTTAGTAAAACTGCAAAAGGTATTAAAATAGCAAAACAGATACTTTGTATAGAAGTTCAATGAAATGCGTATCTGTAACTTGATTGAATCCTTTATTGTGACCAAAACCATTTGATCTAAAGACATGCGGCTTAATGTTTGAAATTAATTTTTTAATTTGGCAAATATTCATTTCAGGAATGGACTTGGATTGAATAAGAATAAAATGCAAATAGAACACACCGGCCTTAAAGAAACAGTTCCCCAAACATGAAAATTGTGTCTTAATTTACTCACCCTCAAGCTGTTTCAAATCTGTATATATTTCTATTTTCTGTTTACAGAGAAAGATTTTTTATAGAATGTGAGAATGCAAATAGTACTGAGGCACTTTTGACTACCATTTTACCACTACAATGGTAGTAAATGGTGTCCGAGAACTGTTTGGTTATAAGCATTCTTCAAAATATCTTTCTCTCTTTGTTCATCAAAACAAAGAAATGTATACAGATGTGGAGTAAATGAAGACAGAATTTTCATTTTTGGATGAACTGTCGCTTTAAAGGAGTACTGTGATGATTTTCTTATATTGTGTGAATATGACGTTATTATAAAAACTATATGAATGTATATACAGTATGTGTGAATGGGTTTATATGGCCCTGGACATGTGTTTGAGATCCTGTTTTCCCTGGTTTTTTTTGTTTCCAGGATAAAGCTTGTTTAGCCACATGATTATTGTTTATGGTGGCTGTAAAATACACAGCTGGGAACGAAAATGGCAAACTCCTAAATTCTCACCTCATTAAGCACGAGCGTGCTTTGGATGGCTGAAGCAGACTAATTGTTTTCCCTGGTGGGAGCGACTGCAGTGATTGATATCTTCCACCAGAGGAGGGAGAATTAAGAAAAAACAATAATCCCTGTTAAGTCATTCTCATTCAAAAGGGTTACTGTATATCGCGCTTGCCTTGCGTGTCCGCTATTCCCACTTACTGCCTTTCTAACTTTCCATAGTCGGTGGCACTTCGTGCAGTCGGACCCCTTAGCCATACGTCAAACTTCCTTTTGTTTCAATGGAATAAACTTTGATTGTATCCATTTGTAATGAATTTGTATATGCTATGGCTTTAGTGATCTCAATGGTGTTGAATCGTGTAGAAATTTGAAATGCTACTTTTGCCGCTACAACTTGGATGTTGACATTTCTTGACCACGTTGAACTTTTAGTAATGTGAGGGTGCCCCCTATTTGGCCATTATCACTTCCTTAGGTCAAGCTTCAATGTTTATGTTGAACCTGAAAAAGTGGCCCGGTTATAACAACAGGTCGATAGCATAGGGGTACCTAGTCATGAATTTGGACTCCCACCTCTATTTTATGCCTTACTCTCACCCCCTAAATTCCAACAAACGCTTCAGGAATCAGCTGAATCGGCCCTCGTTCCTTGAAAGCGGGGGACCTTGATGTAATGGTTCTGTGTGCTGCTGAGTTGGGTCAGTCGAGGACAGATTTATACTACTGCCAGACGGGATACTAAATACATTATACTCCAGTCCCTCGAGGTTGAACTGGCAGCGGTGGTGTTTGGACCTGGAAACCGCCCAGATGGTAACAACAGGAGCCCCGAGTGCGTATGAGTCCACAGGAGTGTGTTCGCCGGGCCGATGAGGGGAAGACAGCTGCAATGTAGGAGTCGGGACACAACCCCACATAGCTCTAGCGTTCACCGTCTGACCTCGCTGTGCTGGGACTGGGAACTGTATCTGTGTGTGCGATGTTGGGAGGGGGGTGGGAGCACAATCGCCTGTTTGTTGGTTGGTCAGCAAGTACGTTTGTGAGGGAATGAGTCGTATAATGTACAGCGTCTGCCCCGAATTGAGAATTCCACCTACTTTCCTCTTTGTTTGGATCATGGATAGTTTCTTTCTTGTCCTGGTGTAACCCCGCAAGAATTTGACCCACAAAATAGCAAAAGGAGGTTGCGAATGCGACAGAGGTTATGTGTGGATTGCCCAGACAAAAAAACAGTATGGTTGGGGTAAATAGTTTTTTTGAGTAAACTTTTGTTGGTCTTAACCCAAATTCCAAACCAGGAAATGTTGCCCAACCTTATGTCTTATTCTAACCATGAACTATCCGTAAAAAGGGAAATAGGTTTAGAAGAAGCAAGCCACTAACCTCAGTCTATAATTTTTTTTTATGTAATCCCTGTCATGTCATTTCAAACTGGTATGACTTTATTCCTACGGCAGAACACGAAAAAAGATATTTTGAAAAATGCTCGTAACCAAACAACATGGGCCCCCATTGACTTCCATTGTATGGACACAAAACCACATTATTTTGAGACATTTCTCAAAATACAATTATTTTGTGTTACACTGAAGAAAGGATCATATACAGGTTTTGAACAAAATGATGATAAATAAATGACAGAATTTTTCTTTTATAATATTTTCCCTTTAGAAAATGCACTTGATAAAGGGTGCTGATCTGGGATCCTTTTCTGCTTGACAAAGTTGTAGCCCAACGTTCCCTGAAGAATTCCTCTTGTAGTATAGTGGTACTCGAAACCTTTCTGTTAACTTTTGTGAACTGAATCACTCATTGTTGTGCTTTTCGAAACAAAATGTCCCGCTGAAGTGTGTAAAAAGTGGGTAGAACTGTATGCAGGGACTGTGATTTTGGACGATGAGAATGTTTATTAGACCAGCTGGGCATTTCTGGCGCTTTTAGTTTGCCAGGATTGTGAATTAAAAGACGTGGGTGGGAGGCAAAGTCGTGCGCTCATTGAAAATTTGACAGGGAGGAAGTGTGTTCGAGGGTGCAGTTGTCTTTACTGTGGAAGATGTCTGAATGATACACTTCTCCACACGTACTCCATCAATCCTTGACCTTTTCTTTCCTTCCCACACATACACAACACACACTTATTCAGTACTGTGACTCGATGTCTCTCACTGACACCCCCTCTTCATTGAAGATTACACCCATAGTGTCATTTAAATGAGTCATCAGAGAGCAGTATGTTCATCGCTGGTACACAGTTTGTTGTACCCAGCAGTCACCTGGCAAACGGCAGGGCGATCACGAGGAGCGGAGACAGTTTGTTCCATCAGTGTATGTGTTGGGTTCCGACAGAAGGATCTGGAACGTCCTCCGTTTGAACATGCTGTAGTTTCCAACAGTCGCAAGAACTGAATCGCTCTTTCTCTATCAACCCACACTCCCTTTCACTGTCATTCTGCTTTCAGACTGTGCTTTGAAAGGAACAGTGAGTTGTATTTGATGAAAGGAGTTAAAGGACAAAGGGAATGCGAGTGGACGGTTGTCCCTTTTTCTGTCAAATGGTTGATGGAATGTTGGACAATAAGATTTTTGTTTCTCATATAAGCTCCGTAGCAATTAGATCTCTCAGAGCACAAAGTGAATGAAGTATTTTCTGAAATTCAACCCCAGCATTTGTGTACAATTTCAACCCCAAATTTTCTGAAATTCAACCCCAAAATGTAGTTCAAAATTTCAACCCCAAATTATCAGAGTTCAACCCCGAAATGCAACATTGAAATTTCTGAAATTCAACCCCAAAATTTTGTTCAAAGTTTCAACCCCAACATTTCCGAAATTCAACTCTAAATTTATTTCAAAAGGTACTATAAGCTATTTTGATAAATCTTTTAATGTAACACCATTCGTCTTATCAGATTTTTTTATTAATGTAATTCGAACCATAATGTACACACACCAAAAGAGAAAATAAGTGAATAAGTCAGTACAAAAAACTGCAATACGCTATGGACACAACATCTGTTTGCCTCTAAACACATCTTCTTTTTGTCCCTCGTTTCTAGCCGTTATCCCACTGACCGACTCCGAGCACAAGCTGCTAGCTCTGCACTTCGCTGTGGACCCGGGGAGGGACTGGGAATGGGGGAGGGATGACAACGACAACGCCAAGCTGGCGAAGTAAGAACGCTTGCTTTCCATCTCTCTCATCCCCATCCTACATTCCAGTAGTACACAAACGTTCCAACTGAAATTAAGAACGACGGAAGAAAGGCCAAACAAGGCCTCATTTAAACATTGTCTCTATCATATGAAGGATTTAAGACTAAATCTGTGTAGCAGGCCATGGCACTGGGCCACAGTATCCTCAAAGAGGTCGAATTCCCTTGACAGACAGTGTTCATTAAAGCTTGTGCAGTCTAATATATGTCATGGAAGCACTTTTTATCAGTATTGCAGTATTGCATATGGTCTAGTCTTTTTCCAGAGGTTTGTCAATTAAGCCATATAAATAATGTGATACCGCACTGGCCAAGACATGATTACTGAAGGAAGAACAGAGTTCCAAAATAAACAGCTGTGCTGAAATGGCTGTATGATTTGGCACCGTTCTTTTGGTTTCATAATGGACTGATGAATATAAACTAATTACTGTCATCCTTTGGTGACTGGATCTATGTACTTGTCATAGTTGGTTTGGAATTTCTGTCATTTTCACTGACAAGTAGGACAGGACAAAAGGTATCCATGACCAAATCTGCTGTTTTTCTTTCAGTAGCAGGGCATTTTACAATATTCCATATTGACACTAGAAAGAAACTTGACATGTCTGACAATGTCCTCTTTTTTCTCCAGTCTTATTCTGTCACTAGAAGCTAAACTAAACCTTCTGCACAACTACATGAATGTAACGTGGATCCGAATTCCATCTGAAACAAGGGTGAGTGGTCTTGGAATATTTAACAAGCAGTTCGTTTAACATGAAACTCATTTATGAGCCCTGATGATGTGTCCTACAGGCTCCCTTGGCTCAGCCTGAGTCGCCCACTGCCTCTGCAGGCGAGGACGTACAATCTTTGGCAGAATCCATGGATTCGGACCGGGAGTCTGTTTGCAGTAACTCCAACATCAATAGCGGCAAAACAAATAAGGACAAGGACAAGCAGCGGAAAGACAAAGACAAAACTCGAGCAGATTCGGTAGCAAACAAGTTGGGCAGCTTTAGCAAGACTTTGGGTATTAAACTTAAAAAGAACATGGGTGGCTTGGGAGGACTCGTCCATGGTAAGATCAGCAAGTCCAACTCAACGAACGGTCGAACTATGGAGAACGGCGAACAGAAACCCAAGAAAAAAGACTCGAAAATACGAAAAGGCAGCAAGGAGGAGTCAGGTCAATCGGCCAGTACGTCCTCTTCAGAGAAGACGACCAGTCCTTCACCTACCGACCGTGCATCCGGTAGCTCACCTGTCGAGAGACAAACAGGATCGGGCAAAAACTCGGGTGACCGGACGCTGGACAACTGGAAGTACAGCACAGACGTCAAACTAAGCCTGAACATTCTTCGGGCAGCCATGCAGGGTGAGCGCAAGTTTATCTTTGCGGGCTTGCTGCTCACCAGCCACCGGCACCAGTTTCACGAAGAGATGATTAGCTTTTATCTGAGCAGTGCCCAGGAACGTTTCAGTGCCGAACAGGAACAGAAAAGAAAAGCAGAGGGTGAGAAGAAATCACAGACTAATGGCGTCGCACTGAAGAAGCCGGAGCAGGAGAGCGCTTTTCAAAGAGAGTGTTCGGATAGCTCTCCACCTGACAGTTGCTCGCCGGTTTTGCACCCCAGCCATAATGCCATACAGGCCATGAAGGTCCAAGAAAGAGGAAGCCCAAAGCTTTCCGCTTCTCCTATCCCAATACCCATTACAGCGTCCATTTCAGGATCCTCCATGTCTCCCATCCCATTCTCCTCTCCTTCTAATGGTTCTAAGAGATCCGGACCGGTCCCCGTTTCAGCCCACTATAGCCATACGCCACCTGTCCAGCGGCACAGTGTCATCCATCTGAGAGATGTCAATGTGCAATCATCCAGCTATCAGGATGAGACCTACAAGCCGTTGGTGGGAACGCTCAAAACGTGTGCCACCTACCCTCAACAAAACCGTTCACTGTCCTCTCAGAGCTACAGTCCAGCCCGCATGTCTGGGATTCGTACCGTCAATGCCGTAGACACCTTCCCCTACAACATGCCCGGGGAACACAAGTCACACACATACACCAATGGTTTCAACACCGGTGACATCCGGGACTGTCTGGAGTTCGCGGATGAGGACCCGGTGCCCCATGGTTGGCACGGGCAGGACAAAACCAAAGGACAGAACCCTGTTTGTCCGATGTACTGCTTCCAGCAGAAACGTTGCAAGAGGGACAGCTGTACCTTCTATGGCCGGCCTGAGACTGAGAATTTCTGCTCCTACTGTTATAGAGAAGAGCTGAAACGTAGGGAACGGGAGTTGAAGGTGCATCGACCGGGATAGCGCGTCAGGTGTAAGGCTACCACCGGTGTGTGTGAAAACAACCGCGACGTCACCACCTTTTAGCACTTTGCAAGCGATACAAAGAACTGGCATAACATTTTCCTACTATATTTAAGATCAGCCTCCTTGTATTCTTGTTACTTTACTCTCGATAGCAAACGCACACTGCTTTAAATGACAGGAAGTGCAACCAGAATCAGTTTACAGCTTTGGCCAGAGATTGTGTTATTGTTTGATCTTCCGTCCGATTGAATTCAATCTTTTACTTGTTCTAGAGTAAAAGCTCTCGTCTGTGCATTTCGCTCAGTCTGTGTTGTAAAACTCTTCGTACCTGCTGAAAGAGATATGTCATGTCAGTTTCAAAAAGAGCTACCCAATCATCAACATGGCAACTCTGTTAAGAGGTCATTATAATGCAATATTTCACAGCATAGCTCTTTGGAAACTCAATATTGAATACCATAGATTTGCTGTGCATTGCAAATAATTAAGGGAGGGAGATGCACTGCTCAATACTGGATTTTTCTTTGAAAGCAATAAGTTTGGTAACAGCCGCTATCCCTCCTGCTTTTATCTATGCATTCATAACTTCAGCCATATTTTCCCATGTAATTTTAAGGGAAGTGGGTGGGATTAAATGAGATTGTTGTAAAATAATTATTACTGTGGAAATATTCAATATGTGACATATCAAAATGTCTTTGGATATTGTGGTGTAAACCGTATGTACAGCTCTGAAAAAATAAGAGACCATTCCAAATTTGTTTTCGTTTTTTCCTGAATTTGTTATTTATAGTTTTAGTTAAAATTATCTTTTTTGTGTTATTCTGTAACATTCTGTTTTTTTTTCTCCAAATTCCAAATAAAAATTAAAAACACAAAAGATGCAGAACCCAACAAATACTGCAAAGAAAAGTTTATATTAATTTTTAAATATACAAAATACTCATGTTTTACATCTATTTAAGAATATGTTATAAAATTACAATATTTAATGGAATAACCCAGATTTTTTATCTCAGCCTTTAATCTCAGTTTTGCATTCTCTCAGTCTTTCACATTTTCTGTTGGGCTTTTTATGTTTAAATTGACTTTTCACTGGAATAAAATGGCCGCCATACATGTAGAAATGCAGATTAAAGGCATTCATTGTGGTCTCCTATTTTATTCATAGCTATCTGTACATACAAACACGTTTTTTCATCATGCAGCATATTGTAATATAAATCCTTGTCATGGGAGGGTTTGCATTCCATCATGATATCAACTGAATCCTCACTATTGTGTCCTACTTGACCTGTAATACAGTAAGCATTTGACTTTTATTCATGGCTCTCTGTATTTGCAATATACTGTATAACCCAGACATGCTAGTAGATAATAAATATTAAGAAACGTCTTTCAGACATCTTCCCTGAGGATAGAAGTATGAAATGCAAACCCTTTTATGCGTCAGCAGTGGACTAAAGGTGGAGAGTTGTAAACTGTGTATGCGTCAACTGTTTATTGCCTTCAATGGCACAGCTCGGCTATAAGTGCCAATTGTTCATCAACATTTGCATTCATGCTAACACTGCCATGCTAATCTCTAACATGCTAAAAAATTTCCTCAACCCCATTTCGTTTGTCCTCAGATAGAAGTTTTAAACATGCAGTTACAGTGGTCGCTATTTAAAGATGAAGACATCTAAATGAGATATTGGAGGGTAGGCTACTTTTAAGTTTTATAGATAGCATTGCTAACAGTGGTGTAACACTGTGTCCTATTTAGGTGCTTTGTGACAACATTGAAAAATAAAATTATGCATTACGCTACAAATTTACACATTTACGTGTAATATGTTGGGAGGAATTTTTACACATGTGATTTTATTGTGTGTAGAAATGGAAAACCGATAAAAAAAATCTCATGTTGCTTGATGCAAATCTAGCAAAAAAATTGTGCTTGTTTGGACAAAATTGCACTTGTGCTAACTACCAAACAAAATTAATTTTCTAAAATTGGATGTTTCAAGAAACAAATCAACCTGCAATGATATTTTTAAATCGCCTAGATGAAACATTAGCTGTGTTTCCATTACCTTTCAAATTGCACAAATTGAAAATACACCCTGTGAACACGTCAATTTCGCAAACACTCCCATATTTCGCAAAAAAAGACAAATGACAAGAGGGTGAGTGATTGATGACAGCATTTTTATTTTTGTTTGAACTATCCCTTTAAGATTTCACTTAAACACTTCCTTACAGTAGGTGGCGCTACGCACCTCTGAAGTTGGTTCGCAACCCACTACAAACCTAAAGATGTTTGGCAAGAATAACTTATTGCGAGAACAAAAAGTTACCTTTGTGTCATATAACGTCGATAACATTGAAAATGCTGTCATTTACCTGCATTTTTTAATCAACATTTAGAAAATGTTGCATAGGTTATGAGCAAATCTGTAATGGAAACCATTTTCACAGCATTGCCATCAACTAAAAGCTACCGTCACGCTAACTCTCCACCAAAAATTCCACTGCTCACGATGCTAGTCCTCACATGCTAGTAATTTAGCATGCTGCAGGCAACCGGTTATTAGCACATTAGCCACTTTGTGTCTCTCTGCTAAGCAAAGGCCCCAAGTGTATTTCTACATGGATAAGATTGCCATGATAGCAACGCTTGCTGTATTAGTTGTGTGTTGATGTCCAGGTAACCCACGCTCTGTCTCTGTGTTTCTGTCTTTCCTGGCCAAGGATGTCCACTGCTTTCTTTGTTTTCCTCTCATGTTTGTACTCCTCTATCATGTTCGTCTTTCTCGTCCCATGCTCCTGCTTTTCCTCTCCCTCCTTCATATTGGACAAGCTCATGGACTCTCACCGTCTTAGAATTGTAAAATATGATTTTGTATTCGTTTGAGAGTTTTACACTACTTTAAATTATTAATTTGCACATTAGGTACCAATGTAAATAGCCGGAGAAAAGAGACAAAATAAGATTAGTTTATTGTTTACAACGGTGTCCGTGTGGTTCTTTCAATTGTTTGGGTTATTCTATAAACCTGGTGCCTTTTCCAGTCAGTATACTTTTTAACACACAGAATTTTTGTTAATCTTTTCATGTACATGAATAAAAGTGGTACCCATTTTTGGACTATGGGAGCAAGGTGCATGCACGTGTGCATCTACGACTTGCATGTGCCAGTAGACTTGCGTGCCTGCGAGTGTGTTTTTCCTCAGTGTCCTGTAATTTGAGCAGTGCCCAAGGCTGCTGTTTCAGTCTGCATGCATACAACACCCACATGAGACCGTCAGCCTTCTAGTATGATTGATCCTGTGAAACTCGAATAGAATCCTGTTTAAAATTGCACGTCCTGCGCTGATTCAGTACTTGGTGTTGGTTGTGAAACACGTCTTGAAGATGCATTTGTATGAAACGCAGCACCGAACAGCTGCCCCGCAGGTCACCTGTCTAACATCTGTCAAGGGCCCCAAACTTACAATGAGCACCTTGTCGTGCTGCAATATAGCCTGAGACAGACATTCTTAGCATACTGTACTAAGTAATATTTTAGCGGCCTGGAATTTAAGACACTTAAAAAGCGTTCCTAAAAGCATTCTGGTTATACAATGATGTTTTCAGTATGAGTTCGGCCAAAAATTGTCACTTTCTGTCTTCCATAAGGTACAAAAGGAGATTTGACACAACAGTAGTCCATATGAATCATGTTTTTTCAAATCTCATTTATGCTATTCAAATTACACAACACAAGAACCAGTGACTCATATCATCATTGGTGATAAGTGTATGTTGTGCCATATTTGAATTATGAATGATGGAAATTGTGTAAATTAAATAGTCAATGAATAAATTAAATGTTGGTCTGTTCTATAAATTATGTTAGCGTGGCTTGAGAAGGCTAAGATAGGCTATATTATGGTAGTTTTGTTATTTAAGAATTTGACAGCTTCAGGAGCCAGTTGCATAAACCGCTAAGTTAACAGTTTCACTGACTTGCAATTATTTAGGACCAATCCGTCTTACTTTTCAGATTTCAATTAGACCAATATACCTATCATTTAACTGACTTTAAGAAGTTATGACCAGTCTTGAAGAAAAAAAATTAAATGACTAACTTGTAAGACTAATCTAAGTAGTTTACTGGCTTTGCTTTCATTATAAGAAAAAAAGAGGTGTGTTTACTCTCTGGTGCACTGCATAAATATATTACTTTTGCATTTTTGTCTTGTTTTTAAGTACAATCTAAACATCGAAACAATCCTATAAGAAGATGCATTAAGTTAAAAAGTAAAATTACCTATAAGATAATTAGTCATTACTGTAAAAAATGTATTTTTTACAGATTTTTCATCAAAAAAGTCAAATTTTAGAAAAAAACTGTACATTTAAACGAAAGTATAAAAATGTGTAATATTAGGCCTACATGACAAAACTGTTATTTTACGGTATTTGCCTTGCGCTATAGCTGCTGGAAAATTTCAGTATTTATACGATTTTTTCTACA
The DNA here is from genome assembly GCA_008369825.1 of Triplophysa tibetana. Lineage (NCBI taxonomy): Eukaryota > Metazoa > Chordata > Actinopteri > Cypriniformes > Nemacheilidae > Triplophysa > Triplophysa tibetana. The sequence goes on from CM017894.1 coordinate 9,192,721, forward strand.
CAGTTGTATTCTAACAACTACATTGATTTTGCCAATGAGGTAAAAAATAATATTAATTTAATCTTCAACTTAATTCATGCCTATATTCTTGGCATACTGGTATATATTTTTCTTGTTTCATTTTTTACTTGCTTCTTTTTCTCAATAGTTTAAATTGCAAAATTGTTCTCTTACCCTTTCGTCTTCAAATGTCATGTGCATAACGCTTGTTTTTTGTTAAGAAATAATACACCCACACATTTTTCATAAAGGATCTCAGACACACCTACACAAATATTCGTACAACTGACTGAGAGCAGAAACTGAAGATATAAATTTGCTATAATGCAGGACGTATAATTTATCCAGGTACTGAAATGTTTTCTTAAGCTTTTTCAAAGTTGCAATATGACTTTCTGATCGTGTCATTGTATTTGTACCGTATCATCGTACCATTCGATTCTTATTTTGAATGAGAAAATAAAACTGACATGCATTAAGTACCTTGACCTCTGGAGGCTAGGCAAAGGGGAAATATGTTTTTCTTTTCAGAGAGTCACGTGAACAGTCATCTCTGCTCTAAGCAGCGTGCTCAAAAACACTGTACCATCAATCAGCACAACCGCCCCTTTATGGCTCTGCCGTGACCTAGTTTGCATTTGTGTGTAACTCTCTTCAAAACACACTGTACTGAATTGCTCAAAAATAAGAAAAATGCAAGTTCATCCAGCCACAATATGTGTCTGTGCAGAGATGGTTGTGATAGTGTTAATGGAGATAAAGAGGGAACAATCTACAGTGTGCTCAACTGGGACATGAAGCTGTCATGTGTATATAGGACTGATTGTTAGAGATCTTGTGACATGACCTCCAGTGCGTTTTTGTATTGAACAGTACGCAGGGCTGAAGGATACTAAAAAAATGTATTTCACTACAGATTACAAAATACATGTTTAAAAAGTAATATGTGACGTATTTCGTTAGATTACAGAAGTTTTGGAACTTCTTCTAAATACTTAAGAATACTCTGAAATACTAATAAGCTACGTGTAACACGGTTCAATAAAAGGAAGGAGGCGGGAACCGGCGAAGATTTAAACAAACTTTAATCAAAATAAACAATCAATAACGCGGAAGTAAAATCCAAGAACATAAATACAAACTTAAAACATTTCCTGGCCCGGTCCTCTCTCGTCAGCAGTCCCGTCGCTCTTCCTCTTATGCTCCCGATTTCCTCCGTGAGATATGCGGGACCGGTGTGCGCACAGTTCATTCCAACTATCACTCATGCCACCGCCTCACAGCTCCCGTCCCGCCTTCCTCACCACACTACGTAACACCAAACAGAGGACTTGGGTTTCCCCTGCATATCATTTTAAACAACATAAGTTTTACCCAGTCCAGTTTCCCTCATTGGACATTATTGTCCATGATTGTGAGTATATGTCTCACAAGTCTAAGAAAAGAGGTCAGAATTGTGAGGTATAAACTCACAATTGTGACATTAAAGTCAGAACTCTGAGACAAAAGGTCGCTCGCTCGAACAAGAAACTCACAAATAACTACCAAAAATCATGAAAACAGTAGTTTATCATCCAGGTGACGACAGACAGACAATAATGATTCAAGGGTATATTTCTATAAAGTCTGTTGGTTTGTCTTGTGGAGTACAGGATATGTTAACTTCTATTGTGTGAAATAGCTTTTTCAGGACAGTACTTCAGAACAGAAATTCCTATTAAACCAAATTAATTCAAATTATTCACATTTTGCATATTCAGCAGGGGGAATAAAATGTAGGAGTATAACTGTAGTTTAGGATGCTTTTGCAGATTCAGAGAATCTGTCAGAGAATCACAGATTTCTTGTTTCAGTTTATATTAATGCTCAAATTCATAGTGATCACTTTGGTAATCTAAAATACTTTTCTGATGCAACTGTAATTTTATTTCCATCCATTTAAAAATAACTGTAATAAAATACAGTTACTCAAAGTTATATGTATTTCGTTACGCACCAGCCATGACAGTATGTAAGCAAAAGGCGGTAAGGCTACACTACTGTGTGGGTCTTTCACAGTAGCATTATTCCATCTGGTTCAAGATGTTCAGTTTAAACACATAAGAGGAAAATCCTTCCAAGTCATACAAATATAGAAATTACGACTTCTCAAAGCACAACACACATAACTGTTGAAAGTTTCACCACCCTAAGAGCAAACCAATAGTGAGAAAATGGACTCTAGATCTATAGCTGCTGGCATTTGTACCGCAAAAAATCTCATTTCGAAATATCCTCTGAACAAAGATAATAAAGTCACTTAGCAAATATTTTTAGTAGGAGTTATATGTGTAGACTCTAAAAAACTGCAATTCAATGGAATTCTTTATTTTTGTTTAACTGAATTCTCACATATTCTTGAAATTACAGACACCTACTGTGAAACTTCTAGGGTGTAAAAATAATACGAAAACATGTCATGTTTCTTTCCTTTTTTTTACACTTTTTCTGGTGGACAATCTTAACAAATTAAGTTGTTTCATCTGATTTTCTTTTATAAGTGTAGTTGAAATATATTTTACATTCATTTATCGAGTTGAAAAATGACGTGAAATGTTGTACAGCAAGTTATCTTAAAATTTCAAGTCTAAATGTTTGTTTTTATTTTTAGAGTGTGGGGATTCAAAACTAAGCATTAAAAACAAGATATGTAAAATTGTATAAACTTCGTAAACCCACAAACACTGGATGTACTGCATTTTACCTTCCAAACATTGGCACTCACACCTGTAGTTAAAGTTGAATTTGAGGTGTTATTGTTGTATTACTGTGGATAATATGAATTTTGTGTAGCATGTATTGATAAGATATACTTTTTACATTCTTTAAATGAAAGTACAGAAGGAGACAATACTTTGTAGCTTTACCCTTCGGTTGATTCACCCCCCGCCCATGTAAAATGAGCAGACACTTTGTGAGAGAGAGAGCTAGAGAGAGAGAGAGAGAGAGAGAGAGAGGTCTTTCAACAGGTGAACCAGCTCACCCTGCGGAGGCGACGTGGATGAGCTGGGAAAGCGAGCAACCAAAATACTCACGGGTGGGAGTGTCTTGTTTTCTGAAAGACAAGACAAGAACAGTCTTTTCTTTTCTAGTTCAACATAATTTATGGTTTATAACAGCTTTGCTCTTTTGGCTGGAACAGCGAGGCCCTAAAATGAAGACACACCCAGGTGGCTGTGTCACGTGTACAACAAAAGCTTTTATCAAAAACGCTAATGATCATTTTTACTTTCATGTTGGTAACAGTCTTGGCTCCCACATAATGAGAACAAAAAGAGGAAATGAAGCTGCTACTAAATATGCATGCGTGTTTTTCTGCCAAGATCATTGAGCATTTATATTATAGGACGCCAGACTGTTGCAGCATACAAAATGGATCAGCTTTGCTTCACCAACCGTTTTAACTTTAGATCTTACACAATGGTTTTGCGTCTCTTTGTAAAGACAAACATCATAATTAAAAGAAAAAAATATGGAGTTAGGTACTTGTACAATTTTAAATCCATAAATAAACCTAACTTACATAACATTTTCAAAATAAATATTATATATATATATATTCATAATATTTCTATTCTACATATATTATACTTTATAAATATTATAAATAAATATGTGATATTGTGAGTTCTTTAGCAACTTTCAATCCATCTCGCTGTTGTCCATCTAAAACCTTGTTTCTCCATATTTTGTGATTTTTTGCCATAAATCATTATTATTAGTCACTCTTTATGTTTTTCACTGGGTTTTTCTAATATCCAAAAAATGAATACTGTTAAAAAGTGTTTGTATATTTCGACAGCACAGTATTCAATCATTAAATTTTTTTTTTTGCAAATTTGGACATCCAAGGTTTCAGAAGGACAGCAATGATAATATTGTTTGTTTTAAGTATATAGTTATTTTATGGCTTCAGAATATTTAGAGTATAAAGCAGGTTGTTTGAACTACATTTTTGATCCTTTTAAGGTACCTTTTTGTCAATTTCAGTCCCCGTTCACTATTACTTACATTGTAGAAAATGAATGACCACCTTTCAGTTTGTTTTGTTTTGTATTCAATTATGTCATCTTTTAACTTGGAAAGAAAATCTGTTTTACAGTCGGTACTGCTTTTATAAATCCCATGAAAAATTTTATGCACAGTGCTGTCTAGTATAGTGCAATCCGATTACAAACTTTCAACAAACGTATGAAAGTTTCATCAATGGAAAATTGCAATAATACAGGTATTTTATGATTCATATATATTTTTTCATAATTATATCTCTTTCTACTTCTGTTTCTAGTGTCTGTATGTATGTTATGCTGCTTTGCAACTATGCAAGATTGTGAAAAGCAGTATAGAAAAATGTGTTTGAATTGAGTGGAATTAATAATCAATAATTATTTATACTTTTGTGAGCGTTGGCCCTTTAAGGCCTGGAAGCCCAGTCTAACGTTGGCCATGCTCTTTCTCCAACCAACTGGTACCACCACTTCCTGGACAGGCACGGCATGTAGCATTAGCTACCAGCCGGTGCTGCCCCGATGCCATGCTGGAGATGGTAGGAGAGGATTATCACACCACAACAGCACCCACAGAGAGACACCCACTCACAGTCTGAGCTCCTGATCATTAAGAACCCAGCACAGCCCACTTATATATAGCCCTCTCTTTTCTAACACACACCTTCCTTGCTTTTATCTTCGTAGCCTGTAGCCCTTGATTCTATATGTTTAAATTCAGAAGAACTGACAGGAACACTGCAAAGTCGCAGCACTAAAAAAGCTGAATGAAATGCTGGTCAAATTATCGCTGACCTCATCGACCACAGCCGAGCGTTAAAGCGTGCCAGCTGGCAGAAACTGAAAGCAGATAGAGGGCGAAAGAGAGAGAAATTACAAGAATGAAATGTCTTGTCTCTCACTTGTTATCTTTACCCCGCCGCCCACCACCAGTGCTTGACACACACACAAACACAGCGAAGAGGAACAGAGAGTTCTTATATACTCAGATTTTTACTGCAGTATGATCATTCACTGTGCTGAGAGAATTAAATGCTGCGTGTGTGTTAATGTCTTTATTTCTGTCTGTTTAACCTTTGAATGCAACTCTCTTAGGGTGAAACAGGTGGAGCAGTACAGTCATCTATAGATGCCATAAAACAATTTCATGAAGTTATCTTTGTGAATGATTAATATGCGCATGTTATTGCAAAGAGTTTGTTTTGTAATCTATCAACATTTATCAAAGCCAGTAAAATGTAAAGACTTGCTACACCTGCTCTGACTTTTTTTCAGATGAAATCACAACGGCCTCGTCTATTCCAAGTTTTTATGAGCCAATCAGTTACTTATGGATAAATTCCCACCCCAATTCTTTCTATCACATCATAGAGGCAATATGAGCTGTTATAATTTCACGTTGAAAGCTATTAAATTGGAAATTAAGAATATGAGTTGCGTAACACTTACGTGACACCTTTAGCATTTACAAAATCATCAAACACTGTATGTAATCTCTGCAAATTATGCCAAGATTTAATGTTGAATCTCTGTTAAATCGGTTATTCTTAACATTGATACAACATTAAAAAAAATTAGGAGCTTAAGTAGTAGTTCACACATTGGGGGAGAAATGTGTGTTAACATTTGTCTGTCACAAATACTCTGTCTTCAATTGTTTCAAACCTGTATACATTTCTTTGTTCTATTGACCACAAAGAAAATATTTGGAAGAATGCTGGCAATTGTCAGACCTGGGACATCATTCATTAACATAGTAAAACAAATCATTGTATTTATTTAGTTGTTAAACCTAGCATCACAGGGGCAAAATCAAATCAAGACAAAACATAATGAGATCATGAAAATAGGAATTCACACGAATAGGGGACCTTGTATGAATTCCCGTCAGATTGCGTTGATATATATTTATACATACGAAAGATACAACGTATTAAAATACTTTAAAATGAAAGTCTTAAAAAGGGGGAAATTCGTGTCCATGAAAACGGATTAATGGTTTACAGTTCGTAACAATGTCACGAATATCCCTGATACAGTGTCGGAGTACACAATGGCGGAATTTCCATTTTTGTGTGAACTATGCCTTTAAGATGTTTATAAAACTATTTATAATTTCTTCAATATCAATATAAGATAAAAGAGTTGTTCAGTTGTGAAACTGCACTACCAGTCAAAAAATTTGGATAACTATATCAATATGTGGTAACACTTTCCTTGAAGCATGTATGTATACTGCATTATAAAGAGTTATTAAAGGGTAAAATGCATTATAATTCTTCATAATGTGTGTTGTAATGCATTGCATGAAGTTGTAAGGAATTATAACCAATTTAAAATGTGTAGTGTAACAATGAATTGCTAAGTGTTATAATGCATTAACTGTAATAACAATTATTCATAAGACATTAAAATGCATTAAAAGGTGCATTACAATGCTTTAAAACTTCTTTCATAATGCATTATACATACATGATTCAAGGAAAGTGTTACCCAATATTTTCCACGGTAGAATGATAGAAAGTTTATCAAAATCATAGAATGCCAATATCAATATAACTAAGAGAATTATGTTGTCAAAACATTATGATGTAATAGATCCAAAATAAATTAAAACTGTTATATTTTTGCTTCTTCAGTGTATTGCTTGCCAAGAATTTGTGTTTTTCATAAAATGTGTCAATTGTCCTGCGAAACAAGTAGTGAAACTACACTGCAGAATGAATTATACATACTGCAAAGTATTACCAGAAATAATTCAAGACTTGTTTTGCACTCGTGTAAAAGACTAACACTACAGTACACTACATAGCCAAGAGTAGCATTATGCCCGTATTCAAAACATATTTAAAGACATGATTAGTCACAGTATACCCATATTTACACTACTGTATATATTTACTGTAGCTAGAGGAGTGTGAATTACAATAAATGTGTCAGATACCGAGTTGGTAAGAATAATGTGCCTGCATGTGTTCATGATGGACAGACAGAACCAAAAGAGGTGTACAGACTTCAGATCACTTCAGATTTCTCCTGGCATATTTGAAGTGTTTTCTTGATTTTCCGTAGGCTTGGAAATAAAAACGTGACCAGAGATTTTCTGGTTAGTTGGTGGGTGGTTGTGAATTTTCAAAGTGTTGCTTCATCAGATTAACTGACTAGGACGAAATGTGGGCCACACATTCTTTCCTTTTGAATCAGTTCTTATTTGAAATTGCATCCTTTCGGATATTCAGACAGATGTATTTCTTTAAGCTGAAATATATCAGTTTACACACATGGTGGATGATGCGGCATACACGTGCCAACCGCATTTTATTTCTTTGATATCTTGCACCAATTTGACTCTCTGTGTCAGCTAGCATATACTTAAAAACAGCGAACTGTTTAACCCATGTTTGCACGTCACATTTTAGGGTAGATATTTAATACTATAAAGTGCAAGAACAGCAGAAGTCTGCTATAAAAATTGATCTAAAACAACACATTTTAATTTATGAAAATCTCTGGCAACACTACAGGTAAAGTGAAGGCGACCATCTGCTTCATACAAATGCATGACACCGTGTGCACGTGCCAACCACATTGTTCCATTAATATCCTGAACTATTGAACCTCTGTTCAGCCCAGGTCTTGTTCAGTGTTGCGAATGACTAGACCGAAAACCTAAAGCCACCTGTTTTGTGGCCTTTGTTGACACTGCATCCGTTCCCGTAAATATTTGCATGGGTCCATATATTATGCCAAGAACAAGGTGTACTGCACTTCCTACAGACAGACGTATTATTTCACAAAATGGGCATTTCTCTGTTCTTATAGGCATCCCGGTGAGAAAGAAACAAAGCCATTGGCCGCCTTATAAAGGGTTTGAGTAATTGTGATGCAAAGTACGCTTAGAATGGCTGCATGCCAAATCTTTTGATATGTGGAGTTGGAGACTGCAGAGCACTGAAGGCTGCCAGAAAACGGTGCGTGTCATCCGTTTGGTTTCAGTGTCTGTGAGATACCAGGCATATAAAAGAGCAAATTTTATTGTTTAGTTTGATAGATTTGGCTGTCATATACTTCATGCAACTGACCTTGATGAAACAAAAATATATGGGTATATAATGGAAATATGATGTAATATATTAGATAACAAACTAACTGTTGAAACTAAGTGCGTATATATTTCAAAACGGTTTATTTTTCAGTACTTTGTAATATATCAAAAATGTACCTTTCTATATATTCAATGATTCAATATTTAGAAAATATATTGTCTTTGTGCAAAGCAAATCTTCTGGTATTGTTTGACAATGGTCTAAATCTCAAAATAAACCCAAAAGGGTTCAAAGACCTAACATAAACACTGCTGCTACATTGGATAAACAGCCATCTGTATCGCCTAATTTATTTATTTGGTGCAAAGTTGCCTGGAATTTAAAAAAAACGACATAATCGGAGCCCTTCGTCTTATTTATGAATTTATTCTCAAATGTAAACTTCACTATTTCATGCATACAAGTTAAGACAACATACATTATTTGACAAATTCTTGTTAATTCTCATATTTGCATAGGACATCGTCACAATAATGTCTAACATGTAAAAAAGAAAAGGTCATAAAAAGTACAGCAGAGCAACCAGAGACCAGCAACAATAATATCATCTGAAGAATTCGAGGAACTGTACAACTGTAATACTTCACTGTAGTGATTTGGTTGATTGCAAAATAAAAGTGACGTTTCGCGGCAGTTTTTTCTGACTGAGGTTATGTAGAGTGTAACTGGCCGTTGCAAGAGAAGAGCTTTTGTACAAAGTAGAGAAATCCCGGGAGACAGGAACTCGGCGGCATGTAATCACTGGAGCAGGCATCACACGGTGTCATTAAAATATATTGTTAAAATACAGACAGATACATAGGATAGGAAGGCATGTCGAGTTCAAGCGGCGAACATCTACAGATTAGCATGAGGCCCCTGGTGCCTCACTACGATTCACTATACAACACTTATTGAAATCTCTTAAATGGTAGGTTTGGAAAAGTAGGGTTTGGATTGAATTTAATTTCATATCAGGAACATCTACGGCGAGAACCTATTTCACGGATGCCGTGCCTGAAGAGAAACGTTGCATGGAAATTGCAGTGGAAGATGTAAAATGTACTTTTCAGTCTTTCAAAGGGCTTTTTCACAGTGTTTGAATTTCAGAGTTGGTTTCGCAAAGCATTTTATGGGACTTAATAAGAAATGTCAATGTGAAATGACCTTTAATGATGGTTTTGTCTGACAGACTCTGCCCGAGCGAGTGACATCGAGTTTAGCATAACCGTGGAGTTAGATCACCGTCACTCCATAACACCTGGGCTTCGGAGACAAATGGGCACCCAGGCGCTTTCACAGGAGCGAGTTTGTTCTAACCTAACCCCACACCTTGGCAGACAACCAGACTTGTAAAAATGACCACAGCTCTCAAAAGTGTCTCCCGTGTTGAGCCCGAGACTAAACATAAACAACAGTCAAATCTAAGCCAAGGCTAAAACCTAAATCCACTTCCACCCTTTTGAAATGAGAGGCATCTATTTGTAAGACCTCAACTAAATTATGTTTGTTAGTCCGTGACATTGTAAATATTCATTTTTAAAGGTGCAGCTGCTTTCGGCGATTCCTAAAGTGTGTTGACGTCTCTGAAGCTTTGAAAACAAAACCCCTGGCATTTGTAAAACTACTTATTGATTCTTTGGAGAAATATCTAACTGCATACGCACAGTGAAAATGCTTTATGGACGATTCGTACAGAACTTATCCTATCGTTTTTATGCAAACACACGCTTAACGGATGGGTTTGACCGATTTTGCGTGCCGCGTTTTTAAGACGCCTTGTTAAATTGAAACTTAAGTGCTGCCCAGCCTGTGTAGACGCAAAAACGCGTTTTATATGAATCAGGTTTTAGAGAATAAGGGTTATTCATCTTCACTTACAAGTTTAATCTAGATATTCTTTTTAAGCCTAGTTTGATTTTTTACTAAAGTAAATGAAAACAGAATCTTGTTTTTAGGCAAGTAAATAACTTTTCCCTATTGAGACACTTAAATGTTTCCCAATCCGTCAAACGGCAGGCTAAATAACGACTACTGCAACATTCATAAGTTCATTCTTGAAGCCTTTGGTAACAATAGATCAACATGAGACTTCCAGTGCAGTCACTCAGTGCGAGATTATCGATAATGTTAAAGGTAAGAGCCATTCTACCAAACTATAGGTCATGGCACTACAGTGTTCTTGGCAAAAGCGTCCTAATTCTTCCATCAGCATCCTCATCAGCAGTCACTGATGTCACTTTGTAGGGGAAGACCATATTTATCCGATAACTAAGCGCACAGACTTGGCAGCCATCTTGTCTTGTCTATTCTCTGAGAGGGTTTTGATTCTGCTTAATTTATCAGAACGTGGCATGGCTGAGTCGTGACAGACCGCGTAGACGGTAGCCGAAATAAACGTCGGAAGAAATCTACACAACAGAAAAAGGAAAAACAAAACCGGACAAGAAGAGTCATGTACATACATCACAGTCAAAAAGACTAATCGTAAAATAAATACATACAAGAAATGAAGCTTTGATGCATTGGTTGGATATAAGCAGCAAATTTATAGGAAACGTAATTGCAATCCTTTGGAATGGTTGAGCTTTTGCTTAACATGGTGAACAGGTTAATGTCTGAGTTTTCACTATTATGCATTTGTTCTGTACTGTACAATGACAAATGTAAAACATAACTAAAGAAAAACAATGTAATCAAAGTACATCAAGATCACGCCAAAATAATAGAAATACTCGCGCATCTAATACAGCACACACCATTCACTCGGCTACATACACTTAAAAATGTACATCACTCATAAAAAACTGTACAAGGTCATTTACGTTTCATTGTAGAATTGTCTATAGGTTTGTGGTGAAATAAAGATCCCCTTCTAATGCCTTTGGCACTCATTCACATGCGGTCTGTCAAATGTAGGATCAACGCCTTGCCTTGTCTGTGCTAAATTTATTCAGATGCTAGCAGTTGTATACAAAACAAATACATTACTTAATGAGCTGGGACGTTGATGCAATGATTCACTTCAGTACGATGCTTTGTGTGTTGTTAGACCCTGATAATTCATAAAAATATTGTCTTTACATGTACAATTCTTTCAGATATGAATTCCAACAACATTCCCTTCCCAGCCACATCAAAAAAAGAACCATAACCTTCTCGAATTGTTATAGAGGTATGTTTAAAATGATACATTATGAACACCGAGGTGGCATTATGTTAAATTACAAAGAAAAATACAAACAAAATGAATGTGTGACTATCTACTCACAATGTTGTGGTCTCTATGGTTATGCGTTATTGAACAGGAGTATCAGCATGGGGTCTCATGCGATGCATTTGAGACGGGAGGATAATTCTCTCTTTCTTATTTTATATACCTCCCTTCTTCTCAAAAGCGGAGATTACACATCTATATGCTGCTATTGACAGAGCTCTATCAACTAGCGCAAGCATTGGCGCAGCAGATAGAAGAGACTTATGAAACACCAACAACAATATACGTCAATAAAAACAATAATAACATAATAAAAGAATCAGAAAAATACAACCCAACGCAGACATATTTAATAAATGAATGAGAAATTAATACAATGTTCCGATGGTTTGTGATTGCTGGGGTTGTGACCTGTCATGACCTTGACGTGTTTTAAACTGTTCAATGGTCTTGCGTTTCATTCAAGTAGTATTGATACAGTGAAATATACAAACCTAAGAGCGTACATGTGTGTTTCCCCAGACAGACCCAACCTGTGAATGGTTGTACGTTGAGAAAATACATTTCTTCAGTATGTTTCATCAGGAAAATATATATACTTTGTTGCGTATACTTTAACCAGTACCCAAATGTGAGATTTTTGTTGCCTACAGAGTATCCTTAATGGTACCTAACAGGTGCTGGCACCAGTCTTACTGAATTTGAAGTACTTACAAATAGGATTTCAGGTTGGACTGGCCTTTCACTGCCCTTGTAACCTGTGAAACTCTCCACTGACCAGCAGCGGGGTGTATTCACAGATACAATGAAGGGCAATTGAACGGAGCAACTATAAATGGCTATACGATTGAAATTTCTTGCACACACTCAACAGTGAAGCTGAAATTCTAAGCGAGGAATGCGTTTTAAAAGCCACCTAGCTAAACTCCTCCATCGCTTTAGAGGGGTACCTCGAGGGCGTGTCCGCACGCGGCTCGCCGTGCGGTTTTATTGCAGAAACACTGCTGCCGTGGCACTGTTTATTTTGTTTGGGGGTGTTTTTTTTACTTGAAAGAACGAAAGAAAGCCGTGATTATGAGGGGCCCCTGGGCGGGGGACCGGGGGGGCTAGGAAGGATAAAGGGGGGACAAGGGCTGGCATTCACAGGCCTCCCCACCTGCTTGTCAAGCCCTGGAGCCCTCGTCCAGCTGGGCAGCTCTGATGCTGGTCATTCTGCATTGGAATTTTAGCGTGGAGAAATAAAAGGGATGAGACTTAAATATGGCTGGTGTTGATTAATGAGCTTATGAATATAGAGACACCTTAAAAGTGTTACTTTAAGAAGATTGCGTGTATGGGAACACGTGACCGAAAGAAGCAGCGGCACAATAGTTTTCATAGCGGTGCCGGACTTCCTAAAGGGTTCTGTGTGTCTTTCGCCTGAGCGAGCCCGGCTGGGACTAAAAACGCAAGAGAGATTCTCACAGTGACCCTTCGTCACCGACTGTAGCAACAATGGACGGTAAGCTAACAGATATGTATGAACATATGTACAAATTTAGTAGTAATGTGAGTTTTTTTTTTAAAAGTCCCCTTTTAATGAGAGTCGAGTTTGAAAGCAGCTGCTTTTGTGGTTCACTGAGGTAATGCATTTAGCGGTCACGCTGACGTAACAGCGAGGCCGCGACAGTAAAAAGAGTGTGTGTGAAGATTTCCCTGTGCTTGTGGAAAAGCTTGTAAAGTACAGTAATTTAAAAGAAGGAGAAGACAGAATCTTGTTGCCCAAAGTGCCAAAAAAACAAGGATCTGCGAATTCCCATAATCTCCAACATTCTCACGTCTGACGTGATAACTTATCACAGCCATTGTCTCCGAGCTGCTCATTCGGAACCCGACTTCCTGTATTATAACCCCCCCTTGGTTTGCTGCTTGAATAGCGTCCAATCAGATGCTGCCATTTTCCCTACCGCACTGCATTGTGGGATGCTGTTGGTGGGAGGGGATGGGAAGTTTGTTTCTGAGGGAGCTGACTGGGTTTTTCTTCTGCGAGAGTGCTCGGCTGGTGATAAAGCCTCTCAGTCTTTATCTGTCTCACTATGGGTCAACCCCCTCGTCCCTGCCTCCTGCAGATAGCCTTCTTTGTTCTCCGTGTGGGATGTTTCTGTTCTCACCACCCATTGTCCCGCTACCTAAACATATACACTTTAGTCCCCACTGAGTTGTAAACCGATGTCTAAATAGTGATATTTTAGATGTAATCACTTCGCTTTGTCGCGTGGCACCCGGTTAGTACACAATGTAAGGACTTAAATGTTTGCTTTAGCTCTCCATCCTTATTTCCCTTTAACTCCCACTCATTCTCGACACAACGAGCGAGTGAGACGAGTGCGTAAAGCTTCACCGTAATAGCTCTCGTCTCCCTGGCTAGTGTGCTATGAATAGCCCTGTGTGGGTTGATGCAGTTTCCTAAGTGGAAGGCCTCTGCAGATGGAGCCGTGCAGAGGGCCAGGGCTTCTGCTGTTACCTGAGAGGATGCCAACATCCCTCCCTCACTACCTCCCTGCTTCCTCTGGGCAAAAACCTCTCTGTTCTCTCGTTCACACCTTGGCCTTTGGTGCATTTTGCTCATGTGCTTTTTGTCTTACTGCAGCCCAGAAACTCCGTCTGAATGTGTCATGTACTGTAGCTTAGTTGACGAACGTGCTGTTTTTTTTTTGAGGAAACAGCTGCTTTGAAACTTTAGCCTCTGAATTGTGAAGGGTAGTTTTCATTTAGTCCACTGAGAGAAGTTGAAGCGGTCTGTTCTCCACATCGGGGCGCCTCGTGCATTTAAAGGCGGACCGATCACTACATTCGAGAGGATTCCCTTTGAAACGAGGACCCAGCACGACTGTGTACAAGGTTTTTGCTGGTTGAAAATAAAGTCGAGTCATTTCCAGTCTTAATAACAACTATGCCAACCCTTCTTATCTGGTGGGCGGTTCTGACACTCTTCGACAGATTTACAAAAAAATCAACAATAAAAAATAAGAGCTGATTTTAAACGACTGTTACAACCCATAATCCGTTCCCCCTGATGTGAAAACCGACCAAAAACAAGAGTGCAAAGTTTCCTTTCGTCCGAGTGTAAGGCTGTTTCTTAACTTATGTTTCTCTTCATTCTTTCAAGCTAATGAGGCCATTCCTGAGCAGGGCGCGAAATTCGACCTCTGTCGAATTTCCGAGTAAAGCGATGCTTGTATTGTGCAGTCAACGTGAATATTAAAGGAGAAAAAAACTGTTCTGGATCCTGAGGTGTATGTGTGCCCCCGTCCCTCACCCGTTTTAAATAAAAGAAAGATGAAACGTAGTTTACCTGTAAAACCTTTCAACTTTGTTGTTCACATGAACAGAGCGGCTTCTATATCAAAGAAACGAAACAAAATGTAAATGGAACAGAGGCCGCGGCCAGAAGCTATAAAAATACAGACATATGGTACATTGTGTAAATATTGCCATGTGGAAAAGGCATTTTCTTTTTTGTGTCGTTTTTCTCTTTAAGGGTTTGCACAAGAAAATTGCACTACAACAAGCAGTTATGTACAGTACAGTACACCACAGCGAGCGAAGGGGGGAGGTTTTAGCATAGGCGCTAATGCCGCCAGTAATTTTTTAGGCAGGGAAAACAAAAAGTCTGGTGAGACCCAGGCGCTGTGGGCAGAAAGTGCGGTCAGGCTAAGGCGAGTTGGCTGGGCTGAGGGCGGGGCTAAGGGTGGGGCTTGATGCGTCGGAGCGACTGTAATCGCTGAGGGAGCCGGTGCGCATGCTGCTGGAGACTGCAGCGCTGCCTCCCCCGTGTTGCCTCTTCAGCATGGCCGGCTGGAAGTCGGAGTGGCGGCGCGCGTGCTTCATCAGGTGGTCGCTCCTCATGAATCGCTTGTCGCACAGGGGGCAGCCGAACTTCTTCTCGCCCGTGTGGGTGCGATAGTGCCGTGCCAGCTCGTCGGAGCGAGCAAACTTCTTACTGCAGTCGGGCCAGGTGCAAGGAAAGGGGCGTTCTCCTGTGACAAAAGCAGAACACATAAACGTTAGTGTCTATTCAACTTTTTGTTATCACAAAGACATAAAACAGGGACGGGGCAGACACTTTACATTCCTATAGACTGGTGTATCATTTGTCATCAATAAATAAGTTGTTCACTTGCATGTTTCAGAACATCTGTCTTTGACATTGATTTGTCGAACAGAAACAACCAAGAAGGTGTTAAGGAGACCACGTCATAAACACCACCATGTGTCACTAGCAGTGATAAACAGGGTTGACTACGCCAACTGAACCCAGACTTTTTTTACCCAGCCCTTGTTTGGACAATGAACTCTTTCAGGCCCAAAAGCCCTTCTGCACCCTTTTTTTATTCTACAAGGCCCCCTATAAGTTAGCGCAGACATGCCACGTTGATATAATAATGCCTTTTACACTGATCTAGAACCAATTTTCTGGTTTCTCATTTCATGACTGTTTTAAAGATAGGTTGAACCAAGAACAGTGCACAAAAAAAACCCAAAAGCACACAAGGACCATAAAGCCCAAGAGTCAACCCTGTTACACACGACAAAAGTAAAACCATCACAGACTCAAGAATCAACTCTCAGCAATGACGACACAAACCATGGGGGATGACCTGGACCATTGAAAACCAGGTCACGCTGGGGGCTTTTGGATCTCAAAATGGGCACTTTTGAAACAGACGTGAAAGACCTGATGCTGCACAACTATTTATGAGCTGGCGAGTGGCTAATCCTCTCCTATAGAACCCTACAAAAGTCTGCGAAAAACGTTTCTACAATCGCTAAGCTGAAAACAGCCAACACATTAAAACCCGGTTCATTAAAATTGAACTATATGTTCAAGCCCTCTAAGCATTGCATCATGCTTATTGGAGAATTAAGGGAATGGTAGCAGGACATGCATCACTTGAGAAGATTATAGGATTTATGGCCCATAAATATACCCTGATGTACCGTTTGTGATATCGGAACACGTCAAAATAGCTTGTGAAGTTAGCTTAGTTATTCAATTCCCGCATCATCACCACCACATGTTGCTGAAGCAGACATAGACTTTAATTAGGCAGGTTAATAGGCTCTACTACGGTGCCTTGCCTCGGCTTGCACACTGACATGAAACTATCAGCACCTCAAAAGCATGGGAAATTATACCCCACCCCGTTCCCCATCAGGCAATAAAAGTAGGCTTTGACACAAATCCACCCAAAGCCAGATGGGACCATATATCTCGGATTGGTTTCTTCGCAGTTTCCCATGAAACATACAAATGCAGTATACCGATATACCGTGATACACCATATAGTTACATTTCACAGGTTGAATTGCAATAGAAAGATCTGCTTTTCTTATTTCATCATCTTTTCAATAGACATTTTCACCCTGTTAGTGGCCCCCACGCAGGTCTCGAAAACCCTGTTGATCAACATATAAGTGAAGTATGTGTGAAGTTCAAAATTTTCTGTCTGAATGGCAAAAGCCAGACATTTCACTCAATACCCGGTTAAATTGAACAGAACAGGCAAAGTACACAGCGATCCAGACAGCTCAATACCGCTGCTATTGTTTAGCGGCTTCCACTTAAAAAACAAATGACTTCAAATGAACATATACGTGATGCCAAATTTATGTGTGGGACGGCAGCTTTGCTTGGGTCCCTTCCCCCAACTGTGGTTAGGTTATAAAGGAAAGAACAGCAGGCGAAGCAAGTCTAGACTGTCCTTGTCTAAATCTAAGATCTGTCAGTGGCATTCACACAGACCTGCCCCACCACGCGTATGCGAAACACACCTATGGAAAAACGTACACAGAACCACATGACAACATGTGCAGACTTGAGAATATAGATTGGGTATGAATAATCTTTGTGTACATAACACCCATAGGCTAAGAGAATATATTTTCCAATATTAACTGTTAATATATATTTATTAAATTATTACATTTTATTAAATTTCTTTAATAGATATTTGATTACAGTATAAGAACTTGATTACAGTATATGGAAAAATATTTTGAATTATATATTCGAGTATATTATCATATATTGTTTGTTTTGTAAGGGAATGCTTATGCAGGTTAACCTACTGTACATCAGTACAAACCCCCACAAACACATCACTCATGCAAACACTAAGTTACGCAAATAAACTCTTGAGCTCTCATTCCCACGAAAACACACAATCTGATACTCATTTGCCCAACACATACAAATGTGAAAATATACAAAATCACAATTTAAATCACTAGATGTGACACACCCGTATGAATTAAGAAGGTCAATGGAGTTTCTTCATTTCCTCATTCTAGCCAGTATTGTGAAGTATAAACATCAATAGAGAAGATCTAACATTAGCTCGGGTCTTAAGGAAACATTTGGGGGTGGGACGCTGGATGGGTTGAGATCCCCCCTTAAGGGACGACAGGCTGCCTGTAATTTACAATCGAATTAATGAACGGAGGAGTCTGTGGCAACCCGAGGTTGTAAATTGTGAGTTATAGGTTTAAAAAAAGTGTGCCGCTGCCCGACAAAGGTATAAGAGTTGCTTTAGCATGAATATTTCACAGGTTAAAACAGAGACGAGCAGGGCCGGGTGTCGTGAAGGCGTGACCAGCGACTGCAATACAGTCCACAGGTGCAGGTCTTACCATTTTGAAGGCTACTTATGTTCTTGAGAACGAAGAGTGAGCAGACTACAGGTATTCTGAACATTTGAGCAATTAACAGAACTGAAGACGGCTGTGGTGCTTCAATATTCTTTACATATTTTTACAGATAAACTCCAAAAAGGTCAAATAGGGCAGCTGTGGTTGCCGGAAAAGTAAAAAACTACAGTTTAAAACTGTAAAAAATATGGGAGCACAATGTTATGCATTATGTCAATTTTGGTATATTTTACGATTCTTAGACATGTTTAATATGGTTATGAATTTTCTCAAAAAAAAATTTTTTGTATTTCATTAACTCATATAATTAATAACATAATTCTATTTTGTGACTCATAATAGTAAAAGGGACAGTCACATGATGAATCAAAGTTCATGACAAGAGGCCTTTTTAATAGACCACCGAATAATACTATAGGGATGGTGCACAGTGTCATGGACACAAACACAAATCTCCATGAAGAGTAAGAAAAATGCTTTTAAGATGAATTAAACCATGTCAAATGTAACATAAAATGCCCTAATGTGCAAAGCTGGCACAAAAAAAGGGAAATTCCAGTTGATGATTTTAAGCGTAAATGTAATGGTGACTTGTACTTTTAAGTTACTAAAAACTATTTTAACAATATACTTGTGTAAATATATACCGTAAAATCATACATTTTACAATTTACATTTTATTTGATTGTAAAATGTTGACGTTGTCTTGTTAATTATTTTACCGTTTTCACAGCAAATGTGAAAATGTTTACAGTTAATGCACCAACGTGTTTTCAATTTAGCATTTTACATGGTTTAAGTGTTGAAATTGACACTATATGGTTGTCTATGCCAGATAACGTTCAGTCTTCAATTCTGCACACTTGACTGTGCTAGTCCAGAACACTCCCGAGGCTAATGTGCAGGTAGCTGCTGTGTGAGAAACTGTTACACAAAAACATGATTTCGTAACAAAAGGACATTGCCGTCCAAATGAAATGTTCTTAGTCACGGTCACACCAACAAGCCGAACATTGAAGTGGGGCACATTTCCAGGAATATCGTTATGAACGAGGGCACTCTTGACATGTGTATGAAGCAGACTTATGTAAGTGCTTGTGTTGTCCAGCGTGTGGCAGTTTCATAACAGACGGCAGTTGTTGCCAGCACGTCAAGATCCTAAAGGGTGACACTGGGGACATTATGAATACTTCTCATTTTGTTCTTTGGGGAAAAAAAGGCTGTAGCCCATGGTGAAACTGCATCGTGCCGTTCATGCAAATGCAAGAATCTCCCACAAAATATGTAAATCTCAATTCCATGTTTATTTTGCAATGTGGCTAAAAGTTGGAAAATGTTACCGCTCTGTGATCCTACTTATGGGATTTTCCGCCGTGGCGTGGCGCAACCAGCACTCCGTGAACCCATGTCATTACAACAAGGGATGGAAATTAGGAGGGCTTTGGATTCTACCCCGCAACGGACACAGTGACCCAGTTACCCTTTGCCGCGGTTACATCACATTAGCTTGTAGAGACATCCCCTAGCTAAGGTAGCTGAGCAACTGTGTTTCCCTTCAGAGGCGATACCATTATGTTACGAAGAGCAGCCTTACATAACTGTTCCCTTTCGGGGCCACTGGGTCAGTAAATAAACTTTCGTCACGAACACATAAGTGCACCGCAAACCCACGACTTGATATCACACAAGGAACAGCTTCAGACTTCCTCGCTGGCCTTTGTGATATATCATTAGGAAACAGGAGAAGGAGGCCTTTTGAGGTAAACGGTCTAAGGTACAGACATCTGATCATGGCACTATCAAGGGAACACAAGTGCAGACTGAATGCCGATCTGGGAGACTTGGTGTCGTTCACCTGTTCCAACAAGAGCTACCAGCATCTCTGTGTGAACGAGATAACATTCCTCAGGTTTCTTCAACCGTAAGGCCATTTACGCAGGGAGACGTAGGTAGTGATGGAGAAAGCCAGCCGGTGTGAGAGAAAGACAGGGAAGGGCCATAAGACAGGCAAGATTCTAGTGTCTAGATTTTTTAGTCACAACCGAATTGTCATAGTACCATTTTTGTTATTCCACAGTTCTAATAAGATTACTGTTTTTTTCTAAAATGTGGAAAATATGAGTAGGCGCTTTAAAACTTTTGACCTTTAGTGTACATCATGTTCGGAAAAGATTGCCAAACTATACCTAAATGAATCCTTAATTTAGAATAACGAAAACGAATTACCATAATGTACATACCATCACCATATGAAATGTAACACACTAGTGTTGTCTTTATTGCTAATGATGACGTTCTGCAAATTTTAAAGTTTTCCTATTTTTATGTAATTGTACTTTTTTTCATTTTATCAAAAAAAGTTTACATTTTTGGGTAGATAATCTTGGGTAGACAGGATTAGCACATATTCCTTCACTAATATTAAGGCAGAGGCAGAACAAAAATAAAACAATAAAACAATTCATACACACCAATATATGAAGCTTGCAATATCACATGTAACAGACCCAATGTTGCAGATGATGCACTGTATATTCTGATTAGATCAGATGTTCTGAATTGGGGCCCACCTCCTCTCACAGTGTCCTAGCCTCAGGCCTAGCATGCACCCTAAGCGTGCCTAGTACGTTATCCATGGCAAACCATGAGAAATCTGATCTCTAAAACTGCACCACAAATGCAGCTGCAGCACTCACTAGGTAGTAATTTATTCCTGGTGGGTCATGCAGGAGTCTGCCAGCCCAGACTCTCAATGGTCGGGTAATGACAAGACTGCTTTGGAAATGGGGGCAAACTTAGACTGGCTTCTTCTCAATCCCCGTTTCCTAAACCCTACTTTTTGCAAGAAAGTGCTCTGCTAGTTTCAGCACAGCAATTTAGTTTTATTTCTTCCTCTTTATCACCAAAGCTGTAAAGATTGCTCAATGACTTCATCGCTACCCCACTGACACAGGGAATTATGGGAGTGGATGCAATCCCATCGGCAACCACGCTGGGAAAGAAATATGGGTCACGCCCACCATTTGACTACGGTTGCCAAGAAGTGAGTTCATTGGAGACCCAAAAACACACAACTTGAGTCCAAACATAGCTTGGACGTTAAAGCCTCCGGCAACTTAGCAAAGGGGAATCATCATCATTTCTTAGACGCAGCTTAATAAGAAGTGTATGCAGAGTTGACTGCTGACGGACCCAAAATCGTTCCTGTTGGTTTGACCCAGATTACAGCATTTAGAGTCGAGTGTGGGAATGGAACAAAAAACACAGAAGTACATGTGCGTGTGTTTGTGAAGGAAGGGGGTGAGGGGAGGTTGTCTAACCACACTGAGACTCGGTGAGTCAGATCAAGCTTTCGGTGCTGTGTTCGTGCCTGCGCTTTAAAGAAAGTGAGGATTAATGCTAATGGAGGTGAGTGTAATAGAGACATTACGTATAGGTCAGGTGCAGCAATCGGGCTTTGACCGAACACGTCTGGAGATACGGTGACAGAAGCAACTGTTTTGAATTTATCATCATCTTTTGTCTTTTTTGGAAAACGCGACAAACCACTTGCCTTTCAGGCGCACATTCTCCTCCCGCTGTTGGGAAATGTGAACAATAGATCTGGCCTTGTGTCTGACGGGATAGTGTTCGCCATCAGGCGTTTCAATCAAGTCCTCCGAGGCGAGTAGACATAACTCACTCCTCCCAGCCTATACAGCATATGTGTGCACATGGTCCAAGACGTTTTATACGAGGAAGCAGCCACAACTACTGCAGATTTATGTTCCATCTCCTTTATTTTCCCACCTTGTGAGAGGAGCGCATTTCCCAGGATTGACCTACTCATCATTTTAACCCTGTAAATGAGCTGGAAAACGGGAAGGCTTGATTATTTTAATCCCGTTAAACAAAGGGCATGAAGACAGCTGTAGTCATAAGCCTGTAAACAGTAACTGGGAAGGGCAGGGCAGGGCAGGTTGTGTTAGGCTGTCATCCATGCCTCCTGTTTACAGACACGACACTGTAAATCTTAGTACACTAAACTAAATCCAGTACAAACTGTCAAAAGTGCTTGTGAAGGCTGATCTTTAAACAATTTTCCCCTTTCCAAATCCTGATATTTCTTAGAAAAGGCCAAACTGTTCTATAAAACCGAAACATTTAATCAAAGCTGCCTAAGTCTCTGACATCATAACATAACACAACCCTTAAGATGCTCAAAGTTTAGCTTCAGTACTTAGACACCATTGACAGCAGTATCTTCCCTCGAATGCGCAATACCCAGTTCAGCCAACAACCCCCCCCCCCACGACCACTGACTGTCCACTGAATGGTCCTTTTCATCCCGCAACCACGCCTGGCAGAGCACACAGGCCAGGATCCTCCACATACAGATTTATTGGACAGTAAGGGTCAAACATCTCCCTAGCAAGCGCTAATGTCAATATAAAAGCCTGGGAGGCAACCCGAGGTCTGGCACGCAGTTGAGAACAACCTCTCCCTCTTTTTCTTTCCGTACCCAACTCAAACACCCAAACACATGCATTGGTGGTGCATCAGAAAAATCCACGAATCAGCATGCCAGCAGATGCAGCTGAGCAAATGACCTACATCAATGCAAAGCTTTGACAACAGATCCCACCCTGTACCCACCCCCACACTCCTGCCTCTGCATACAGTATGTCCCCACCCACCAACTGCAGAGTTAGCGCCCCGCGACAAGCTAGCGTGAGACCTTAAACCGATGGCTCACGCTTCAGGAAGTAAAAAAAATACAGCTTTCCTGCCCTGAGAAATCGACACCCGTATATGTAGCTAATGTAGAGCTCCAACTATACAATGCCTCGGCAGTTCACCTTAAGGCCCTACGGGCGGGCGGAGAGGACAGAGGGCAATGGGGGGAGGGTTGGGTAGGAACAGACCGGCTTTCATAAGACTCTGCCAAAGCGAACTAAAGTACACATGAGCTCAGCAGAGTATGAGGTGCTTATAGGAAGTGGCTGCCTAATACCAACTCCGGTGCATTAACCATGACTGACGTGGTCTGACGTATGGCAAATTCGGAGTTAGCGTGTTGGTTTTTGTGGCAGCTGAAGAATGTATGCTCTTCCTCATAGCACAGAAAAATAAAAGAGAGCTGTATTCCTGTCAGTGAGGGCTGCTTTAGGAGAGATGGATGACTGCGAAACGGTGGATGAGCGCATGATGAAACACCCAAGGGGCTTCAGCACTTCAGCCTATCATATCTGAGAGAGACATGCAACAATGCATGCTTTCTACCAGTCACACAGGATGGCAAAAAAATCTGAAAGAGACTGTACCAGAACATGGATATAAAGAAACATAAATCATCTAATTTTACTTCAATTACCACTTTACCTCATCTCTTTGTTTATATGTACACTCAAAAATTAAACACAGATACACACAGAAAAAAAACATATGATCTCTTCCCAAAATAATGTTATTTCCAATTAGGGAAGCCAGTGCACATCCTGAATGGGAAGAGGGTCAGCCAAACCTGTGCAACCTTGTGCATCATTTCTAACATACATTCAAGGTAGCAGGCCAGGGGTGTGGAATGGAAAATAGTTTTAGTCACGGAGCACAGAATCCCTGTCGTGAAGCCATCACCTCATCACTACGCCCAGGCCTGCCCCAGCCGTGGCGTTGTGCCCATCACAGGGCAGACGTACCCGAGTCACACCCATCCTCTTAACCCTTTCCACCTGAGCCATGGGTAGGATCACTCCATCTCTAAATAACCCAACATACAGGAAAGGAAAAAATTGCCTGACAAATCACTTTAATTTTGCATGCATTCACTATAAACCGGGGCGTGGAGGTGCTCTAGGAACTCGCTGCCCTAATGTGCACTGGTACCAGCAGTCCCATCTATTGTTTAGTTTAGAACTTTTGTCAACCTGCAGTTTTCGGTCCATACAATAAATTCTATACCAACCCCCAGGAGATACAGCATGGCCTTCAATCCACAATGTAAGACTTTAAGAGTTCACAGCCAAAACAAAGTAGTAAGTCAACTGTGAAATATGTCATTATGGCTTTTGTTAATGTCTATGTTGATGGCGTTTGAAGCGTATGTATTTATGAGCAGCATACGCCGACAGCATGAACTCAAGGTGGTGACCCTGCCCATTCGAGTTAGAGGTTTTACCCCAACAGACATGACTTAAAATGAGATCATTCTTTGTCAACTTAACCACAAATGTCATAATACAGGACAATGGCACTACAAAACCAACCTTAACGTATTTCCTTGCTTTATCTAGCATTTTAAAATTGGCCCCATGTAGCTTCTGGACGATAGGTGTTAGGTCATCCGTTTTGTTTTGACAATGTCATAGCATCCTCCCCCGACAAAGCATCTTTCTTGTCGATTTGTGCCAAAACTTGTCGTTCTCTAAAGTCGAGGACAAGCCATTTGAGTTGCAGAGGAACCCCGCCTCCGCATACTCACAGGAGATCAGACAAAGCTGTCTGGTAACCTTAGACCCTCAACCTGCTATGTTCCCCTTCGCTTCACCAACCCAGACAGCACAATGACCAATTTGTGTAGCGCATTTACCCTCATTTTCAACGTCGTACCGCTCTTCTCATTCGTACTTATCATCTCAATTCAGGAGAGAACGGGAGGATTACAAAACATCGGAGGTGATTTCATTTAATCTCCCTTGCACGACACATCATACGAGAGAAAGATCTGAGCCGTGCTATCAATATTCAAGATTCTCTCAAGTACTTGGCGTGCTTGATGTGGTAACGTGCCCTTCCACTTCTATGCAGATATTCACAAGGACTAGCGATAAAGGAGTATCCCAATCAGGATAATGAGTCTGGTAACTGGGCCCAGATGACATTACGGAGTTCTACACTGAACAGATTAGATTATTGGGCGAGGTGGATTAACCCAGAACATGGGACCGAGTGTACCCGTCTGATCAAAAGGCTCTGTCATGGGTTTGCAGAAGAGTGCAATTTGTAAAGCCAACAAACTTTATTTCAGCCTTTAGGATACTTTAGAACTATTCTGAATTATATGAAAAAGGTTCTGAGAAAATGTTATTCTTTCAACTGTAAACGTGCATACATTTTTCATGATGCATGGTTGCAGTGATAAAACAACTGTTAGCTTTGAGTTGCATGCTAGGTATTGCATGCAAAACACTTCTAAAGTGAAGGGAACTAAACTTATTAGAAGTCACATGCACCAAAAGGACAGAATGTCATCTCTGCATAATGAACAGCCAGAATGCGTCACAGCCGTGGCCTTGGCAGCCTATTCAAGTCATGTTACTTCCTCTCTGACGTGAAACTTGAAGGTTTCACGAAAATCGTTTTTTTTGTTCCCGGATGGCCCCACGCCCATTTCATCTGTATACATGCCTTCAACTGGCACATGCCTAGTTCCTTATCTCATCACATGTCAAGTGCAGTCTATTGCATTAATGAGAACGTTATAAATTGTCGACAGCAAGCATAATGCGCACTATTAAGGTTAACAGCCTACTGAATCCAGCCCAAGCATGTCTTAGATTCTGTCCATCTGTTTATGAGAATGATTAATGAGTCCTTCCTTTTCCAGCCACGTGTTCTTAAATTTTTTCTTGTTACTTCTTTCTACCTTCTCCAACTTTCCACTGTGTCGTTTTTTATATTTTGCACGGCCCTTACACATATGTCAAATGTTATGCTAAATATTTCCTAGGCCAAAATCACATTTTAACATGACTATAAACCGCAGTTAAGTGGAGATCAAAATAAGGATCCACCCAGACAAAACGTTCACCTGCCAGAACAGCCAGACAGTACAGAAATCGTCCTTTGAAGGTCACTGGAAGGTTATGCCGCTAACCTTATCACAGTGAGGGGAACGCTTTAACCACAGGTTACCACAGTGCACAAACTTACAATACATAGTCTTTTCTTAAAAAGACAAAGCTACAAACTGCCCAACAGCCTAAAATAGTTAGTTCGACAAAAAATTGTGGTCTAAGGGAGTTAGTGAACGGAGTCATTTCAGTCTGCAAACAAGTGCTCTTGCAAGGATGCATGAGCTAGTAATGAACGATTGTAAAGTTCAATAAAACATAAAAGGCCCTACGCTGACAAGATTATCTTTACTAACCTAACAATGTAACCTTTTAAAGCACAAAGACAAATATTCCTTCCGTTAGATTATTACTGAACAACTGTTTAAACAACTGCAGTTGCATGTGTGCCGCAGTGCATTTCAAAGCATTAAACCAAGTTGCTTCTTTTGATCATGACAGTACATCTGCTGCAGCTCCATCATAAAACGCTGCCTTCCTCCAGCAAGCTAGCACATGTGATGTCTAGACCCACCCCTTCCCCTCAATGTACTCATCGAATGCAAAGGCAAAAAAGACAAAGTGCACTCGCACTGACTCTAAAAAGGCATTACCAACCTTATTTCGAGGACTACATGCTTTTAACATGCAAAACGTTGATATGAATAATAATAAAATCACGCATCAACACCTGTTGCATTTTTTCAGAAATTGCTAATCAAAGTAGCTTGACTAGCATGGTGGCATCTCTCTGGATGAAGAACAAGAGCCCAAGCTTTATCTTACTGTATATGATGTTAAACACATCTGCAACACCATGATCTAAAATATCTGGTCTGGATGTAACCACATGACCAATTTCAGCTGGAGCGAGACAAATGATTCAAAGCAGGGTTCAAACCAAAGCCAGCAGGGAATTCAGGGCGTTGGTGAAGTCAACCGAGGTCTCCTGTACTCTTGGCTCCCCAAAGTTTGTTTTAATAACAGTGTGTTCCCCCCTTCAGTTCAAAAGTGGTGTGTCTCTGGGAGAAGGATCTATCCTCTCTTTGCTCTATTGGTAGAGACTGATGGAAAATCTGCTGAGTGCTTAAGAAAGGCGCCCAAAACGGTGCAGGTTGGCTGAGCCTGGGCTGCTGAACTCCAATGACCCACATTCTCTGATTACCAAAACAAATGAGATGGAACGGTCATTGTTTAGCCCAATTATGGCCCGGTGGCAGAATAGAGACTATAGTGAAACTCCATTGAAGTCTATTAATCTGGAGAATAACACAAGTGAAAGAGGCGGAAGTTGCACAAACTAAATCAAATAAAGTAAATTGCGCTGTTTATCTACTCTTGATGACTTATTTTGACATGTAAACACAAAAGCACACACATGGAAGTCAACTGGAGTCAATTAAACACTTTTGAGTTTTACAGGACAATATTTCTCAAAGGAGGGTGGTGTGTGAAGTGTGTGTGCTGACATAAACATGTCATTATATATACCGTTAAAAGACCAAACCTATTATCAAGCAGAGCAAAATTCAAAGGAACAGCAAATGAGCAGGCGACACACCCACCTCGAGTGGGAAACTAGACCAAAGCTGTTACACATGATATGTCTGATATTCTTTGCAATATTAACTGGCCCAAAAACTCCACATAAAGCTCACTAAATGTTGCTTGAAAGCCTGTAGGCCTATTAGTTTATCAAATGTGTCAGCTAGAAGTTAATCATGCTCTAAAAAAAGAGTTTGCTAAGCAGAATATGCAAAAAAAGACAAGCGTTAAAAAAAATCAATAAATATAGAATTGGCACAATGGCAACGTGATGTCTGTATCTGAAATTGAACCATTATACATTCATATCAGCCCAACATCAGACAAAGAAACTATAAAATAACTGTCTTCCATATAAAATGTACTACATGTACTTATCGCACATTCATCAGTTTATGTAACCAGAGTGTATTTCAGTAAACTCTTTAAGTATTTAAACCTTTCTGTGGTTTATCTCTGATGTAAGGCTATAGGTGTCGAGACCGCTTCATTTCATCTCCGGGTTTCCTGTCAGGTCTTTCTGTTGTCTGGCATTGATAATACGGTGTGTGTCGTACACGTCCATTCTATAAAACTGTGCTACAAAACGTATAATTTTTTCTAGACGATTTTTCAACCATAAGTGTCAGTTAAAAAGGGGTCAAGATCTTTTGAGGTGTGGGATGAGGAAGAGCGCGGCTCTGAGCTCGTCTGGTCGAGTCTGTTGCTGGCCAGATCAGCTGGCAGTCTGTCTGACGGGGGTGTGGCACATCACAACAAAGAACAGTCAAACCAGCAACCGCAGAAGTCTCACCAACCCCCCATCTTTTATTCATTTTACATTTCTTTTCATCCCCCGCAATATATCTAGCGGACTAACGTCAAAAAGTTCCATCGCGCGCGCGTCTGCAGTTTTTTGGGGGATGGATCAGAGCCGCCTGCGCCGCGACCAGTTGACTACGCTGACCACCAACAACGCCTCCTGAAAATATAGACTGGCTTTAAAGGGCGATTACATCACGGGGTGCCTCGTTTCGTTTTTTGTCTTTCTCCTAAGCAAAGTCCAACATAGAATGTGAGCTGGTTTTATGTTATGTGATGTTATTTAATGCGTGGAGCACTGCGCGCGTCTGTATGCACGAGCACATGTTGTAAATGGATTATTGGGTATGTGTGCGGGGTGTTTGCTGAGAAGGGATATAGGCGAGGCACTGGGGGAAAACTGTTGCTGTTTACCATATAGCTTTGTGGGCGTGACACTATTTACCATGCTACTACTTACCTCAATAACACTTCTTATTTCCTTTAAAACAACCGTTTCGATGCGTAAATATATGTTTTTCTATAGGATATCGCGATACTGCGCGCGCTTTGCCGCGGCACAACAGTTGTCCCATCAACTAAAAGCTTGCGGTACACAATGTGCTGAACTGTACAAACGTGAGCGCGTCGCGAAAACGGTCAAACATCCGCGTGTCATTCAGTTTTAATTCATTCCCCCGAGTAAATCCAATGTTTACATTTGATATGCGAAACGCAAACACACTTGCCAGGAATGAAAACTGACCTGTATGTGTCCTTAGGTGGGCTTTGAGATGGGACGATTTGCCATAAACTTTTTCGCAACCTGAATAGTGGCATTTGTGCTTTTTCTGCGGGGGTTCTTGCTCAATTCGACCCCTAAATCGTTTGCTTCTTTGTTTAAGTGAAGAGTCGACGGAGATGGTGGTGGTAGGTGTGGCAGAGTTCCCATCATCTCTGGTCAGGGCTGGTGTTGCGCTCTCTTCCTTTATTTTTGCCTGCTCGGCAAAATTGGCGGGGGTCTGCTGATTAAAATCCGCCAAAATCCGAGCCACCACAAAGAGAGAAGCGTTGTCTTTCAGGTGCTCCTTGGTGTCTTCGTTTCTCTGTGCAGCCGCAGTTTCGGGCTTGATCTCTCTATTCCCTTTTGGAGCGTGAACAATCGCTTGGCTGGACATTGACACAAGGCACTCTGCTGCGAAGTGATCCATTTCGTTGAAAATGAAAAAATGCCCCAATGTTTCTTTATGACATTCAGACCCAAAGACACCAGACCATTCAACTCAGTAGATCCCTTTGTGTGATGCTGAAGAGGTAGCTCTCAGGAGCAAACTCACTTTGCACTACTCTTACCGGCTTTTCAGCAACACTGGCATCCTGCACGCAATTCATGCGAGATCGAGCCGTGAACGCGCAACGCCGACTGCTTTCTTTCTTTAGAGATAACTTTCCGGAGATGAGAGCGTTGAAAACTTGTCTTGATTCAATATGAAAACTCCCATCGTGGCTGTAGTCCTCACAACGTTAAAGTGACAGTATGCCGTGCGCCGATTAGAGCTGATTGTATCCATGCTGGGGGCGTGTCGGCCGGTAGCGTTTGGCCATGTCGTCAGAGCGGGCGCGCGATCATTGGATGACGACGTGTCCCTCAGTGCTCTACCTTCCTTGCCCCCAAAAAACTTTAACAAAGTATCAGAGAAAGTTTAGTCAGAACATTGGTGGATTGTTTTAATATAGATGTGAGGATGGAATTTAATTTGAAGCATTATATGCTGTGGTTTGTTAAGTATTGACGTCAATACAATGCATGTGATGTATACATTTAATCTGTGCTATATGCTGATATATGAATGTATACCTTTTTAAGAAATAAAGTCAAATCTCAAATTAATGCATTCAATTGATTTATACATTTTCTGGGCTTATTCTAATATATTGCATAGTACGTACAATTCCTCTTAAAGAAAACAGGTTAATCTCAGTGATGCATTGGTTTATTCTGTTACAGAGACTCTGTACGATAAAATCTCTTTCACATGACAGACCTCTGACCTGCTGTAAGCTGTTGGACTTGTCATGTAGTTCAGTCTTTTTCACAATTGGCTATTACATTAACTCGTACTGCACAATGTCTTCAACGTTAGGTCAGAGGCGAAATATAAAGCACTCGAAAGGCCTTGAAGCGACGAAACATTTCAAAATAAAGACACATAATCCCTGACTGGAGAATATATTTGTATTCCTCTATTGCAGACTGTGGGGGTTAAAAATGATGATCAGCTTTTAAGCAGTAACTTCATCTTTTCTTATATGAAGGTAGGAGGGCAGATAGAGAAGGCCCAACACTTCAACTCTAAGGATGCACTGTTCTCTTGTGGGAAAGCATGTAGTCTCTTTCATCCCCGTTCACAATAGGCTTCCCCGGAAAGTTCCAAAGTGTTCATTGGGAGCAAGGCTCTATGGCATTCACAGGGCCATCTGGTTGTATTACTTTACATATTCTTTCACCACCACACGTACTTGGTGTTCTTGCATTTCATGTGGCAAATCCTCTCAAAGAATTACGACCAGAAGACAGTTCCTATTTCACAAAATGGCTGCCTGAAATCTCAAATGGAAGTAAATGCAACCCCCGACCCAGCAGAACAATAACAGTAATTATAACTCTGTACACAATAGTTTACATCTGAATGTGTTGTGTAGGCCTAGAGTCTACAAACAGAGTCCTCTGTTGTATCACAATGCACTATAACAGAAATATAACAGCACTTTATCTATTAATGATGTATTAATGCACCTGACAATACACTATGAAATGTACAGACGCTTCAGTACCCTTTCGGAAAATGTAAATGGTTCTGAATGCACCCACATGTCGAACAAATCTACTCGTTCGGCTCTCCGGTTATAAATCAGGCTCGATCTGACTCGAACTGTTTCGAGAGTAGGTTGAATCAGATTCTCAATATCACCACACGAATAAGATGAGTCAGCTATTCTCTTTCCTGTATGGTATCAAAAATATCACCTTAGTGTGAGGCTGTGCATTATTACTGATGATTGTGGCACACGCTCTCTCGGGCTGTTCAGATGCAGATCCATTGGTCTTAAGGACAGTTTGTGAGAACGGCATGACCGCGCTGGCAGGTGGAATAGACCGATCAAGGCCATGCTGTCCTAGAGCACAAGGACCGTATGTAGTCGGCTGATTAGACTTTTCTAAAGGCACGTGGCATATATAAATCGCACATTTTGACAGTTTCTCATTTATATTTACATAATGAACGAGGCATAATCACAGGTTTTCAAGTTAATTGATATTTGTCTAGCTTAAGGGCAAGGGGTAGTTCACCCCCCAAAAATTAATGTAATCATTTATTTACCAACATGTGGTTCAAAACTTTTTGTCTTGTTCTGTGGAACACAAAAGAAGATATTCGGAGAAATGTCTCAGTGGAATTTTGTCTGTACTATGGAAGGCAATGGGGCTAGTGTTGTTCAGCTACCAACATTTTTCCAAAAAATATTTTTTGCTCTGCAGAAGAAAGTTAGTCATACAGGCTTGACAAGAGGGTGAGTGGATGATGAAAGAAGTTTCATTTTTGCATTAACTATCCCTTCCATTCGTATCCTCGCCTCATTTACTGCTTTCTTAAGTCTATATAAGATTTATAGACTGATTTTAGTTGACCGGTCTGTTCTTGACCAAATCATTCAAACCTATACGGCTGTTATTCTTTTATTTATTGTTGATAGATATACAGTGTTGTACATAATGTACACTCCTTTTAAAGCAACTTGCTTCACCAGGGCTGAAGTGAGCAAAGTCATTGTGAAGTAACAACGGTTATCTTTTCTGTCCTGACCCATGTGAGTTGTGCGTGTGATCTCTTTCACTTACCGGACAGGCGAGGAGGGAAAATAATGAGGGAGCTTTAAATGTACAATATCTCTCATAATCACCAACCGTCTGCATGCTTCTTAACAACGTGATCGGAATGACTGATCGGAAAACACACCTCAAAAGACTGAAGGTCACAATACCATTTGCTTTCTCTTTTCTGTGAAAGCTGTATATTAGAAATGCTTGAAATTCTCACCAAGGGCCGATTCTGATCATGCTTATGGTTAACAGTCTCTTTCTTGCCTGTTTTTGGTTATAAATGTAATTTGTGTATTTTTGGGGGGTTTCATATTAAAGTCAGGGTAGCATTTAAATGTCAATTCAGCAAGTGTGACAGATGTGAACCTCAGAGGCTGTTTACTGCTTGCGGTTTAGCACTGCTCTCTTGATCTACAGTTGGGAAACATATAATTTCCCATCATGCGTACAACAAGTCTCTTCCTGTTCGTCTGTAGAGTAGAAAGTGCCCTTTCGTGTTGATCTAGGATCAGCTACGTCTCCATCCTATCATCATCTTAACCATCAAAAGTGAAACCACAGAACTGGTCTCAGATCAGCACCCAAAGAAAATAGTAACAAAAGCCCTTTGCGGACTGAGCTTCACTTGTTGTGAAAGGCTAGGGACGGAGAAATGGGGAGTGCCCCCTCACGCGACTCGTGACTCACATTTACAAAACAATCCCATCCTGACAATAAAAGTCGCTGTGAACTTTCTCAATAATGTCAACAGTGCCTATAACTTGCATAATGACTGGTCAATCATTTCACATGTTGACATTTCCAACCGTGTCTTTTCCAAGATTTTGACCTCGGTGACTACGGTGGATCACACTGTTCTGAACTGTTGTATCTCAAATGACCCAGAACAAACATCTTACTTAAGGGTACATTGGCAGCTTTGGTCCTTATCAGAGCTAAGCTTTAACCAGATGCTGTGCTATTGTTTTGTCTGAACCAGAACCGTGGAGTACAGCGCTAGAGTTAACATTAAGATATAAACGTACAACCTGTCCAAAACCTTCATGCTCTGAATAAACTGCTGAGAAGGAGGTAAATGAATCATAACGTGTTAAGAATGATTCCACAACAGGTTTAACATGCTAAACATGGTTTAACAGGAATATCATGTCATTTAGCTATAAATGCTTAAAGGCCCAGTGTACAATGTTTAGGGAGGAAATATTGACAGAAATGCAATGTTATATACATAAATACGTGTTCAGAGGTGTATAAAGACCTCACGTAATGAAGCGTCATGTTTTTATTACCTTGGAATTTTTCTATCTACATACCAAGCAGGTCCCCTTACGTGGAATTCACCATGATGTTTTTACAGAAGCCCTAAACGGACAAACTGGACAGAGTGAGTTTAGTAAATACGTTACTTATTTTAGGAAAGAACAAAATTATTATATGAGCATGAATTTGTACAATCTCGCTGTTTCACACAATCTGAACAGATGTGTTTAGGGGTGGACCTTTCTACTTGCTTTGTTAATCATTGTATGTTTTTGTTACATCATATGAATTCATAGGAAATCACCACCTTGTAAAACAGTTCTGTTTTCCTGTGATGTTGCAAAATGTGTTAAATAGGCCAGAACACCACACTTCTATTGGCACCTAAACTTATGGTCACATAAGCAAAAATAAAAACGAACACATCATGGTTGAGGGATGTAAGTTCTGCATTCTGCTCTTATGGTAGGGTTTGCATATAAACTGGGCTATAAGTTAAATATTTCACACAGAAGAAGTCCAAAGTGCTATTTATCTTCAGTGTCCAGAGGTTGGCTCTGATCCAGCTTGACATTCAGGTTACACATGGCACAAAGATATTTATATGCATATCAACTTTCTCTCATTGTAATACAATCATTGTCATTCATAGCACTTCATGAATGTACTTAAACTCGTGTTTCGAACAGGAAATGAAGATGATATTCGAAACCAAGAATAAAACCAATGGATTCCGATAAAATCTTGTATCAGTCATCACTTCATTGGTTAACAATTCAACAGCGTTTGCCTTAGCGTTATGAATGTATCTACCCCATTCATCATAAAAGTCCTCAAGTAGATCATATTAGTTATGCTAATTAGCAAAAATCGGTGGTGTGCTTAGCATTGATTGATTTTATTTGGCGGATCCCTGCTGATCGAGCGGTAACCATCCCCATCACAATGCTTTGGAGAAAGGCTTTGTCTAGTTCACACAAAACAAGCTAAAAGAGCAAAATTAAACAAACACACTTTAGCTGTGTCCGCTAGCTGTCCGTAAAGAGCGGCTCTTTTCATGAGGCATCAATCAACAGGCTGGTTGACGTGGACTGCTGCATACTGCTGATGGAGGAAGAGGAGAAAGCCTTCATCTATACGTCTCCCTTGCTCTCTGTCCATTCAACCGCACAGTTTGACCCCGGGTTGTGCATTATGGCGGCGTATGTGGCGGGCCTCATGCATCCCCCTATTCAAACTCAGCGGCTATACATAATGCTTATGTACTATGTACAATGTGCGCTATGTAGGCTATATGTCACACAATGGCAGGTCCTTAGGATATACATGGATATAATGAACCTTGTTCTTTTTTCTTTATCCAAAGATTTTGTCGTTATAATGGAGCTGTTAGTCGGCTAAACAGTTTTCAGCATGCAGAAGGTTTTTTTACTATTCATTTAGGACTCAGCAAACATTTTTAAGCCATCAAGTAAACCAGCCAGCTCGAGGAATAACAATATTAAAACATACAAATAAATAAAATATGGGTAATTGACAGACTAATTTGCAAAAATTTATTTTTGTGATAATATAAACATTATTGTAATATTAACAGTTGTTTTCTTAATTTTTCCATGACAACATAGGACACATCTACGAACTACCCATATGCACACATTTACTCTGTAGTATTATACATTTATTAAATCCAAATTAAATTTTTAAGCTTATAGAAATTTGCATATATAAAGAAATACAAAAGAAGTTTACTTTTGCTCAGTGGTAAGAGCCTTGCATCAACAACGCAAGGTCGTGGGTTCGATCCTAGGGGATTGCACATACCTATGTATAAATGTATAGGACATTGCAATGTAAGTCTATTTGGATAAAAGCGTCTGCCAAATGAATGAATGTAAATGTAAGTTTGAGAGTGTAGGGAGCGTGACTTCTTTGCAATGCATTGTGGGATTGGCTGTTCACTGCTGAGCTTTTTCCCCCATTATTTCCATTTCCGTGGTACTTCTCTGATTCCAGTTGATTCCTCTGCAGCACTGTATTGTCAGGGTCACGTCCAGAATCTAAAGGTCCGGATTAAAATGATAAGGGTTGGTATCAGCACTAATACACCCCGTGCAAAGAATGGAATTGAATGGGATTTTTACTTCTGAAATTGTTCTGTTGTACCTTACTGGGCAGAGTCTATAACCACAATGCAACACAATCCCAAAATCCCAACCTACATTGTTTTGCAGGATAACAGTGAAAATTGAGAATACATCATTATACTGACATCCACACATAACAGCAGATGTCAATAGGATGCACATATGAAATGCCAAACAGATTGTCACACGTAAGGCCGTGGTATTATAAACGGCTAATGAGAGGAAAGATTAACAAGACCCTCATTAAATGAGATCAAGCGCTTCTGAAGCGCAGAGGTCACTGGTTGAATTTTAAGTCAACTGACAATTTAAAAGACTGCCCTCGTTCACCTTAATAACCTTACCTGGTTATTTTTATAACTTTGATGATCAATATTGTTTCTAGTCTGATTTTCTTGTCTCAAAAACAAAACGGTGGATTTTCCGTACTTGGGCTTCCTCTGGGGACATTTCGCTTCGGGGAATTGTTCTTAGGGCAGGCCAGCAAACCACATAAAAAACAAGAATATGTAAGCACATAATGACCACTGGCTTGTTATAAAAACTCAAACTCCATAAGTCTGGATAGTAAACATCTTTATTTTAAATGATATAATTTGGGGGTGTACCATATTGCAATCCTTCTTCTGCTTTCAGGCATATTGTTTGTCAGGAAATCTCACAAAACCAAGAATAGAATTTCAGCTGGAAGCACATGTATGCCATCTTTAAACTTCACAGCTGCTTAAACATCCATTGTTTTTTCAGGGTTCTGACAATTACCTAAGTTCAGCACTGTTATATACGGGTCATACGTGGGTGTGAAAAGATGATCTCATTACAGCAAACGTGACACTCGTCCATACGTGGTCAGGGTCAATGTCACAACCAGTAATGCTCAACTGATGAAACTTGCCTTTATGCTGTGGGTATATGGGGGCCGGGGGCCATCCCCACAATTTGTCCTGGGCCCCATTCTAGGAATTC
Source organism: Triplophysa tibetana (assembly GCA_008369825.1). NCBI lineage: Eukaryota > Metazoa > Chordata > Actinopteri > Cypriniformes > Nemacheilidae > Triplophysa > Triplophysa tibetana. The sequence goes on from CM017894.1 coordinate 9,229,151, forward strand.
TGGGATTTCTCTGAACAGAGGTTCTGCCAGAGAAAGAGATTTTACTTCTTAACCACATGTAGAATCGGAAGAAACCTGTTAGTGTGTCTGTGGCTACACCCTCTTCAGGTTTGCATGACATAAAGCTGTACAGAATTAAACCTTTTTCCCTTTCAAACATGTGGAGAATGTTCAATAAGTTTTATTAAGTTGACCTCGTCATTGTATAAAGTAGCATATTGTCATTGTACAGCGGTGCAGGTATTCAGAAGGTAAGACTGTAATATGGCCTTGAAAGAAATGCGTTAGTCACTGAATCACATGTCACACACTCTTGACATTTAAACTTGGACTTTGGTGAGATATAAACAATTCAGTGCTGTAAACAAATCCGGCGTTACTTCTAGAGTTGCACAACTCAGTGAGGTAAAAGTGCAATAATTGGTAGTTATCGGTAGTGTCTGCCAGCACAATAACATTATTTACCCTAGTGGTTCTCGAGGGGAAGGTCGTGACCCCTAAAATAAGCTGCAGGTGTGGTTCTGAAGTGTTAGGACAGCAGGGAATAGCAAGAATAATCAGTCAAAGCTGCGCATTCAATCACTACAATAGTTTTCTGTCTGCTCTTGAAATATCTGAGATATTTAGCTTATTTAACCCGAATTATTCGACATATTGGTGGGCTTGTGCAATTCATGGAGAAACATAGAAAACAAGAGTCAGTAAAGTTGTTGCATTTGTGGCATCAGTGTTTACGGATTTGCCAACTGTGAAATTGTCGGCTTAGAGTCGCGCTGTGCTTTCAGATGTAGTATACACACCGCATGTGATGTCACAAGGCCTCATACGGCCGAACTCAGTATTGTGATGTATGAAGCAGAATATTAAAGGAGAAAGAAGGGGGTCTTTGACACACTTGAATGCTTTTGTTTATGAAGGTGGTCAAAATGTACTGCCATTGTATTGATTTCATCAAGCGGATAATCTCTTTTTAAGTGCATAAACAGATCTGTATAAGTCATTCTACAATGTCTGTTTTCTAAACATTTACATTCAACGCGTCAAATATTAAGGACTCTGGCACATAAAGGTGTATTTTGCTCGTCGGTTTCAAAACAAAAACTCTCCCCCGTCGTGTGCACATTCTTCGTGTTCTTGTTTTGATCGGAGTGCAGCGAGTCAACGGGTTCAAAAGTGGGCGAGGCCGCGCCGCTTCAACTCCTTCCCCTATGAACCCAGATGGCTCGACGCGGACCCTCGTGCGCTTCTCCTGCACGCGCAAATCGCGGAAAGTATGCGTTCCGCTGTCAACTTATATCCTTTTTCTCAGTCCTGCGAGCAGCGGTCCAAAAATGTTGTTCACTTGCCTTGTCCTCAAGTGACCCGGTACAGAAGAGTACATCCCGTTCCTGCGATATTAATAGCAACCCTTGCGTCACCAAATTGTGCTGGACTGCTCTGCTAGACACGCGATGGTACTCGAATACACAGCCAGCAAATCATTCTCACTTCGAGCAAACATTGTTATAAAACAGATAGCTGTCGGTCAACAGACGGCTGTCTGGGTTAGATGAGGAGATATGCGTTGGAAAAAGGACAGTGAAAGCGCTTTTTCACACGTACGCACATAAAAGATTGTCGTGCAACAATGAATGAAAGGTAAATATTATAATGCATGAAAATGTTTTACCCCGAGCGCAAAATCAAGATCCATAACAAAACAAACACTTTGAAAATCCCCGTGTCAGAAAAAATATAGGCTAGTTTATAGGCTTACTTTGGCAATAGTCTTGATCTTTGCAAACACAGATGCACGATTCACATCTACATCTGTTGCTTTCAGGCAATCAAACAATTGTGTTAACAGGCGGCTTTCAACATTTTATTATGCATTGGATGTTGTAAAAACTGACATTGAAAAAGTTGGTAGTACAATGCCGGTTTCATGCATATATTTTTTCAATGACTGCCAAAACTAAATCCATTACAAAATAACACACAGTCGTGATCCCCATGTCATAATAAACTGTTTTGTTTTGCAAGCCTATTTTGGCATTAGTTTTGATCTCTCCATGCTTTATTTACATGGACACCTGTTGTTTTCAGGAAACTCTTTAGCCATTACAACACCCAGTTCGCAGTTGCGTAGGATGCCCTGCGGATGCGGCGTTGCATAATGTGTATCTGGTTACTATATTAGAGCAACCACTGAAATCAAATCACAAATTAGCCTAATATAACAGTTTGATGCTCAGTAATGTAGCATTGATCTGGCACTCGGTTGCAGTGGGTGCTGGGTCTAACCTCAGGGAAGGGGAGGAGGTTTCAGACAGGAGGGGGAGAGACAGACTGTTGTGTGAGAGGAGGAGGATTCACAATTGCTGGGTTCAGTGTCTGCAGGGAGGTGGGGGAGTTGATGCATAGAGACAAACCTGACCGAGCTCCCCTGTGTGTTCCATAGGCAGACAAACCTATTCAATCACAAACAAGTCTTGATGTTGTTCTTCTATGTAAAATTGAAAGAGCAGATACATGCATGTCATTTTACTCAAAGCTGAAGTGGGTAATTTTTGTCGCTGCTGTCTAAGGGAATTGGGAATTTATTGATTTTGGTTTAGATGATTAATTCTTAATGAAACATTCTCTTAGTGGTTTTGAAGGACGAGTATAAGTAAGTCAAAGATGTAAATTATTTTAACTGAAACATATAACAAATCGAGTATACTTCAAGAATCTTGCAACGTGTGTGTTTAATGCAACACAAAAAGCCTCATTGATACAATCCAATAATTTTCTTTCATGATCGTGGAAACATATAAAACAAGTTATACAATTATTAAAAAGGTTACGCATAATCTTACTCATAACACCGCAATCATTCTTAGTTCATTCCTAGTCAGTCAAATCATAATTAATGACCTGCGGTTGAGTAGCCGACACAGTGTTTACTCTGGAAATCAACCTACAAATGGCTTATTTATAGCTGTCTCTGCATATTTCTATGTTGGAAAAAGTATTTAAAAAGCAAAAATTATTTTAGCGCCCAAGGAATTATACACCTTTATAAAGGGAAACCGCAAATTCAGGGTTTGGACAAAATAATATGAACACGTATTCTTATGGAGTTTAACATGAATCTTGTGTTACTATGTATTGTCTAGGTTGAATGCCACAAGTTGTGCCACAACAAGTACTGTTCAGCAGTTGTCGGTACAACAAATTGGTGAAATGGGTAACTTGGCAGAATTCCAAAAGGGAAAAATCGAAGCCCAGAGGAACATCTGTAATCTCACAGGGATTTTCACCCAAAAAATGAAAATTCTGTCATAATTTGCTCACCCTCAAGTGTTTCCAAATCTGGATAAATTTCTTCTTCTGATGAACACAGAGAAAGATATTTGGAAAAATGTCTGGGAAACCATTGTCTACCGTATAGTATGTCAAAGGTGCCCCAGAACTGTTTGCTTTCCTAAATTCTTCAACATATCTCATTTCGTGTTCAACAGAATCAAAAAAATTATTCAATAATTTTTCCTACTATGGTACTTAATGATGTCCCTGAAAGGTCAGTCGCTAACATTTTTCTAAGTATCTTTCTTTGTGTTGCTCAGAACAAAGAAATGTATACAGGTTTGGAACAACTTGAGGGTGAGTAAATGATTTTTCCATTTTTAAATACAATTTCCAAGAGTACCCCTTTGGAAGTCAGACAAAACAGTCTATTTTTGGTTTCAAGGGCGAAAGGCTTCACAATTTTGAGAAAAAGGTTAAGCAATCCAACTTGGAAAATATTTTGATTGGACAGCATTGCACTGGAGACAACAAAAAGTTCTATAGCAAGAAGGTGTGAAGCTGTAGGCCAAATAGTGATCCTGCACCTGGTCCAACACAAAAAGATATAATATATGAGCAATTTGAAATTTATGGTGTTGAAATATTTGCTATTTATTTCACATTGGTTTACTTAAGGTTAACTGCACAATTTAGCTTAAGTGTGTCAAAGCGAGTATCTCTTAATAATCCATAAAATTTGCATCCAATGTTTGCTACCACTGTGTAAACTTGAGTACAACAGTTCTTCCGTTTCTCCACAAACCCCACGTCTACCTAAAGAAACCATTGAGAAAACCAGCAATTACACGACCGAGTGACCAACATCACTGACTCCAGTTTCAGTCAGAGTCTTACCCAGACGCCAGGCACCATGCAAATTACAACACAACCGAAACACACCCATTTAAAATTACCAGTGAGACACCAGCCCCCACGGATGCAGTTTACTTCCTTGGAAACAGACCCAGACAGACAGAACAGGACTGACAAGTGAATGATGAACACTTTGAGTCATAAAAAGTGAGGACTCCGCCTATAAGTCAGACATTTTATTACCTGTGGAGGCCGCGCTGTGTGCTGTGAGTAGATAGCTTTGGGAACGTAGCTGAGTATGTTTAGTCAAACACGAAACAGCAAACGTGTGTTGTAAGGTGAAGTTGTGAATTTCTACCAATGACTCTCTCTACCACTCACCCCTTCTTTACAAGCACTACAGTGGCTGACATACAACTAAGATGTCGTTACGTCTTCGCTTCTATCCTGAAGGAGATAACGTATTTACGAAAGGCGCTCGTAACAGCAGTTTGTCCCTTTATGGCTACTGTAGAAACAACATGGAGAATTCCATGTAAGGGGACCCGTGGTGTATGGAGATAGAAATATCTCATTCTTAGGTGATAAAAACAACACTTCATTATGTAAGGTCTTTATACACCTCTGAACAAGTAGTTATGTATATTATATTGCCTTTCTGTCAAAAAAATGAATCAGTTTGTTCTGACTTTCATCTCTGACATATGTGTACGGTGTCATAAAATATGGCTTACAATATATACTGTATATACATAATAGAAATTGCACTCAGTTCTTGTCCATGAGCAAAAGTATTAAAAAGTCAATATATACAAATTCTGTGCAAAACTCGTGTTGTAGGTGAATCAAACTTGTTTTGCGGTTGCTAGGGTGTTCTGGATGGTTGCCAAGTCATTGCTAGATAGTTGCTTGGATGTTCTGGGTGTTTTTTACCAGCTTGAGATTCTAAATTATGGTTCAAAGATCTGGCTTACATCTTTGTTTACTGTAGTAACATAGTAAACCTTAGTATATGATGTAACACGTTTGCATGTCACCAGTCTATTGACTAAAAAGTAATAGCAAACCTCTCCCTAACAGCCTGCATAGTTTGAGATATCATTCATCTAGCACAAATGTTTAATGTTTGAGGTGATTTAATGTTTAAGGTTGTTCAAAAGTTGTTCCTTTAGCAAAAGTATGAGTAATAGTATTGGTTGTTTTAGAAATGCTGACACAAAGAACGCTTAAAGATATGTTACAATATATCAGAAGACATTTGCTGAATACATAATATTAGAAATTTCTTGTTTCTCTTTTTATGTTGTGTAGCAACCAGATACTGGATAAATGTTGTCACTGGGAATTCCTCTTTTTAAACTTTGCTGTTGCTTGTTCTCCACCTGGTTGTTCGAAAAGAACACAATGTCCAGTTGCGAAAGTGGGTCAAATTTTTGAGAACAACGAAAACACGCCTGTCGTCAAGGTGTTTAATAAGGATTAAAGACAAGGTGGGGTTGTGCTGTATCATTTTGCATTTTAAAAACCTGAATGCAAAATTTGGGGTTGGCTAAATGACTACACTTAGACATATTGAGTTTTCCATTAACAGATAGCACATGGCACCCGCTAATCTCATTTAGCCTTTGACCGTAGTTGACTCGAGCAGGTATATTCTGTCCACTCTGTTGAAGCGTAGCCAATTACTACATTTCCTGCCCGTTTTTTATGACCCCCCCTCGCAGCTCTCACACACCATCTGTGCTTCAGATCCTAACTAATACATCCACAGATAAGGCCCTATAAATACAAAGCAAGAGAGCTATCATCAGCGAGATTAAATGGATGCTAATGGGGGGAGGTTTGAGAGTTGCCTTCTCATGCCACTTTGGGCCAATCGCTAGCTTGTATGAGAAAATCTCGAAAATCCTGTTTATGCTGACTGTAGATTTTGACAAGCAGAAAGAAGTCTGGGGATTTGAGGTGGACATGTCTTGTCCATTTCTGTTGTTTATTCTCAATGTTACATTTACAAAAAATGAAGGGATAGTTCACCCAAAAAGGAAAATTGTTTTATCAATTATTAAATATTAAAAACCTTTAAACACAAAGTTTCTTTAAAGTCACCATGAAACGGAAGTTCTGATTGATTTTGTTTTCGTATCGTGACGCGTATCCGAGCTAAACGGCTTCTGAAATTAGAAAAAAATGTAGGGCGGTGCCTTTTCCATTTTGATTGGTTTGTTGTAAGTTGGGCCTGCAGGGGAGGGATGAAAATGCCTGGCCATTGGACAGTAAGTATAGTCCTACCTCTTTTTTATTGGTGATGTTATGTGGTCAAGAGTTGTTGTTGAGAGGGGGAGAGGAGCTTAATGTTTTTGATTAAAGATTACAAGTGCAAATGAATAAAAGAAAAGAATGGTGTGCACGGATAAATCATTTTCACAACACTGATTGATACATTTAATAATAAAAAAACATCTAAATGGGTAGAAACTCAGATTGAGAGTGTGCGAGAATATTATTTTGTCACACCAAAGCAAGAAGAATTTCCCTAAACTGAAGTTGTAAAAAAGTAAATCGTAGAATCGCAGAAACGTTAAGAAATCTGCCGGACACACTTGTTTGCTTTTTTCTGCGTTGCTCATTTCTTATCGTTACATCTCAACTGCTGTGGAGTTGAGCCGGTGCTCCTACGATAAACAGCAATTGTCTTCTCTGTCTCCTCCACCCGAACGTTCTGTTCAGAACCAGATAATAACCCTCCTGCATGCATCTTGATGGCAGGCATATTTGTTTTGCATCTCTGGCCCACAATTACTTGCGTTGGTCTGCAATCGCAATCTGTTCCCATCAGCCTTTAAAATTCGAACGTATGTCACATCGTTGTCAAAAAACAGGACATAAAAAGCTGGGAAACAAATCAGCGTGGGTGAAATTTAAAAACACCTCGAATGTCACTGCATTCGTAATTTGTTCTTTTAACATGCAGAGTAATCTACCAAATGGCACCGGGGTTCACCGCAAATCAGCCTGAAATCGAGCTGAGCTATGCGGGTTACATACTCAACACACTGACCTACATTCATCTACCCCCACTTAGCAAATAGGATGTTTGGCTCAGCGAAGCCTTTCTATTGATGATTTGCGTATGGCATTTACAATGTTCAAAGGTATCGTTCCTCGATGGGATTACAGTTCTGCAATATTTATGGGGCTTTGAGATGTGCTGAGCGATGGATTCATTCTGCCGAGTCAGAAATGATTAGGAAAGCTTAATTTGGATAATGCAGATTGGTGAAACAAATATTGACCGTCCACAATAGTAGCCATCGCAGTTGGCTTTTATTTCACAAGCCAGTCAAGCCAAAACAAAGACTCTTGTGATTATAAGCCAAAACAAAGACTCTTGCTTCACTTTCACTTTCACTTCACATATTCTCTTGTTGACATTTATTTATATAATTCGGACTATAAAACACTTGTTGTTTAAACGTTCCTCCCATTCCGATTGGAGATGAGGGTTTGTCTTACCATAAATAAAGTTATGTTGTTTGGTTTAATCTCGCGCAAAGTAGGCATGTAGTCGTACCATATGTCTCTCTCGTGGGGAGCAGACAGCGTACTGTTTCTCCACGTCTATTTTTACACTTGTTGTCTTGCAGTCTTGGAAATGGCCCATACTGCAGTTTCATTGTTCCTCTTAGAAGTCTGCCGGAGAAACAAACATCAAGCTTGTACACTAGTGTGAACTCTGTGAGATATTTACCAGAGCATGTGAGAGTTGTTTTTTCCGACACGCTCTTTCGTACGAGGCATTAAGAATAAGCAGGAGCAAAGAAATGACAATAATGTATTTAATTTAGGACCAAACATCTGGTTTCATGACTGTAGACGTTAGTTTGATACTTGAAGTTTACACAGCTGACTTGGAGATGAGTGGCCTTTGAGGCTTTTACTCCCATTTTGGAAGGTATTTTATCCTCAGTCAAACCTTGGGAGTTAGTAAGCATTGATTTGAACAACACTGCAAAAAAGTATTTTTCTTTTAAATTTGCAGTCTTTTTCATTTATTTGAAGTTTTTTAAACTGTATTCCACTGTAAAAATACAGAAATTGTTTTAAAAGAAATTAAAACGACATGTCTTTCTTGTAAATTTGCAATCTTTTTCTGTACTATGACTTTTTTAATTGTATTTAATAAATTCTTGTAAAATCTTAGTAGACATGGAGGCCTGAAATGAAGGAAAACAGCGGCTTAACAAAAACCTTCATACCAAGCAGGGAAGAAACCTTTTTTTAAAAATTGCACAGAGTGTTGACTGGTGAAATGTCTTGAATGACTTCTAGGTTAATAGCCAAGTAAACTATGACATCACAACGTTTACACAATTATCTCTTAGGGTCAAGCAGGGTGCCCCCTGTTCAGAATGTATGGTCATTCACTATGCACTAGCCATCAAATCCATCACTAACCATCAATTCCAAGCTAGTGAGCAAGAGGAAGACTATTCAGAGGGATTTTTCTTTCGTTTACCCTTGTGTCCTGTTTGGGGGCGCGACCTTTCCTCCAACTCTGTTCTTTGAGCAGAAAAGGTATTGAGCATACAAACGCATGTCTCTGCGGGGTTCCCTCTCACCTCTTACACAGAACTCAAAGTTGGGGATTTCGTGGAATGCCCTAGCCCCCCGGGAGGATTTCTGAGAACTGTTTACCCCGAACATGGACTCCCATGCAAGGGAGGGGGATTGAAAGGGAGGTGGGAGTGAGGGCCCACGAGGCTGCCTCTGCTCCAACGCATGGTTTCGAGGACACACTCCCTTTTTGCCAAGAACCACAAACAGACGGCTGGGCGGCTCCTCCTCTAAAGCCCCTCTGATGCGTGCCACCACCCCCTACCAAATCTGGAGCATGTGGTATGGGGGATATATGGGAAGCTTTGCACCTTCGAAACAGCAATAGAATGGGACACCACCTACATATCAGTTTCATGAAGAACACCTGCTTGGTTGGGAGGGTTCAGCCTTCAAGGTGAAAGGTTGGACAGTGCTACCTGTGCTTGTATTAGAGAGCTATACAAACACGAAACCGAGTGTCAGGTGTTCATAAAAGAGCACGGCGCTGGCAGTGCCATGATTATGGGTTTTACAGCCAGGAAATGCATTACTGGACAACATATTCAAATGCAGTGTAAGGTGCTTTTGGATAAAATAAAAATAAAAGTGGATAAAAGTGCCTAATCTAAAGTATAAAATTCAGTGCACAACATGAAGAGAGTGTGCTGTTAGTTTTCTGAGCAATCAGATATAAGATTTTCGCCTAGTGGACTATAAAACTACAGCAAAAACATGGCCTTACATTAACAAGCGACCAAGTCCTTTATGAAGTCAACATACAATTGAGACAGTTTTGGTCATTGAGGGCGTTTTTGGTTTGAACCAGTAAGCAGCTACCCACAACAACCTAGCAACTGCATAGAAACCCCACCACATAGCAACGCCCTGGCAGCCATCCAGAACCCCAACATTGCGGGAGAAAGCTTGGCATGGGCAAGAACCCCTCATTATTTTCTCAAAAAATGTATAGGTTTTAATGTATATAAGAAGTTAAAAATGCTGTTTTGTTAAACAGATCAGTGAAAAAAGTAAAAAAACATCTGCCAAAAATGTAACTGTAGTGACAACATCATAATTCAAAATCATTGGAGTGACTTACAATAAATTATCAATAAATTATTTGACATCTTAAAGAACATATTAAAGATTTAAGATTGCTCTCAAAAGAATCAGGAAAACACCAGTAGCTAACAGCACGAAAACTCACATGTTTACAAAAAAACATCCTGTGTAATTATGGTACGCCTCTCACGAGAGTGATATGACACCTCGGTCTTCTCTCTCTTGAGTTCCCCACCCAACCCAACCCCCACAATTCCGCACAGGAAACAAGCTGTGATCCTCATTACTGTTGTGTTTTACTGCTTTGTTAGGGCTTGCTGAGTTGCAAGCCAGTCAACATAACTACATTTTTCCTCGTCCTCTGACAAAGGGGTCCTCCCACTTAAAACACAGAAACATACACAGCCATGGAAAATAATTTGCATTGAATATGGTTAAAACTGGCAATACTTACTTTTTTATGAACAATTGCAACGTTGCTGTAGTGCTGTAGTTATCTAAAATCGAACAAAATCAGAATTGGTGTTTATGGTGTTACTCCATGTTTGTTGGCTTTGAGAACATCCATATGGCAATGTACACCTAAACTTTGACTAAATAATGTTGTGCAATAAATGAAAGGTCCAGTGTATTTAGCGACATCTAGTGGTGGGGTTGCGAATTGCAACCAATGGCTCACTCCACCTCTCCCCCTCCCTTTCAATGACTCATATTGCACTTGGTCATTTTGACCAATAACATGCTCTCTAGAACAATGCTCGTCCCCTGGCTATTTCTGACTAGAAACACGTCTGATGACAATTTATAACTATTTTAATTACTTTGCTCATTTGAATTCATAAGATCTCATTCATAAGATTATTTCGCCGCAGTGACGTTAAGGGGTTGGACTTGATTCTTCTTTTCTTCTCAAAATCATACGTGATGCTTTACATTGTACAAATCTGTCAACTCGTGAAATTAGATGGAAATGTATCAACACATTCAAGCCAGTTCTTGGGCACTGCACATGCATTTATTGTGCCGTCAGAAGTTAAAAAACGTGGTGGCTGTGCCGCATCGTAAGAATGTGAAAACTCCCCAAGCGCATTAAAAGCACTTACGCATTTCATTAATCAGTTTTGTTGAGTGGAAAGTCTTGTATTTCACATATGTGGTGTGGTGAACTCTGTTCTGCATCATTCAACACAAGCGTTTGACGAAACATTCACACCACCTCATTGCTAAATGGAGAAATTCTCTCTATCGCTTCAGTCTCTATGTGCCCTGAGAACATTACAACTCTGGTGCATGTTGATGCTTTCCACATGTCTTGAGAAACGCAAGGGCAAACCACAAACAACAATACAGATCCATTGACGTTCCAAAACCGCATGTCAGAATAAAATTTCGGACAAAATGAATAGGGAAATTGAATGAAACAGTGATGAAAGAAAGCATAATGTGTTTTTTAAATTGTTTAAGAGTTATTTTACATGTACAAATATTACAGAAACATTTGATCCCACAATAAGCCTACATATCAAGTCTTACAAATTAATTTGGTCTATGCAAATGCTCTCGGGGTCTGAAGTTCAACTCTATGCAAGGCACTCCCTTGCCAAGATCGCAAGAAAAGCCAACCAGAGGCCACTGGCCTCCATTTCACCAGCTGTGAGGGATGTTTACCTGAAGGTGTTGGGTTATTAGGAGAGACACGTTCCTGTGATGGTGTTATACCTAAAGTATGCATTACACAGTAATGTGCTAATAATGGGGTGCGTCCCCTCTCGGCACGAGATGCCGTGACATTGTTATGTCTGTCGCTTAAAACGGTCAATTGTTCATTGTGTGCTTGTTTGTATACCAGGCAGGTTTTGAATGAGGTTGACATAAGTTAATAAGTAGGCTATGAACTTGATGTACAGATTGTAAAGTCGATTCCCCTCATATCTTTACAAGACTGACTTGTTAAACAAGAGTCGCAGGTTCACCAAAACCCTCATTTTCTACTGTTTGGAGATTTTGAAGCTTGTCTTGACATGCCCGATATCAGCACTGTGTCAAGTGTTTTTTTTCTCTCTGTTGTCTGTCCAGCCTGTGTCTCCTCCTCACAGGTTTACATGAATTTTGAATGACCTTGTGTGAGAAAAAAAGAGGCAGACTTGAATGGTTCCACCTGCCTGTCTTCTGCATGGATTCTCTTTGAGGCCGTTGTTTCAGAAGACGTGCAAGTGTGCGTGACCCAAAGCTGGTGTCAATCAAATTATGACGCCTCCCCCTATCCAAACACGCACCCGCACGCATTCACCCTTTACACACACGCACGCACACTTAGAGATATGTGTACAGATTAAAGAGAGTGAACACACCTTTTGTGTCTGCTGGGGTTGTTGTCTGTTGCTATGGTAACCAGGTTGGGCCGTCAGCTTCCAGGTAGCGCAGACACCTGCTGCATTGTTTATCTCTGCAATGCGTTGCTACTGTACTTCGACTAAACAGGGAGAATATACACAAATATACACTGGAGAGGTGCTTATGACGTTGAGCAAGCATACCTGATATAATTGCTCCAAAAAATATATGACTCATTCTCACACTGACAGGAGCCATGCAAACATACTGGAGTTTCTGTTGACAAGCAGCTAGGAAAGGAGGGGGGTGTTTACACAGGAAGCAAATTCATGAAGTGGGTAGAAAGGACTGTTTGACCTAAAACTTGTCTACTACGCAAAACAACGAAAAAAAGCCAGACAAAGAGAGCAGGAAATGAAAGTTCAAGGCACCACTTTGTGGCAGTGATGAGAATCTGTGCTGTGCGAGCGCCCTCTAGTGGTGAGAAACACACCAACACTGAAAACACCTGTTAGAGTTAGAAAGTGACAACGTAAAGTGAATCACTGACAAACTAACAGATATCCACAGTAAATGAGCAAACACACAATTCCTTTGCAATTAACATCAAGAAATGTTGTATATAATAAATGTTGTTATTTTCTAAAAATTGCCGAAAACCAATAGAAACCATCACAGATATTCTATTGGATTTAATGGCTATAATGGGACTTTCATTGGATTTAACGGAAACTATAAAAGCACACTTCTAAAGAAAAAACTCTTCCAAAACACAATAAAATTATAGAAGACAAACTGTTAATTATATGTGTTATATTATTAATATTATATATTATAATATTAAGTAGCATACAATTTATCTTTTACCTTTTTGCTATGGCACACCATAAGACACGTGTGGTTTATTTGTCAACCACCCACATACACATTTACAGACAGTCATAAAACCACAATATTATTAAAAAAATAATAATACATGGAATAGTTGCAATTCTCCTCAAAAGATAAGCAGTTCGTAGGCCGTGTCACTACTGTCAGCACAGAACACCTTATAATGTTCTTGTTTATAATTCTGCCTTGTCAATTATGTTCAGCTGGCAATGTGGGTTATGTCAACACATAGAGATCCAGCTTAAGACAGATTGAGTTTCAGCACATTCCTGAGAGGAGGGATCATGTCCAAACTCTCGCCACTTAGCTGCTCTTCAAGCATCAAATATTCTTACCTATTTAGATTCTGTCATTCAAAAACATGAGCTGCAGTATAACACATACTCTATACATACTTCATAGTATATATAGGTACCCAAATAGGGTACCACACTCTTTGAATTTGTGTTTACTAGTAAGAAAAGAAAGACATACAGTTTGGTTTCAGCTGACTGCTGTATAACTTGGGGCCTCTGGTTTTGTGAAGAACTCTGGTGACCAAAACCATTTGGGCAATTAGAATGAGCTCCTAACAAGACCAGAGCCATCTGTGCTCATAAAGATTATTCGTGCCTGCTTACGAGGAGATATTATGCATTATCTGTTCTTAAAGCAAAGAATGGTTTTGCAGAGGGCAAGCGTAAAGGCTTCTCCTGAACGAGCCTTTGAATGAACCTTTATTGATTCTCCACCAAAATCACATCACAAGTGAGGTTCACAGACGTCAGCACAGGTATGAGCTTGTGTTTCTGTTTTCAATAGTCTTTCCACCTTTTGTTGTGTGGATATCAATGGCACAATTATCAAATGCACTCAACTGTGGTATTTAATCTGTAAAAGTGTTCAATGATTTAGTGAATAATTGTGGTTTTATTGAGATGGTAAGCAAATCCCTTAGATTGGATTGAGTTTATGGACTCTGGTATATCACTTTATTAGAGGCTATCAGGGTTTCTGTTTTTATTTAATAATAAAATCACACAAGATTTAATCACATTTCACATCGGATGACAGGTGACATCATGTCTAATTTTTGTGAATTAATAAATATATTTACAACAGCAGGAACAGTCAAACAACATTAACAACACTTATATTAACTTAAATGTTGTCACACAGTAAAGTCATAATGTTTCTGTTTATGTCTATACAAACAATAGAGATAAAATACATGTTTATGTGCTAATCACATATTAAGAAACAAATGTATAGTATAATGCAATGTAAATCGCTTTGGATTAAAGCGTCTGCCAAATTTAGAAATGTAAATTATAAAATGCCACTATGAAAATATAACTGCAATAGCAACAGTAGCCATAAGGGGGCAGTATTTTACCTTTACAAACTGCATCACGTATTACAACTACATAAATTGTTATAACGTTTTTTGTGGCTTTGCTGAAAAATGTACAGTATCTATAGACTGTAAGGGATTTACAGTAACCGACCAGTTATGATGAAAGAAGACAAAGAGTCAGGAATGCAATCAATCTAAGAAAACTTACTGACATATTTCCAGGAGAAGTCAGCTTCAGCACTCTCAAGGAGTTCGGCAGGCCGACCTGCCTTACATCCAAAACGCAGAAGTATTTAAACTAACAGTCAACTTGCTACGTCATTACTTGACCCAAACTCACAGCATTGGTTATCAATATTGAATCGCAAACACAAAGCTCTCATACATTTCTGTAGTCAAGGGATAGGAGATATGGTCCTATAGATTAAAGATAACAGGCATACTGTAAAACTAATTAAAACATGTCAAAAGGCCACTAGGTCTCTGGTCGTAATGTCCGTCTTGTGATTTTACACTCATTCTCACTTTGCCGAAACAATACAATCACACATACACAAAACCCTCAAGGCTAAAGTGTGTGCTAACAGAAGAATGTTTCGAACACGATGGTAAGAAGTCCCTTTTCACAGTAACACTGGACTAGCAGGAAGAGAGAGCCTAAGCATTTATTAGAGACTTAAACAGTGAGTCATTCTCTACTTTCTGTATTAGAAAAGGTTAGTCTTAATCATGCTTAAATCATCTATTTAAAATAAGATATGCTGAAAAATTGTTGATTAATATTTGCTTCATTTATGGGTCACCTCGCAAAAGTTCTTGGCCAACATTGACCACCATAGTAGGAAAAATAACAATGGTAGGCAAAAGTGCCCGGAACCGTTCGCCATTCTTCAAAATTTCTTCTTTTGTGTTCAACAGAACAAAGAAAAAAATATTAAGCAATAGTCAAAAATGGCCAATATTGGCAAATCAGTGATTCGGTTTAATAATGATACAAAACATGCTGTCAAACCAGTTTTGTCTGTCATTGATGTTTGTTGATCCTCTCTTGGTAATATTTTGTAGACATTCTGCTGTCTTTATATACTTTGTTCTTGTATTCTCTGTCATGTTTTGCTAAGCTGAGCTCCAAACTCACCAATACAACATGCATACAACATTTCAAACGCATCTCTAATATTTGAATAAAATGCAATGATGTCAATTGTCCAAAGAAGGACATCACTTTTGGCCACTATTTTTAGGTTTTGAAGTAAAATGACAATTTCTTGTGATACACAACCGTCCTCACACCAAACATTCAACCTAACCCACATCTATCATGACCCACATGTCTCCAGCTAAATCTGTCTCCTCCGTTTTCAACGTGCAGTGAAAACCCCCTCCTCAAAGTTTGCATGTTCTCAAAGCCTTTTCATGCCACAGTGTCCCAAAGTAGATTTACCTTCAATAACCATTTATTAAATGCACTATTAAAGTCGCGGGCTACCAAGAGCCGACAGCATTAATCCTGATTATAAGCTGTTCATGCAGAGGAAAACAGGTCTATGTGTCAGGCGTGTCATCGAGAGATGTTTTATCCCCCGTATGCATCTTTATCAGTTGAGGGTGGGTAAATTCAGAGACAGACAGGAGATGAACCTGTACGAAGCCACAGCAGAGATCCTTTTATTGGAACGTCGGTGATTTGAGATGGGAAAAGCTGTATTAGGAGGCTAGAGACAGTGATGAGTCTGTGAGGGGAAAGTGGACCGGACACATGGAACGAGGAAGCAGGAGCACTAGCGGCTCCATCAAACGGGCCTCCATCAAACGTTCACCATCTGGGTCACAGAAGGTAAGAGCAACCATTGTGCTTTAGGGGTGTTTAAGAGTGAATTGATCTGGCGTGGCATCAGTGATCAACAGGTAAAGGAAGTGTGACGCAGGGGAAGGGTTGGGATTTTTTAACTGGGGGACCAAGCTGTCAGCAAATGATTTCAACTCAGTTATTTTGCGTAATTTGGGCTTTAACTAGTTCTCAAGTAGTTACTTTGCGTAATTTGGGCTGATGGTTTGCACTAGAAAGCCATTGGAGGATTCTTATTTGAAATCATGGATAAACAACAATGAACAAATGCCTACCTATCAACACTTTTATTTGTCTAGTATGCCAACCACCGACCAAAACGTCATGCTTTCTGCAAAATACGTTTTATTTAAACATAAATCAGTAAATTTACCTCCATCAACACACACAGTACATTGGATTAGATGATAATGTTATGCCAGGACCCTAATTTAGTCTTGCGAGTCCAGATAAAACATTATTTCCTGACGATAATTTGTTTGTTTCATCCAAACATTCTTTTCCTTAAAATTCGCTATTTGCTTCTGTCCACTCACCTGATTGCATAGTCATGCTCTCCACATTTTGCTGTGTTTGCTAAGTGCAAAAGACTAGCTATACAAATAAACAACAAAACGTATCTTTCACATCTGGGAAAAGTGAACAGGCATAGAATATTTACATTTTTGTTTTTGAAAAAACGAGGTGATTGATGTGGCAGTTATCCAGTCCATTTTTTTCAGTCCAGACAAATAGCCAGCTCCTAAGACGATGGCATTTGATCGGGAGTCGTAGCAGGGTAGCAGCAGTACACAGAGACCACAAAGACCACAGAGAATATAAACGTTGGTGGCCGACCAGATCCTGTCCGGCACTACTAAGGCTAATGTACATATTGGAAACCCCGATTAATCTTCAGTTTTACCGATGTGTGTTTCCTTTCGTAGCGTCAGTGAGGGGGACGGATCTGGTCACTATGAATGTGAGGGGGGTCATGCTTCCCCTGTCCCTAGTCTCATCTGCGCGTCTGGTGTGAAGTTATACAATTTCAGGGGTATGAGATGTTCGTTGCTGCCTGTATTCACAAGTTTATAATTTATGGTAAGGATTGACCAATCAGCTTGAAGGAATTGGGGAAGAACGAAAAAGAACAGACAAATCGATGGGTTTATGAGTCTACAAAATTGTACTTTTTATATTTGATTCATTTCACTTCTGATATTTAGGATATGATATATGATATCATTTTTTAATTAAACAAACAATTCACTACATTACATATTGGTCAAATATTTACATTACATAAATAGTTGCAAATATTTAAGCAATAAAATGTATCAAAAAGAGCTTGTCCACTCTAACAACAGTTTTATTACTGATTTTTCGTTTTCATTTCCTATAAAGTACTAGTTTTGGAGACACAGCTTGTATCATACAAGCTTTCAGTCCGACAGCAACTTAATCAAATTCTTTCTACTTGTTTGTAGAATAATGTAATGTAAAGTACTGCAATATAATATAATATAATATAATATAATATAATATAATATAATATAATATAATATAATATAATATAATATAATATAATATAATATAATATGTAAAAAATAGTCACGCAATGCACAGATCAGAGACACACAGAGATGTATTAAGGAACACAATACACACACAAGAATAACAATGAGCAATGTAAACAGCGACTAAACAGGACAACATTGGGAGAACAAAGTCAGTATGTATAGTAGAGAGATGAAGCTGGGGCTGCTGGCAGGTGTGGGTGATTAAAAATGAGTGACAGGTGAGGGACTGTGGAGAATACTGGGAAGTGAAGTCCGGGGGGATAACAAGAGAGAAACAGGTAATGGAACAGATGGGACCAAGACAATAACAACCTACAATAAAATACAATACAATACAATACAATACAATTCAATACAATACAATACAATACAATACAATACAATACAATACAATACAATACGATACAATACAATACAATACAATTCAATACAATATAAAACAATATAATATAATTATACAATGTTGTACCACTTTGTAGAAACACATTTAATAACATATATTTGCAGCTTTAAATCACCTGCTAATCTAAATTCTAGACCTAACCATCCCTATAGGAAAAACACAAAGTGTATCAGTCCAGTAGTAAAAGCAACTTTCTCTAGTCACATCAGACTGGAGCAACATCACAATCTCTAATCCCCCATAATGCCCAAGTATGAGCACCAGCATATGGCCAAGATTAGGCACTTCAACCCCCTTACTTATAATTTCTGATTTCACGTGAAAAGTAACAAATAACTGTCCAAGTAAGGAAACATTTTCCTTTATCCTACAGTATCGTCTTTGTAAAAAGACATGAAAGCAAACAGACAGACAAACATTGACATTCAACGGTTGAAGTATTTGGGAATGTCTAAAGTTTACAGCATGCGTTTCTGTCTGTGCCATTTCCGTCGATCAGACACAGCACAGACAAAAACAGTCTCACAATTATTCTTGTCTAAAAAAATGTGTCTTATGACTGAGAAGTCTCAGGGCTAATTAGTGACCTGTTGGTCTCATGTGATAATGGCTAACTGGATTTCCAAGCCCACAGAGACAATGAACCTCTTCAGAGACGAACTGCGAGAGGAAAAGAGCTATTTTAAAAAACGTTCAGCATATTAAAGTCAACTTATCCAGTGGTCTGAATATCTATTGTCCTGTATAAAACCTAAAAAAATGTACAGCATCTTTTAATCTTATTTAATGTTGCTGTTTGCCTATTCTCTCTTTATTCTTAAAAATGTGTTAACACACTTAAAATATTAACTGAAGTTTGAAAATGTTGTTTAAAGTTTTGTTTTGTTTTGTTTAAGTTATTGTGTAGTTTTGTTACCTCTTATAATAATGTACACATCGTAGTAAAAACTTTTACATTTTAGGTCAGCAAGGCCCATTTTTATATTTTGAATTTGGGGATTTGTCAATAGGTTGGACACCATTTAACTTCTCATTAGCTATATAGAATAGGTCACCAGACTTGACATGTGACTCACAATGTTGAGTTTTGGGTAGGATATTGACATCTACAACATAATAATCATGCATTTGTTTACAGTGTTTTAAGTTCACAATGCGAAAAATGTAGACACGCACCAAAACTGTGGGAACGTTTTACAAAAACGTTTAATCTGATTTCCCCGTTTCGGCTCTCACAAATCTCTGGTGCAATCCTATTTATGAACACAAATGTCTTTAGTTGAGCAACAATGTTTAGCAGGATGAAGTCTGGCTCTGTGGACATACTCAATGGTGTTGATTGTTGCCATATTTGAGCAAGAAATCAGATTTTTCATCCTTTTGTACGTGTTCTGAGGAAACTTTAACCAGGCTGAATAATGCCCCGCGGATTTGCGTTTTAATTGCTGTGGATAATGAGTTTAAATAAGTCGGAATAAGCATGTCACACTGGCTGAACCTCTGCGATGGCAGGAGCCCTTTGTTTTTGAGAGCTTTATTTTACCCACGTGTTTAAACAACAGCACAGGATGAGATCGTATTGAAAAACACTTTAAATCAATGATCTCATTACTAACGTGTTTTCTAAGACTGACATTTTTTTATGTTGATTTTGCATTTATTGTTTTAGTGTCCTTGACCAGCCCTTTTAATTATCTCAACTAAAATAGACTATGCTACGCATCCGGCCTTTTGAAAAACTGTTAACTGTGTAATCCAACTTCTGTTTTTAACCAAATCATGCTTTCGCAACTGACTTATTTGCTAACAAATTGATGTGATATTAATCATGGCCATATTTAGTATAATACATAATATCACTGGGGTTATGACATGTCTTTTTAAAGGGACAGACCATCCCATAAAAACAATTCGGACATGTCTTTTAAAACCTGTTTTTGTTTCTTTCTTCTGTGAAACCCAAAAGAAGATGTTTTGAGAAATGTAACAGTGGTTTGGTGTCCATATAAAGGAAGTCAATAGGGGTCGATGCTGTTTTGTTACCAACATTCCTCGAAATATCTTCTTTTTTTAGGTTTGAAATGACAAAGGGAATACATAAAAGATGACAGTCATTTTTCAGTCTTGGGTGAACTGACCCTTTAAATCCACGTATGCAACATCTTTTACAGATAAGCTATGAATTTCACATGAGCAAAAACACAATAAAACATGAGAAATCAGAGTGATCACATGTAAAAATAAAACGTATGTGTTTTGAGGGATTTTCTATTCTCCAGCATGATCTCATGTAAGAAATTCTTATATAAAGAACTTCTTTTTTACATAACATTATCATCAATGCTTAAACCATCCGAATTATTTTTTTCCACACAATATGATGGGTAAAATAGAGATTACCAACTGTTTCTGTTGGGTGACCTTACACCCCGTCTGGAGTCCAGTGATGTCTTAACTAGGCCTCTTTTCAAAAGAATGCCTGTGCCCAATTCTCTCAATTATGCAAATTAGGCTTGAAATCAAAGTGGTCGGAGGAGGGTGCCCATGCTTTTCTGCCGTCCCTGCTCTAGATTCCCTATTCATGACAAAAACATGACTCTCTGCGTGAATCTCTGATAAACGCAAATGTGTTCAAAGCAGAAAAGGAAGTTTCGGAGGGGTTGCGAAGTTATCAAAGTAGATTTGTTGTGCCGTGCTCCAGCGAGGGATGAAAAATACCCTGTGGGCAAGTAAAGAGGGGTCATGGGACTCCCAAAAGGATTACCTCCAACTGGAGTCATGGGACTTCTCTTGAACAAAGAGCCTGCTCACATGCTCATCATATGAACAGCCCCTCATAAAGTCATGAAGTTTCATGTCTTGTGGGATTCGTTGGGTGCTGGCGCACTGGGAGCGAACACCCCTCACCAGCTGCTGAGCTCCGGGAGGGACGCTGAGACTGAGAGGTTCAATTTGGGTTCCTTCTAGCAGCTCTACAGGTAGGACTCCTGCTAGATAACCAGGATCTGAGGGTTCATGTATGCTGCTGATGTTAAGGAATGATGGGATAGGAATGAGGACTGTAGGAATTGTTGGTAACATGTTTCATGTTCTGTATAAAAAATATGATGCTGTACTTACTTCCAAGGATGCATATTATACAGTAGACAACACATTAGAAACGTGCAAAAGGATATAAAAATACTATTTGAAAGACATAGAAAAAATATTGAAAACGTGATGTTTTTAAATTAACTTGTATTTGTAAGTTATATCTGTTTATAACTTGTATACAAATATTTTTCAATCGAATATTTTGCAAATCTTCTGCTTTTACAAAGACGTGTTGACTCAAAATGTTGATTGAAACAAAATGTTGTTTAGAGAAAAACAAACAGAAAAACAAACATAAACTATATATCTTTATACAAATCTTTTTTTAACTATATATTTTACCCAACATAATGTGTATATTAATTATTGATTTATTTAGATTATTTTATTTATTTTATTTTTTGCTCCACCTAGCAACAAAAATACTGATTTGTTGAGGTTCTTGTTCTGTTTCTGGATCATGGCTGTTGTTCAGTGACTGATTTTGTGAGATTTTCCTCAAAAGTTGTGTCTTCATTAGGACTGAACCCGTAACAAAAGCCCAAACAGACAATGTTTTGAAATGTTGTCCAATGCTGAAATGCGACCAGAAAGAGATGGCATGGAGCACAGATTGTAATTTATTTTGCTATGTACCAATAATTTCAGGGAAAAATTAGTTTGAGTTGATGGATTCTATCTGAACAGTCTGAGCAGTTAATGGCTTTGCAATGTTAGCAGCAGAAAGTGTCAAAGACCAGCAGTACAGATTATCTGTGTACTAGAATATTCCCAGAAGTACACTTTATTGCTATATGACAAATTCCCTCCTAATGGTGACCAAATGCTTTTCACTCATTTGGTATTTACATAATTTCTCTGTGTCCCATTATATATACAGCTTGCACATCTCATACATTAGTACGGATTTTAATCTCAAAGAGGATTTACTGTAACCATTCAAGTTCTCTGTATCTGGGTTACAAAATATTGTCAAATGTTTTACATAAAATTGTGGATGTACAATGGTTTCTAAAATGAAGCTTTGATAAATCTAAAACTTTTTGTTAATGAGAGTTTCTTCAGTCTTATTCACCCCTTTATCTTTATCTTTCTCTTTCTCAGTGCCAGAAAGCGTGGATTGAGAGAACCTTCCACAAAAGAGAATGCATCCATATATTTCCAGCCAAGGACCCAACCCGGTGAGCTTTTCTATTTCAAACCATTTCAATAGAACCACAAATAATGTCGCTATTGTATGAGGCAAATTACCTCTATGACTCATTCTGTTTTGAGGCTTTATCGAAGTCTTATGTAATGAGGGGCGACGTCTGACATCATAAGCCCTTTTTACAGATCACTGTGCATGCTTGTAGAGCTTCGGTCTTGTCCACCACACTTCCTGTAGGTGGAGGGAGGCCAGGATGTGCACTGATGCATGTGTCAGTTGAACACTGACTGCTCTTTAGACACAGCCTAACAGACAAAAACACATCCAAGAAATGGTTTCCGAAATTAAATGTCAGCTAACCGAGTCACTCGAGCGGCATTTTGTTACGTGCGATAACAAACCTCTATCAAAACTATTGAAACGTAATGTGTGCCATTATTGCCTTGTGTTTTATCAGGTGCGCCTGCGGTTACTTTGTAAATCAGCACACCGCCATTCCGGCGGGTTCGGTGACCAACAGGCCTTCAGATGACAGCCAGCTTGTGCAGGTGGACCCGCCTCAAGAGAAATGGCTGGCGGTCAGACATACTCAGACCACCCCTACCGACGCATACGGCACCATCGAATTTCAGGGAGGAGGATTTGTGAACAAGGCGATGGTATTTATTTTTATTTCAATGTCATTGTTTATTCACCCTCATGTCATTTCAAACCTGTGTGACTTTTTCTCTTCTGCAAAACACAAAAGAAGATATTTTGAAAAGTGTTGGTGCCCAAATAACATTGGGGTCGCCATTGACTTCCATTGTATGGACACAAAACCACAAAGACAATTCTTCAAAATATCTTCTTTTTTGTTCCACATAAGAAAGAAACAGTTTTGAATGACGTGAGGGTGAATAAATAATGACAGAATTTTCATTTTTGTTCACCAAACCGCTATAGTCCATGAAACCCCTTACAATAAATACAATACATAACTGTGTATTCTTCGCTTGTGAATTGAGGATATACTCATGTATTCAGTTTACCAGTTGTTAAATCTCTCTTACAGTATATAAGGGTATCGTATGATACCAAGCCGGACAACTTGCTGCATCTAATGGTGAAGGAATGGCAGCTGGAGCTGCCCACTCTTCTCATATCAGTCCACGGAGGCCTCCAGAACTTTGACCTCCCGCCCAAACTCAAGCAGGTCTTTGGAAAAGGTCTGATCAAAGCTGCTGTGACCACCGGAGCGTGGATCTTCACTGGTGGAGTAAACACTGGTAAGTATACAACAACCATTAATGCACACAATCGATGACCAATTTGTCAGAATCTTTGGGATGCACCATCCTCAAGAGAAGCCAATTTGATCTGCTTTTGAAGATATGATCAAAGTATTCTCATTCATAATGCAGGAGTGATCCGTCACGTCGGAGACGCTTTGAAGGACCACTCTTCCAAATCCAGAGGGAAGGTGTGTGCTATAGGCATCGCTCCATGGGGGATCCTGGAGAGCAAAGAGGATCTAATTGGAAAAGACGTAAGCATGATGCATTAAAAATAATGTTATTGCACAATAACAAGCATGGAATTATAACAGTTCTCGTTGTCCTCCAACCTCTTGATCCCATTCAGCTGACCAAACCATACCAGGCGATTTCAAACCCTCTGAGCAAACTCGCCGTTCTCAACAACAGCCACTCCCACTTTATACTCTCCGACAACGGCACGTGCGGGAAATACGGGCCGGAGGTCAAACTTCGCAGGCAGTTGGAGAAACACATCTCCCTGCAGAAGATTAACACTCGTAAGTTCCTGGACCTTGTCTTATTTGTTTTTTGGTTTTGGGCACCTCTAAGGACATGGGAATGGTCCGAATGGCACAAGACACATTCCGATGATCATTGAGGGGTTGAAAGGCGTCTGTGACCTGTGGGTTTCCCTTTGTCATCCTATGCCTGGAGCTACTGGTAAGGCAGGGACAGCAAAGGGAGGCTCAGCTGTCACCACTCACATCGGCCGATCTGGAACCAGCACATTAAAATAATTGTACTTTTAAATACATCTCTTTCATTAATCATAAAAGGGCTTTTTGTTTTTATTAATACGTGTGCATTTATTGTAATTGAAAATAAGATTAAAAACAAATCATCAAACATTCAGTCTAATGTGCAATGATATGCGCATCCCTGTACTGAGAATTGAAAAACATTTAGGTCAATTATATTTTTTGTTTTGTCTCTGTGTTTTAGGGTTAGGTCAGGGCGTCCCGCTGGTTTGTCTGATTGTGGAGGGGGGTCCGAACATCATCTCCATCGTGCTGGAGAGTCTGCGCGAGGAACCGCCCGTGCCTGTGGTGGTGTGCGATGGCAGCGGCCGAGCCTCTGACATCATTTCCTTTGCACATAAATACTCAGAAGCCGAAGGGTAAGAATCTGTAGGCAATAAAAGTTAGCAAACCACAGATAATTGGAAATGTTACATTTTTGCAATTGAATTGAATTTCAGGCTGGTAAATGATAATGCAAAAGAACAACTGCTGGTTACCATCCAGAAGACTTTTAACTACAACAAGTCCCAGACTGCACAGATTCTGCTCATGGTCCTGGAGTGCATGAAGAAAAGGGAGCTGGTAAGTCTGTGTGGTAAAACAAGATCAGACAATATAACGCAAATGCGTTAGAAAGAGCTGGTAAGCCAGGGTCATGAGATCGAACCCCACTGAAAGCTCATACTGATAAATTGTGTAGCTTGAATGGATTAAAAATCACTTTGGATGCAACATCTGCCGAATGCGAAAATGTAAAGGGAAAATTAAGATTAACATCCATTAAAGGGATTCTTACATCATTTGCTCATCCTCGTGTCATTGCAAACCTATATGACTTTATTTCTTCTGCAGAACTCAAAGAAGATATTTTGAAGAATGTTAGTAACCAGAGACACTGAGACGTTTCTCAACATTTCTTCTTTGTCACAGACGAAAGAGTCAGATACAGGTTTTGAAAAACATGAAGGTGAATTAATAATGATAATTTTTAGGTGAACATTTTAACTCACTGTAGATTTCTCATAATTTGGAGCTTTGAATAAGCGGATAATTACAAGAAGAACCATATTTAATAATGTTTCAAAATTAAAAAAAAGAGGATTTAGTTAACAATATAGTTGCAATAGTTGAATGATTGTCAAAATATCACCATCAATAAACTTTACCTAGTATCCATTTTGTCATGCATTTTGTCTTCATTTATTTGTCCTTCTCATGCATTCATCTATAGGGTCCTTTCTGGGCTGCATTTCATGTTATCATCAAATATCCTTTCACCGTGCCTTCTAGAGCAGTGGTTCTCAGCTGGGTTCACAACCCAAAAATGTGTCATATGTCCGTTCCAACAGGGTCTTTATCGGAGGAAAAATTGCTTTTTCAATATTTTGCATGTTTTGGGGCGTATGCAGTTCATGGCCATGGGAACCACTAATCTAGAGCACTTCTCACTTTATCAAACCATCTATCCCTAAACCATCAAAAGATACATTATAATACTGAACGCTAGTATCTAATAGTGAACACTGGAATCTGAGGTTTATGGCAACATGTGTGTGTGTGTTGGCACGGCTTTAAATGAGGGTGAGTGATGTGTTAAGTATTTAGTAATACTACTTCAGGAACGGAGATAATCTCCAGCTCTACTCATCTGGACCGGGATCTGTGTCGTACCACCTGTTCCTGCCGTCCATCCACATTCATTCACCCTATGAGTAGATTGGGAAGGTTATTATTCTCTAATCCACACTGATAATTATCATATCACTTTGTCAGGCATCATGGCCTAAAAGGGAGAGGTTGATGTATGTTAGGTCAAGTCAAACATCTACATTCATTAAAAAGGCTTTTGGTTTTGATGGACTGCAGAAAAGCTGACGTATGGAAATACATGTAAAACACATGCAATGCTTAACAGATTTAGTAGATAACCACGCAATAGTATTTCTAATAATAAATAATCTTTATTGTTGTTATCCAAGAGTTTTTCAATATTCTCTTTTACAAGAATTTTATTCAGGTGCCCATTCACGCTTATTTACTTGCAGTCATTTATAGAAAATAGGTTTTAATGAATTCATCTCTGATTTCTTTGGTAAGTTCAATGTGCCGACTCAAATTTGGGTAATAAAGACTGTTTAGTTGTTTCAGTTTGTAATTTGAAACATTATCGTTATTTTTTCGATTAATATAAAATGTTTACTTTAAAATATAAAATATTTGTGTTGTATCTTTATTACGATGGGTTGCCTATTATTATTTGTTATGAACTTTATATATATATATTCTCCACATATAGTTGTAAATATATTCGACATATGCTACATTTCAAAATAATACATATTGCATTTTTCACATAGACTGTTTCAGCAACATCATAAACAAACGGTATATGGCCCAAACCTCACTTCTGGTAGACCTCCACAAAAAAAAACCCTATGACTGTATTATCTTAATATAAATAAATATTATTATAAATGAAATATAAAATAAATTGTTATAACCAAACACATGATGAAAGCATCTATATATGCAAAACAATATGTGATATATTTCTAAAAACAACTTGAAATTTTGTCACAATCAGACAGATTACATATACATTTAATTATGTTTAACTTTAAATGGCATCATCCACTGTTACACAATCTTAGCAGGTGATGGTATGCGGAAAGCTTCATAAAATGTCCAGATATGTTTTGCTTTAGAAAATCTAAACACAAAGTCAAACCAACCTTCATTCTCTGCATTCATCCATATCCACCAAGAGTAAGCGAAAATGATTGTAACAAAAAGTGTGTATTGTAACCATAAGGTATGAATCTAACTGACCACCGTACGTTTTTCATTAGCAATGCATGCTAAATTCCAAACATCTTGGATCTGCTCCATTAATCCATACCAGTGTGGTTGCATTTAACATTGTCTCGCAAGTAACTGCAGCTCAGAGGTAATTGCATTTGAAACCAGACGTCTCATATCAGACGAGCAGCATTATTTGCTTTGAGAGCACATTAGCTGCTTATGCAGCATGTGAAATAGAGTCTTGAGGAATTTAACTCCTGCTGACACAGATAAAATAAAGCAATTATGCCTCGAGACTTTGGAAATTTGGTCTTGAAGCACGTGGGCTGAATTCACGTGCCTGTATACACACTCATCCGTGAAAAATGAAAATTTGATTTTCACATTTTTCAGGTAATGGATTCACATTCAAACCTTATATTGAAATGAATGGACAAATGTGTCATAATTTTTATACCTTTCTTAAAGTTTCCCGTGTCTAAATTGTGTAGATCACGGTTTTCCGAATGGGTGCTGAAGGACAGGATGATATTGAGATGGCTATCCTCACTGCATTGCTGAAAGGTATCCTAAATATGCAGACCACATACAATATCAAAAACGGGTTGGAAAATAACTAAAATGAGCTTTGTTTTGGTGTTATCAGGAACGAATGCGTCAGCTCCAGATCAGCTGAGTTTGGCTTTGGCCTGGAACAGAGTGGACATCGCACGCAATCAGATCTTTGTCTACGGACACAACCTACCGGTGAGTGCACAACTTGCATCCAATCCAAAGCAACCTAAAAACATAAAAAACTCATCGACCCGTTTTATTACTAAAAAGATTCACAGAGATGCCAGGCATTTTGTAACAAAGAAAATATTTGTTTTTGAAGCCTGCGAGTGCCCTCGCCGGCGCACTCGCTAGCAGCATAGCAGCAAACCGAGACAGGCCAAAAAGAGCAACTCAACGAAACAAAGGAAAGAACAGAGGAAAAAAAGGCAAAGGAGGCAAAGCCAAAGCGGAACAACCAGAGGAAACAGACCCCAGGAAACTAGAACTACTCAATTGGGTAAGATAGTGTGTCATGGCATGTCAAAAATTGGACTGGCCCTAAATATGCCAAATGCTCCACACTTGGGCAAGTCATCATTCTTTAAAGGGATGGTACGCCCCAAAAATTGTTTGAAGAGTTTACAATTTTCCTATACTTTATCTAAACCTGTATGTTTTTCTGTTCTGTTCTGAAAACAAAATAACACTTTTCTTGTGAACAAAAAATCGAAAGGTATATGCGGTCACCATTCACTTTCGTTATATGGGCAATTCCAGCGTAATGGATGTAAATTTTTTTGTCAAAACTTGAAATTCTTAGAGAATGTAGTATTTATCTCTAATAATATTGAAGCATATTTATTTTTGACTAAATCTGATAGAATCCAGACCAAAAATATGTATATTTTAGCTTTCTATTTTAAAAGTCCAAGTGTTACGGATGTGACAAAAAGGATGCACGTCTTTGAGAGACAACATACTTTGTAGGATTTCTGGGAATTATGTGTAAAAATGAAGCAATTAATACCCAACAAATGGTCAAGGGATCGCTCTTCTCAGACAACCAAATATTTCTTTTATTTTTTCATGTGCCTATTAATGAAGAAAATTGAACATTGCTATGGATGTGACAATTCAATTACCTGATGGCGATAGGACAATAACCTGACTAAATGCTCTGAACAAGAGAGACTTCACATGATGAACCAAATGTGGACATCTGAGCTATCATTATTGTGAAAACCTTTTATACATTTATTTTCACCTTGACATTTGCATTGAAAAAAATATTTTGTGTTTCATGAGTGACTCATTTTACTCATCATAAGGGTTTCATGTAATGCATGATAACCTATTACAACATTTTTCCGGTAAAGCAACACCACTGGAATAAATATTTAACATCCACTTAATTCACGTCTTGTTTTTCTGGACAATGGACACAGAACAGTATGTATAGCAAAGTGTTATTCATCACGTGTCATTCCCTTTAGGTGAACTCTCTCGAGCAGGCCATGATGGACGCTTTGGTTTTAGACAGAGTGGACTTTGTCAAGCTTCTCATAGAAAACGGCGTAAACATTCACCATTTTCTAACCATCCCTCGATTAGAGGAGTTATACAACACAGTAAGTACTGTGACCATTATCATTTTAGAGATTATCACAAAGGACGCACAACAGAGCATGAGAACAATGCATCAATCCTCGCCTAAAAAAATCTACAATACCTGCTGTCAGGCCTTTATAATATTTAATAATTACTTAATATTACACAATCTGATGGCTTGTAGTTTTTTTCTTAACAGAAGCTTGGACCTGCGAATACTCTGCATATTGTATTAAGAGATGTTAAAAAGGTAAAGCTGAGTGAATTTTGGTTAATAGATTTTTTTTTTACAAAATCTGCCATTTAAATTCATAACATTGATAACAGGCCATGATAGGTAATGTTATGTTCTTGTGATTTTTAAGGGGAACTTTCCACCTGATTACCAAACCACACTGATTGACATCGGATTGGTGATGGAGTACCTGATGGGCGGAGCTTATCGTTCCAACTACACTAGGAAAAGCTTTCGAAATCTCTACAACAATCTCTACGGGCTAAAGAGGGTAGGAAGGACACATTGGTCAAATCCAACCTTTGTATAGCTTTATGCTAAATATTTCACAATGTTTTGTTTTTTTGCTAGCCAAAAGCCCTCAAGCTTCTTGGGATGGAGGTACATTTTCTTCCATCTTCGTAAATTAACTTCATAACAGCTCCTAAAAAATATCCCACTCACACACTTACCTCATTAGGATGATGAGCCCAGGTCAAAGGGCAAGAGGAAGCAGAAAAAGAAGAAAGAAGAAGAAGAGGACATTGATGTAGATGATCCAGAGGTCAGCCGATTCCATTACCCGTTTCATGAGCTGATGATGTGGGCAGTGCTGATGAAGAGGCAGAAGATGGCGTTGTTCTTATGGCAGAGGGGGGAAGAGGCGATGGCTAAAGCCCTGGTAGCATGTAAGCTTTACAAAACCATGGCTCACGAGTCTTCGCAGAGTGAAATGGTGGACGACGTCTCCCAGGATCTGGATAACAACTCCAAGTGAGTCCCTTTGAAATGGCATCACTGCTTGTGATTGTTTCAAATTTATCAGAACAGAACCAGATCAATAACATTAAAAAGTTAATTGCAAACAAGGTTACTCATTTGCTTTAGGGAGTTTGGAACATTGGCCTATGAGTTGCTGGATCAATCCTACAAACACGACGAGCAGCTGGCCATGAAGATGTTGACATATGAACTGAAAAACTGGAGCAATTCCACATGTCTGAAGCTGGCAGTCGCTGCCAAACACAGAGACTTCATAGCCCACACCTGCAGTCAAATGCTTCTCACCGACATGTGGATGGGAAGCCTGAGGATGGGCAAAAACCCGGGACTGAAGGTCAGCTGCATTCATAATGTCCACATTTCTGACAGCACTGTAATTGAGAGTAGCTTTTTCAATTAGTACTGTAGATTCAGTGATCAAGAACAAGATCTTAATTCTGTCACTTTCTTGCTTTGACCAAAAATATGATGGTTTTGTGATTCATCAGTATGATATATGTACTGTATAGCTGAATGTTATGTGTCTTCCTGTGTCCAGGTGATACTGAATCTCGTCTTCCCTCCGTTTATCCTGCTGTTGGATTTCCGTCTGGGTGATGACAGGTCTTTTCAAGTCCCTGCAGATGAGGACCGAAAGTCAAAAGATGATGAGAAGTCTGGACGGGTAACAGCATCACAAATAAACCAACTCCTGTAGATCAGTGCCCCAGAGTTAACTAAAATATTTTTTATATAAAAAAGAGACATTATTTCAACTTAATGCATCAGTAAACAAAGATCTACCGTGGTTACACGTTTTAAAATGATTGATGCTGTAGTGTAGATATGGCTTTGAAGTACATGATGCAGTTTGTACATATTCTATATATTCTTCTGCAGTATATCAAAAACTGAGCACTTATCAAGTTTAAACAAATCCAGAGGGACTCAAGAAATGCATATAACACACTGTCACCCATTTTCCATCAGGATGCAAATGCAGATGCAGCTTCAAAGAAAGGAGACGAAGAAGAGGGCAATGAGAAATTGAGGCGGATTCCTATTGGCAGGAAAATCTATGAGTTTTATAACGCTCCTTTCACCAAATTTTGGTTCAATACTGTGAGTACATTTGTAAAGTATTATTGCTGCCTGATGTAAGATAGAAAAATACAAATATTCGTCTCAAAGTATATTCACAATAATGTTTACCATTATTCTTTCATTTGAGGACATTTTTATTACTGTTCAACTGATTAATTGCATTTTTACACTGGCCCAAACCAATTTAACATTGTATCATAAAAGATTTAATGACAATATTTTACCACGAGAAAGTAAAATCACACGAGATCTCAATTATTTCTTCTAGACATCAATGAGACAAAAGGAGAGAAAATGCTTTTCTTTAAGTCTTTTGAGAGAAAGAGCGAGAAAATGTCACAAATGTCTCCATTAGGGTCAATTCACATTTTGCGTCTTTTGCAAATAGGGAGGGATGCCAGACAAGGTCTTCTGTTTTCTGGCTCTTTTTTTCACATTTTCCTAGGCGTGTCGGCGCCGCATCGAGATGGAAATATTTCAACTTTTCAGAGTTGCAACGCAGGTCATATGACAAAATGGAAAGCATTGTGGCTCGCGTGTTCCACGCGGTTTTAGATGCGAAATGTGAATTTCACAAAATGATCTAAGATTTGTATATGTTATTGAAAATTTCAATATGAAGTCAAGAATTACTCAATAAATTTATCCAAATCCAGATTATTTACCTCGACAATCTAAAGTACATTAAATTTACACCTCCATAGTAGACCTGAATTTGAAAACCTGTATCATCTTTCATACTTAAAGCAATACTGTAGTTTTTTTACCTTTAAATAATGTCTCAAATTATTTCAGTGGTAGAACAATGTGATGTTACCAAAAGGTTAAAATAGCGATTTCGGCAAAAAGTGGATTTGAACCTGGGTCTCCAGCATCAAAGCTGTACACACTTAACACCTTATGCCGCTGAATTCACTGTAAGAAATGGCGTCGTTCTTATACTTCCTATATTTCAATCAGAAACTAGGAGGCAGAGTAAGTGCAAATAGTTACTACCAACAAGGCGGTCTTTTGTACTCATTCCAAAAACAGAATAATTTTTTTCCAGATTTTACATTATTGTGCTCAAAATATGATTGAATTGTACAATCCTAGAGTAGTAGGCTACTGTATGTATTTGTATTATAACCATATGAATTGTAGAATTGATTGCTAAGTAGTATAGCTATTCACTTAGCCCAAACTTTGTATTGGACAGATTTCCTACCTTGGCTATCTCATGCTGTACAATTATGTAGTGCTGGTGAAGATGGAGCGCTTGCCGTGCATGCAAGAATGGATCGTCATATCATACATCATCACCCTAGGCCTTGAGAAAGTCAGACAGGTAAAGTTGCAGTCACAACTCGAACTGTGTTTGCAAGAAATAATGATGC
Organism: Triplophysa tibetana; assembly: GCA_008369825.1. NCBI lineage: Eukaryota > Metazoa > Chordata > Actinopteri > Cypriniformes > Nemacheilidae > Triplophysa > Triplophysa tibetana. Next base: position 9,261,990 of record CM017894.1, read on the forward strand.
ACAAAACTAGTTTATAGAGTATGTTCTGGATGTCCTTTTGCAGATCTTGATGTCCGAACCAGGGAAGCTGAAACAAAAGATAAATGTTTGGTGTGAGGAGTACTGGAACATCACAGACATGGTAGCCATCTCCACTTTCTTGCTCGGGCTGCTGCTTAGACTCCAGAAGGAACCTTACATGGGTTATGGCCGTGTGATTTACTGCGTGGACATCATCTTCTGGTACATCCGGGTTCTGGATATATTTGGGGTCAACAAGTACCTGGGACCCTATGTCATGATGATAGGAAAAATGGTAAAGACGATTTGTTTATAGTTCCTGAACATGTATACTTAGAGATGAAATGATTTTGTTCAGTTGTTGACTGACCTGCTTTATGTCTGGTAGATGATCGACATGCTATACTTTGTGGTGATAATGCTGGTGGTATTGATGAGTTTCGGAGTGGCACGGCAGGCAATTCTCCACCCGGATGAGGAGCCCACGTGGCGCTTGGCCCGCAACATCTTCTACATGCCGTACTGGATGATCTATGGAGAGGTGTTTGCAGATTCGATAGACCGTAAGACTAGAATTTATAGTAAGACTTTGTTTCCGTAGATCGCCCTTAAACAATCCACCTAAACCCAAAGTCAAGTCGGTTACCCCTGTGGTCCTGCTGGTTGGGGTTTCCACTTAATCATGCTTGTGTTGTTGTTGGTGTTATTCAATCATGTCTTCATAACTTGAAGACAAGACAAATAATCTCTAAATTTGTGGCTATTATGGTATTTTGAATAGTATACTTATAAGTGACAGTAGTATTGGTAGTAGTATTTTTTACACATACATCTGCTGTTTGTGTCTTGATTCAGATATTGGTCTTGATTTACACTTAAAAACATTCTCTTGCTTTCCTGTCGCACTAAAATCCTCTTCTTCTTTTCTTTTCTATCTTTCTGGAATCTCCCAAAGTTTACGCAATGGAAATAAACCGTAAGGAAAATTATACGAAATAAAGTTGATGTTAAAATGTATGACTAGTACTACAACAAGAAAGATATTTTTCTAAACAGCCCCCTGTGGTGACAACTTGTATGATGAAGATGGGAAAAAACTTCCGCCCTGCATTCCTGGAGCCTGGCTCACTCCTGCCATTATGGCCTGCTATCTGTTAGTGGCCAACATCCTTCTTGTCAACTTGCTCATTGCTGTTTTCAAGTAAGAATACTTATATTTGGTAAACAATTCATAATAAATTTTCAAGTAATTTAAGCTCCAGTTTGTAATTTTTTTGGAGGATCTATTGATAGAAATTCAATATTATATACATAACTATAGCTTGAGGTGTATAGAGACCTCACATAAGGAAGCGTTATGTTTTTGTTACCTTAGCTATTTCTATCTACATACACAGCGGGTCCCCTTACATGGAATTCACCATGTTGTTTCTACAGTAGCCCTAAACGGACAAACTGCTCGTAAATACGTTATCTCCTTCAGCAAAGAATGAAAACATGACAACATTTTAGTTCTGTGTCAGTAACCATAATGCTTTGGAAGTGAAGGAGGAGTCTTGTTTCAATTTGCAACTTCACCTCTGCGTGCCGCTAAATTTCATCCACTGGACCTTTAAGACGGTCGAGCAATGAATTTGGCTTTTTTTTGGCTGTGCTTTGCTTGATGGTATATTACTAGCTATGTATGATATATCGGTATTGGTAAAGTTCTTGAAGCCACAGTGTCAATGGCAAAAATCCTATCCATCAGCTGAAATACATGAAACGTAAAAATAAATATCTACTTTTTCTCCAGCCCAAAATTTCTGAAGTTGTGCATCCCAACAATCCAGTAATGGTGATTTACATAAGAATAAATTTTTATTTGTTTCTTTCGTAAAGCAACACCTTCTTTGAGGTTAAGTCCATCTCCAACCAGGTGTGGAAGTTTCAGCGGTATCAGCTGATTATGACCTTCCATGACAGACCAGTGCTGCCTCCACCTCTCATCATCTTCAGCCACCTGTACATCCTTTTACGAAGACTCTGCTGCCGCTGTGCCAAGAAGAAAGAAGGAGAACTAGACGAGAAGGATAAAGGGCTAAGTGTGTTCATGAACAATTGAGTTTTAAGAGAAAATTAAGATGAAAGATGATAAGATGTATTATCTCTGTTTTTCAAGAGCTTATTCTTACCAATGAGGAGCTGAAGATGCTGTACGAGTTTGAGGAGCAATGTGTGGAGGAGTATTTCAGAGAAAAAGAAGATGAGCAGATGTCCTCCAATGACGAGCGAATCAGAGTTACAAATGAAAGGTATTTCCAACTATTTTGTCCACAATTACTTTCTTAGGGAACATCAAGTTCTATATTCTTCTTTATCCTTCTCAGAGTGGAGAACATGTCAATGCGACTTGAGGAGGTGAATGAAAGGGAGAACACAATGAAGGCCTCGCTGCAGACAGTGGACCTTCGTCTGTCCCAACTGGAAGACATCAATGGTCGAATGGTAAATGCCCTGGAAAGACTGGTGGGAATCGACCACTCAGAACTGAACCGGACACGCTCAACAGCCTCTTCCATTTGTGACCCCTCCTCTCTCCAACGTCATAGCAGCGTCAACAGCGCTGACGGGTACAGCCTCTATCGGTACTACATGGGTGCTGATGACCGTCCACTCGAGGAGAAAGAAGGGGAACTGAGTAAACCAATAAGCACTACAAACCTGAACACAAAGGAATACGGGCAAAACCTGGAAGTAGATCTTCCAGGTATGAAAAGACGTCTTGGGTCATGTGTGGACATCCGTATATTCCCCTGTGAGGGGGCTGGGAATGTCAATCAGGTTGAAGGGACACAGTCAGACTTGACAAACCGCGTAGAACCCGAGATTCAGACTGATTCTTCAAATTGTGCCCCTCTGAAAGGAGCTCTGATGATGGAGAAAGCTAAACTTGAGTCGACTTTTTCCTTCCCTCTAGAAAAGGTCCAAGCACGCAAATACTATCCAGCAGAAACCCAGAGCACAACCCAGACCTCTGTACGGAGGTGCCGGAGCACGATTTTGCTCGATCAAGCAAGAGAAAGAGATGAGGTTCTATGGGGGGAAGGAGTGGATGGGTCTCCATCCAGGAGACGTTGGAGTTCTGGCTGTAACCACAAGGTGCACTCCAGTTTTTCCAGTCAGGCACCAAAGGTATCAATGGTTAGGCCCTTGGTGGATCAAATTGACACGTTTAGCAACAGCGTCAGGGTAGAGCAACAGTTAGATCTGCCTAGGCATCAGAGCTTAAGACTGACCTCCAGATACAGCAAACAGGAGACGGGTATGCGGGATGGGGAGTGCTCAGCTGGAGTCATGGGTAACAAAATGACTCAGCCGATAATGAAAGATGAGATCATATTAAATGAACGGCAACACTCTGAAGAGATGACTAGCGAAGATCGATCTCCAGATGCAGATCAGGTACAACAGAAAAATGGGAGTGAAGAACAAAGTAAGAGGATTGAGGAGAACCAAAACCTGATGGACACAGAACAGGAGCTGACAAAGGAACCAGAATGTGGTCTTGAAGAAAGTCTTGGAGAGGAGAGAAGACAAGAGAAGAGTCCTAGAGAACAGGTGGAGAGCAATGAAAACGGTTCTGGTATCCATCTGTTTCAGCCTGAAGATGCAATGTTTCTTCCTGGAAGATCCAAGAGCTGGTGCTCAAAACCTTGCAAGTCTTTAGGGCACAGCTTGAAAAGATCCCACGGATCCAGCAGTGAAAGGGACCTCGCTGGAGCATGTGAAGACTCTGCTGATCCAGGAAACGTTACACAGATGACAATAGAAGACATAACATCAAGCGAGCCAAAGCAGACAAAGAGCTAAAAAAGATATAATACGCTCAACAAATAAAGTCTTGCTTTAGATTCCATATATGCACATGTAATACTAGAGACATCCACAAGGAATGTTTGCAAAGGTGTCTGAATCAAAGTAGTATTGTTAATGATTTATTAATTGTGAGTAGTTTATTAGTGTGTAAATTTAAGGTACAAAATAGTATGTATTATGAAGTATTTCATAACACTGGTCGACTATGGACATTTTTCACAAGCCTGTGATGACGCTTTCAACCCTAACCCTAACGTTTTTTATATTTTAATTTTAAAAAATGTATGTAGATTTATAACACTATACTTCAATTCGCATTATATTACCTTTCCATTCAATTAAAATTAAATCTCTTTTGACTGCCGTTTACTCTCGCAATTCTTTTTATTCATTTTGTTGAAAGTAGTGAAAACACAATCGTTGAGTTTTTCTTTTGCTATTTGCTAAATGAGAAGGCCAAAAATATATTTGTGGAAGTCTTCCATTCAACGCTATAGAATTTACCCAACTAATATGACTTCCGCTGATGTCAAACCCGGAAACGTGAAAAATGTCCATTGTTAAAAATCCATAATGATAATATACAGGCAACAAAATGTATGTACATGGACAAATGGTGTCTACCTCAAAAGTATTAGCAATATCAAGCTGGGAGATGTGTTCTTTGAACACTTTTGGCTAAGATAACAGCGACATCTGCTGTTCTGCATAATGAATTGCTTAAAGTTTAGGCAAAGAACTTCTGCTTTAAAAAAATGTCAAATGTAATACAGGGAACTAGACAAGCAATGAGACAACACAGCTTAGTTTGATGGTACATAGTATAAAATTGTACAGTTAATAAAACCACACATTAAAGTCACGTTTTCTTTGTTATGCTTTACACACGCTTTTAATAAATGCCTTTTCTTCGATAGCGCATCCCTTTATACATAGTCCAGTAACACAATGTTATCTCTTAAAAATGAGGTCATACAATCACAGATACAAAGGAAAAATGCATGAATAACAATAGTCCCATGTGAATGTCAGTGATGATATGCTACATTTGTCAAAGTAAAATGATGATCATCAGATGAACATTTTTTTAAGGTATGGCAGTGACTAAACAGTCTTACTCAGATTAATGGATTAAGATCCAAGGCATAAAGGTCCCTTATATCAGCACAAGTAGTTGGAAGAGTTTCCAAATGAAGGCATTTATTGCTGTAACATTTTAATGTTGTCACATTTACATTTCATGTAACCATAAGTGCAGATTAAACAGGAGACCAAAATACCTATCAAATAAAAAAAGTCCAGTCAGTGTCAACAGTGCCACCTTGTGTCATTTGACTGAAACAGCCACAAATGTTGACTGTGCAAGCAAAATTACTTTTTGGCAACTACACATGTCTTGTAAGAGCATTCAGTTATGTCATTTATGTAAACAGTGAATAATGATCACTTGTACATTGAACATATAATCCAAAGAAATAAATATCAAACAAACAACAGTTCAGTTTATACGGTAGTAATCATTTTGTTGAATACTTTTCATAAGCATGCATATATGACTTTTATATGCATTGAATTCTTGATAATAGATAACTGACACAATGACCTCATCTTTAATGTTTCTAGTTCTCATGCTTGATTTTCTTTAAATGAATATACTATCTGTCAATACATGAACTGCAACACTGCTAAATAAATATGATGATCTCAACTTCATCATAACACATTTTAAAATGTAACAAGTCTCGATCTATTAAAGACATTTACATAATTTGCACAAAACACTGTCACACTTTATTAAAAAGCTGAGCGTTAAAAACATTTTCTTGGCAAGTTAAAATAGATCCAATGTTATACTAGTGTCTTTGTAGTATAAGCACAGATCTTATGTTTGACCCTGTTTTATGTTTTACCTAACCTGTAGATGTTCCCTTACCCATCATGCTCAGTGGTTATCATGTTCTATCTTTGAAACCTTTCAGTGGGTGGACTGACGTCTATCTGTGCTATGGACATGTGCCTGTGAGGAAAGCTCATTGAAAACACATGTAAAGTCCCTTTTGCTAAACACAGTGTAAACATAACTAAAAAAGATCATACAGACAAATTGCTGACCCACTAATTCAGGCAAAACTAACTTCCACTAATTTAGAAATACACAAAAATATGTCATGATCCAAGCCTTCAGCAGCAGTTTTACAACAGCATATGCAAAATCTGTATACAATCATTTAAAAAACATTAGGACAAACCCATTCATTTTTTCACATCTGTTATCTTTCGACACAATCATTTTCAGGATTATCACCACACAACAAAGAAAAAGTTTCTTTTATGACTCTAACAACAGAGTGAAACAACCTAATCTCTCAAAATGCGGTTCCTTTCTGGTCCGTCTTGACTTTAAGGGTTTGGAAACTGGAACCTCTTTCGGCCCTTGAGCCTGATATTCTGGCTGTCGCAGTGGCTCGTGTGATATGTTATACCAGCAGAGCATTTGTTGCTGCCACTAAGTCACATCAAGTGAAAATTTCCATTCCATTCGGCGCAAGAGAGTTACAGCAGTGAACACTTGAAGATGCTGCGCTTTTTGGAGCGTTTTTCTGAGATCTTTACCGGCCCTCCACCATCTTCATGACCACTGTCATTCTTGTGAATTTAGATCCAATGGTAGAAATGTTATTAACAGAGCATACAGTACATTTAAATTTATAAAGTACAGTTCGTTGGGGTATAAAAAGCAATGCTATACTGTGAGCTATAAAGAGCAAAAAGCATTTTTGTCAGTTCCGCAATATGCGACAACCCTGAGGCTTAAAGCGATAGTTCAACTAAAAATGAAAATTCTGTTATTTTTTACTTATCCTCTTGTCATTTGAAACCTTGACTTCCACAGGACACAAAAGAAGATATTTAGAAAAATGTTGGTAACAGCACCACCATTCACTTCTATTGTATATATGGACACAAACCATGTGAATGAGGGCCAGTTAAAGACATTCTTCAAAATATCTTCTTTTGTGGTCTGCCGAAGAAAGCAAGTCATACAGGCTTGAAATGAGGGTTAGTAAATAATGAAAGGTTAATATTTTTGGCTAAAGTATCATTTTATTGCTTTTATGAAACTTATAAAAATCATAATGAGACATAAGTATAATTATTATTTGTTGTAAAACATTTAATTAAATAGACTACGAGGAAAATAGTCCAAGAGTGCGTCTGGTGCACTCACCTAGATACTTGCATTTTAAAAAGCTTTATTTAAAGGGTTGCATAGTTAAAACACCATATACGACCAGACAGGCCTGTATCAGTGTGGCATCAGAGTATCATATCTTTATAAAGGAATAGTTCTGTACAAGTAAACAGTAATGTGATGTTTTAATTCAACAACTAAAATAGATTAGCTATGGGTGCTATGCGCAGCGATGCTTTGTTGAATATGTCATAGCTGTGGTTTATCGTGTATAAAGCATGCTCACTGACCATGGTACACCCAGTCCCAGAAATCTCCATTTTATCAGATACAGTTACACAAAATGACTTACCATTTTTCTGTTGAGTCGGGCCATAATGTCTCTGCCAAGGGTGAAAAAAGACTCCTCGACATTTACACTGGACTTTGCACTTGTTTCTAAAAACTTGATCCCATGATCAATTGCCAACTACAGAAAATAAGAAAATGACAACAGTTTTACCAATAAACTCTCACACTACAAAAAAATAAGTTCCTATTTGAAAATGTAAAGCTACAAAAACACTTTAAAAAGTCTAACTTTCTCTCCTCTCTCTTTAGACACTTGTCTTCTGTCGTTCATGTCACATTTGTTCCCGAGAATCATCCTCTCCACGTCAGATGATGCGTGCTGAAATAAGCCACAGGCCACATACTTAAACTAACACAATAAATGTCAAATCATGTTTTTAATTTATATTC